>JAMLFY010000008.1:28222440-28606492 GCA_030441495.1 Dalbergia oliveri | reverse complement strand
AGTTGCAAATACCTTTTGGTGAGCTTTACATTGTTATAAGGCTTAGTTTAGGATTATGTTAGTTGTAGAAGTGCTCTAGTAGTTTGTAGGCATGATTCGAGCTACACATGTAGTTTTAGATACTCTAGTTAATTTCAAAGTTTATGAAATTCCTTATAAGTGTTTCAAGATTTAAGTATGGATTTCAACTATTAGTTTTGATTAGATTATGTATTTGATCAGCCATATAATTTATGATTTTAAAATTAGAACGAATTAAAAGGGATTTTCAAAGCTCAGATATTAAATAATTCCAGTTTTATATAATCAAATATTATGTTTTAAGTAGAGAAATGATTGTCGATTTAGAAGAAAATCATCTTTTAAGTATTATATTACGATAAGTTATGCATTCAAAGACACGCCACTCAGAAGGCTTACGTGGGATTGGTTCACGTGCGGCATGTTCTCAAGTCTGTCGTGATAGTTACTTTGAACATAACTAACATTGTTTTCGCTACACTTCAAGTTTAATACTTGATAGTAATTTGTTTAAGTTTTTCAAAAGCTAGAAAGGAAAGAAAAGACGAAGCACAATTCAACCCCCCTTTTCGTGCGCTTTTCTCCTACGTCATCCCAAATAAATTAGTTTGAATTTATTCTTAATTTGTGAAAATCGAACCAAATCTATCGATTTTCGATTCTTATTTCCAAACTGTAACCGATAACATATTTCATTAATAATTATATATATATATATATATATTAATTAGATATATTATTTATCAAAATTTTCTATCCATATTTAAATTTGTTTCATGTTTTAACTCAATATTTTGGATTTTCAATTATACATTAATTCTTTTAATTTAATCAATATGATTTTTGTTCAAATCTTTTATTATTTGCTTAACTTATTAATTAATAGAATTACATATTAGCATAACGTTTAAAAATTAGCTTAGGTTTTATAACTGTATAGTTTTATAATAACAATTAGTCTAATTTAATGTTATTTATAGCTACTTTTTCATATTTTATAAACTTTTCAACAAAAATTGAAAACCAAATCAATCCAACCGAATTTGAATTGATTTGGTTTGGTTTTAAAAAATAATCAAATAGAATCAAACCGATCTGTGAACACCCTAATTAGTACTAACAAACTAAATAATGATTGCCAATAGGGTTTAGTTGACTCATTTGATTGATTTTTAACTCACGTATCACCATAATTTGGGATTGACTAGGTTTTTCTTGTTGGTGGGTGGTTTGAAAGTATCTTCTAAGTGCTTGATGAACTCCAAAATATGTCTCTGGATTTGGACGGGCTGTCGTTTCAACCTAAACTTTTGCCTTAAAAAAACTAATTAATAACCAATTATGATCCATATCACTATTTTATTTTTGAATGGAGGATTCATATCACTAGACCTAGTGGCAAAGGCTAATGAGAGCTGAGGGGACAGCTGCGTCCCCTCCCCCAATTCATATATAATTATATAAAAAGATAATTGTGAAATAGGGATGTAAATAATTTTATTTGTTGTAACATATCTTTTTTTTAAAGAAAATATTTTAGTATAAAATGCACAACAATGAAGATAAAAGATAAAAATGGCAAACAATAAGAATTGTACATGGTCTGAATATCTTATTATAGATTCATACCAAAAAAAGCAAAAAAAATGATGATGATTTTATTGACAAACCTACAAAATAATAAGAATAACTATAATATAAAATTATATTGAAACAAAAAGATAAAAAAAATGTTATGGAAACAAACTTTATAAGAAATAGATATCAATAAAAAAACAAAAAAATCAGCATTCCCGCCCGTGTTTCTTCTTGAATTAGACAAAAATTGAAAATTCATATTGAATAAAATGAAAAAGAATAATATATATTGATCATAATTATATATTATGTATAATGACATATTTGTTAACCTAATTTGGGGCTAGGGCCGATTGGAAAGAAAAAAGTTTGTGCAATATAAATGTATAACATCACTTATTATTAACTGTCAATATTAATACAAAATTATTTTACAACTAATTTCTCTTGTCATATTGAAAAAATGTTAACCTATTTTGGGACAGAGCTTCGTTCATTATAAGATTTTCATGGAGCACAGATGAATTTACAGACTGGAATGTGTCATCTTTTTTTTTTTTATGCGTCTATAAACAATAAAGACGAGTTTTAAGGTCCGTTAGTAGTTTATAAAGGGCCGATGTTAAAATCTATATTATGACTAGCACTTGATTCTAAGTAATAAACCAACAAACTATTAAGGACATGACAACAGATAAAAAAATAATAAAGAAAAACCCAGGAATTGCATTCCGGCCGGCATGGCGGGAAGGAACAAAAGGAAAGAACGTGCCGTGGTTCCTAATGCTCAAAATTAATAAATGCCATTTAAATTCCCCATCGTTGGTGGGATATTTGTCATTTCAAAAGGGAAGTTCTCCAATGTCACTCATTATCAGCTTGATTGTCCTGCAATTGTTGGCATGGCCAACAGTTAATGCTAATGAAAGAAGAGCCCACTGCTTAAGCCCCCCACGGCGTATCTTGAACATAGGTGCTGTCCTTGATTTGGGTTCACTATTGGGTAGGCAGCAGAAGATAGCCATGGAAATTGCAGCCCAAGAGTTCAATCGCTTGAATTGTTCAAAGCTTGATTTGAAGATTAAAAATTGCGGCGGGAATTCGGCTAGAGCAGTTGCTGGGGGTAATGTCAACTAGCAGCTTTTGTTATCTAACTACTAACAAGTTTTGGCATACACTGGAGCATATGTATAAATCGCATAAATCTAATTTATCTCTTCTGTTATAATTTTTATCCTGCGCTTCCAGTTCTCTTTCTTCTTTTTGTTCGTTCATAAATATTAGTGGTGCACTTACTTTTAGATTCTAAAAAAAGAATTATAAAACTTAAATTTTGATATAATTGAAAAAATTAAAAATTAATTTTAATTTCTTCATAAACTACTCTTTTTTGCTTTTTTTAAAAAGCTAAAAACATATTTATTTGATATTATAATTATTTTAAAAATTATCCAATTATATTAAAAAAATAATTTTTTGGGATGATAAAAGTGAGTTTGACCCAAATAATCTCATCCAAATGCCTTGTAGATAACATGCATTCTCAGAAATTTATTGCGTCCACATCCATGCATAACATACAAAAATTACTGACAATATTTACCTATATTTCTGTCACCAAAAATATATTTGTGCTTAAAATGTAGATTCATTTAACACTCATTAAGATAGATGGATACAAATAATAAAAATGTTATTCTAATATTGAAAAGTTAGTGTCTAAAATGGGATATTGATCAACTTTATCATTATTGAATGTGATAGATTTGGTGTAGATAATAGAAATTACATCACATTCAATTATAATAAATGTAGTGTCCAGAAGACATCTACTTTAATATTGGAATAACATTGCCTACAAATAATTGGAGGAAAAGAACAAGGGTTCACCATCTTTATCTATCTTAGTCTTCACAAATAACATACTCCTCTTCTATCACTACTAATTGATTACTACGAAATTTGTGAAAATGAAACATGGTGACACCGTTATACCTTTGTATGTATAGCTATAAATCTTGCACAGAGCAAGGATTTGCTAGCCATCATGGGAACAATAACACACAACGAAGCAACTCTAGCAAGTGAACTTGACAACACCACAAAGAACGTTCCCATCTTGTCTCTAACTTCCCCTACTGCCAGCACAGAGTTACATTCACCTAAATTGCCATATTTCATCCAAGCAGGCGATGATATCAATCTTCACATGCAATGTATAGCAGCCATTGTAGGAGAGTTCCAATGGCGAAAGGTGACAGCGATCTATGAAGTTCATAACATTTTTTCCTTTGATCCAGGGATACTAATTGGCCTCTCATATTCTCTTCGCCTAGTTGGTTCTGAGATTGATAACCATTTAGCTTTGCCCTCTTTATCCTCTTTGCCGGACCCAAAAGCTACAGTTGAACATGAACTTAATAAGCTCAAGAGCAAGAGTAATAGGGTCTTCTTGATTGTCCAATCTTCTCTAGAACTATCTAATATGCTTTTTAAGAGAGCAAAGCAAATGGGCATGATGGAAAAAGGTTATGTGTGGGTCATCCCAGATGGGGTTGCTGGCCTTCTTGATTCAGTTAGCTCATCAGTTATACTTAACATGCAAGGTGTTATTGGATTTAGAACACACTTCTTGGAAATGAGCGAGGCATATAGGAAGTTCAAATTCAAATTTCGAAGAAGGGTTGCATCAGAGTACCCTCAAGAAGAGAACATTAACCCAAGTGTCTTTGCAGTTCGATCTTATGATGCAACTTGGGCTATTGCTCAGGCTGCAAGGAAATTAGAAGGAAACTTCAGCATAAAAGAATTCTCAGAAAAGATCAATAATTTTAAGGGAGTGAGTAAGATTATCCCCGAGAATGGAAGGTCACATAAATCACCAGCCTTCACTATAATTAATGTAATAGGGAGAAGCTACAGAGAATTGGCACTTTGGTCTCCAGCACTAGGTTTCTCCAATGACCTTGTCACACATCAGCTAACTGCAGGTTTGAGTAATGTTTACTGGCCTGGAGGCTTACAATCAGTTCCTAAGGGATGGACTTATAATGACAGTAATGATGAGGAGAAGCCATTGAAAATAGGAGTGCCAGCAAATGGCGCTTTTAATCAGTTTGTGAATGTAACCTATGATCACAGCAAGAATGAAACTTGCATCACAGGCTACTCAATCAGTGTCTTCGAAGCTGCTGTTAAACGTTTGCCTTATCACTTGCCATATGTGTTTGTTCCCTTCAATGGTTCCTATGATGAAATGGTTAGGCAAGTCCAAACTAAGGTATGACTATGATTAATTACTCCTGCAAGTTGAAATAGATTGTGTTACTATATAACTGAAATTAGCTAGAGTTTCTCGAGTTAGATAGACATTGGTTGAGTTAGTCAAACGACCAAATATTTAGTTGGTAGTTTTACTATTAGCCTATCTCTTAATTTGTTGTCTTTAGAAGTGTAAGATAGTCCTTCTATAGCGTCGAGCCACAGAAAGTGCACGAGTCCACAATTGCCCTCAAACTATCAAATGGAATTAAATGCAAGTTTGTGACATGCTACCTATCAAACCATGTAGATCTTGAATCCCAATTGTGGATGGCGAATTTCAGCATGCTTATCAGCTTGTTTCTTGTTTCTGACAATTTTGCAACTTTATTTAAGACATATCAAGTGCATCCACCTCTATAAGAACTCGTTGATGCTAGTTATTTGGAGTAGAGCGAATAAGCAAATTGCACTCAAAAACACACATTGAGAAGTAATTTCATATTGGGTTGTTACATCTTTTTCTTTGTAATATTCTTTGAGAGTTATATCTTCTCTTCACATTTAAGTAGGAATGACCATAAAGAATTGTGTTTGGGGATATATTAGCGGACATCTTCCCTTTTGGATCTTCAATTTCAAATTATTTTTTTTTATGAGGATGGGGATGGAGATAAAAGTACCCCATGTATAATCAATTTGAAATAAGGATAGGGACCATCATCAATTTTTATTTTTATAAGGATGGGGATGGAGACAAAAGTCCCCCATAATCAATTTGAAACAAGGATGGGGACCATCATCCCCCCTCCTGGCACCTCGCTTCACATAGATCTCTTCACCTTGAAACTATTTTAGTAATTTCACATATATTTACTTTTCATGAAGACATTTGAAATTTTGTAATGATGTTGAATATTGTTCAACTATTTGATATTATTTTCGGTTTTGTTAAGCTACTTATTTTTGCGTATTCTTAATTCTCAAACATGTAAGTAATCTATTAGAGTTGTAGTTATAACACTCTCAAAATGTGCTCTTACTTTGATTATAGACAGATTGGTTGCTGACTACTGTTTATAGCAAGGGAGTACTATTATTAGTATTGCTTTAGTATCATCCTTCCCAAAATTAGATTTAGTTATAATACTACTTTGCCACGTAAGCAAATAAAGCTGATGAGATAAACAATAATGTGTATTTTGATTGAGCAAGTGTGACATGCTAGATGATCACAAAATCTAGAAACTTAACTTTTGTAAACACTTAGTCCATGTGAACTAAACTAGAGTTAAGCACAATATATCAACCACACTAGAAGGGACATAGTGAATTATATCCATTTCATCAAAAGGCATGCTAGATACTTATTGATCATTAACTTTTTCAGAAAAGCATAAATTTAATTTCAATTTCTAAAGTACAAGATTGTCATATTGCATACTTTCATGAAATGGAAAACACTTGCTGAGATTTTGGTTAGGAGACTCTGAAGCTCATTTAATTGTGCTCCACAATCATACAATATTCCTTTTAGATTTTTTATAGGTAGAATTATCATTTGGCCCTCGAAAGATTATATCGTTGACAAAATAGCTCTAAAAAAACTATATTTGTCCATATATATAGTCATCAAAAGATCCACCTTATTTGATAATTTCAGTCAAAATTTAACTTTCCTTTATTTTTATTAACAAAAATGATTACATTTTATGTATTATGTTAAGTTCGAGTGTAGAATCACTACTTTAGTTCCAAAAGATCATATCTTTGAAAAAAATAGCCTATTTTATGCCAAGTTCAAATTGCAGAACGATTAATTTAGCTCTCAAAAGATCATATATTTGATATAATATCCCATAAAAAGAATTAATCTTATTAATGAAAATAAAGACCATTTAATATTTGGATGAATTTATCAAACGTAATAGATCTTTGGAGGACAATAGGTGAATATAGATTCCTTTAGGAGCTATTTTGTGTAATATAATCTTTTATTGACTAAAATAGTTGTTCTCCCTTTTTTATATAACTTTTAAATATTATGAGTTAAAATGAGAGATTTTGAAAGCTTATAGAATACACATTAATTGTACTCTAGAAAATTAAATATGCTATGGAAACATGCAATAATTTCTGTTAGACTAATAAGAAAATCAAGAATCTCAAAATAGATAATTACTTTGAAATAATGTCAGGACTAATTCAACCAGTTCATAACTGCCACACCAAACTAGCAAAGTGTGTTAAAATACAGTTATACGACGTGCTGCTTGGCAAATCACATAGATTTTGTAATCTAATTTTGGCGAGGAAGTTCAGCTTACTTGCATGTTGTCTTTGATAATTTTGCAACTTTATTTAAATCATAGCAAGTGCACCACCTCTATAAAAACCTATTGGTACTAGTAATTTAGAGGAGAGCTTAGTAAGGATCACTTTCACAACACATTGAGAAGAACCCGTTTCAAATTGATCTTCTACATTTACTCTTTATAATATATGGATTTTGCTAAGCAGTGTCTCTATTGGTTAAGGAGATAGAATTGAAAAGTTTGTATTGTTCTCATGTATTTAATGCATTGAAAGATTATAAAGTTTTGTTTTTCCATTAAAACTTACTATTTCTAGGTTTCTTAACCCATATCTTTTAAGTGCATACATTGGTAAAATATATTATGAGATATATTAGGTGGATTTAAGATTTGAGTTTTGAGTAGAATGTGATTTTTTTTTATTTTATAATATTTCTTTAGAAAAATATTTGATTATCATCTTTATTCTTGTACGTAAACTAAAAGTCGAATTGTGTTAATTTCATGTGTCATTTATTGTTATGCTTCTGTAAAGTTATTTTGTTATTTTATTTGTTCCTTGAGGACTCATCATATAACAAAATTGTATCAATTACATTTTCATCATTAATAAAATTCTCCCTCTTCATTTCCTCTCAATTCTCAATTTTCTTTAGCTCTAACTATGTTTTCCAATAGAGAGAATGCTGGCTTAAGTTGAAATTTATCACTTTTTATATGAGAAACAATCCAGTCTTTCATTAGTGTTTCTTCTAATAAATGCAAATCCAAATTTTTGTTTCTCTTGTAGGAATTTGATGCTGCTGTTGGAGATACATCAATATTGGCATATAGGTATCAATTAGTAGAATTCTCACAACCATATGTTGAATCTGGCCTTGACATGGTGGTTAATGAGCAACCAAATAAATCAAAAGAAACATGGATGTTTTTAAATGCCTTCACTAAAGAGACGTGGTTCATGATGGCAGCAACGCACATTTTCATAGGATTTGTTGTTTGGTTGATTGAACGGGATGTCAATGCGGAACTAAAGAGTGTGGGGGCCATGCTTTGGTTTTCAGTCACTGTAATATTCTATTCACAGAGTAAGTCCCTCATTAACATTATGTTCAATCAAGGTCATTAGAAATTTCATCCTAATTTCATCCTTACTAAGTCCCATTTTAAAATATTGGAAGATAAAAAAACTTTAGCTACTACTGTAATATTGTTGCATTTCTTTGTATAAGTTCAATTTATGTTATTCCGTATGAACTTTTCTTTTAGTGCTCATAGATTTGAATCACACTATTTTTCTCTTTTTCAAAAAAAACGCTTGATCCATTCTTGGTGCATTTCTTCTAAGCAGGAGAACCAATAAATAGCCCTTTAGCGCGAATTGTGTTGGCACCCTGGTTATTTGTTATCCTCATTGTAACAACTAGCTTCACAGCAAGTTTGACATCCATGATGACTATCTCAGAAATAAAGCCATCTGTGTTAGATATCCATACCCTTCAGAAGCAAGATGCCTCGGTTGGTTGTGATGGAAATTCATTTATTGTGAAGTATTTGATTGAAGTACTAAAGTTCAAGCCTAAGAACATCAGGAGAATTAATTCCATAAATGATTACCCTACTGCCTTTAAGAACAAGGATATTGAAGCCGCATTTTTTGTCTCCCTCATGCTAAAGTCTTTCTCGCAAAGTACTCATGTGATGGCTTCATCAAAGCAGGGGACACCTTCAAGCTTGGTGGCTTCGGTTTTGTCGGTTTCTTCTTCACCACCATCGTACCCTTTTATAATTGTTTGGTAAAAGTGAAAAGTGGAGTAATTGAAAGAAATGATTGAAATCGGGGATATATAATCTATCTATGTCTCCATTTATGAATGCAAATTTTTTGGAGCTATGTATGTTGCTCTTATTTTCACTCCTACCAAAATTTACGTTTCAAAAACTCTTCCCTATGATTAAAAATTAATGTTAATTGTTTAATTGGTGCATTTTGGGTTTTGATCCCTCAGGTTTTCCCAAAGGGTTCCATTCTGGCTGCTGACATATCCGAGGCAATACTGGGTCTGATAGAGAATGGAGAAACTGAACAACTTGAAAAGGATATGATATCCACTGCTAGTTGCTCTCCATCAGAAACCAATGCAAGAGATGCGTCATATTTAGTTTATCAACCTTTCTTTGGCTTATTTTGTATCTGTGTTGCTATTGCTGTTCTGGCACTGCTCTATGTTATGTTTCATTTGGCCATGAAGAATGAATAGCACTTTCTAGCTTGGCAAGCAAGTTACAATGAATATTTACAGAAGTAAGCAGTAAGATGTAGATGGGCAACTATAATTTTCACTTGGTGCTATTTGAGGAGCATGAGAATTGAATAATTAGTTATGCCACCCTCATTCATCTTTCGACTGCATGCTTACTTAAAAGGCCAGGGTGAATTATGATCAAGCAACTAGTTCCTGACAATGAGAAGTCGAGCAATATCTAACCAAAGTTGTTAATTCTAGTTAATTAAGCATATATAGGCTCAGAGATTAGTATTGAAGCAAGTTTTGGCGCTTTGTATTATGCTTTGAAATAAATGAAGGCATAGCGAGTAATATTGAAGTAAATCTTAATTCAGTGACGATATATCTTTCATCTTTGTTTTCCTTTTCAGTCTATGATTATTTTCAGCTTAGGGCCAAAAAAGTGTCGTAAACATTCATTATCTTTTGGTCAAAGAACCACATAATGCTTGTTCCCCTTACAAATTTTGTTTCTTTCCTTGTATTTTCTGCCATATTTTTTCTCTTTTACTGATTTTCCTTCATCAGGGTAGAGATTGATGTTCCACGATATATTGGTAGCAGACTAGGCTAACAGATTGGACTAGATTTAGGCAATGGTTCCAATAACTAATGTTGATGATGACATCAAGTCTTAGATAACTTCATAGCAAAAACACTGGATTGATGAAATTTGTGTATGTGGTTATTAGTATGCAAGCCAATTTTATCTATATATTATTAGAGAGAATGTAAGACATTAAATAGTCAAACTTTGATAACAAGGGAAAAGAATACTTTACCCCAAAATCATAGGATATGTGTACTTTAACATCTAAACTTTAAAAATATGCCGAATAACCTTCTAAACTTTTACAAATATGCATTTCGACTTTTCGACAAAGTGATGTATCATATTCTTTAAAATTTGAAACATGTGCAAATTGATCCCCTAAAACTTTGAAACATGCACAAATTGATTCCTTGAACTTTTATGAATATGCAACTCAATACCCTAAATTTTCTTAAATTTGTGGTATTTTTACAAAAAAATTGATGGAAAAATTAATGAAATTATAGCAAATTATACCAACCTTTCCTAAAATTAGTCGATATTACATTTACCCCTTCATTGTTTTGAAAATTACAATTAACACCCTTCACACAAATGATAATAATAGACTAAAACCCCAATCCAATCCCTGAGATTCATAGTAAGAGACAAATTAGTCCTTAGATTTACAAAGTCCCATTGTGGTTCCTTAAATTTCACAAATGGAGACAAGTTAATCCCTCTATCAAATTCCTGAGTTGTTAATGGAAATTTATACGTGCTCAATTTGCTTATATGTATTGTTGTTTTTCATGAGGGTTCTAACTTGCCTCACTTATTTGTTATGCGGAACAACTTAAAATCAAAATTTTTCTTTTAAGCATAAAGTTATGGCAAGAGAGAAAACAAAGGAGAAGGTTTAAACAACATCGTTTAGAGAATGAGACATGTTAGGATCCACTATGAAAATTAATAATATATGTAAGCAAGTTAATAGAACACAACTTAGAAGACAAATTGATGGAGGGACTAACTTGTCCCTATTTGTGAAATTTGAGGAAACGATGAGATTTTCTAAATTTGAGAAACTAATTTGTCTCCCACTATAAATCTAAGGGACTAAATTGGATTTCAGTCAACTTTGTAATGGCCATGGATAACTTACAAGCTACATACAAAGATGAAGAGGATGAAGAAGATGAGGCTACATCGCCAACCTCTTGCCACCTCCACGTTGACGATGTCATCGTGACAACCACCAATGCCATTGCCATCAGGGCGATATGGATAAGAAGCAGTGGACGTTCCTCCCGTCACCTAGTTACTACCACTACTGCCACTAACATCTTGACTGAAGCTCAAAACAACGTCGAATTAGAACCTAACCCTTTCAATGATGAAGCCGCCACTGACGACGGCTTTTGGAAGAAGCCGTCGAGATCCACTGCGGAGAAGGTGGCAACAACGACAACAGCAATGAAGAAGAGGAGTAATGCTTGCCGAAGATGCAAAAGTAGCTATCCTCTCTATGCCAAAGAAACATAAATAGCTCTTCTTTCTCTTCCAAAGAAGTAGAAGTAGCTCTCATCTCCTTCACTACCCTCCTTTCTCTCTCTTGCATATTCCAAAACACACAACCCCTTTCTCTAAATTTTATTTAATAAACACCATTCCATAAAAATCTACCAAAGGGTTTTGAGTTGATTAGGTTGATTTTGGTTAGTAATTAGTTGAAAGAAGAGAAAAAATAAAGCTTGAATATGTTATTGAGGCATGGGCAATGGCATTCTATACAAATTGGAGAAACACTTGAGGGCATAATAGTCCTTTCACATGATTTTTAATTTTTAAAAACTATTTTTTACATTATTATTAATGACCTATTATTAATAAGGAATGTCTTTGTAACAACTTTTAAACAATAAGGGAAGTTAGGTGTAATTTTAAAAACAAAAAGGGGTAAGTGTAATGTAATGTTCCATGTTTAGGTCACTAGGTGTTTGAAAGCCATTCAAGGTTGGAAGGCCTTCCTTGAAGCTTAGAGTAAATTGATAAAACCTACAGATGCACGTTTTGGTTCCCGTGGATGCACAATGATTTTGAGTAGATGCAAAGTTTGGGTTTTCATTGACGCGCAATGATTTTGAGGGGATCCGAGGTTTGGGTTTCCACGAACGCGCATTAAAAGCCGTGGGCGTAGGATTTTATTCCCAAGTTTATTTTCCCTAATTTTTTCCTCATTGTCATAGAGAGCCTCCCAATTTTTGGGTATGCCCTGACATGCATTTTGGAAACTAGCGATGCACAATAAAATGCCTAGATGCGTGTTTCGAGCATCAAAAGTCCCAAAACGACGTAATTTCACTAAATGAGCCCCAATCATGTATAAACTCAACCTTAACTAGCATCCCTCTCCCAAAAACATGATTCCATCTCCTCTAACCTCTCTTGCTCCCCTTTCTCTCATCATCCTCCATTGTCTTCCTCCTCTAAGCTCCAAGGTAAGAGATTAGTGATCAATATGCTTAGTTTCTCCCTCATTCTTTTATTTTATGTGATAGGGCGTCAATGTTCGCAATTTTATTATATTTGTTTGCTCTCCTAGTTTTCGTAGAGCTGTCCTTGTCTGATTATGCAATTATTCATGAGTTTTGTGTTCCCATGAGAAACATTGTGTAGAACTAAGTTTACCCTAGTAGTTTGATGTGACAAGTTTTGATTATGACAAATGTATTAAAAAAGATATTCAATGTAATATATTAAATCATGTGTGGTTATGTACTCATTATTGTGATATCTAACTCACAAACCATACAATGATATTTTAGTAATATACTTTATGGAAAATATCGAATAGCTCCTTATAAGTGCTTTGGTGGTCTAATCTTGAATATTTTCTTATGTGAACAATGATATGCATGAAGCACATTGTCATTATGTGAAAAAATATATGCATGAAGTGTATTCTAGTGTTCTATTCTTAGGAGCTATGCATATATGATCGGTTTAAATCGTGTTATATATAAATGAATCATGCATATTGATATATTTTTTATTGGACTAATGATGATTTTAAAGTGAATTATTTCATATAGAATAGTCCAAGTATCAAGAATGACCTTTGAACAAGAAAGATTACAACAATTGAAGCCAACAAGAATAGGCTCAAAGAAGAACGAGTCAAGAGCTTAATGGTTAGATCATGTTGTTAAAAGGTTTTTCTTTTGATAAGATTATTTGGCCACTTTGTTAATTAATGGTTCACTTTGGTTTCAAAATGTTTTGTAATCAAGTTTTTCTTTCAAATATAGTAATGTGTTTGATTATAAAAGAAATATTTTGATTTCAAAAGAAAGTGATTTGTTTTTTATGTAATGATTTGATTTGATTTGTGAAAACATAAGTTTGATTTGAAAGGAAATGCTTAAAAGATTTTTAAAAGTGTTTTTAAGGTGAAAGAATGACTTAAACTATGTTTAATATTTAGTTTTTCAAATTCTGAAATACTTGTAATTGATTACCATGTCATGTAATCGATTACTATAATTGATTACCAATTTATGTAATCAATTACTAGAAACTTGACCATTGCTAGTTTTCAAAATTTGAACTATGTAATCGATTACCAGTTCATGTAATTGATTACCAAGCCCAGAATGTGCAAATGTGTGTGTTTTGAAGAGATACATCTTTTAGGATTAATCCCAACTCTACATGTCTTTTGTCTATAAATACCCGCTCTTTAACACCTTTTAAGGCATGAAAAGCATATTGCAAAGATCAATTTAACAATCATTCTCATTCATCAATCATTTGTTCAATACTTGGTCAAAACTCTTATCCTTTGAGAAATCTTCTAGTACTTCAAGTTGTAACATCTCCTCTACATAGGGAGTGATCCTTTTTATATGTAAATGGGTTTTTGTGTGCAAGGGTAAGGCATCCCTTGTAAGAACAAGAATGTGGTATCTTTTGGTTCTTGAAAGACTCAAACACAAAGGGTGGGGATCCACGGTGTAAGAGTGCTCTTCAGTTGTAAAGATTTCAAAGTTAGTGGAACTCTCAAGTGGGTTGCTTGGGAACTAGATGTAGGCTACAAGAGGTGATCGAACCAGTATAAATCAGTTTACATCTCTCTTCCCTTAACCTTTTACTTTATTCCAAAGTTAATTTATCATCTTTATCATTCTTATTAATACCTTAATTCTAGTAATTCCTCCATCAAACAAGTTCTATTTGAGTAATCTACAATATTTATATATTTTCTATAGTCATTTCACTGCATGCATAATTTGATTACATAAAATTAAATTATTTCTTAAATTTGAAATAGTTTACAAATTACTCAATTCACCCCCTCGGGTGATGTTGTCATTCCCGCTCCTTGGAACTGTTAGTACTAGCACCTCTCTTTCAATTCCTTCCACATGAATGAGTTTAAACTCATGGCTTTAATTTGGCCATTACAAGTTTTTGTACATTGTTTATACTTTCTATGAAATTAGAAATTCAATCATGTTGTAAACATGTTTTACAAATTATGCCAAGTGAGAAAAACTATGCTTTTACAATCTTCCATGAAAATGAATAACTTTTAGAAAATACATCGGACTATTGTTGACTATTGTATGCCATTTCCATTATTATGTTTATTTAACAGATTCCTATAAATTGTTAGATGAATGTATTTGCTTAAGAAAATTAGGATGTCAATTGAAAGGATGTTGGAAAGTACTAATTTAAGATGTTAGCTTTTGAACTTTTAGCGTGATGACTTGTGGTGAAGTTTGGATAAAAATTTAGAGAGAGGCAAAGCCTAGTTAACGACAGGAAATTCATTAACATTGGTATGCATGACGCCCACAAGTGGCAACTCCCTTTTACTTAGATTACTCTATGACAAACATGGTTCACGAGAGCGTAAAATCTTAGTTAGGTGCTTTTGTCTGAAGGGTAAGCATTGCCTTAATAAATTATTTAGCATTATGTCTCACTTTAATTTCCTTAGAAAAATCATTATGTTTCTTATGATTTACACAAAATCACTATTACTACTATTATTATTATGTATTAAGTATGAAGGAATTTTTTATTGCTACATTAATATTCTGTATTTCCACTTGTTATCCTATGTATGGCTATGAATGAGAATCCACTCATTGAGTTTTAGATTAAACTCACCCTCTCTTTCCCTTTAGTAATGTAGATGATGCTCCAGAGTTTTGCCAAGTACCTTTCCTAGGAGCTATTAGCTTTACCCTTGGTGAGCTTTACTTTCGAATGAAGTGATTTTAGTTATTTTAGCAATGCTCAAGTACATTTACAAGATTCATGGACTAAATATCTATATTAGTTTGTGTTTATTTTGAGAAATTGTGTAACTATGCTTATCAATTTATGACTTAAGGCTTGGAGCAAAAGTTTTATTTGAAAGCTATTGACGGACTTGCATTATAAAATATGAGAAAGGCTACCAATTTTATTCCAAATATGTTATTTAGAAAATTATGAATATTTTATGCCTAACATGTAATGTAAGGGCTTGTATTGGATCAATTCCTCATATGCTAGTCTTGTTCCTAAATCAAATCGTGACATGTAATATCATATAAACTTAGGGGAGGTTTTTGTAATTTGCCCTTAAAGAAAGCTCACATGTCAACCCACACTTTTGAAGTTTAGGGTCTAAAGTCAGATGACCTATAGTTCAAGGGATAAAGTGCAAACTTAAGAAAATATGAAATCACTAGGCGGGCTAGGGTTATTTAGGATATTTTAGTAGGCTAACTTATTGGTGGGCTAGTGGTTTTTTACACACACACACACATACACACATACACACACACACACACACACACACACACTTTAAAACTGGAAATATGTGATGCCTCAGGTCCATGTGTCCCTAGATAAGCCTAGTATGGCCCTAGGGTACCCAGGACCCACCCGTATTGTTGGGAAGGCCCGGATGCATAAAAAGTAGCAAATGATAGAGAACTTGCATTCCTGGGACTGGTATAGTGGTGGTTGGTGCATTTAAAGCTACATCAGGTCCATGAGTGACGCCTATAGCGGTCCTAAACCACTATAGCAGTGACGACTATCTGGGGAGACCACTTTAGCTATTATGGATCGCTATAGCGGTTCATGCGGTTAGTTCCATGATGCTTCAGTCTTTGGAGACCGCTATATTGATCAAGTGTTTGTGCACAGATGGTTTTCTCTCTATTAATCATTATAGGTCATAGACCGCCTAGTAGTGTCCTTGATGTTAAGATGTCTAAAATGACGTAGTTTTGTTTAGTGACCCCTCTCCTTATATAAACCCTTCTTTATGCATTTTTGATAAAAAAAAATTCAAACCCTATCCCTTCCAAACTCCTCTTCCAGCCTTTCACTCTCCTCCTCCTCCTTTAATCATATCTCCTCCAAGCTTCAAAGTAAGGATTGTTCATGGTTTATGTTGGGTTTTCTCTATTCCTTCACGTTTATGAGTTAGGGTGTTTATGTTCTTAGTTGTTGTCAACTTTGGGTACTCTCCCAATGTCCTTAGAGTTGTTCTAGTGTGATTATGGTATATCCATGAGTTGCTTGTGATTTCATGGTAATTGTTGGTGTCATTTCTAGCTTCCAAGATCAAATGGATTGCAACCACACACTCCTAGCTTCCAAAGTGAGTGAATTTTAGCTCATGACCTTATTTTCAGTCATTATTGTAGATTAAAAAATGCACAATAATGGGGGTTGAATTGTTTAACTTTTCTTGCCTTTTTCGTTTTTGAAGAGTTTAAACAAAGACTATCAAGTATAACCTTGAAGTGCAATAAAAATAGCGTCATAAGCATCAAAAGTAACTTTCTGAACTATCTCTGTGAACACCATATTTTGTACCATTTTTATTTTATTTTATTTCATTTATTTGTTTATCCTTTTGTGTCCATGTTGGTTATTTATTGCATAAAAAGGCAGTCCAGGAATGACCCATTCTAATTTCCTTTTAACCTAACACAAAATGATCCATTTTCAGCCCTATCCATTTAAGCTTACCAGTCATTTTATTTTATTGCTCTAGCCCCCATTTCAGCTCAAATAAAAATAAATAAAAAATAGAAATAAAGACAAGTTTGCAAATCTGTGGTGTTCAGTCGTGAATAATACAACAAAAAGAAAAGAAACCGTGACACATAGCAATACAAAGAAAGGAAAAAGGAAGTCAAAGTAGGAGTGGCAGCACCATCATCATGTTTTTCTTTGTCCTTGGCAAGAAGATAAATCTAATTTCGGTGATGGGCTGGAGCGATCCAGCCAAACCACAAAAGGTGACAGATCAAATTTGGATCAAGTGGGAATGGCTATAAAGAGGAAATTAACAAAAATAAGAGGAGGAAAACCAAAAAAATTTTTTGACGTTTACCAAAGGTACAAGTTTTGCTCTGAGCATTTTAGTATCATGCTAGATTTTAGGTGCATGAAGTCCATTCATTAACCATCACAGCCCATCCTTAACCCAACCAAAAGTAATATCACAGCCAAAAGACCAAAATAATCATCTGAACCACATCTAGTTACACATTGTTCTCAAGCCAGGAAATAAAAGTCCAACCATACAGATTTAATCATCAACAATCCATTTCAATACATAAAAATCCCAACTCTAAATCAAATCCAACAACAAAAAAATAAAAAGGGAGAAAGAAGTCAGAAGCTGAGGGAAGCCGGCATCACTCCACCACCATTGCCGCCGGCCTCCTGATTACCTTCCCGCAAGCACAACCTCCATGGCACGAACTTCAAAATCCAGCCGTTGAGAACCCGGAGCGTGCGGCCTCCTCGCACACCACCGCATCTTCATCCTCGTCAAAAGCACCGCCACCCGGCGGATCTTCTTCCCTGCCATACCGCAACACCATCCTATTGCCGCGCTCACCCACCGTTGCCGCATACAGACGCGCTCGAACCGGCTCTCCAAAACCACCGCGAACCCAGCTACCCCTCCTTCCGTGGTGGGCCTTCCTCCTTCCCCTCGATCCATGCAGTCACCGCCTCTCCAGCGCCAAGACCCAGATCAGCGCCGAAGATCGCCGCGCACCACCGCGAGTGGAATCTCCACCGAAGTCGTGGGTCACTTCCATCCCCGATCCCGTCGCAACCGTACACCACCTCGAAGCCGGCCTCAGAGCCACCCTTCTCGTCCCGAAACCCACCGCGAGCTCCTCCCTTCTGCCTAGCCGTTGTGAACGCCGCAATCCCCACGGCCGCCCCGCCCTTCACGCCCCACCTCAGCCACGCCGGTTTCCTTTTCTTCCTCCCTGCAAGACCCGAGCTTCCACCACCCCACAACCGCGTTTTCTTCTCACCCTTGCCTCAGCCGGAAAAGCCACCGATCGCCGTTCCTCCTCCTTCTTCTCCTCCGCCCCACTCCCCATTGCATGCATCCTCTCTCTCGCTCTCTCCGTCCTTCCTTCTCTCTTTGTGCCTGTGATTTTTCCTTTTTCCTCACCATCTCTCTCCTTCTATCTCTCATTCTCTATTCATTCTCTCTCTTCCTTATCTCCGCGTGTGTGTGTGTCTGTGAGAGGGTGCGTGAGTTAGTGAGTGAGAGAGTGTTATTGTGTGTGTGTGTGTGTGTGTGAGTTAGGTGGGTAAGGATAGGAGTAGGATAATAATATTATATTATATTTATTTTTTGTTTTGGGGTTAGTGATATTTTATTTATTTTAAGTTTACTTGTTTAAATTAATACTTAATTGTTTGGGTAGTAATGGTTTTATTTTGAGTTCTTTTATGTTTGTTTGTTTTAATCTTTACTTGTTTGGGTAGTAATGGTTTTATTTTGAGTTCTTTTATGTTTGTTTGTTTTAATCTTTACTTGTTTGGGTAGTAATGGTTTTATTTTGAGTTCTTTTATGTTTATTTGTTTTAATCTTAGTTTGAGTCAGAATTAAAAATGATAAAAAATGTTTATACTTTGAGTTTAAAATAAATACTTGAGTATTTTATTTCACTAAAAGGAGGATAAAAAATAATAATTAGTTTTTTAGTTTAATCATTTTTATGTGTTGTGTATTTAAATTAATTGTGTAATTGTGTTTTGAATTAATTTTATTTTTTAGTTTAATTATTATATATGCTTACATGTTTTGTTTAAATTAATTATGTATTTGTATTCATGGATTAATTTTGTTGAAGTTAGAGTTTATCAAAAAGAAAAAGTTTTCCTTTCATTTAAAGATAAAAATCCATTTCTAAAAATTAAAAATCAATCAACACATTTCTATTTCTTTTAATTAAAATCAATCAACACATACTTATTTTCTACAGAACGACGTGGCTTTGAGTTCTCATTGCACCAGAGGATACGTCCGTAGCAAACAACTATCAAGCCAAAATTAATTTTTCTTTAAATTGTGTTCTCATTTAATTTTTATTCCTTGTTCTAATTTTATTTTATTTTATTTTATGTTTGTACATAATTGTGATTATTTAAGGGAAAATTAAATATTATTGAAATTATAAACAAATTTGCATAATGAGCTCTAGGGTAAATTTATACGGATGTATTAGGGGTGCAAGGATTAAGTTTCCACCCTTCCCTAATCATAATCAGACTCCAACCTCAGAATTCTTTTAAAAAGACCAGTTACAAATTAAAAAGGTTTTCCAATTTTTCCAGAATTAAAATTGGTGGCGACTCCCATTTTATTTATTATTTCAAAATCAGTCGACATCCTCGTCGCATGTGCCCTCCTTACGTTGTGACAGTTTGGCGACTCCACTGCAAAGAGAGTCAAGCCTACTAGAGTAAATTATGCAAATAATTTATAACTTTATAATATTTATTTTTCCCTTTACATCACACTTGTTTTTTTATTTAGTTATATATAATTATTTATTTTATCTTTTTATTTCCTTCTTATTTATTTGTATAATTGTTTTTTTTTATTCCTTTTCCTAAGTATTTGTATATAATTGTTTATCTTATTTTTATAATTGTTTATTTTATCTTTTTATTTTCTTCTCATTTATTTGGATATAATTGCAAACCTTAGGATAGATGACTTTTGTATATATGATGTTTTTTGCTGTTACTCAAACCTTAGGATAGAAGACGTTGTATATATATGCTGTTTTGCTTTGTTTTGCAGGATTGTGTATATAGGACTTGAAAGGTTTGTATGCTCCCTACACACACTTTCACTATCACTGTCCTCACACACTATTTGGGCTCTATACCCGAGCCTTGGAAAACCATAGGGCAAGAAGGGGTTTTGACGTTGTTATTGTGAGGCTTATGCTTCCCTGAGTCTTGACTCATCCAGGTTGTTACTAGAACTATGAGTTGCCGTATTGTGACTTTCATGTCCCTTTTTAACTCATGGAACTAGATCTTTATCTTATTGATAAAGGCAACTTGGGGACCATAACTTTTAGGGGTCTAGATCCATCCAAAAGCTGTGCACTACTAGAATAACTTTAATTGGCCACCTTAAATAGGGTTTGACCTTAGAACCAGGAAACATTAGGTTCCACCTCATTAGGACACATGGGAGCGTACTTCTTCTTATTTTATCATGCATCATGCATCATTAGTATCATGTAACATTTATTATAAGCATTATAACATTCATGATTATTTTGTGTTGTTCTGCATAAGCAATTCATATCTCCATCATGCATAGCATCCACATTTTTTTTACCAAGCATGTTTATTTTTAAGCATAAAAAAAGAAAAACCATATTTTAATTGTCATATCACATGCATTTTTTTATGTAGCATACATATTTATTTTATTTATGACATACATCTAATTTATTTACTTTTTTTATTATTTCTTTCTTCCTTTTTAAAAAAAGGTCCATTGTGGCGAAGAATAACATCATATTAGACAGGAAACAATGGAAAGAGCACAACAAACTAGCAATGTATCCAACTTGAAGAAGCATTCCAATGTGATGGCAAATATTAGTTCTCTGGAGAGATTACATCAGTTGAGTCAATTGTTTCCTAATGAAAAATAAGAGCCTTCTTGAATAAATATGGGTCCATTATGGATCTGTTGTATCAGTGGAAACTCCGCCTCGAAACTCTAGCTCAATTGGAACCCTTTGAGATGTTTTGAATTACCAAACATGGACATCACTCCTACCATCGAAGAGTATGCATGCATGTTGAAATTACCAGTGAGAAAAAATACTTCTATTTATTTTCATCTGGAACAACACACTTCAGATGCAAAATAATAGAGCAATTCGGGAATTACTGGGTACCAGTGGTTCAAGTGAAATTAAAGGACATGCAATTCAAAAGGAGTGACTAAAGCATTCATAGAAGAACATCTGAAGGAGTTGGGCGTCGAAAGGAATGGACTATTTTTGCGAGAGTACTGGCATTTGCTATTTATGGGCTGGTATTGTTCCCGCTCCAGACATAGTTGATCAAGCTGCCATGGATGTTTTCTTTGCTGGAAAATAAGCAAAGAAATCCAGTCCTGCCGTGTTGGCTGAAACATTTCTACATTAAACTTCTGAGAGAAAACAAAAAGGGAAGCTTCGATGTTGCTTACACCTCCTATATGTGTGGATCATCACACACATGTATGCAGGTAATCACATCAGAAATGTTTCAGATCCATTAAGAAGCTTTCATCGTATCCCAAGAAAGCCGAAAGAAGACCATGAATGGAGGGCTGAATTTGATACCATTAGGGAACGATCATTCAAGTGGGTTTGTCCATGGTATGAACATGAAAGAGGTGACATTATTCTTAGCTGTGGAAAATATCATAATATACCATTGATGGGTCCAAGAGGTTGCATATCCTATACGCCGACAATAGCACTCAGACAACTTTGTTGGACACAAAAGAAACCACGGGAAGAACAACTTGGAGGACTCTACTTCTGGTACAAGGAAGGTGACCACACTAAAATGTTATCACGAGAAGTTAAAGAAGCCTGGAGGAATGTTCACATGGCAGGGAGAGATGAGTTAGGAAAACCTCTTGTGATCAGGACCCATGAGTATGTCACATGGAGGGATGCAAGAAAAGTACCTCAAGGCAGCCCTAGCTCCCCTCACGAAAGGAAGAATGATCCACATTGGCTAACAGATGGAAGTCCTGAAAGCACAAATGAAACTTCTAGAACAAGAGAACAAGGGAGAGTTGGAAGCCGTCATTGCTCGAAGTCAATGTGAGAAGAAAGAAAAGCTGATTGAGCAACTGAAAGATGAGCTTGCTGATATCCCAAAACAAGAAAAGGAAAGACAGAAGGTTCAGAACCTTGAAAATAAGGTCCATATAATGACTAAAGAGAAAAATGGACTTGTGAAGCGCATCAACCAACAGAACAAGGCAAATGAAGAACTAAAAATGAAGATTGAACAACAAGAACAGATGAAAGAAGAGTTGGAAGCTGAAATGCAAGAACAAAAAGCAGAGTTAGAGCTAAAGATAGAGAAGCTAAATACATCTTTAGCACAGGCTAAGGAGGAATGTGACCAAGAATGGGCCCGTTTCATGAAATGTAGAAATCAACTTCTTCGTACAGAAGACGCAGGTAGATTTTGGAAGAAACAAGCTGGTGATTGGGCAATGAAAGCTGAGGAGTGGAAGGAAAAACATGAAAGATTAACTGAGAAACTAGACAATCATATTTCAAAGTTCATCTATCATTTTGAAAGGGCAGAGAAAGAGGTTCAAAAGAATCTCAAGCTTCATTTGTCTAGTGAAATGAATGATTTCATGAACATGAGTAGGGGCATTGCTAGAGGTTGTAAAAGAAAGAGAATGACTATTCTTGACTCAACTATGATGTAATTGCACTTTTTGAATAAATGACACAAGTTCATCTTTCGATTTTCCCTACTTTTCTTCGAATGGCGTGCAAGATTATATCCATTGTGGAGCAAAATCTCCCTGGATATATTGTCAATTACATTTCTGTCTTATAGGAAATTCTTCCTTCCTTAGAATGTAAGAAAGAATACCAAGTTTTACATTGCTAGTGTGCTACTAACAAAGTATATTGTGGAATGATAGTCCCCTATATTATTGTCCATCACATATCCGTTCTTATGGACAATATGTCCTCTGAATGCGATATGAATCAAGTTCATTGCTGTCCAATACAGATGTTGTTCCTCGCCATCAAAGGTCTTTTAGCATTTGTTTTTATTTGCTCATTTTTTTATTTTTTAACTTTTTGGCAGAAGTTTACCATCAAACATTGCTTCTTCAAGGAAAGCTTTGTCTAACACTAGTGTACCGGCTAGAGAGCCGTACGAACTACGCCTAGAGTCGAGAAGGAAAGAGCTGAGAAAAGAAGGTCGAGACAATAAAGGCAAGAAAAAGGCTATGGCTGGAGACAACAATGACCAAGGAAGGAATCTAAGTCAAGAGATGGACGACCTCAAGGACATGATGAGGTCCATGCTTGGACCAGAACTTAGGCAATTCATCCTTGACACTATGAATATGGCCAAAGAAAATGATGAAAATGATGGCATGAAGAACCACCAGGATATGATAAACAAAATGATAATGGTTCTGTTAATGAAGTCGCAAAGGAGGCGGAACGGCTAAAGCTTAAACAGGAACTACAGGAAAGCATGCAAGAAGTTCAATGTCCGGGGCCTAGCCCCTATGGCCCGATGAGTATCAGTGATCTGTGTGGCTCCTAGTGTAGTCATTCCCAAGGACTTTAAGATGCCTGAGCTCATCAAATTCGACGGTAGCACCAATCCAATTATGCATCTACGCATGTATTGCACAAAGATGGGAATGTGGTCAAAAGATGAGAACTTCCTAATAAGCTTTTTCCCGAGAGCTTAGATGGGGCTGCATGGGAGTGGTACATGAATAGAGACCGAACTCAAATCAGGTGTTGGGAAGACTTAGCTCAGGCCTTCACAAACCAATACAAGTTTAACCTGAATGCTGCACCCACTAGAGACCAGTTAAAAGGGATGAGGAAGAAAGAGAATGAATCTTTCAAGGAATATGCCCAGAGATGGAGGGCCCTGGCTGGAAGGGTTGTCCCCCAATGTTAGAGCAAGAAATGTGCTCTTACTTTATTCGTACGCTGGAAGGTCCTTTTTTCAAGAACATGCTTGGGACCCATGTCAAAGAGTTTGTAGATTTGGTTGAAATTGAGAAAGGATTGAAACCAATATCCAAGAAGGAAAGCTAGAGCAAGTAACAGGAGAAGCAAGTGAGTCCCAACACAAGAAGAGCCCCCATTTTAAGAAGAAGGAGAACACCATTAACTACATCCACCCTCAACAACCCACTCCTCGACCAAACCAATATCCAACCTATCCACACACACAATACTCATCCTATCCACACCAACAATATCCATCTCCAAGAGCTATTTCACCCCAAATACCATACACACTTCAACCACACCAAATCAACCATGTCTCATATCCACGGCCAATGATACCTAGACCTCACCAAACACAACCCCAAGCCTACCAAACGAGTCATCTCTTTACAACCCCTCCACCATTCAATGCCAACAACGCTCGCAGGCCTCCGATGGAGAATAGACCCTTACCTGATTTCCATATGAGCCATGTCGAGCGTTAAGCAGTTGTGTAGGGACAACTTGTTAGGCCCGTGTCCTGGAAAAACTTTCATGCCACCATATCCTCTGGTACAATCCAAACCATACTTGCGATTATCATTCCAACTCCCGGACACTCAATCGAAGATTGTTATGGGTTCGAAATGCGGTATGGCGTTTAACAGTGGTGCCATCAAGCTAAAAGAAGAATCAAAGCCGCACATAAGAAACAACCCGTTCCCCAATCATAGTGAAGGACAAGTGAATTCTATCTGCTATGAGAAACATGAAAGTCAAGGAGTAGAGAATGACCAGCTCTCAATGAAGGAGATCTTGGAAATATTGAGGAAGGCAGGTTATGAGATGGAAGTTGAAGGAGATAAAGGCAAACGGACGGTGAAAGGAGAGGAAAATGATCTATTTTGTGAGTGTTCCGAAATGAAACACCACATAGAGGAATGTCCACAGCTGAAACTCTACATTGAAAAGATGATTAAGCTAGGGGTGCTTGAGGTACCAAAGGGGAGTAGACAAAGTATCAACATGATTCACCATGCACCTCCTGTTTATAAAGTCTACAATTATGAGCCAACACTCATTTTCAAGGTGCCTAAGCCGTTTTCTTATGAAAGTAACCATGCGGTTCCATGGAGGTATGAAACTGATAGAATCTAATTCTGAATGTCTGGAATGACATCTCCCAGTCCAAAGCAAGTACCCGTCTTCAAAGTATTTAGTTTGCCTTCTCCCCGCCTGACCGCAAAGTCTGAATATGGCAATGAAGATTGTTCAGAACCCTTGCATCGGAGTCTATTACAAATGTTACAGGAATAGGGGAATTACTGAGTGGTAGATGTTATACTCCAGAAATTTTTGAAAAGCCCCCAAGAAATACCTGAAAAATGCCCAAGTGGCACCTGAAAGGAGAATAAAGAAAAGAGCCAGGAAGAAGAAGAAGAAGAAGAATTCTGAAAATAATGAAACAGAGTGAGTATGATGTGGTAGAACAGCTGAAGAAAACACAAGCAAAGATCTCGCTCTATTCTCTAATCTTATCTTCGGAGGCTCATCGCAATGCGATTAAAAAGGTGTTGGATCAAGCTTATGTGTCTAAAGACATAACCCCTGAGAGGGTTGAAGGGATAGTAAATGCAATCAGAATGACCAATGCCATCACGTTCACTGAAAGCGAGGTTTTTCCTCATCCAGGAGGCGCCCGAAGCACTCCACATTACCCTCAAATGTCAAGGCTGAATGTTGCAAAAGTACTGATTGACGGGGATCAGCTTTCAATGTGCTCCCTTACTCCACACTACAACAATTGCCAGTTGATTCCTCTGTGATTGAACCAAGCGGGACAATTGTGAAGGCGTTTGATGGATCAATGAGGGAAATCATGGGTGCCATCGACCTCCCGCTAGAAATTGGACCCACTATTTTTGTGACCAAATTCCAGGTGATGGATATTGAGCCGGGTATACGATGCTGCTAAGACCCTGGATTCATGAGGCTTGCGCTGTCCCTTCAACACTTCATCAGAGGGTAAAATTTATAGATGGCGGGAAACTTGTTACTGTCAAAGGGAAGAAGAATTGCTAGTGACTAAGCCAGTGACAGTGCCATACATTGACTGTGCTGAAGACACTCTCGAGGTATCATTCCAAAACCTGGAGATAGCTGAACCCATGGAATCAAAAGGTGATGCGCATCAAGTGGCCATTCGTATAATGCGCAAGAGTGGATTTGAAGAAGGAAAAGGATTAGGGAGTCAACTGCAAGGAATTAAGAATCCAATCTCACTTCCTGACAATCCTGGAAAACTTGGCCTTGGGTATGAAGCTACAAGTGATCATGTCTTTTGAGACATCCAAGAAGAAGATCCCACATATTAGGGATACATTTCCTGACCTGAACAATGGTGATAGAAGCAGATGAACCGTTAGCACCCTTGAAGGAATATCTCTGCTGACTACCCCAGCCTTTAGCCAGTGAATAACTGGAATCTGCACCCCTGAATGATTTATTTTTCATTGAGTAATGGATGCTTTAGTCATCTCGTTGTATTTCAATTGAATAATGATTATGCGTGGTTTCTCTTTTCCATTCTCTTGATTAAACTTTTCTCTTTTCCAATTTCTTGTTAAGTTTTTTCTTGTTTATTTATTTATTTTTCTTTCTTTCTTATTTCGGATCTCATCTCAATTCCAGGGATCCTTCTCCTTCAGAATTTTCATCTTATGCAAATGATTGTGAAAACCCGTTAACTGGTTATTGCGTTACAATGGACTCGAATGAAAATGAACAAGATGAAGATCCTAAGTTATGCCAACAATTTGCCAAAATCATAAATTCAATGGAAAAGGGATAAATCCACACGATGAAGTCATTGAAACTGTGAATTGGGTACTGATGAAGACAAGAAAGAAGTTAAGATAGTTGACAAGAAAGGGAAGAGATGATTGCATTGTTCCATGAATTCCTGACATTTTCGCCTGGTTACAAAGATATGCCTGGTTTGGACCCAGAAATAGTGGCTCATAAAATCCCATTGATTGAAGGAATGGAACCTAAACGAGAAATTGCGGAGGATGAGTCAGAAATGTCACTGAAAATCAAAGTTGAAGTCGAAAAGCAACTTGATGCAGGCTTCTTGGAGGTCCCACTCTACCCAAGATGGATAGCCAATATAGTACCATGCCGAAGAAAGATGGAAAGGTCAGAATGTGTGTGGATTATCGGGATTTGAATAAAGCAAGCCCGAAGGATAATTTTCCTCTGCCTCATATAGATGTACTAGTTGATAACACAGCTAGAAGTCACCGATTCTCTTTCATGGACGGTTATTCAGGCTACAATCAGATTTTGATGGCAGAAGAGGATAAAGAGAAAACATCATTTGTTACTCAGTGGGGTATTTTGCTATAGAGTGATGCCATTCGGGCTAAAGAATGCTAGAGCAACGTATCAGCGAGCAATGGTGACCCTTTTCCATGACATGATTCACAAGGAGTTGGAGGTGTATGTGGATGATATGGTAGCAAAGTCACAAGATGGAGAGAGTCATGTTGCATGCTCAGGAAACTGAAAGATTGAGAATTTACAAACTTCGGCTGAATCCGGCAAAATGTACCTTTGGAGCTTCCACAGGAAAGTTGTTAGGGTTCATCGTTAGCAAGAAAGGCATTGAGGTAGATCACAAAATCAAAGCCATACAAAACATGCCAGCACCCAAGAGAGAGAAGAGGTGCGAGGTTTTCTTGGTCGTCTGAATTACATAGCGAGATTCATCTCTAACTTGACCAGGACTTGTGAGCCGATATTCAAGCTATTGAGGAAGAGTAACTCAGGTAGATGGGATGATAGATGTCAAGAAGCCTTTGACAAAGTTAAAAGCTATTTGTCAAATCCACCTCTTTTGGTTCCGCCAACTCCAGGGCGACCGCTCATACTATATCTCAGTGTTGCATGGGTCTATGGGGGCAGGACTGGGTCAACATGACGAGTCCCTTTAAAGGAGCAAGCCATTTACTACTTGAGTAAGAAGTTCAATGACTGTGAGTCTAGGTATTTGGCTATTGAGAAGACTTGTTGTGCATTGGTGTGGACAGCGAAGAGATTACGACAGGACATGCTCTATTATACGACCTTGCTCATATCTCGGATAGACCCCATGAAATGCATCTTTGAAAGCCCACACATTTCCCTGAGAATGTCCAAATGGCAAGTGGCTCTAGCAGAATTCGACATCAAGTATGTGACAAGAAAATCTATAAAAGGAAGCGTGATAGCTGATCACCTGGCGAGAACCCGCTTGAAGAATATCAGTCAATGGAGCACGAGTTCCCTGATGAAGACGTCCTAGCAGTTGTAGAAGAGGACAGTGAAAATGAGGAAGAAGAGGGCTTAGTGTGGAAAATGTATTTTGACGGTGTAGTCAACATAAGAGGGAATGGGGTTGGAGCAGTCTTAATATCCCTGATGGAAAGCAGTTCCAATTGCTGTGAAACTGGCATTTGATTGTACCAACAACATGGCCGAATATGAAGCATGTATAACGGGCTTAAGGCAGCAATATCCCTTGGGGTGCAAGAGTTGGAGGTTTACTGGACTTAGCCCTAATCATTTTTCAGGTCAATGGAGAATGGCGAGTCAAAGAGCATAGGTTACTGTCATACTATGAACACCTTATGAGCTTAAAAGATGAATTCAAGGATGTCAGTTTCCATTACTTGCCACGTGACCAGAATCAGCGCAGATGCCTTAGCCACCTTGGCTGTGATGACCAATCTTGATCTAGAAGTGGAAGTAAGACCTTTGCAAGTAATTGTTAGAAGAGAACCAGCATGTTCTAACATTGAAGAAGAGTCTACGTCGACCTTGGTTCTATGATATCAAGAAATTCATCAAGGAGAGAGAATATCCAGGATTAGCAAATGAGAATGAGAAAGACACTCAGACGGCTATCCATGTCATTTTTCCTCTCTGAGAGGTTTTGTATAAGAGGAATCATGATGGAGTCTTATTGAGATGTGTCGATGCTAGAGAAGCTAACTCCATCATATCAGAAGTCCATGAAGGTATTTGTGGAACTCACGCTAATGGGCACACATTGTCCCAAATTCTCAGGCAAGGATATTTTTGGCTCACAATGGAAAAGACTGCATAGAGTTTGTCAAAAATGCCACAAATGTCAAATCTATGCTGATCGAATCCATTCCCCTCCTCTGCCATTGCACACTCTTACATCACCTTGGCCTTTTGCAATGTGGGGCATGGATGTCATAGGGCCAATTAGCCCCAAAGCATCCAATGGGCATCGATTCATTCTAGTAGCCATTGATTACTTCACCAAATGGGTAGAAGCTGTATCGTACGCCAATGTAACCCGGAAAGTGGTTGTGAAATTTCTGAAGAACAACATCATTTGTAGGTATGGTCTACCAGAAAGACTCATCACAGAATGCTACTAATTTCAATAATGCAGAGGTGCGAAAACGTGTGAGCAATTCAAGATCAAGCATCACAACTCGCTCTTTACCGACCAAAGATGAATGGGGCTGGAGAGGCAGCAAACAAAAACATCAAGAAGATCTTGGGGAAAATGGTGGTCACCTATAAAGATTGGAGTGACATGCTGCCTTATGCATTACACGCCTATCGCACTTCTGCGAGAATCTCAACTGGGGCAACCCCGTATTCGGGTGTATGGAATGGAGGCAGTGACCCTATAGAAGTGGAAATACCATCATTAAGAGTCTTAGCAGAAGCTAAATTGGAAGAAGCCGAGTGGGTTAAAATGAGATATGAGCAGTTGAATATGCTTGAGGAAAAACGGCTAAGCGCGGTATGCCATGGTTGTACCAGAAAGGATGGCGAAAGCATTTAATAAAAATGTTCGCCCTCGAACATTCCAACCAGGCGATCTTGTTTTGAAGAAAATTTTGCCGAATCAAGAGGATAACAGAGGCAAATGGGCACCCACACATGAAGGCCCTTACATCGTCAAAGATGCATTTTCTGAGGAGCATTGATCTTGACTGATATAGAAGGCAAAGTACTAGCTAAACCAATCAATTCAGATGCCGTGAAAAAATATTTTGCCTAAAAAAAAAAAAAAAAGAAAAATGCTCGCTAGGTTGAAAGCCCTGAAGGGCAACCTAGGCAAAAATTAGAGCACAAAAGAGCAAATTGAAAAGGGAAGACAACTTTTAATTGCTAGGTTGAAAACCTGAAAAGGCGGCCTATGCAATGGTGAAGGGTCAGACCAATAATCAGAAGCAATGTGGGGCACTGAAACAGGGCAATTTGAATGTTTGTGGATCATGGCATATTGTTGAGCACAAACAGGAGGATACACTTGTGAACATGAAATTCAAGTCTAGTGTAACCAATGAATTAGTGAAATGGGTCGATCACATGGAATCAAACACTATAAGTCTTTTATTCCTTCTTCATTTCTTTACAGTTGTTGACATCCTGTACATACTTTCCAGTTTGAAGTCCAATAAATTGCCTTTCTCTTCCTCTGTGTTTTTGTTTTCTACCAAAAATCTTTTAAAACTATGCATAATCATGATATTATAATTGAGATACTATCAAGGGATTAATTTGCTAACAAAACTCAACTAATAAGTCAGGCAGGGACTTGGATTAGAATTGAATAACGGGCAATCTGCGAGCCAGATTCATAGAGGACAGCCTAAATATGGGTTTTTGATGGATGTCCGTGATTGAAAATCTAGATTGGTGATCAAAGCAAAAATGAGGACAATGAAAACTTGGGCAAAAAGGGAACGTCGAAGTGTCACTAAGAGGAGATATGTTTGAAACCAATGAAAAGTTCACAACACTGTTCATCTAAAGAGACGGCTCATTTGGAAATAGACAAAAGCTTTCTTGAAGAGCAATGCAAAGATATCTCAAACTGGGCAATTTTAATAGCTAATAGCTATTGTCATCATTCTTGTCACTGAGCACATCATCACTACATCAATTTTGCATCATTCATCATATCACCATCACATACACACCTTTGCAAAATTTTGCCTTCACAATTTTCATAATTCACAAGTCTTTTAAGTTTCACATTTACATGTTTTCACATTTACAATGCTTTTACATTTACCGTTTTCACATTTACATGCATTTACAATTTACGCTTTCACATTTACGCTTTCACATTTACAATTTACGCTTCACATTTACAACGCTTTCACATTTTATGCTTTCACAATTACAATGCTTTCACATTTACTGCTTTCACATTTACCGCTTTCACATTACAATGCTTTCACATTTACGCTTTCACGTTTATATGCTTTCACATTTTAAATGCTTTCACATTTACATGCATTTACAATTTACTACTTTCACATTTATATGCTTTCACAATTTTAAATGCTTTCACATTTACATTTCACGTTTACATACTTTCACATTTTAAATGCTTTCACAATTTATATTCTTTCACATTTTATATACTCTCACAATTTTATATGCATTTCACATTTACATGCTTTCACATTTTAAATGCTTTCACAGTTTCACATTTTATATTCTTTCACATTGACCTCGCTTTCACATTTACTTTTACAGATTTTAAATTTTACATGCAACTTTTATTTTCACATGCTTTTATAATTTCACAATTTACATGCATATAGTTTGCACATACATTTCATTAACTTTAGCATTGTGCATTCATCATGTTTCATTTCATTCACCTTAGCGGTGTGCATTCATCATGAAATCATCGAGCATCATGCATCACATGATTTTGCATTGACATCATGCATCCATTATATATTGATCATCATTGTGTTATCATGCATTCATCATCAATATGCATTTGGACAAAATATGTGTTCATATCTTTACTTGTCTCTTATAAAATATCAAAGTCATAGACTTTATATTTTTCAATAAGTAACAAGTAAAGAGGGGCAACTGTGAACACCATATTTTGTACCATTTTTATTTTATTTTATTTCATTTATTTGTTTATCCTTTTGTGTCCATGTTGGTTATTTATTGCATAAAAAGGCAGTTAGGAAATGACCCATTCTAATTTCCTTTCAACCCAACACAAAATGATCCATTTTCAGCCCAATCCATTTAAGCTTACCAACCCATTTTATTTTATTGTTCTAGCCCCCATTTCAGCTCAAATAAAAATAAATAAAAAATAGAAATAAAGACAAGTTTGCAAATCCTGGCCGTTAGCCGTGAATAATACAACAAAAAGAAAAGAAACCGTGACACATGGCAATACAAAGAAAGGAAAAAGGAAGTCAAGTAGGAGTGGCAACACCATCATCATGTTTTTCTTTGTCCTTGGCAAGAAGATAAATCTAATTTCCTGATGGGCTGGAGCGATCCAGCCAACCTGCACAAAAGGTGAACAGATCAAATTTGGATCAAGTGGGAATGGCTATAAAGAGGGAAATTAACAAAAATAAGAGGAGGAAAACCAAAAAAATTTTTTGAAATACCAATCACAAAGGTACAAGTTTTGCTCTGAGCATTTTAGTATCATGCTAGATTTTAGGTGCATGAAGTCCATTCATTAACCATCACAGCCCATCCTTAACCCAACCAAAAGTAATATCACAGCCAAAAGACCAAAAATAATCATCTGAACCACATCTAGTTACACATTGTTCTCAAGCCAGAAATAAAAGTCCAACCATACAGATTTAATCATCAACAATCCATTTCAATACATAAAAATCCCAACTCTAAATCAAATCCAACAACAAAAAATAAAAAGGGAGAAAGAAGTCAGAATCGCGAGGAAGCCGTGGCATCACCCACCACCATTGCCGCCCCTCCTATTACCTTCCCCGCAAGCACAACCTCCATGGCACGAACTTCAAAATCCAGCCTTGAGAACCCGTAGCGTGCGGCCTCCTCACACACCGCATCTTCATCCCGCCCAAGCACCGCCCAGGCGGATCTTCCCTGCGCATACCGCAACACCATCCTATTGCCGCGCTCACCCACCGTTGCCGCATACAGGTCGCGCCTACCCTCCAAAACCACCGCGAACCCAGCTACCCCTCCTTCCGTGGGCCTTCCTCCTTCCCCTCAGATCCATGCAGCTCACCGCCTCTCCAGCCTCAGAGACGCGAGAGAGCTCCGCCGAAGATCGCCGCGCACCACCGCGAGTGGAATCTCCACGAAGTCGTGGCCGGTCACTTCCATCCCCGATCCCGTGAACAGTCCGTACTACCACCTCGAGCCGGCCAGAGCCACCCTCTCCGTCCGAACCCACCGCGAGCTCCTCCCTTCTCCTAGCCGTTGTGAACGCCGCAACCCACCAGCGCCGCCCCTTCACGCGCCGCCACCCCCACGCCCCTTCCTTCTTCCTCCCGCAAGACCCGAGCTTCCACCACCCCACAACCGCGTCGCTTCCTCTCACCCTTGCCTCAGCCACCGAAAGCCACCGATCGCCGCCTCCTCCTCCTTCCTCCCTCGCCCCACTCCCCATTGCATGCATCCTCTCTCGCTCTCTCTCGTCCTTTCCTTTCTCTCTTGTGCCTGATTTTCCCTTTTCCTCACCATCTCTCTCCTTCTATCTCTCATTCTCATCTCATTTCTCTCTCTCCCCTTATCTGTGTGTGTGTGTGCTGAGTGAGTGAGTGTTATTGTGTGTGTGTGTGTGTGTGTGTGAGTTAGAGTGGGTAAGGATAGGAGTAGGATAATAATATTATATTATATTTATTTTTTGTTTTGGGGTTAGTGATATTTTATTTATTTTAAGTTTACTTGTTTAAATTAATACTTAATTGTTTGGGTAGTAATGGTTTTATTTTGAGTTCTTTTATGTTTGTTTGTTTTAATCTTTACTTGTTTGGGTAGTAATGGTTTTATTTTGAGTTCTTTTATGTTTATTTGTTTTAATCTTAGTTTGAGTCAGAATTAAAAATGATAAAAAAATGTTTATACTTTGAGTTTAAAATAAATACTTGAGTATTTTATTTCACTAAAAAGGAGGATAAAAAAAATAATAATTAGTTTTTTCAGTTTAATCATTTTTATGTGTTGTGTATTTAAATTAATTGTGTAATTGTGTTTTTGAATTAATTTTATTTTTTAGTTTAATTATTATATATGCTTACATGTTTTGTTTAAATTAATTATGTATTTGTATTCATGGATTAATTTTGTTGAAGTTAGAGTTTATCAAAAAGAAAAAGTTTTCCTTTCATTTAAAGATAAAAATCCATTTCTAAAAATTAAAAATCAATCAACACATTTCTCTTCTCTTTTAATTAAAATCAATCAACACATACTTATTTTCTACAGAACGACGTGGCTTTGAGTTCCTCATTGCACCAGAGGATACGTCGGCGTAGCAAAACAACTATCAAGCCAAAATTAATTTTTCTTTAAATTGTGTTCTCATTTAATTTTTATTCCCTGTTCTAATTTTATTTTATTTTATTTTATGTTCGTACATAATTGTGATTATTTAAGGGAAAATTAAATATTATTGAAATTATAAACAAATTTGCATAAAGGGCTCTAGGGTAACCGTATTTATACGGATGTATTAGGGTGCAAGTGGGATTAAGTTTCCACCCTTCCCTAATCATAATCAGCTTCTAACCTTAGATTCTTTTAAAAGACCAGTTTACAAATTAAAAAGGTTTTCCAATTTTTCCAGAATTAAAATTGGTGGCGACTCCCATTTTATTTATTATTTCGAAATCAGTCGACATCCTCGTCGCATGTGCCCTCCGGTACGTTGTGACAATCTCAAAATTAATAAATGCAAGGCTGAGTAAACTTATCAAAGAAATAAATACAACAACCACAAGACAGAATATAAAGGAGATTAAGGGAGAGAAGATACCACATATGAGTTTTTATACTTGTTCAGTCAACCTGTCTATGTCCAGTTCTCAACTACCATTGAGTTTCACTAACACCTTTATCAACCTGAGAAAGTTAGATAGTTTTTACAATAGTCTTCTCAAGCTCTTATCCGTGACCAGGAGCTCATTTACTATCACACCTAAGTAGTCTTTGACCAGCTTCTCCAAGCTAACACTATGACCAGCAAGTATGCTCTACTGTCACTTACACATAGTCTTTGCCTAGCCTCTTCAAGTTAACTCAGACGACCAGGATTGGATCAAGGTTATAAAGGTTTGTGTTTAGGTTGAAACACTCAAACTAACCAACACTCAAGTTTTCTTATGATAAACAATAATAGATTTGAAAAACTCGAATGACTTATTTCTATTTATTCTTCATAGGAAGAATAATGTTATCTAATAAGAATGTAGAAAGAAGATTTTTACAAGCAAAAAACTGATTATAAGCAGGAATGACTTTACAGAAGATGAGGGGAAATTTCTTTAGCGTTTTAGCATAGTATTTCAGCGAAAAATCTCTTACATTGAAAGCACAACATCTCCTTTTATACTTGATCTTCATTTTGTAACCGTTGCCATTGATTTGTTTTCCACGTGACACGTGTTGATCTGCTTTTTGTGTCTAGAAAAGAAGTCCAGAGGAGTAGCTTAGCTTGTTAGAGCTTAGAAGCCGTTGTGTAATAGAGGTTTCTGAGTCCACCTTCAAAACTACTTTTTACTTTCTGAACAAGGTTTCTAAACTTTTCCTTATAGAAGCTAGAGCAATTGACCAAGTTGATAGAAGATATGTCACGTCAATCCCACCGGGTTTAATTTAAATTTGAATTTCAAATTTCGCTTATATTTCTGTTAAATACACCGTTTATAGTGAAACGTGCTTTCTAAGTGCTATCTAGTTCTGGACTTCTCTTAGATCTGCTACTCTTTAATTAGAGCTTGTTGTTGATGATGTGATTATGATTATGATGATTAAAGACGGTAAAACACATTTATTTTAGAATTTGATTGAAATCTTCACTTTAACTATACTTTTTGAAGTCACGTGCTACTTTCTGAAGATCTGATTCTTGATTTCTTGTTCTTGAGAATTTCCTTTCCTCTATTGAGTATATATACGTTCATTCACGATATATTTTTCATTTTCATTCAATCCCAATCTCTTCACATGAGATTTAAACATGTTTACACATGTCATTGTGAAAATATTCTCGTTTTTAGAACAAATATGCTAACATGAAAAGTCCTGTTTATGCTTCAAGAAACTCAAAGTTAGATTAGTCCTTCTTCAAAACATTTTCATGAAATTGGTTTCGTTATCACTCAAAACATTTAGCATTGAGCTTTTCGAAGGGTTCTGGAGCTAACAATTATAAGTATGTTCTAAGTAATATGGTTGCTAAACATGAATTTAGATACAAAAATATGTTATAAGCATGATTGTACAAGTTATGCCAAGTCTAGAAAAATTATGGTTTTTGATTATAGCATGAAAATTATATCTTAGAAACCATGGGACCATGATTACTATGTTGTATGTCATGAAAATATTTTATCGGCTCATGAAAAGATTTATTGGAACATATGTGATTTAGCAAGTTTACCAAGATTGTTAGACACAGATTATGGATTTATGAAATTACTACATTTTCAAGATTTTGGTTTTCATGATCATGTCTTTAGAAACCTAGTTATGATTTATTAAAAAGGTCAAGTTGAGCATGCTTATCTATGTTGATAGATATGCTATTATGATTTATGAGTTTCCATACTTATGAAATTATGTCAGCTTAAAATGTGATTTTGGAATTTTATTTTTATGTTATTGAAAATATTAAACTTAGTATGATTCAGAACATTGACCACTATATATGGGTTTCTAGAATCACATGCCTGCAAACTAATGTTTCCTTGGGCATGATTTCAAAATCCTAGCTATGTTGACAATTAGACTATTAAAATCTCAGTTATGTATTATTGAAAGAATTGAACCAAGTATGATTCATGACAATTGTCAAATACATACTCTTTGAGCTTTCGAAATCAATATGTCTACAAGCTAGTGATCCTTTAAACATTATTTCAAAACCACAGTTATGCTATAGTCATATTGTTAAAATTATATAAATTCAGAGCTTTCAAAGTTTTTAGATTTATTCAGCTTATTAGCAAATTAGTTTTATATGGTAACTATAGAGAGGCAGTGAGTTAATGGTTGTAAGATCATTAGCCTCTGGAACAAGTTGTCCGCAGAGGACAATTCCGTCCCTTTAAAGTATTTAGATATTGGAACCTAGTTAGGTGTCTGTATTATAGGACCTCCTTTGGTGCTCTTTTCAGAGTTCAAAGATCAAAGTAACTATATTTACTATTATGTATATTTATCATGTTTAGAGATTCCTGTTTCTCTAGTAATTACCACACCATGAATTTAGAAAAGATTTCTTATGTAGTTATGCATGTAAAAATCAAAATGATTTTCTACTTGCTACATGTATATTATATTTATATATATCCTGTTGGTTGTCTTATGCGGGTGGTGGGTGAGAATCCACTCAATGAGTCCCATGACTCACCCCTCCCTTCTTACTGCAAATTCAGGTGAGCTTTATGTTGTAGTAAATGCTTAGTTTAGGTTTATATTAGAATTAGAGTGGTCCAGGAAATGTGTAGATAAGATCCAAATCATGCTAAGATTATGTATTTATTTTTACAATTTATGAGCATCCTTTTATGTTTCAGATTTCAAGTATGGATTTAAATTGCAAATGGTGATTGAAAATTATGTAACATGCCACTTATGTGCTCATGATTTAGTTTTCAAGTGTTGAACCAATTTATGTTTCATGACCATGATTACAAGTTAAAACAGTTTATGTTTTCAAGATTAGGAGCACTTGTGAAATTTAATAAAGATGAATTCATTGTTATGTATGTTAAAACATTTCAATTTTATGAACTCGAATATTATGTTTTCAATAGAGAAGTTGATAATGATTTAGAATAAATTATGTTTTAAGAATGAAAATCATGTTAATTCATGCATTCAGTTATTCACATTACTCAGAAGGTTTACGTGAAGACTTAGTCCTTCACATGCCCATCATATTCCCTAATCAGATTGTGACAAAATAGAAGCCTTGTGCATCATATACGTATAGATAACTAGTCACAAAATTAAAAAAGACATCTATCATCGTAAATAGCTAGCTAATAATGGTCTAGATTCAAAACATAATCTTAATAAGACAATAAAAATGGAATATACTGAATCAATTATAATAAAAATAAAAAATGCTAAAGTAATCTTAATTTAATTTATATGATAATGTAAAATATTTGTTTTGCATATTCAACCAATTATGTCTTGACACATTGGCCATGATTGTTGACTTTCCCACGCCCACTAGCGAAAAGTTATACAAATGAAATATTTTGATTAGATGATAGTGTAAAATACTTTTACACTTCAGTACATCAAAATTAAACCTTTTGCAATTGTATTTAATTTCTAGAGTAAAATACAATTAGTCCCTTGAGGTATCAAGAAATGACACTCCATCCCAATTAGTTTTAAAAGCTTGCACTCCACCCCATTCTCTAAGGGTGTGTTTAGTGTATTCTCATTCATAATTTGATATTTTTATAAATTATATGTTAAATATAAAAATAATTTTAAAATAAATAATGAGTTTAATTCTATGCACAGATAGCCTAAAATAAAATATTGTTTGATAATTTTTACTTAATTTGACATTCTTATAAATTTCTATTAATTGATAGTATAAAATGGTTTTATATTATCAGTGCAAAGAAATTGAACACATAAATAATATTAAAAGTTATATTAATAGTTAAAAATATTTATTTAAATTAAAAATTTAATAATGATTATTTTAAATAAGTAAGATGTAAAAATTAAATAATTATTTACAATAGCATCAAAATATATAAATGAATACTAATTATTTTCAAATATAAATAGTAAATGATAAATAATATTAATATAATAGTTTCAAATTCTATCATAAACACTTTTATACATCAAAATCACTTCTATCTAAGCATTTTCTTAATATCTAATCATAACTATTATATTAAGTAATAAATAATTTCTTACACATTTTCATAGTTTCAACTTCTATATAACCACTGTTATTCATCAAAATGATTGGTAATTTAAAAAAATAGAATTGATAATTATTTTATGAAAATATTAAATAATAAATATTTTAAATAAATAATAAATGAAAATTGGGAAATAATTAAAATAATAATAAAATATATAAATTAATAATAATTAATAACTAAAATATACGATTATGATGAATAATATAATATTTAATATAAAACATAATTATATAATATAAATTATAACAATTGTTGTAAATTAATATTTTAAATATAATTTTTTAAAATTTACAATAAATGATTCATAAAAACTAACTGCTTTGATAATTTTTATATATTCATTGCACTTATGATAAAAGGTAGAAGTTGGATGTAATGACTCGCCTAAACCATTTACGATAGATGAGGGAGTTTGACCCTCATTGTGAATTGAGAAAAACTTGATTTATTGTGTACTTAAATGCTAAAATATCTTGTTAGATAAATAAACGATTCGATGGATCCATCAATCTAATAAGCTTTATTTATAAATCTTGTAAATTTGAACTGTCAATTAAAATAAATAATTAACTAAAAATCTATAATACATAATCTTTGAAAACTGAAATAATTTCTAGGTCTGAAAATACATATAATGCATTTTGAGGACCCTGTTTGCACATTTATTACAACATTCTGAAAACTAATAAAATACTTCTAGAAAACTAACTAGCCTCACCATAAGCTCATCACTAGAAACTGTCAATAACTCCTGAGATGGGGAAGGAGAAAGGGTGTAACGCCCAGGAGGAGGTGATCGCGGAAGAGGCACGACAAGGAGCGGCTGCCTCCAAGCGGAGGGGCATGAATGAACCGATTACACACCCGAATGAGAGGATCTGGTCTGTATAGGTATGGGACTATAAATTTAAGGAAGGCTTATATGAATTGATTGGTACTACCTATGCCACAAAGATGCATCTTTCTTTGGTAGCCCATCACGAAAGAACTTTAAGCGTGCTTGGCTTGGGGTAATTTTGGGATGGGTGACCTCTGGAAGTTTTCCAGGAAGCGTGTGAGTGAGGACAAAGCACGTGAAAAGACCCGTGTTGGTTTGTGGGGACTGAATCCATAAAAGGAGGGGATGTTACAAAGGGGAGGGGTGAATTCATCTAAACTCATGAGCAGATCTCCTATATAGGATAACAACAAAGGTACATATAATATGCATGCAACTAACATAAAACATTATAAAATCCACATACATAGTTATACTGGGAAAAACATGTGAATTTCATAGTGCAATAATTACCGAAGAAACAAGAATATTTGAAACTGAAACATGATAATTCATAATCTCTCTTATCTCCAACTTTGAAAGAGCACCTAATAAGGTCTCGTATGTTGGATATCTAACAAGGTTTTGTCTTTGAAAACTCTAAAAGGGTAAGATTAGTTAGCTCCAAAACCCTTTAGAAAGTATTATCGCTTAAAGTTTTGAGTGACAATAAACCAATTTCATGAAAATATTTTGAAGAATGACTAATCTTTCTCTTGAGTTTCTTGAGCACTCAATAGGACCACTCTCGTTAGCATACAAGTCCCTAAAACAAGTTTTATTTTCACGATATCATGTGTAAACATGCTTAATCTCATTTAAAGAGATCCAAAACTTAAATGATGTGAAAAATAATTTTTGAAATAGACGTTAGTATGTTTAATGCACAAAGAAAAGTTATCAGGAACAAGAAATCAAGTTTCAAATCTTCAAAAGTAGCCTTCATCTTCAAAAAGTCATACACAACGAAGAAATTCATCTTTTTCTGAAGCAAGTTATGTTATAGTCTTCAATCGTGATGATTTTATCACCAACAAGCTCTAATTGAAGCAATGAAGATCAAAGGGAGGTCCAAAAATTGAATCAGCGCTTCAGAAAGCACTTTAAAACGGTGCACTCTTTACAAAATGGGAGGAAAAATTCAAAATTCAAATTAAAATCAAATCCAATAAAGGCATGACAATGGCATCTCACATTTAACTTGGTCAACTGTTCCAACTTCTAAAAGAAAAAGTTTAGAAACTTCTTTCAAAAAGCAAAATGTAGTTTCTAAAGATGAACTCAAAAACCTCTATTTGACGCGGTCTACAACCAAAGTGGCTTACACAGCTAGCTAGTCTTCTAGACCCATTTCCAAGACACAAAAAGAAGATTAACACTTGTCACTAGGAAACATATCAAGGTCAACAGTCTTAATTTGAAGATCATGTATAAAAGGAGATTGTGTGCTTACAAATCAAGAATTTTAAGACTTTATGCTGAAACGCTTGAAAAATGTTCCAAGAACGCAAGGCTCCTTCCTTATTTAGTAAAGCTATTCCTGCTTATAATCAGTTTCTACTTTTATAAAAATCTTATTTCTAAGTTCTTATTAGATAACATTTTCTTCCTAGGAAGAATTGCTAGAAAGAAGTCATTCAAGTTTTCAGCTCATTCACTGTTCTATCATAAGAAAACTTGAGTGTTTATTAGTTGGAGTGAATTAACCTTCAAAAATCATTGTAGCCTAATCCAGGAGTGATCATTATGAGTTTTGTTTGGAGAGGCTGGTCAAAGACTACATGGGAGTGATAGTAGAGTGAGTTACTGGTCACACAGATAGCTTGAGAAGGCTATTGAAAGACTATCTGACTTTCTAAGGGTTGAGAAAAGGTTGATTTAGTTGAACTCAGTAGGTTGTTGAGAACTAAATGTAAACAGGTTGGTTGAACCAAGTATAAAACTCTCTATGTAGTATCTCTCTTCTCCATTATTGTCTTTTATATTCTTCTTTGTGTTTATCATCTACGCGTTTCTAAAAGAGAGTCTTTAATTAGTTTTCTTATCTTTATTTTAGTTCAAAATGTTACTTTTTTATATTCATTGATGATATTTCTGCACTTCAAGTGTACACTTGATAATTTTTGTTTAAAAGTTTCAGGAATAAAAAGGTTGAAAAATGAAAGCATGATTCAACCTCCCTTCTCGTGCACTTTTAACCTACAAGATTATCCTCTAGCGAACAACTTGGTACCAAGATTAACGATCCTATCAGCCATTAACTCATTGTTTGTTCTCACAAATTGCCATCTAAAATGACATACATGATATATAAAATAATTATGAAAGCACTAAAGTTCATATAATTCTAACAATCTGACAAAAACATATCCAAAGTTTCTAAAATCATGTCCAAGGGATCACTATCAGTTTGTAAACTTAATGATTTCAAAAAAAGAGTTTTGCTAACTAGTGGTCTAAGAGCAATGGTTAGGGATACCCAAAAAGTAAGTTTTGAACCTTTGTAATGAGTTCCATGCATTAAAGATATAAAAACTCATTTCCATAATAAAAATTCCTCTTTTACTTCCTTAACCATTGTCCTTACGGCATTGGTTAGCGAAATCCTTTCAGAAATCAACAAAATTTGTATTTGGCTATTGTTATGAATCACATTCATCTCAACATTTTCAATAAAACATTTCTTGAGAACTAAAACAATTTTTCATGGCATATAAGAGCATTAATAATGGTCCTATGATTTTTCAAATACATTTTTATGCTATAATCATGATTAGTATGCATTTCTATATATATTTTGTACATTATTCTTAGTGTCCTAGATCTCTTTTATGCTTAATTGTGTACATTTGCAACATGTTTGAGTTTGGACATTGATTTGAGCATTGATGAGAAATTTTTGCATAACTGTGCTTCTAGCACTATTTTGTATTTTGCGCTTAATTGGAGTTATAAACCTCTAAAACTTGTGCTCTTTGGCTTGTAGAAAATCTAAAAGGATTGTCTACAATTTTCATGAAGAGCTCAAAAGCCGGATTAGAAGTATAGCTGGTCAAAATTAAATAAGCCTAGAAGTCAGAATTGAGCTCAAAGGTTTGTCTTAGACATTGCCCAACTCAATCAATGGTTTGGTTTCCTTTTTTTTTGCTGTTCTCTTTACATTTCTTCCATCACTTGTGTATTGACATTGATTGATTGGTGAATTATGATTTGTGGGTGCATGAGTGTGCTAATCTTAGTTTTGGAACTTGATTGCATGATTATGAGCTAGGTTCCTTAATTGAGTGAGCTTGATTATATCTCTTTGAACATGATTATAGGATGGGTTTTATGGTTGGGCATATGGTTGAAATGAACCTTTATTGTGTATGCTAATTCATGATTATGGATTGAATGCATAATTAGGGAAGTTAATTGAGCATAAATTCGTTGATTGATTGATAAATGCTTATTTGACATAGGAAATTAAGATTAATTTTTGATTGAGAATTAGGTTTGCAAGTGATGTTTGAGTTGGCATGCATGTTTTGAGTTTTTGAGATCTCGATAATTTAAGTGTGTATGTTAGCTAATACTTAATTAATTGCATGATTATGTGATTTGCTAAGTTAATTTGGTAAGTTAGTTGTTTGATTAAACAATTAACATAAAAAGCCACCCACCATGTGTTTGATAAATTGTGTGTGTCAATGATAGATAAATCCTACACATTTGGAATCCTCGTGCTATTGCCTTTATCATATTTAGATTCTTGCTCATTTAATTTGTGTTGAATGCTATTTTAGGCCCCCCATTTTACATAGTGTATTAGTCACCAATATCATTGGAAGGCGACTTAGTTGCACATCATTATACTACATTTTTAGTGTAATTCAATTATAAATAAATTTGTTAATTTGTTAGAACTAAAGCCGCGACACTCTAGTCCCTACCAAATCAAAAGCCATAATTCTACTAAACTTGACATAACTTATAAAATCATGTTCACAATATATTTCAATTTCCAAATTTATGTAAAGTGTGTATAATGCTATGAAAATATTTATAATGACAAAAAATACAACCATGAACTTAAACCTACTCATCGTTCATTGCTAGAGTGACTAGCTAACACAACCTACATGATCTTGGGAATGACATGGCTTAACAAACACCTCTAACTTTAACTGAATAGGGAGAAAACAACATCTCACCATGTGAATATTTTTGTGTTTCTAAAGAGAGAAGAATACCTAAAAATGTCTAAAGAGTTTTGTGATGCAATATATATAATAATCTTAACCAATTAATAATTTCTTGAACAAAGATAAATAAAAGAATATTTGCTTGTACTTATACTAACCCAAAATAGACATATTTCAATTGTAACACTAATTCAAATGTTTTCTATTATACTCCAAGTATCAAGGTCTAACATTTATCCTTTTGTATTTGCACTAGCAATACACCCGTGCCACACACGGGGGCATAAATAATGGAATTTGTATATTATCTGGTTAGAGGTGTGCTTTTATTTTTCTTTTTCTTTTATCCAAATTAGCTCCAATATGATGTTTAATATGAATTGATTATGTTTGAATTTGAAGAAAGTTTCTAATACTAAAAATTGACCATATGTGTGGAAAAATTGATGTAATCTATTTTAATCAACCGAAATATATTCTTTCCCTAACATAAACCAAAATAATATATATTCCTTGCTAAAAATGTACCATCTAATCAAAACACAAATAATAGAACTCAGCTTAGAAGGAGGCGAGTTGGCTCTGATGGCAGAGACTAATAGGCATATGATGGAGGCTAATCAGATGGCAATGAAGCTCAGCCTCGAGGTGATAAGATCAAATGAATGGCAATTAAGATCAGCCAAGAAGGGGGCGAAGCTTAGTCAGGAGGTGGTAACGTTAACCTAAGATGGTAATTAAGCTCGACCAAGAGGAGAATGAACTCAGCTGAGCAGGAAGTGGAGCTCGACTAACAAATGGATTTTTCTATTCTTTAATTTTTTTTTTATAAAAACTAAACATTTATTCTTAAATACTATTATGTAGAGTTGAATAATAATACCAGAATTGTGGTGTCGTGATTGTGCATTATCTCTTTATGCGAAATGCCTTGCTGACAAGTAATGTTGCGTAGGATAGTAGGCTTAAGATTGACAGGAGGTAGCAAAGGTCGATTGGCACGTGTCAAGGGTCCCGAGACAGTAGAAATGGCAAATGAGCTTGGATGGGGGAGGTGGAAATCAGGTAAGAGGAAATAGAGCTCGTCCTGATTAGGCAAAGGTCGACTGACAGAGATGGAAAAAAGAGCTCTCCTGAAGGAAGGTGGAGTTCGTCCGTGAGGAAATAGAGCTTGGACATGAGGAAGATGAGCTGACTGAGGGTGGCGGAGATAAGGCATATGATAGAAGCTAATCAGAGATGACAAAGAAGTTCAGCCGTGAGTGATAGGATCAAATAGATGGAAATTAAGATTGGCCAAGAGGAGGGCGGAGCTTGGCGAGAGGTAGTGAGGTCAACCTGAGATGGGAATTAAGCTCGACTAAGAGGAGAATGAGCTCGACCGCAGAAGGTGAAGCTTGACTAACAAATGGATTTTGCTATTTAATTTTTTATAAAAACTAAAGATTAATTCTTAAACACTATTATGTAGAGTTGAATAATAATACCGAATTTCTAGTGCGTGGTTGTTCACTCTCTGTTGTGCCAATTGCCCGACTGAGAAGTTATGTTGGCATAGGATAGAGGTGGTAAGATTGACGGGGGAAGCAAAGGTCGACCCCATGGCAGAGAGATGGCAAATGAGCTTGTATGGGAGAGGTGTAGATCGGCCGAGAAGAAATTGAGCTCGTCCTAGAAGAGTCAGAGGTCGGGGCATGTGTCAAAACTCACGAGTGGCAGAAATGAAAAAGAGTTCGGCTAGTAGAAGGTGGAGCTCATCGGAGAGGAAATAGAGTTCGGCTAGGAGGAAGCGGAGCTACGCTGATTAGTGGTGGAGACTTATAGGCATATGGTGGAGGCTAATTAGAGATGGCAACGAAGCTCAGCCTCGTTGATGAGATCAAATAGATGGCAATTAAGAATGGCCAAGAAGAGGGAGAGCTTGGTCGTTTGGTGGTAAGGTCAACCATATACGGCATTGAAGCTCAGCCAAAAGGAGAATGAGCTCGTTGGCAGGAGACAGAACTCACTAATAGATGGTGGAGACCGGCTAGGATGTAGTGGAGATGAATAAGAGATGGCAAATTAGGTCCTTTTTTATAACAAAAAATAAAATGCACTTAATAGATGTTAGTATGGATTAAATAAATTAATAATCATTGTAAAATGAGTCAAAAATACCAAAAAAATATAAAAATTATTATATGATACAATGTTTTCCTTTTCCAAGGGCACGTGAGCCACCATGACCTGGCGACACTAGGGAGTGGCTACAGCGGAGGAGTGGTCCTCGACAAAGAATGGCCGGAGAGAGGAGGTAGTAGTTTTGGTTGTAGTTGTGAAGGGATGGAGAGAAGGATTGAGAAGGGATAGAAAAATTGAGACTGTTCCTGCTTGAGATACGTGGCTAGCTTTTCACTTACGGATTTTGCAAATGATAGAGCTTTAGTTTTCGTGTATGTAGTGCAGCTTGAGGAGGCATAGGGAATTAAAAAAAAAAAAAGAAAACCACAATTTACCATCTGGGTCTAAGGCTGTAGGCATAGTACACATGGAATTAGGTTTTCCATCGTTGTAGCCTTTCGAGATTTGGTTAGAGGTGTGCTTTTCTTTTTCTTTTATCCAAATTAGCTCCTATATGATGTTTAATATGAATTGATTAATTTGAATTTGAAGAAAGTTATTTTAATCCTTAATTTTTAAAATGAGTCAAATATAATTAGTTCGTGACATTGCAAAACGTTAGTCAAGTTAGTCTATTATCCTTTTTTTAACATTTTATCAATTAAGTAATTATGTGCAACATTAAATGATGAGTTAATGCTCACTTTAGTTCCTGACATTTTATGCATGAGTTATTTTAGTCCCTTACTTTTAAAATGAATCAATTTGGTCCCTTATATTTACAAACGTGAATCAATTTAGTTCCTCTATTAACATCTATTAAATTACCATTAGTTAAGCAGAGTGCCTGGTGGCGATAGAGCTTGTCTTGAGGGACAGAGCCGACCTGCTGTCAAGGTCGAGTGGGTGAAAGGTGGAGCTGTATTTCCTATTGGGCGAGCTCTATTTCCCGGCTGAGATCTATTTCCCATTAGCAGGACGTGTAGTTGCTAGCTTTTAACATTTTTTTATTACACCATTGCTTACAATTATTGATTTTCAATATAGACACCCTAAGTCAAGTCTAGTTGCTAGTTTTTTAATGCAAAAAATTTGTAGGAGAAGCATCTAGATGGTGAACAGAAGCTCTACAATGGAAATGGGCACTGTTCTATTTCTATTGGCAGGACGTGTAGTTTCTAGTTTTTTAACATTTTTTATTATACCATGCCTACAATTATTGACTTTCAACATAGACACCCCAAGTCAAGTCTAGTTGCTATTTTTTTAACCCAAAAAATTTGTGGGAGAAGCATCTAGATGGTGAACAGAAACTACAGTGGAAATGGGCACTTCTCATTTGTATAGTGCATAGATACAATTTGTAACTAACTGGATGTATTGTTTTGCATTTTGAATGCCATATATATTTGTATGTGTGTGTGTGTATGTATATAAAAGTATATAGAGAGATGAGAAAATAGAGTATTAATTAAAAAATAAAAATAGATATTGTTTATTCAATTTCTTGAGAAAGAGTAATATATGTTTTATTTAAAGCAGAAAACATAATAATCTTCCCAATCAAAAGAAAGAATTGTATTTTATTAAAAAAGAAAAGAGGGGTTGAATTTTAATTTTATAAATTATGTAAAAATAAAAATAAAATAGAAACTAAAATATTAGCTGGAAACATTAGTTTGAGAGAAACAAAAGAGAAATTATTGGGTCACAATAAAATATATAATATCTATAATCTATCTATAATATTAATATTTCAGAACTCCTATGATGGAAAATTTTTCAGGTGTTATAATGAGAATGATTTAGGGCCAACAATTTTTAAGAAATTAATCATTAATTATTTTTTTGAAAAAATAAAATTATAATTATTACATATTATTATAATATCATTGACAATAATTAGTATTTAATAGTATGATTGGACTACAAAAGTTAAATATATTTAAAACTTATCGGCATTTAATTAAATCTATAATACTAATATTTAAACTGATTTGGCTTTTCTAGGTGTCGTTTTCAAAGTAATTTAGAGCCCACAAATTTTATAACTTTAACACTTAATATTTTTTAAAAAAATTATAATAATAATTATTATATATCATTATTTTACTATAATTAATTTATATAATTTCAATATTCATAATAATCATGTTTATTATCTTGGCAATTGATTCTTAAATCTACATGGCAAAAAGTGTCGTACATTATTTTAATAACCTTATATATTGGAGTTATTTAAAATAATTAGTGATAAATAAATCTATATTCTATCTATAATATAATACTAATATTTAAGACTTCTATGAAGGAAAGTTTTTAAGATGTCGCAAAGAGAATGATTTAAGGTCCATAGTTTTTAAGAAGTTAATTATTAATTATTTTTTAAAAAATATCAAACTGCAATTATGACATATTATTATAATATCATTGGCAATAATCAGTATTTAATAGCAATTGCACTATAAAAGTCAAATATATTTAAAAACTTATCACATTTAATTAAATCTATAATATTAATATTCAACACTCCTTTGGGTTTTTTAAGTGTAGCTTCCATAGTTATTTAGAGTTCATAAATTTTATAACTTTAATAATTAATATTTTTAAAAATTTATAATCATAATTATTATATATCATTAATTTACTGCGCTAATTTATATAATTTCAATATTCATAGTAATTATTTTTAATATCTAGCAATTTATGCCGAAACCTACATGGTGAAAGATGTTATACATTATTTTGATAACCTTATATATTGGAGGTATTTAAAATAATTAGTGATAAAAAAATCTATAATCTATAATATATCTATAATACTAATATTTTAGATTCCTATAAGGGAAAGTTTTCTAGGTATTAACACGAATGATTTAGGGCTATATTTTTTAAGAAGTTAATCATTAATTTTTAAAAAAATACATAAAACTGTAATTATGACATATTATTAGAATATCATTTAGAATCATTAATATTTAGTATCAAGGTTGCATTTCAAAAATTAAGTATATTTAAAACTTATCGACATTTAATTAAATATATAATACTAATATTTAACACTCCTTTGAGTTTTTAGGTGTAGCTTCCAAGGTAATTTAGAGTCCATGAATTTCATAACTTTAATAATTAATATTTTTAAAAAATTATAATCATAATTATTATATATCATTAGTTTACTATTGTTAATTTACTTAATTTCAATATTCATAATATTCATTTTTAATTTCTGAGCAATTTATGAAATATATATGGCAAAAAATATTGTTCATTATTTTGATAACCTTATATATTGGAGTTATTTAAAATAATTAGTGATAAATAAAATAAATAAATAATCCAAAGTAATTTTAAATTATATAGTTTATTTTTTAAAATATAAGTGTTCGAAAAAAGTTTAAACGAGATAAGTTATGTTACTTTACTTATATACTCCTAATTATCAATTAATTAATATATAATATTGATTAATTACTATATAATTTTTGTAACTATCAATAAATTGATAACATATATATATGCAATAATATGATACATTATATTTAAATCAATATATTCGTTAATTTATAAAATTTGGTATAAATTAGAAATTCAGCCTTGATATACTAAAATGAGGTGATTGACTCATTATATAATAAGAGTATTCTCTATGACTATTTAGTAGTTTTATCTTATAACTCTTTTACTATCTTTATTGATTATTTTTGTTTTTGTTTTTTTATTTTAGCCTTTTTTTAGTATTATATTTATGGTCTCACATCTAGTTATCACTTTTACATAATGACATTTATAAAAATTAAAAGAGAATTTTAAAAATAGTTATAAAGATAAAAACTAAATTTTTAATATTCATAAAAGCCAAATACATATTTTAATATATTTATATAGGGCTTAAATTCAAAATGACAGAAACCAAGCAGTTTATGAAATTATAATTTCCTTATTTAATATAAAATTGAACCTTATTTATCAAGCTAATATGATTCTAAGTATTTTTCAAATTATCCTTAAAAAAATGATAAATTCATGTGCTAAGGTTATTGAAAACTTTTTTTTTTCATTTTGGAAGCATAATATACTAATATAATTTATTAAAAATTTCTCATACATTTCCTAAACATTGAATTTATTGAAGGTATAAAGGAAATTGTTGAGTTAGCGCCTAAAAATCAATTAAGGAAAATTTTTACTGCATTATTAGTAACAAACACAATGAGCATGCGGCAATTTGTATATGAGCATGTTTGGGAACTTTAAGAAGATGAAATTTTATATGACCGAACAAGTATATTAAGGAATTAATGTAGGTTTTAAATTGTAATTTAAATTAATTATTAATGATTTCAATATTATATTTCTAAATTTTAAAGATAAATATTACATTTTTTAGAATAAGTTGAGAGTTTCATATTGTCATAAAAAAACTTTTATTTTTTGTATATCTTTCTATCCCAAGTTCATAGCTAAATAATTTTTCTTTAATTGAAATTGAAAAATTATTTAATTTAAGTAGAAGATCTTTGAAAGAGTTTAAGTCTATGTCATACCCATGATTCACTACTCAATTAATTTCAGAGTCATCTCTTAGCTAAAGAGCTAGAATATGACAAAGAGCAATTGTCTAATGATCTCAAAGGATACTTATCTTTAATAATGAAATTTAGAAGGTAATTTATGATAATATAATGGATTCAATAATCACTGAAAAATGAGGTTTTTATTTTGTATATGGTTATGGAGAAATAAAAAAAACATTCATTTGGAGAATTTTTACTAAAATGATGCAGAAGAAAATGAAGTGTAATTGAAATTATGTAAATTAAATTTATTAATTATTTTTTATTAATTAGAAAGCATATTTTTATGTTTTTACAAATTAAATATTTTAATTTACTAAAAATATCTAAAAGGCTAGGATGATTAAAAAAATCATTGAAGCAAGTACCCATGGAGATTACCTAAAAAATAGGATGAGAATGAGAACACATTTAATTTTTATAAGAACAGGAGCAGAGTCACCGTTTGTTAAATGGGATATGGATGATTATTGAGTAACTGAATGAATGACTTAGGCTTCATTGATTAACAAAAAGGGTATACATAGTACATGAGTTTTAAGATATTCTAACCTGACTACATAGGTAATAATTACATAACCAACTACATAGCTAACAACATGGTTAACGCTTTGTGTTTATAACTACCACTGTAATACAATGATGACTATACACCAATACTCCCCCTCAAGATGGCATGAAAATGTCTTCGATGCTCATCTTGGATAATAAATTGCTGCATTGGGGCTCTGGTAGTGGTTTTGTTAGCAAATCTGCTAATTGATGCTGAGTATGTACATGAACCAAGTGAATAGTTCCATTTTGAACCTTTTCACAGATGAAATGACAATCTACTTCTATGTGTTTAGTACATTCATGATAGGTTGGATTGGAAGCAATATGAATTGCCGCTTGACTATTGCAATACACAGTAGTTGAAAGTATTGGGAATATGAAAATCTTGGAGTAAGGATTGTCTAAGACAGGTCACTAGCAACAACTACAAGAGCACAATATTCCATTTCAGAGGATCTTGACACAGTCACTTGCTTCTTTGATTTCCATGAGACTAATGAGTCTCCGATGAACACGCAAAACCCCTAGGCTAAATGCCTTATATCTGGGCATGAGGCCCAATTAGCATCGGCATAGGCACGGAGATGAAGGGATGAATTTGCAATGAAGAAGATACCTTGACCTGGAGACTGTTTTAGATATCTCAGGAGGTGATGGATGGCCTAGAGATGAAGAGTAGTTGGTTTTGATGAGAATTGACTCAGTTTATTTGAAACATAGGCTATGTTTTGGTGGGAAATGGTCAAATAGAGCAGCTGCCTATCAGCCTAGGATTGGCTAATATGAGGAAGTGGTTCCCTTGTATCATTGCTTAGTTTGAGAGTTGGATACACAAGTAGCTTTGCTGGTTTTGATTCCAAAAAACCAGTTTCCTCCAATAATGACAAAGTATATTTTCTTTGAGACAAGGAAATGCAATATTTAGTCCTTGCAATCTCTGAACCAAGAAAGTACTTGAGGGACCCCAAATCTTTTAACTTGAACTTTTTTTATATGGCCAATTTGTCTTCTTGGATTAGAGAGAATCAAGGCCTGCCAAGATAGTGTCATTTGCGTATATTAACAAAGCAACAAAAGAAGAGTTAGAGCCTTTAGTGAAGAAAGAAGAGTCATTTTTGGATTGTGTGAAGCTAGCTTCAAGTAGGGCATTGGCAAAGGTAGAGAACCATTGTCTTGAAGCCTGTCTCAAGCCATAGATGGACTTGTTTAGCTTACAAACAAGGTTCTCCCCCTTACTATGATATCCTAAGGGCATATCTATATAAATTTGCTCAAATAAGTCACCATTAAGGAAGGCATTATTGATGTCCAATTGCAACAAATGCCATCCCTTAACCTTGCCAAAGCTAATAGAACCTGAACACTAGACAATTTTGCTACAGGAGAGAATGTTTGAATGAAATTGAGGCCAACTTGTTGGGTGTATCCCTTAGCCACTAACCTAGCTTTATACTTATCTACACTTCCATCTAGCTAGTACTTAACCTTATAAACCCATCTACATCCAATAGTGTGTTTGTTAGGTGGAAGAGGAACCAAGGTCCAAGTATTATTGGATTCCTTAGCTTCTAATTATGCTTTCATGGCTTGTTGCCATTCAAGAATTTTGTATGCTTGGTGATAAAACTGAGGCTCAAAGATTGATAAGACTTGCATCAGAAAATTCTATATCTGTTGGGTTGAGTTTGTCATAAGATAGGTAATTGAGATGGGGTAAAGACAATTAGTGGTGGAAAGATTGTTACAATGATATTAACTCAAGTACAGTGGAGGCCTATATTCCCTAGTAGATTTTGTAATAGGTAAAATATCCAAGGGTTTCTAATTACCTCTTCAATCTTAGCAAAGGTCTAAACAACATTTGTATAAGACTCGGTTGTAAGGTGATCGTCAGAATTTGTTAAGTGTGTGGTAGGCTTAGCAGGTATTTGGTTTAAAGTAGGGCCACATAAAGGGTTGGGTAAAACTAAGTCTGGGAAGGGATCGATGAGATTTGCTAGAGATTGTTTTTGATGAAAAGGAACGACACTCATGAAAAACAACATCGCTAGAAATGAAAGTTGATTTCTTTTCAAGATCATATATTTTATATCCTTTATAGCCTTGTGGATAACCTATGAACACACCTGCAACATCTCTAGGACTAAATTTATGTCTTGAAGAAACTAAAGTTGAAGCATAGCATAAGCAACCAAATGTCTTTAAGGTAGTAAAATCAGGATCCTTTAAGTATAACCTTTCACAGGTGTTTGGTTTCTCAAAACTTGAGATAGAGTCCTATTGACAAGATAAGTAGTTGTTGCTACATAATCTCCCTAGAATTTTGTAGGAACTTGGGATTGAAAGTATAAAGCTCTAGCCATATTTAAGAGGTGTCTATGTTTCCTTTCAACCAGAGAGTTCTATTGAGGAGTAGCTACACAAGAAAATTGATGGGAAACACCTTTTTTCAAGTAAGAAATCAATTAATGCAAGCTCCTTTCCATTATCTGATCTAAGACATGTAATATCAATATTAAATGAGTTTTTACCATGGCAAAAAGTGTTTGAGTTTGTTTATAGCTTTAGATTTAGTTTGTAATAAGTAAATCCAAGTGTAGCGACTATGATCATCTACAATGGTTGAGAAAAATCTTTGTCCAACATAAATTTCCTTGTGGAATAGTCCTCGTATATCACAATGGACAAGATCAAAGGGTTTTTTAGCAAAATGATTGTTAGATTGAAAAGATAATCTTGATTGTTTGGATAAAGGACAAATGAAGCATTTATCTACATCACAAGAGTATTTCTTATTGATAGAATCGACATGAGTTACAGGAATTTATTATGTAATAGCCAAGATAGTGGCCTAGATTATGTGTCCCAACCTAGAGTGCTAAGTATATGGAGAAACTTTATTCAAAACAGCAGGTAAAGAAGAATTATTAGTTGAGCATGGTTGAGAAGAATGAAAGACATAGAGTCCATGATCCACCTCACCTTTGCCAATCATCTTCAAAGATAGTTTCTCTTGGATTAGGAAAAAATTATCAGACATGAGTAAAAATATGGGGTTAGTTAGCATGAAGGAACTAATTGATATGATGTTAAAAGAGAAGGTTAACATAAAAACTTTCTGAAGTATAATTCTTGGGCAAAGAGTTATAGTGCCTATACCAATTGTTGGAATTTTGAGTTTATTAGGCAAAATAACATGAGAGTTTGTGATGTCTTCAAAAGTGTCAAAATTGGATCTTAAATAACAAATGTGATTAGTTGCTCTAAAGTCCAAAATCCAAGAATCAGAATTTATGCAATAATGAGATGTAGCAGATAAAATTGTATCGAGGTAAGGACAGGGGCTTCTTGATTGTCATTTGAGGCCTTTGATCCGGAAAATTATGACGCAGCATGGCCATTAGATTTTGATAATGAAACTGAGTCATAGGAGCAGAGGGATCAAGGGTGGACAAAGCAGAAGAATTTTCAGCCACCATATTGACTGAGCCTTTCATTGAAGAAGCTTTTCCCTTAGGCTTGTATCCCGAAGGGTATCCATGGAGCTTGTAACATTCATCGACAATGTGTCCCAACAGGTCACAATGAGAGCACTTAGGACGGTTTTCTTGTTTTGTTTTGAGGGTTCTTTGAATCACCCTTAACAGCTAGCACTAGAGGTGCATCAATTTAGAACTTAACACTTGTTGTTTTTCTTCTTGGAGCAGAAGAGAAAGAAACTTGTTGATGGGAGGCAATGGTTCCAGGAAAAAAAGTTGTCAATGAGTTGAAGAAAAACAATCATTTAGTCCCATGAGGAACGACATTAGATATTTGTTTTCAAAGTAATCAACCAAGGGACGAACACCATCACAGTTGCATTTAACCATGGGACGATAAGTGGACAATTCATCCCAAACAACTTTCAGTTTAGTGAAATACACACTGATTGAATCAATACCTTGAGAGAGACGCATCAAATCGTGTCGAAGTTGAAAAATTCGTGGTCCATTCTTCTGTTGATACCTTTCATGTAGGTCTTTCTAGATTTCATAAGGAATGTTAATGTAATTTTAATAAACTTTACCTAAGGTTAGAATAAAGGGGTAGTAAACAAAGTATTAAAACTCGTCTCAGGTTAATCGAAAACTAATGAAGGGTTATGAAATTCCTTAGTCAATATTTGGATCACTTTAAGTGAAGGGTAGAGTTGTTCAACTGGCCAGTTTTATCAAAATTGGTAACCTAACCAGTTTCAAGAACTAGACTGGATCATGATTATTATCATTATTATTATTATTATTATTTTGCTGCTTAAACGGGTCGTTTTATATAGCCTTTAAAAAAAAAAAAAACAGGTACCTATGCAAGTGCTGTCGTGTACCCCCTTTCCCGTTTCTAACTCAAACACAAACCACACACATCACATAACCTAATCTGAGAAGTGAGAGACTGAGAAGTGAGAAAGAAAAGGACCGTCGCTGCTGCTCGCCGGAGGGAAGAGGACCGCCGTGCCCCTGCTGCTCTCGCATCTGCGCCGCCGCCGCCGCCGCACCCATCATTTTGGAAGCCTGAAGCTGAAACCTGCAAGTGATAGGTAAGTTATGCTACAGTGATACTCTTTGATAGTTTATTGTTTGATTGATAAATTGATGAGTTGATGATGGATCTTCTGTTTTGTTCCTGATTTCCGCATCATGAGAGAGAGAGAGTTAGGGTATGTTTCATTGCCCTCCCAGTCCCAGTGCCTCTTAAGTGCTCAGCCTCACTTCACCGTCACTTCTTTTCTTTAGTTCCTCCATTCATCCATTTACCCTCATTTCTGCGAGGAAGGAAGGAGAAGGAGTGCTGCCACTCCCTGCCACGCCGCCACACCGTCTCAGCCTGTCAGTCTCAGGTCTTCACTCGCCGCAATGATTTTTCTTTTAATCTCAATCACATTGTGTGAAATTTGTTATTGGTGCAATGGTGTTGTTGGTATGTTGAATTTGTGATTAGAGGTTTTTGGGTTTTGTTCAGTTTGTTGTTGTTTGGATTTGCACATTGAGATTGTTTTGAGTTTGTGATCATGATTATTTGTGAGTTTAAGATTATTATTTGGATTTGGATCTTATCTTTTTGTTGTGATTGCATGTTATGAGTTTGAGCATGGTGCAAATATTACCAGCAATCCAGCAAATATGATTAGCAATCCAACAATTCTTTCAGACCCAAATCGCCACAAACAAAAAAGGGTTTCCCGTTTGACTGCCCTAGTTCTGCTGTGTTAGGTTATTTTGCTTTTTTTTTTTTTTTTAAATGCTTTTATTAACAATATTAATGGTATGTTGGTTCTGCTGCGTGGTTCTTTTATTTTCTGAGTGTTTGTTCTTGATATGTTGAGATGTTGCATGATTTGTTTAATTTCTGACATTATTTTAAGGGGATAGATCTTTATCTTCATTCGTTAATCTCTCTTTTAGGGATTTGATTTAAACTCACTGGAATATTGCTAAACCCGCAATGTAATTTTTGAAATTAGAACCTGGAATTTGTTTATCAACTAGAATAAATATAAATAATTTCTTATGTTCAAGGTACTTGAGCTTGAACAAGAAGAGGAGATCATTATGAAGATTTGTTTGGTTGTTTGTTCTTACGAGATATGCTTTGTGGCAACAATTTTTCCCGTGATCGTGCCTATGAGTACAATGCTCATTAGCTGTTTGTTAAAATGCTTCAATTGAAAGTTTATGCTAGTTTTTACTTAGAGGCAAATGGAATAAGAGTGGTCAATTGTGAGTGTTGTTGATTTCTTAGGCTGTAGTGGAGAACAACGTTACGCTGATCCTGCTCTCATTTGTTGCATAACTTGGTGGAGGAGCTATGGTACTTTATATTGGTATAGTTTTCTGTCATTGTCGTCTTAAATACCTGCTATTTCAAAGTAAAAGCTACTGGGGTTACCACAATTGTATATCTTAAAAAGAAGATTTAAAGTAACAAGAAGCATTTGATCTCTTATCGTTCAACTTCAAGTGACAAGAGCCTTTTTTGGAAAAAAACTTGTTGACTGTGAGAGAATTTTGTTTTTCCAATTATGCTATTTAAACAACCTATCTGCCTTGTTACTATTGCCTATTGAACAACTATGTTCTCTGCTAAGACGGTCACTGTGACTACTTTGATATTCAAGTTTACAGCATGCATTTAAGTAATTTTCAGAGAAATCTTGTTTATTTCAATTTATCTGAGAAACCTTGTTGAAATAAACAAGTTTCTATGAAAAAATTACTTAAATGCATGCCGTAAACTCAAATGTCAAAGCATTTTGTGCTGGCTTAGGTAATTAGGTTTTAATTTACATGCATAGCCATGAGGGGCCTTCTTATGCAATTGTGTTGTTGTATAGCTGCTGTTGGCAAACTTGTTTTTTATTAGATACACATAGATTCAGAAATTAACTCGTCCTTTTGGAGCCAAAGCCATTATAAGCCCACAATCCATTTGGGTGCTGAACTGTGATGAGTTTTGTGGGTTCTTTAAAATGTGGGTAAGCTGTGGATAATGCATATATTTGATTCTTTGGTAGTTGACTCTAGTAGTAAGCTTTTCATTCTGCTTTACCTTATCAACTAAATCACGTTTTTCTTGTTGTAATTCTAAAAGAAATCTTTTCTAATCTTTATCCTAATAGGTTGCTTTGAATATTGGGTACTTTCACAGTATGTAATAACTCTAAATTTTCAGTAATAAAAGAAAAATTGGGGCAGGTCGGGATGGGATGGGGGTTATATAAATCCATGGGCTTGGATATGGGCAAAAATAAAAGCCCATCAGGGAATGGGGCAAAATGCAGGGAGATGGGGCGGTAATGAAAATTTTTGTTGCTGCAATTATTTGTTTATGTTGTTGCTGCCATTTTTTCATGTTTGTTCTTGACTTCTTGTTGATTGTTGAGTGTTCTGGACAAGAACAGCTTCTAAGATTGTGTAATTATTCATCAGATGTTTTCACAAGGTTCAGCAGATTTGTTATATGTTGAAATTTTAGTTTTTATCATATGAAATTTATGAAATTTTTTTTTAATATATATTGGTATACCTATATCCCACTTTTCACAAAATTTTCGTAACCATACCGGGTACGGGTACCATAGTTGTATCCGTGCAACATAGACCAATAATAGTTTGTTTTGGATTTCGGCAGAGAGAAAGGTGCGGCTGTGAATCTGAGTCTCAAGCTAAATGGGTTGTTATCTTCGGTATGGCAGACATGGTGTTAGGCAGATCCTTAGATTTAAAGATGCCAGTTATGACAGTGTTGTGGTAAACCCACTCTTGTATGCTCCTCAAGGACTCCGGTACAACAGGAAGCTCCAAGTCATCCTTACAAAAGTAATTGTCTCTCGAGTCTTGATGTCTGCCTTTTTGAAGGATGCTATTTGATTTTCTGATATTTCCCATTTCCAATTTACAGGACATAGATAATCTGGGAAAGGGTGGTGATACTGTCAAAGTTGCCCCGGATATTTCCGCAACCACCTAATGCCCAAGCTCCTTGCTGTCCCTAATATTGACAAGTTTGACCATCTCATAACTGAGCAGCGCAAGGTTGGTTTGTTTGTTTTTTTTTTTTTGTACTTTTACCTTGATCTCAGATTTGCTCTATTCATCTATGTGCTTGCTTGGTCAATGCCATTTATCATCATGTTCATTTGATCCTTCAACTTTCAATTCTATGCATTACTATCTCCTGGAATAACTTCAATTTCTGATTACGAAAATGTTTTTAAATGTCATTCTGAAAATAGTAGCATCCCTTCCCTTTCCTCCTGTGTTTATGTGAATGTGTGTAGTGTGGACAGTGTCAACAATCTATGCTTGTAGTATCCCTGGCACATAAACATTTGCATACTCATTGGCAGTCGCTTTAACTTTCTCCGCTTTCACCAATTGTTAGTGTTGCATTTTCCATGCTTCAGATCTATCAACCAACTGAAGGAGAAGAGCAAAAAGAGGTCACAGTAGTTAAAGAGTCAAAGAAAGATATGATGAAAGAGTATGAAAAGGCTGCACTTCGTCTTGATAAAGCAAGACTGGTTTGTAATTTATTCTTCAAATTTTTAAGGATGTCATTCCTTTTCTAGTTAGATGATTGCTTTATATTGTTTTCATTGCTTGGGGATATTGGAATGGCTAAAATACACATGAATTATTTTGAGGATTTTTTTTTTTTAATGTATTACTGGTTAAAACTTCAAATTAGAGTACATATTGTGATTTTGCTCCCAAATATTTAATTGTTAAAGTTGTAAAATTAGGAACATTTACTTGATTATGATAGTTCATCATGTTAAATCTCAAAAGTTGATGTATGGCATTTTGATATGGATCTGCATGATAATCTGCTAGGTCCTGCGGAGATTAGTCGATGTTCAAAAAGCAAAGTCACGTGCATCAAAAGATGACCCCTTGGAGATACGCTCCCCTGTGACAACAGAAGTTCTTGTGGCTGAGGTAATGCTTGTTAGCATAGATTAAATGTTTTCATTCTAGTCACTAAGTACTCCCTCTGTCGTTTATTAATTATCAATTTCAAAAATTTTCTTTGTCTAGAATCATTGCCCATTTAAAAAATTTAAGTAGTATTATATTTTTTTTCCTAATAATACCCCTATTAAATGCTATTGACTCATTAAATACTATTAGTGGAAGAGGAGAGAGAAAGTTGGAGTATTGAAAAGAAATAAGGGCAATTTAGTAAATTACTCTTATCTTGGTCTAACATTGATTTTTTCCAATCATTTTCTTGATTCCAGTGAACATTTGAAACTGGGCAATTATTCAAAGACGGAGGGAGTAACAAATAAGAAATAAGAATATAACATGTTCACAAAAATAAATGCTGTTTATATTGATGCCTCAAGAGAAATGTTCTTGGCCTGTTGACCTTTTTATTTAGATTTTGGATATCTTATACGTTTCTTGCAATTACTATTTGGAACTTGGACTATGGGATGCTTCACTTTAGTTCACTTTTCCTCCTTGGATGAACTGCTATTACTGTAGAATTCCTGTGTACCCAATTCACCCTGATATGATGATAAATGGACTCCAACAGCTTTTTTAATAATTGAAAAGAGGGTTGGATTAGGTATGTAGAGTTGTGTAATTTTCAGAAGTGAAGAGGAAGACCTCGTTGTGATATGACAGCGTTGGTGTGATAGAAGCTAATTTTATTGATGAGAATTGAGACAGTGGAGTCTAGCTCCTTACTACAGGTAAAACGCTCTTGATTACATGGAAAATCAGAAAAAAAGATAGAAATCCTGCATAACTTTTGAGGGTTTGCTCCTCGTGTTTCTTTACTCCTTACCGTTTTCCCCTTTCTTCCCCCTCTCCTTGCCACATACATTGTGTTTGGATGTTTTTTTTATTAACATAACATATCAGAATTAGTAGGAAGTGATTATAAAGGGAAGGGAGGGAAGGGAACAAAGTTCCTTCTTTGCTTGTTTGGATGATTATTAAGGGAACAGAATGGAAATCAACTAATTGTGCTAGGAAGTTACATAATAAAGGAATGGAATGGAACAATTATGGTTATTAGGTTCACAAATTTTTAGCTCTTCATTCCCTTCCTGTCCCTTCCCTATCCATTCCCCCCATTACTAGTCATCCAAACACACTTAAGTTTGTTACTACCCAATTCGTTCTTCTGCCCCCTTCTTCTCAATTACCTACTGCCCATTTTATTTCCGTAACTCTAGTAAATTGTGGGCACTTAGTGGTGTGTAGCTTCTATGAAAATAATCCTTGCTTGTTGGTATAACTATCCAGATGTCAAATGGACAAGTGATAGTCAACTGCTTGCTCTAGCTCTTGTTCTCTCTCTATGCCACATCTTTATTCTCAAATTGAAAGAACCCCGAGTTTATTCTAGCTCTCGTTTCTGCTGCAATTCATGTCTGATTTGAAAGTTGGTTTCTTATTAAAGGAAATTGATCTTGTTCGAGACTGGGCCCCTAATGGGATCAAAGTGTATAAAAGAAAGAAATATAGGTGCACTATGGGGAATGTGGGGTTGTCTAACTAACTGATGAGGTGGCAAGTGTGTGGGAGTGAGTGTTAGTGGCAAAGTGTGCATGTGATTTTGTTGGGAAAGGGAATATTTGTGTAGGAATGGGAAGGAATGGGGGAAGGCTGAAAATTTGGCTTTGGCATTGGAAGAGTGGACTACTATGGTGTCCAAAACTTTCTTTTTTCTGCTCATTTTCATACTGTTTTCCTTTTCTATACCTTGGCTGGTACCATCTTGTATCAGTCCAAGAATGTGAATAATACATACACTTTTCTATTTCTTGGTTTTTTTTTTTATGTGGTTTCTATTAGATCCATTTTTATGTTATTGATTTCTTGTATAAATTTCAAATTAATGAATGAAAAGCTAAATCTTTATTGATGATATGAGATTATGAACATGTATATATGTCTAATTTTATTTTCATGCATATGAAAAGGTTCACCTTAATTCTTCTTTTTCCCCTCAAATTCTGTTCTGGTACTGAATGAGTGATGTGCTAATTTTAGGTGGCAAGACAACTATGTGTGAACATTACGCCAGAGAACCTGCATCTTCCATTGCCTTTATCAACACTAGGAGAATATGAGGTGCCGCTGCGTTTACCGAGGTCCATCCCCTTGCCGGCGGGCAAGGTTAATTGGAGTTTGAAAGTTAAAATTCGGAGTAAATAGATCATCAGTCTTGTTGAATCCGAGTTAATAACGGTTGGAAGCTTTGGTTTATGACCATGGATAGAAGCCCCCAGGAGTATGTTTCTGGACATTGGTTTATTGATAGAAAACATCTAGTTGTCAATAAGTAATTTATCAATGTGATGGGAGTAAGATAACTTTTACTAGCAGACTGCGTTTAATTTTCTTAGCAGGTCCCAACTTCCAGAGATTTTTCGGTAGAATGCCATTTCGGCATTTTTATTCAAATTATTTTATATGAAAACAATAACTAGTCATTGCATTATATACAGATACACGGGTAATAAGAAGTAACCGCATAAATTATAGGGTAAGTGGCAAATGTCCTTCAGTGATTTTAAACTTAACAAATTCTGTACGCGCGGGAATTCTTAAATATTGATATAAAAAATATTTATTAAAAAGTAAATTGAATTCGATTATATTAATCTCCTTATTATTGGTTCTCAAAAATCATTTTTAAGGACTCAAAAGATTTTATAAAAAACAAATATCTAATTCGGTTACCCATACAATATTTATAAATAATATATTTGCAGCATCTGTGTAATTCGTATGTTTTTATGTTGGCATCACCTGTTCAAATCATATGTTTTGATTATTATTGATTGCAGTTCATATGTTTGCATCACCTGTGAATTGATATTTTCAAAATTAGTTGTATATGTTTTGTGAATTAAATGAATTAAATTTTTTGAAAACCAAAACTGATAGATTGAATGAGAATTATCTAATTAATTGCAATTTGAATCAAGTTATAATTTGTTGTCCAGATTATTGATTGATTTAATTCAACCTCCATAGATAATAGTAATTATTAATAATTTATTATCAAAGTGGTGTAGCCCCTTGTTTATAGTTCTAATAAATTAACTAGCTCATATAGGCCTAACTAGTGGACCCAACTACTAAGCTGGTTATAACAACTATTTCCCCTTCAAACCAACCTTACCCTCAAGGCTAGAAATAAAAAAACACAACAATTAAATTCCTAATTACATTAACTAAATTTCTTAAAATCAAATGAGACTACTAATCAATTTATCACATACAAATAATTTCCACCAGGGTCCAATTGCCTAATTGAGTTGAAAAAATTGTTGTCTGGGCCCTTAAGAAGAGAAAATGAGTGCCTGAGATCTTCGTCAGCACGTCCTAGAAGCTTCAATGCTCGACCTTTTCCCCTCCTCCTTCTCGTTCTCGGCATTGCTGGTGGTGCTTCAGTCAGGCGTGCGGTCTCCACCGCCTATTGCTCTGACTTTGAAGCCGTTCGCGAAGACCAGAGCCAATTGAGTTGCTTCAACTATATGTTGCTCATATCGAAATCGCCTCGCTTGAATAGTCCATGCCAACACTCGGATCCGCAAGTGCATCTTGTAGATCGAGTTCTTCTTCTACCTGCTCTTTGTTATTCTGATATGCAATTTGTTGTTCTTTATTGTTGATTTTGATCTTGTTGTGATGATGTTACTTGGATATTGTTGATTCTGATTGTTGTTCATGTGGTTGATGCAATTTTGGAATTTTTGAAGTAATAGGAATGATCCTCTGATTTTGCTTTTCTTGATCTGTTGTCAACTCTGATTCTTGTACTTGCTGGGCAACGTTGGTGATGGCTGTTGGAAGATCTAGGCATGCCTTAATCTCTTCCAATGCAAGATCTAGATCTGAAACTTCATTCCAGAAATTTCAAGGCGGATCGAACGAGCATTTGGTTGGTATCGGTGAAGAAATGCATTCTCAAACACCGTATGGTCTGCATTTGGATTGCATTGGTTCCATAGCTTGAACTATCGGTGCTTGGCCGATTAAACCTTTCTCCACCTCTAATAGCCTTAGCGCTTCCAGTGTGCCTCTAGCATTCCATAATTGTCCGATGCAAATGAGCCACCAGTAACCATCGCTAGTTCCATCAAACACGGGAAACTCCTCTTCAAGAATGAATTGAGTTCCTTCTATGGTGGAAGGCTTTCAATCAAAGCACCAATGTTAAACCTCCTAAACCTCCCTCTTCAAGTCATCGGAGAAGACTCCACAATGAACCAAGTTCATTCAACAATTAACTATTTCCTTGTTAATTACAATGGTGTAGCCCCTTATTTATAGTCTTTATAAACTAACTAGCTCATATAGGCCTAACTAGTGGGCCTAACTACTAAATGGGTCATAACAGAATCAATAGTGCTAAAGCCCAAACACAAAAGCACTCAGAAATGAAATTGGGGAGAGCAACACCCATAGGCAAGTCAAAAAATACATGTAGCCCAATATCAAGAGAATGAACAATCGACGCAAAATGATCCGCTACTCTACTAGTTTCTCGAAAAGCATGGAACACCTTGACCTCTCGGTTCTTGTTGAGAAGGAGCTTGATCTTCTTAATGAGAGAAACATACAGATGTCTAGCATCATAATGCGACTCAGAATGGCAATTGCACTCGTAGAATCCATTTCTAAAATCACACATTGATACTCCAAAGCACAAGCTAAACGAAGAGAATAGTAAGCATCCCATAGCTCCACCACCACAACCAAGCAACATCCAAGATTAGCAGAGAAACCTCGAAGAAATATTCCAGAAACATCCTTAAACACACCCCCACAAGCGACGGAGAAGGAATTTGTAATATCCACAAGTGGATGCCTTTAAAAAGGTCACGCCTAAGCTCAAGAAGGAAGAGTTGGATAAAGTTTAAGAGACATTTAAATGCCTTAAAAAAAAGAAAAGAAGTTATAGTAGCAAAATAAAGAATAAAAAAAAGAGTAAATATGAATCTCTATTTTAAATTTATGTGAAATAGTTAACCAAATAATATTTAAATTATAAAAGAAAATGTAAAGTTAATTTATGTAAATATGACTCCCAAAAGAAGAAAATTAAATTTATAATAATTTTGTACATGAATCATTTTCTATGTCAATGTTAAATTTTTACTCCAAAATATAAGGACAGGATATAGAGATAAAAATTTAATATTTTAATCTTCCAATAATATCCCTATACATATCTATTATTTATATCTCCATCTCTACTATTCCTATATTTTTGTCCTTGTTTGTTTTCTATCCCAAAACAGTAAACAAACATTACTTTAAGGAATCTATTCCTTTGCCATATCACAACTTAACCAAATACGAAACTCTTTAAAGGCAATACAAGCTGGCGGAGTGGTATTGATGGGTGTTCTGATTTGCTCAAGTAATCATTCTGTTATGAAATGAGCTCCATCTAATTTTCCTTTATTATGGAAACAATGCTTTGGCTAATTTTGTGTCCTAGTGCTTTCGAGCATCATGTCACAACCATTATCCTACTGTGTGATGTATGGCTGTGCAGCTATCCCTCACACTCTGGTTGCTAAGAAAGTAAAAGTTGCGCCAAAATATTCACAAACACTTAGTTGTAACGTTACATGTTGAAATGAAGAGAGAGCTGAAAATAGCTGTTTTGTTCAAACTTAAATACAAAAATCAGTGCACAAAAAAAGTTCTCTCAGAATACCAAGAATCTCCATCGGCTGCAGACTGCAGTATAAGGGTACCTCCTTCAGCTAGATAAATATATTAAATATATGCAAGAACACCAGAGAGCAGCTACGCTTTAGACTTCGACAAAGTTAATGCATGCCATCAATGGAAAAATAGCCATCAGAACCTGCGATGAGCATCCCGTAACACCCATGATGGCTTGGGCTCTTTCGCAATATCATCCTTGATTGCACGTTCTATAGGTTTTATCACAAAGAAAAACTGTTGACAAGGAAACAAATATGCAAGGATTAAGGGCCTGTTTATTTTAGATATCCTTGAATATAAATTGAAATTCAAGGAAAGGAAAATTTTCCCTTCATGTATGAGTAGGTGCATTGGAAGGCATATGACAAAGCATTGAAATTTGGAAAAATGCAAACCAGACAGATCATAACACAATATCAATTCCCATGATCCTATGCCAAGGATAAAATAGAAGAACATAAAATTCAATGTTGAAAGCTTACTTGGAGTGCCAATATGAGAGGAATAAAGATCTTTCCCGTCTGATTAGGATTTGGCCCTTCAATCAACTTCTTATCAACAAAAATAGACTTGTAGCCACTCATTGTAACTTCTGTAATTGTTTGGACCAGATTAGGAATCCAAGCAGTCCCATTTGGAAGAACCTATCGTAGAAAAGCCTCACCACAGGTCAGCCAAATACAAGAAAAGGTCCATGATCAATGAACCAAAAGAAAAATGACAAGTGCCAACCTTTTCATCGCTTTCATTCTTGTTACATCTCCCACTGTTCTCAACCAAAACAATTGGAATGCTAGAAGCCTATGAGGAGACAGGAAACTCAAATATTAAACCTATTATAAAACATCCAGAATAAGCAATGATAGAAAGATGTCCACACTCTTCATGTAGTACAATAAAAACTATAGCAAATGGCTAGGCAATTAAAACAACAAAAAAAAAATCCACAAATATGCAGTCAAACAATTGAATGACAACAAAAGGTTCACTTCACATGATGGAGTTCCACAGTATAAATTCAGGTGAGAGAGCCCAAATGGAATATAGAGTTATATCCAAAGCAAGCAGCTTTACCAAACACGTCAATTTTGGGTACATGAAATTTAGGTTGAGAGAAAGACTTGCCATAGTCCTATGTAAGGACATGAGTCTGGGCCCATCCTTACTCAAAGGCAACAGCCATAACCATTATTGACTCATGTTTTACACACATTTGAGCAAGAAAGCAAACAATTTTTGCATTCTGCAGTTGAAAATACACAAATATACCAGTGAGTCATCTTTCTTCAATCGAGCACCCTGGCGAACAGCTTTTAGAAGTCCCTCTGATCTTTTTGAAACAAATTCATCATACGGTAATCCATCAGGGGTGAAAGCTGAGCATGTGTAAGAACTATCAAAGCTCTGTTCCATATTTCTTTGCCAAAACTATCAGTTATAGCTCTAACAACCAGCTTGTCAAGGCTATCCACTCTATAGGTATCCAATCGGTCCACATAAAGCAGAATGTCTATGGTCTTGTTCAGAAGGAAACTGCACAAACAACCACCAATGCCCCAAGGTCAAACCAGTGAAAAGAAAGGAAAGAAATAAGATCCAGAAACAATAATATTTCAAGGATATTAAAAATTAGGGTTTTGCCAACCAATGACCTTAGGACAATGGTTAGGGTTACTACAAGAGTTAAGTTTCAAAACTTTGTTATGAACGCAATGCTTTGAAAACACACAATCTCATTCTTCCAATGTAAACATTTCCTTTTTTGACTCTTTAACTAGTGCCCTTAGGTTAGATAAACCCTAAAAATTATACTCATTTTAAAAACAACATACTGTTTGATAATCTCCAATGCCTGATCATTGATATATCCCCCTTCTATAAGCCCAGGAGTGTCAATGATGTTTATTGTAAATCCTGTCCTTGAGCGTGATACCATTGCAGGTCTTAGTCCTTCCGACTTGCAAAGAAAGAAAACAGCACCCATGTATTGATTTGATGTTAGATTCAGCGTTTAAAATTAACTCATCAATCCATAGCAGGAAAGGAATATGTACCTGAAAGGGATTAATAGTAACAGCTCTTTCTCCTATGATTGAATTCACAGTCGAAGATTTTCCAACACCACTTTTCCCCATCACAAGTATTGTTAACTTGTTCACATTCTATGCCAATATACATAGCAAAATAATTAAAAATAAATATACTTATATGCCAAATACAAGCTTGAAAAGGGCAAGCAATCACACAAAAACACACTTTCGTATAATAAAAACAATTGTTTGCAAACACAAATTCGAAAGCTAAAAAAAGGAACCTTCTCTTCTAGTCTTCCCAACAGTTCCAGCAACTTTGTCTGGGTCGCCAGCGCAAATGTTTTGAGTCCCACCCACTCGCGGGTTATTGGCGATGTCATCACTGGATTCTTGCCCTAATTCCAAAATAAAAAAAAATAGATAAGATGGGCAAACACAATTACAGGTAACACTAACCCTACACAGAAATTATGTCCAATAATTAACAGAGTTGAAGATAACCCTTAAATTCAGGCCTCCCCCTTTCTATCCATCCATGACATTTTTTTTTTCTCAGCATAATTGTGGAAGCAAAACTAGGAATAATTCATTTTAAACATACGAAAACAAGAAATCCGTAAATTGAAAGAACCTTGTTTTGAAGATACAACAATCGAGAATAATCGACACTAAAAGGGGATTTCAAAACAACAACATAATCATATGATAACCAATCATAAAGCACAACAACACAAATCCAAGACGCCAATTTCGTCTAATACATCATAGAAAAAAGCCAGCAAACAGACAAAAATAATTCAAACCCGAGAAAGATAATAAACGACATGGTTTGAACCAGTGAAACAACTCTCAATCTCGGGATCACGAAGCCATTGTCAACCTATTTGACACACTTTTTTTAATCTTTTTTCTTCACAAAGTGCATTGGAAAAACGAAAAATAAGTGTAAGAAATGATACATCGAAGACAAACTTACTTCGGCAGAAAACAACTACAGGCTGTAATGTATGTAAGTGCTGGGTGCTGCGAGCTGCTTCCAGGGAATTTGGGTTGCAAAGGGTTTTGCTCGGGGTAGTTCAGGTTTTGTACTTACAAGACTATTTTTTTTTTTTCTGTTTTTTCTTACTAGATGGTATCTGTGTAATGAACGAAAAAAAAATCAATTTTCAAAATTTTCCTCAACTTAAACTTATTTAAATTGTTTAATATTTTTATTTATGATTTATCAAAAAATATATTTTTATTTATAATACGTTTAATTAAATTCGATACATTATATAATAAAAGTGGATACAAATAATTTCTATAAAAATAGTTAGCTTTAGTTTAAAAAAAATCACATAATTATATGTTTCATTTGCAATTTGCATTTACTAAATCATGCTAAGATTTTTTTTAGTATTTAATTTATGTACAGTGTCAATATTAAAAATTTATATAAATATTCAATCATGCTTTACTATGTCAGTAAAGTAATTATATTTAACTACTTACAAACTATCCTTAAAGTCTTACAAATACGAAGCGCATAAACATTTTATTCAACATCATAAAGATCAACAAGATTATTTTTTTCATTGACCTAAATTTGAGTTTGTAGATTAAAAATAAAATTTATTTTATATGCACCATTGATAAGAAAAAATAATTACAGATACATCGAAGCACACATAATTATATTATATCAACTTTTACAAATAGGGAAAAGAACATAATTAAATGACAATGTAAATTTTGTTTATATTATCAAGGCATCAATGTTAATCTTTTCAAAATAACAAAATCTACTTTTAAAGGTTAATCACATCTAGTTATCATTAAATTCATTTTTTTATTGAAATGTCATTGACTTTGTTTGATTCTTATTATAATTATATTAAGTATAATACCCTAGTAGCTCCAACGTATGCTTAAGCTCACATTTGGATTCTATTAGTTTGTTACCTATCAACTTTGTTGAAAACATAAAAATTTTTAAATTAATTTATCAAAGCTAGTTTTATATATAATCAAAGCTATATACATATATATATATATATATATATATATATATATATATATATATATATACACACACACACACATATACATATACACACATTTGAGAAAAAGCTTACGAAAATATGCGAGCCTTACCTTGCGAAGATTTAGTCGATAAGGAGGACATATTATGCATGTGATATCATTAGTATAGTCATAAAATAAAACATAATGACAATACATAGTGCATCCCACATGTCATAAAAATTCAATTGTTGGTAAATATGGTAGATAGAGATAGTTATTCATAATAAAACAAAAGATGGGAGATTACTTTCCAAGTAAAACATCCTCTTACATGCATTTGTCACTTATTGAATAAAAGCATAGCCATAAGTTCCTTCCAATATAAACCAAAAGATCAATAATCCTAGCTTAGTTACTCCACGGTAGCATCAATGTGCTCAAGCTTCCAGTTGTTAGTGGTTGAGGAAACCAGGATCCTTTCCAAAGATAGGGACCTGAAACCTCCCTAAATTCCTCGGATAGGTCATCTTCGTCCCACTCCATTGGCGCCACAAGTCCATGGTGTCTGCCGAGATGCTAGGCTCAGTGACGTAGACAGGGGATTTGGCTTTGTAGTCATCAAGTTTCGGATCTTGACTCATGTATTAATACATGCTTGTACTTGCAGTGACTATGACACAGATTGCATGAATGAGGGCAGGACCTCCGCTCAACTAAGGGGTCTCCTGCACCACATGAAACTTTGTTCTACTGAAATATAAACGGAATGAGAAATATGATATTTCTTAGTAAGGAAATGCATGGGTGTCATCATTTTCACCTTTAGCCACCTCTGTTTTATTTGCTAAAAGAAGTGTGTGCACGTATATTATCTCCTTTTAATTTTCGAAGTCATTCATTAGCCAAGGTAGATCCCCTTTTTATATGCTTCTTCCATTGACATGCCAAGACCCATGTATGCACACCTCGAAAGTCATTCATTAGTCAAGGTGGATCTTTTTTTTTGTTACATGCTTCTTCCACTGACATGTCATGACTCGTGTATGCACACCTCAACAATCATTCATTAGTCAAGGTAGATCCTTTTTCATTACATGCTTCTTCTATAGACATGCCATGAATCATGTATGCATACATTATAAGCTATTTAATTGGTAATCACACGTCATATACTTGTCTTGGCTTTTATCTTTGGCATCAACCTCCGATCTTAATTCTTGATTACTTAGTGTCATCTGTGATCTTTAGCATCAACCTTTGATCTTAACTTAAGAAACCTGTAGTGGGCCTCCCTCCTTAGATTTATGGTATTGAGCTCAAATCGATGATCGCCGTCCTGAGTGAGCGATAACATATGACATTTTCTATTAGTTTCTTTCCTTTTCTTTATTAATGCAAGTAATATTAAGAATGATCCTCACATGCATCTTTAATATAAATTTACATCTCAATATAGCAATTCAATATACATAGTATGACATATCAAAATCAACTTAAACAATGCACCATATCATAGAATAACAATTCTATCAATAAGATCATATCCTAATAACTTAGGATTTCCATACAACCTTTATAAATTTGTATGATAAAGTCATGAGACTCATTTATCATTCTTTTTTTTATGCTTATAATATTCTCATAATTAATCATTGTACTAATATTGTATTCTAGCCTTTCTTTTAATCCTTAAAGCTTAGGAATTTTGTTAAAATATTTTAGCATATTTTTCTTACAAAATCAAGCATCTTTTAACTTTTTCAATTCCTAACAGATTTGACAATTATTATAAGAAATTTCACTGTGATCCTAAACTTAGAAATTTAAGCAAATATTTTGTGAAGAAGATTTTGATTTATCAACCTTTCCAACAAACTAAAAATGAGTCAAATTCAATAACTATACAATTTTATAAAAATTCCTAAATAAAGGCTGTAACACCTCAATTTCTATATACTAATTGCTTTGGTTAGCTAATAGATAATTAGTTATTCATAATTAATTTAGCATATTAGTAAAATTGGTTTCCCTTCATGTGTTTCCTTTTGAAATTTAAACTCCACAATGGATGAATTAAATTATCTTTGCTTGGAATTAGGGTGTGAAAATAATATTTTAATGGGTGTCTCATGCTTATTTTAGTGATCTTGTGTGTGAAATCATTAGGCTACTCTCACTTATATGCCTAATTGATAAACTACCCTTGTCATTCACACTACATTCACAAAAAAAGGAAAAAAAAAATCCTAAACTTTTATTTGGCACCTCCTCCCCCATTACATCTCTTTTCATTTTTCCTTCTTTAACACAACACTCTTTTCTTCTCTACCTTTTCTTCACCTTCCATTATCCAGACCCCCAACCATCACTACCATTTCATCTCTTCCAAGACTCAAACCCATCAATCCTTCCCCCACCAAACACCACACCACCTCTCCATTATCACATCTCAAAAGCTCACTTCCCTCCTCCTTTGAAGCCCTAATCCTTGGCCATTTTGGAGCTAGGAGGAGAAGATTTTCTCCTCCATTCAACTTGTGGAAGCCTTGTGCTTAATCTTTTCCATTCTTCATAGTTGGTAGGGGGTTTCTATGTTTTGCTTTCTCTTTATTTTTTTTGTTGAAGCATTTTCGGGTTGGTGATTCAAGACCATTTTATATTATGTTTTGATTGAGTTTTTGGTGGGATTTTGAGGAAATTTGAATGTTAAATGTGCATATATATATATATATATATATATATATATATATATATATGCATACCTTTGTTTTTGATGTATAAGAGCTTGAAAATGTAACTTTAAGTAGGGTGTTTGAATATGTGAAATAAGATACCCAAAATTAAGTAAATGTGCATGTCATGTGTTTGATAAAACTCCTAAATGAAAGTAAAGGTTATTTGGGATTGAGCTATGGCATATTTGTTGGATGGGTAGTTAGTTTGATGTAAAATTAATGTTTACAAAAGTACAAAGCTATGTTAATGAGGTAATCTTAGAAGTTATATGCATAAATATGTAAATTCAGCCAAGTGTTGGATAGGTCCATTTTACCATGTTTTTGTGATGCTTTGGGTTGGATTTTTATAAAAATTAAGTGTTTGATCTATATATATGTGTGTGTGTGCGTGTGTAATCCCTTGTTTTTAATGCATAAAAACTTAGAAATATGACTTTTGGTGATGTTTGGGTGGTAAGCAACCTCATGCACGAAAATTGCTCATTATACATACTATTTATTTGATTAAATGTCTAAATGAAACTAAGAATTTATTGAGGTTATGTTCCGTTTTATGAATTTATAATTCTTGAGTAATGAAGCTTAAGTTAAGATAATATTCTTTTTGTTGGAAGTGAAAAAGTGAAGTTTAGATGAGTTTTGGTTTATCATATTAGTCTTGGCATAATGGATGATTGGTTACTAATGTTTATGCTTACCCGTTAAGTTATTGTTGTGATCTTTCTTATCTTAAAGATAAGAATTTTAGATTTCATTATTAAAACTTATGCTTGCATTGCTTATGAGGAAAAGAATGACTTTGAAAAAGAGGAAAAAAGGAAGAACTACGGATAAAGAATAAGAATTAACACATAAAGATTAAAGGTCAACTTATGGCGACAAAGAGGGTTTCGACATGAATCGTTTTAAGGACAAGTGACGACTGGGCATTGACTTTCTTTATAGTGCACATGAGGGTTTCGTGTCGGTTCGCATTAAGGAACCGGTGACGACCGGTTAAGCATGAGCTCATAGCTTTTAAAGTATCTAAACCAAGATCAAACGAGAGAAAATGATAGTGAGATTAATAGGAACAGATAGAAACACAAAAGTTACGAGGTAGATAAGACCAAAGAAAAAACCTTAACTATGATGTATTTGATGTCTTGATTAGGATAACCATTTATGCATGTTGTGACATTTAATGAATAAGCCTAATCTTTTTCCATGCATGCATGTCTCTTTAATTATACTAGTAAAGTTCTTTTATGCATGTATGTACATCTTATACCAAGAATCATGCTAAAAGACACCTTTACCTTGGTAAAAAATGATTGCAAAGTGCTAAAACTGAACCTCATGATTGTATACTAATGATTTCAAAGAAAACCGAGGTAGACTAAAGATGATTATGATGTCACATTATTTGTATATGTCCTTACTAAGATTTCAATTGATTTCTCACCCTTTTTCCTTTTTTTCCATATCATCTCTAGATGAGCAATATCCTAATATAGAGACTTAGCTACTGTATTGTTGCTTTGCTTTACTTGTAGGTTGTGCTATATCACTTGACCTAATTTGATATTTTGAAATCTTCGAGTTATTTTGCTTTATGCTTATGAAATTATATGTCATTTTTTTTTGAGTTTGATACTTGGATGTCTTTTTGTATTTGGGTTATAAGACCCTTTACTCCTTCTATATTTTGTATTTTGTGGCCTAAAGCCATTACTTAGTGTACTCTTAGCTATTTTGACACTTGAGGCCACTTATCTTATGATATTACATTAATATGTTTTGTGTTGTGGATTGAATTGCACTATGTGCCTCATGATGATGATATGTGAGACACTAATATATTGTATTTTTGAATAGCAGGTTGAGTTTTGGATGACTAGTTATTCTGTATGATTTTTGTCTTATAGGAGGCATGGTATCTATACCGTTACCATCCCAATTTTTGTTATAATTTTTAACAATATTTATATCTAATTTTGAAAAGCTCATGAAATAGGAAGTGATTCATTGGTATTAATTTTTATGTGACTCGAGCACATAGAAGTGAGTACTAGGGAGTTAGAGAGGTTATTTGGTTGCTTGCCCAACTGAAGGTGCAATAACATACGAAAAGTACTGACATAAAACTAGAAAGTGTTTTGGTTGTGAAAATTTCCATAATGCTAGTCCTAAGTGTTAGCTTTCATTTAAAATTGGTTTCACTCAAATCCGAGTTGTATAACATTTTCATTGCATGTTGCCCAGAATCCAAGGAGAAGATGAAGCCTCTTCTAATATTTTTTACGAATCTTCTAGGAAACCAAATGTAACACCCTTCTAAGTACAACACCATCCTTAAACCATGATATTAAACGTATAAGTTATTACTTAGAAATTAGTGGACGTTACTTAAGTATCTATAGCATACTCGATCATTTTGAGTAGTAACTAATTTGTAGTTCTACTAAAATATATGAAAAGAAAACAAGGTATTTATTGAATACAAATCCAAATACAAGGAAAAGCTCTTTATCTGCCTTTATACATATGTCTTGTTTAACATTAATAAATATTAAAAGTAGTCTTCACCTTTCAAGCTACTCTTGAATTAGACATTTCCAACATAAAGTTCACAATTTCACCCCTATGTTTGTGTGTTTCCATGTTGTCTCTATTGCTCATGAGAATAATGAAGCTCATATAGAAATGTCTATTCAGAGTAGCTTGAAGGGTGAAGACTACTTTTAGTATTTATGAATGTTAAACAAGATAGATATATATATATCAAGGCTCATAGAAGAGCTTTTCTTTGTATTTGGATTTGTATTCAATAAATACATTGTTTCCTTTTCATATATATTTTAGTAGAACTATGAATTAATTATTGATCGAAATGATTGAATATGCTATAGATACTTGAGTAGGTCCTAACTTCTAAGTAACAACTCCTAAGTCTAATGTCATGACTTAAAGATGATGTTGTACATGAAAGGGTATTACGCTAAATACTACCAAATAAAAACAAGGACATGACTTTATGTCTTAGCTTTCATACAAAATTGGAATGGGCTTAATTGGAGGTTGGAGACCGAGAAATAAATTTGTATTGATGACTGTCCAGATTAACTACTTATTCCAAAAATTAGAGATTCATGTATAAGTTTTATGATTTTATTTAAATTAGATCTCTTACATGTTTTTCTCTTTTAGAAACCTCAAGAACACAAAAGAAACACCATTTACAAAAATGATACAAAACATCTATATATATTTTTAAACAAAATAAATGCTTTGAAATCAAGTTTCATAAAAATGCAATTTAGAACACTTTTGAATGTCTTCTTTGAACAAACATCCCTCAATCCCTTGAAAGTGGTATGAACCCATTTTAAGAAATCTCACAAATCCCTTTGGTATTCTTATTCAGCCACACCCTTGGAGAGGAGGGTTTATTCATTCATTGAATTTACTAGGAAGGACATCCATAGCTATGGAAGGGCTAGGACGTTCTTAACCTGATTTCATGACCAATGAGCCATTTGTAGCCATGGAAAGACTACAACAATTCAAGGTCAACAACAACTAGGAGTAACAAACATAAATTCCATACCTCAATTGAAGACTAAAGGGCTACTTTTATAATCACTAGTTTTGCAACATCTAGTTTTGTAATGGCTTGATTTACAGCGGCTAGTTTTGCAATGGTTAGTTTTTATAATAGACATATTACATAACTAAAAATGCATAATTGATACGATACATAATTAAAAAAAATTTACAAACTTAAAACTATTACACTTAAAAGACATTGTCACTTTCCTTATATGCCAATACAATTGACACCTAAATTAAAAATACTTTGCCATAATTTTTTTAACAAGCTTAGCATGAAAAGATAATTGTTTTTTAGTCATAGTAGGTGTTTGCATAAAGTATTTGCATATCTGTTTCCCTTTCCTTCACCTCTAACTCCTTTTCCTTCATCATCCATTGTTTTTCCATCTCTAGATCCTTTTCCTTCACCATAATCATCTTTTCCTTGAATACCCTATCTTTTTCCTTGTTTGCCTTGTCCGTTAACTCGATTTCCTTGACTTTCTTAATATCCTCCCGCATAGCTAGCCTTTTAGCTGTAACAGATTTAAGTGTGTCAATGTCTTCATCGTAATCAGGAGGCACTTTTTATTTTCCCTTACTTTTCCATTTTGATGATTTGGTGCCTTGAGGACAAACTGGAGACTCCACACCAACATCCTCACCTATTGGTGTTTCTGGATTTGACGAAGATGAGTATGTTTCATAACTGCTTATCTTTGTTCTCTTACCTCCACTTGGAGTTGATTGGGTTCTCCATTTTTGTTCCTTTCGAAGCTCATTCTAGTATCTATGAAAAGTGCATTTTTTTTTCATATCTTGTAAAATAGAGTTCATGTGCCAACTCCATGATATCGTCACTATTTGAACCACTTCCTATCTTTCGAGATGCTTAATCGTGACAATCACCAAATTGTTGAGTCCTATGTTGATCCTATGTCATCGCTTTTTCATTGCACCAACCTTTTTGATTAAGCCATAGTTGTTTTCCTTGCAATATGCATATATTCTGTTCCAAAATGCATCACCTTTTTGGTCAGGATCGACCAAAGGATCCATTGACACATTTAGCGATGCACTTATTAGTAGATCATCCTCTTCCTATCACCATTGACTATTGTCTTGCATGCGATCTTCAAATTGCTCATCAGTAAGGTTGATAGCATCTAGCACATCATAGTTAGAAAATTGTGAAAGTTGTGAACTTGGAGTTGAATTTTTAGGTGTTTAAGGAGATGAATCAGGATGACCCATGAAGATTGCTATCCTGATCTTGATCCTCCAACTTGGGCTTGGAATGGTAATGAAAATGGAAATTGAAAAATGTTGATGAATTTTGAATATTTGGAAAAAAAGGAACTTGAAAATTTGAAGAAATTTGAAAATTAGAAGGGATTTGTAAATTAGAATTTTGAAGGTTTGAGAGATTTTGATTTTGAAAGAAGTTTGGCATTTGAAAATTAAAATTTCTATTTGGATTTTTTGAATTTGAAACCAAGTGAATTTTTTATATTTGAATTTTGAGGGAGGTTGAAATTTTTCATGTAATTAAGAAAATGATTCAAATTAAATTGATTTGGATCCATTGTTTGTGAGAAAATAAAAGAGTAGAATTATGAAAATAAAAAATTGGAAAGTGTTAGAAATGATCAAGAAGAGATGTGAAAAATAATGTTGGGAAGAATTAGGAAGAGATGTGATAAATGAAGTTAAAAGGCATTGATATTTATAGAGTGAATGTGAAGTAAAATAATAATTTTTTTTTTTAAATCTAACCGTTGAAACAAAAAATGGTACAAAAATTTGAGTTGGACGGTCCCTATTTAGTGTCCCCATGCTCTCCTCTTCGTCCCACTTCTTTGCTCCAATGCTATCCGAATTGTCCCTGACACTCAATAGTAACTGGACAAGGAAAAGCTCCCGTTAGAGCCTCTTAGAGCCGTTGGAAGTATGTGAAAATATTTTTCTAAAATGATCTTTTAAAAAAGATTAAAGTTATTTTATATTTGGATTTAAAAATAATTGTATTTGATTTTGATGTATTGACAATGTAAAAGTTTTTACACAATTATTTAATCAAATTCTCTCATTTCCTTGACCTTTCAGGTATTTGGAGTGATAGTCATCCATATTTGCTTATATGATAATAATGAATTAATGACGTAAAATTTTTTACTTACCAGTAATCAAAATTAAATTTGAATTAATTTATTTCTAGACGTAATATTAAAAGACTTTTATTTATCTTTAAACATCTTTTTTATATTAAAACACAAATCTTTTTCTAGGAAATTAAAACTATAACTTCTAAATAAAAAATTATACCTTTTCAAGTAGTTTTGTTTTTATTACAAAATTTTATACAAACATATAAAAAAGCAGTAATTTTTTACAATCAAAATAGTGACACACAAACAAGTCTTTAACACCCAAAAAATGAGTGTTTATTTACATTCGCTTTATTACTATTAAATATCATAGTGATTCTTGATCATTAGATCCATACATTACATCCAATAATAAAGTGGGTGTCTCAATTATAATTATTAGCCTTGCCACGGTAATAAACTCAGTTAAATACTGATTATTAGTCTAACCAGTTACCTACTCATTGAATCAAAATTAATTAAATTAATATATAAAAATATAATTTAATATATTTAATAGAGTGTATATGTATAATTTAGGGGAGACAATCACACAAAACCAAGCATAGCCTAGTTATAGCATGTGTTTCCTTTACCACATGCTTGCTTGTGCTTGGTTCAAATCTCACCTTTGGTTTTTTTGATTTATTTCAAAGATTCTTGGTGGGTAGTTTATGTGGCTCCTTTACACCTTTATTATATGGTTTAACCAAGCTTGACCGAGTTAATTATATGTCCAGTCCAATGAAGAATGGGATTCATTTATCATTTCTAGTTAACCAGATTTAGTTGAGTTTAATTACTATGATCTTAATAGACATACTCTTTTAGAGCATTCAAATAACACTAGTCTAGAAAGGGATAAGGATCAATGATCTAATTTTTTGGGGATTTATAGTTGTGCAATTAGGATTTTATAAGTCCAAATCTAACAGAAATATTTTTTGAGTTGAAAATTCTCACTCTTGAATTAAAAATCCCTAAACATCAAGCCAATAATTTGTATTTGAGCAAGTCTTCAAATACATAACGTAGTTACAGATGAAAATCCTCACTTTGAACTAAAAATTTCCAAAGTTTATATATAAATCTCGTCAAACTAATGATAAGATAAAAAAGACAGAGGACATCTTTTTACCCCATTACTTAATTGAAAATTTTATTTCATTCGTTTAAAAAACATTTACTTCCATCTTTTCTTTGTTTCCAACATTTTATGTCTATTTCAATTAATTTCTAAATTAAATAATGACATGTGTATTTTCCTTAAAATGAGTAGTTTAAAAGGTAAAAAGTATGCATTTTTTTTAAGTAAATTTATCTCTTAAATTCTTGAACACAAATTGGTACAAAAAAAATATTAATGTTGGTCCCACAATTATAAAAATAGTCACTTCCTCTTAATGTTTCACCCAACTATAACGTGACATGTAATTTATTAACCTATGCCACCTACCAATCCTAACCATTACATATTTGTTAAAACACACCATTTGATTTTGCAAACCTTTCCTAAAACATTAAAATTTCACAAATACCCATTAAATCCAAACAAAACCCAGTTCCTTCTTCCTTTTGTGGTTTATACATATGTTCTCTCCAAGCTCACATTCCTTCTCCATTGAGCCTCTTTTCAATATAATTTACTCTAACAATATTTTTAATTCTTTTCTTTGCAACCTGAGCAGAGTAGGTGGATAACAAGCAACAATAACAACCACAAAAGCTATAAATATGGACAAATAAGTCCCTTACCCCTTTGTTCTTTCATTTCTTACACGTGCTGAGATTTAATCATGCTAATATTTGTTATCTTTTGTTGAAGACTTGAAAAGAGCTAGAGAAGTTAATTGACTTTTGAGAGAACAAATGTATAAATCACAAAGGAGAAGAAACTTGGTTTTGTTTGATTTAATTGATTTGTGAAATTTTAAAATATTTTGGGAGGTTTGTAAAAATCAAAGGGTGTTTTAACAATAGTTGATTATTAATTGGATTGCCACATAATTATAAATTACATGTCACGTCATGTTGGGACACATCATATTCTCAAGGAACGGGACTATATTATTCCTATTTTTATAATTGGTTGACCTCAATATTAATTTTTTTTTGTTGAATAATTTGTCCATTTAGAAATTGTAAGAACAATTTGGAGTTTATCTTTTTTATTTTTTGGAAAAATCTCTATTTGTTATTTTTTTATGTGAGAATTGAATACAGCTAAAAATATGAATTTGTTTTTTCATAAAAATCGCTGAAGACCAAACAATATTACACCAATCAAGTTACCATTTGGCCACATTTTTTTTTGTTGAAAAAAGTGACTTGATATTTCATTATTTCCTCTCACAGCTTCAACTTCAAGTGTTCATGGTGAGCCTCTGTAGACCAACACTAACCAAGTTACCATCACCAACTGAACCAAGAGCACACCACCTTCAATATTTCACTCCCATTCACACTCTGGAAACCTTGTATTAAGTTCTGATAGAGATAGAGATGATTCCATTCCACTCCCTCCAAATCCTTGATCATCCCTAACTGACGAAATCTCAACCCATCAAATCTTGGGTCTGATCTGAACCCACTGTCAGTCTCGTCCAGCCATGGACATCCTGTTCGCCCAGATCCAGGCGGACCTCCACTCCAACGACGCCCTCCGCCAGTCCGGCGCCCTCCTGCAGGCCCTCCAGCAGTCCGCCGCCGGCCGCGACATCGCCGTCATCGCCAAGACCGCCGTGGAGGAGATCGTCGCCGCCCCCGCCTCCGCTGTCTGCAAGAAGCTCGCCTTCGACCTCATCCGCTCCACCCGCCTCACCCCTGACCTCTGGGAAACCGTCTGCTCGGGCATCCGCAGTGACTTCCGCTTCCCTGACCCCGACGTCACCGCCGCCGCCGTCTCCATCCTCGCCGCCATCCCCTCCTACCGCCTCGCCCGCCTCATCTCCGACTGCAACAAGGAGATCTCCGACTGCTTCGATTCCCCCAGCGACAACCTCAGGTTCTCCATCACCGAGACCCTCGGCTGCGTCCTCGCCCGCGACGACCTCGTCACGCTATGCGAGAACAACGTCGGACTCCTCGACAGGGTGTCGGCCTGGTGGGCCCGCATCGGCGCCAACATGCTCGACCGCTCCGACGTCGTCTCCAAGGTCGCTTTCGACTCCGTCGGCCGCCTCTTCCAGGAGTTCAGCTCCAAGCGGATGAGCCGCCTCGCCGGCGACAAGCTTGTCGACAGCGAGAATTCGCTGGCGATCAGGTCCACCTGGGTCTCCTCCATGGTGGACTTCGTCTGGAAGAAGCGCAGGGCGCTCATGGCGCGGTCTCTGATCCTGCCAGTGGAGAATTTCCGGGCCACCGTGTTCCCCGTCGTGTACTCCGTGAAGGCTGTGGCCTCCGGGAGCGTCGAGGTTTTCCGGAAGCTGTCAAAGGCCTCCGGTGGCGGTGGTGATCAGGTGGATTCTAATGCTGAGAAGTTGGTGGGTGTTTCGGATGTGGTTACGCACTTGGCGCCGTTCTTGGTTTCGTCGTTGGAGCCTGCGTTGATTTATGAGGTTGGGATCAATATGTTGTATCTTGCTGATGTGCCTGGAGGGAAGCCTGAATGGGCTTCGCAGTCCATCATCGCCATCCTCACGTTGTGGGATAGGCAGGAGTTTGCTTCTGCCAGGGAGAGCATAGTAAGGGCTGTTGTCACCAATCTTCATCTCCTTGATCTTCACATGCAGGTGATGCCCCCTCTTAATTCTCTAGTCTAGTGTGATTTACATCAATGGATTTTTTTGAAAATAGATGTATTGTTTTTTTAATTGTCTAGTGTAATTAAAGTTCCTTTGACCTATGAATTTATGAAATTGCATCAGAATTACACTAGTTTTTGGGGCTTGTGGATGAAGCCTGAAATAACTAGGCTTTTGGGTTTGATGACTTCGATGGTGTAGTCTTGCCTTGGCAGCTTAAAATGCGTTTTGTTCATTGTTTGGTGTGATACTGGATCAACTATATACAGCCTTGGGAGTTTTCCATGACAAAAAACAATGGTGCTTGATATAGCGATGCTTAAACCAGTGAATTCCACAATAGTTTAATGCTTTTCCTCAGCAGTCTATGCTTATTGTAATATGTATTAAGCCAACTGGTACTTTCGTCTGGGAAGTGTGAATAGCATTTTACTAGTTTTGGGTGCTTGTGGGTGAAGCCTTAGATAAGTAGACTGTTGGTTTCTGATCTTTATCTTATTTATGAGTTTGATGTATTGTTGTGCAATCTTGTTTCCAATGGGTTGTAATGTTTAAAAGGTGTTTTATTCTGGATGTTGTGGGCTGTTGGGTCATATAGCCTTAGATGTTAGGCAAGGCAAGGTTCATTGCGGTTGATATAGCAAATACTTACATTAGTGAATTCGTTAGGCACTGGGCCAACATAATTAAGCCCTGGTTGTAATTGCTCAGTAAGAGAGACAAACTTTTACATAACAAACTACTTAGTGGCATAAAGAAAGTGGATACCAGTGTCTAACAGAAATCCACTGTAATTTAATGGTTTTCCTCAGTAGTCTATGCTTACCATAGTATGTAATAAGAAATGTGGTGCTCTGGTCTATGACAAATAGCATTACTTGTTTTTGGTGCTTGTGGATAGACATTTGATTTCTGATCTTTATATTATGTGTGACTTTGGTGTATGGTTGTGCAATCTTGTTTTCTATGGCCTTTTGTTTATGTTTAAAATGTGTTTATTCTGGTTCTTTTGTTGTATTACATCATATGAACATACCTTTGGATGTTTGGCGTGACAAAGTTCATTGTGTGTGATATAGCAATGCTCATTACCTATACATGGCTACTGCTAGGTATCATTGTTCAAGAGGCTACTTTTGATGGTGAGGAACCTGAGGGCAGAATCAGATCGAATGCATGCTTTGGCATGTATATGTAGAACAGCCCTTTGTGTTGACCTATTTGCCAAGGAAAGTGTCCAAGAGGGCAGAAACCTCTTGCTGGAACTGACATTGCTTCTCTTTTTGAGGATGCCAGAGTCAATGACGATCTTAATAGTGTTACAAGTAAAAGCATATTTAGGGAGGAGTTGGTTGCATCACTGGTGGAGAGTTGCTTTCAGCTGTCTTTGCCTTTGCCTGAACAAAAAAACACGGGAATGGAGAGCAGGGTCATTGGAGCTCTGGCATATGGAACTGGTTATGGTGCATTAAATTGGACGGAACCTGCTTTGGAAGTGGTGGAAGTTTGTCGGCCTTGTGTTAAATGGGATTGTGATGGCCGGACCTATGCAATTGACTGCTACTTGAAGTTGCTTGTTAGGCTATGTTACATATATGATACAAGGGGTGGTGTAAAAAGAGTCAAAGATGGAGCTTCTCAAGATCAAATTTTGAATGAGACTAGATTGCAAAACTTGCAGCGTGAACTTGTGAAGGACTTACGTGAGGTACACAAACTTTTATACCTGAAATTCAGCACCATGGTGCTCTAAAAGATTTCTTATTCTGACAATTGCATGTATGTAGCCTATACCATCCAAACAATGTTTTTTATAATTTTTGAAATGTTTTTAAGGGTAGATTGATAACAATAACACTTCAACACCATCCCATGTGTAATTTACTCTCAAGCTTTCCATTGCAGTAGTTTAAAAGCTTAATTTAGACATCCATCCTAATGCTGCTAAAATTGATAGTGAAATTTGGTAGTTGATGGGAATGAGTAGTTACTTTGTATTTTCATGAATTTTAACAGAAAAAATGTTTTTCTTTGCAAAATAGTGTAAGCTGTGAGGTGGGAAGGGGCAAAACTTTGAAGGGTTTCTTTTTTGGTTCCAGAAGGGGGGGGGCATTTTAAGAGGTTTAAAAATGCATTCTGTAACTTTTGTCCATCACACATGAAAGGAGTATGCTTTTCTTAAATGAAGTATAATGCAGCGAGAAATGAGTCTCTGTGGCTTTAGTTAACAAGCTTGCTTTGCTGCTACTTGATGCGCTAACATGTTTAACTTGTTTTTGTTTTGTTGTATCAACTCATAGGATGATTTTGTTTAGCATCATGCTTCAGTTGTTTTACTTGAGCAGAGAAATTATCTGTTCTGTGACTACATTTGATACACTATGAACAGTACACAGTTTTCAATACTTGAATTATGAAATTTAACACAAGATGTTATTTATATGGATGGAATTTATATTTCTAGCCTCTTGTGCATTTGCTCTTTGTATACTTTCTTTTTGTTGTCATTATTATGAATCAATTGCCACATGAATTTGAGTTTCATTAAACACTTTGTAGTCTCTTTTATAGTCACAAATGGATGTAGTTTTCTCATACACTTTTATCTTGGACATTAATGTTTTGAATGTAACAGGTGAATACTCCTAGAATATTGGCCCGCCTCATTTGGGCTATTGCAGAGCACATAGATATAGAAGGACTGGATCCCCTCCTAGCAGATGATCCGGATGATCCTCTTAATGTCATTGTATCAAATATTCACAAAGTTCTATTCAATGTTGACTCAACTGCTGAAACAACAAATAGAGTCCAAGATGTACAGGCAGTCCTTATATCTGCTCAGCGGTTGGGATCGCGCCATCCTAGGGCTGGGCAGTTATTTACCAAGGAGCTTGAAGAGTTTAGGAACCATGCTGTGGCTGATTCTGTCAGCAAGCATCAATGTCGTTTGATATTGCAAAGAATCAAATATGCTTCAAATCATCCAGAGACTAGGTGCAAATAATGTGCCAGTTTATATTCATAGTTACTGACATTGTAGTTTCACATTGTTGCTGAACCTCACCTCATTTTTGTGTTTCCTCAGTTCATTCTTTCTCTGTCTTTGAGTAATCCATTAATTAGAAGATTAGCATGTTATGATCATGGAATTTTATTGTTGTAATTGGTGTTGGTTTTTGAAAGCTTCTTGCCAATTTCTTCCTGTTTCAGATTATATTGGAACTTTATGGCCATTTTTAATGCTAACAATGTTCTATGGTCTTTATTAAATCATAAATTTTAATTCATCATGTGATATCATAGTTTGATTGTGGCTTGTTTTTTTTCCAGGTGGGCAGGGGTTACAGCAGCTAGAGGGGACTACCCATTTAGCCACCACAAATTAACTGTTCAGTTTTATGAAGCATCTGCTGCTCAAGATAGAAAGTTGGAAGGATTGGTTCACAAGGCTATTTTAGAGCTCTGGAGACCTGACCCCAGTGAACTAACCCTTTTCTCACGAAAGGGTTTGATTCTACTTTACTGAAGGTCCCTCCAACTGCAATTACTTTGACTGGAAGCAGTGATCCCTGCTACGTAGAAGGTTATCATTTAGCAGATTCAAGTGATGGAAGGATTACTCTGCATTTAAAGGTTAAAGCCTCAATTTATTTATTTTTTTGGCTCAATTATTTAGACTTCACTTACAATGTATTTATTGAGATTATGTGTTTTTGTAGAAAAGGAAGAACAGGGAAAATAGTGAGTTTGAATGGTATGATAATTTATTGATATGATGTGTTTTGAAGTCATGTATTATGATATAAAATGCAAAGAACCAATCCCTATTTATAATTGTTAAGAATGAATAATATCTTAGATTGATTTAGGTTGATATGAAATTGATTTTATCCTTTTGTTTAGATTTTATCTTTGGTTTATAAATTTATCTCAATTGTATCACAACATATCACAATATATCAAATATGCTTTCATATTATTGAGAATCTCTATTCTCTTCTTTCCTTCTTCTTTGTCTAAAACCCACAATTTTAACATGGTATTAGAGCAGTACCATCCTCCATGTTCCAAAATCAAACCATTACAAAAAACAAAAACTTGAAATTTTCTTCTGATCTTCTTCAAACAACCAATGATTTTCATCGCTGTTGGCTTTTCCGCGATGTTCCTGATCTTTTGGCCACTTCCCAGTCATGTCACTTCCAGCAGTCTCCAACACCTTTCCGTCGCCACCTCCTGATACTGTCCACCATTTTCTAGCCAACTGTGTCCTCCTTCTGGTTGCTGGCCCTTTTCACTGCCGTGCCATCCATTGCAGAAGCCCAAAACTGCTGTCCGCCACCTTCCTCCGCCACTGGAAGGGTTCTGCAGTGTCGACTCCAGCTGGAGACCTCACCATCGGGATCGCCTCCTCTTGCACGGCCCATCCCTGCAAGCAGCAGCCAGAAACAGCCCTCGATGCTCCCTCACGTCACCGTCTTCCGCCATCTGCTATTGAGAACTATGATGAGGATCAGGGGTTTGACATTAATTATCAATTGACCTGAAGCGAAGTAGATTAAATTTTACATATATTATAGGAAGATTCACCTTAGGTGGCATATTTAATTTTATGTACTTCTGTTTCTATAACTGATCTTGTTAAAATTTGGAGTTTGTCTTTGGTGTTATTTTTTTTTTAATGTGTTTGTGAGGAAGTTACATTAGTGTGCAAATATTATTCTGGTGAATATGAGATTACTAGTTTTTATAGATATGTTAATTATCATATTTTGTCATGCATTAACTTCCTAAATTTGGATTTATGGTTTGTTGGTACAAATATTGATGTTAATTATTCCTAATATGTATAAAAACTGCTAGAATTCCTCAATAGTTTCATGCTAGAAATGCTTAATAGTTTCATCTTTAAATTATATTGATGAGAATATTATTTGTTTTGGCTCTATTTTTCATCAAACTGCTAAGTCTTTCTCACTGACTGTCAATGAACATGATTCAGGTCTTAAACTTAACTGATCTTGAATTAAATCGGGTGGATGTACGTGTGGGATTGTCAGGTGCACTGTATTATATGGATGGTTCTTCTCAAGCAGTAAGGCAGTTGCGTAATCTTGTATCACAGGTTGCTTCTGTTCCTCTAAATTGCATATTCATTCCAGTTTGAGATTGCTATTTTTCTTTTGCATCTTGTCTATTCTTCCACCTTTTGCTTTACCTGTTTAGAAGGTTTAGGTGGGTATGTCTCTACTTCTGAGCAATCTAGTGCTTGGATTGGATTTAGGCTGCGGTTTCAAATGGGAAGGCCCAATGAGATTGAACTATTTTGACTGTTAAACTAATTAACATTGGCATGCATGCTTTGTACTAAGCCAACCATGCTTCTGGACTGCCTGAAACTTATGAAGATATGGTGTAGCTTTTCCATGCTAAACGCAGCAGCTCCATGACCTTTTGACACTAGATTTATTTAGTTGGATTCACTAGAAAAATGTCTGTCTAAAAAATTTCAAGTAAAAAGGTGTTACCTGCAGTTAACTGTTATGATTAGATTGACATTAAGATGTATGGTTGATATAAAACTGATTGGAGGAAAAAGCATGAAAGGATGTGGTGGACAAAATGATGTGATAAAGTACAGAAGAACATGCATGACAAAAAAAAGGGCACTAAAGCAAGGGAAAAGGTGGCAATGATGTTAATATCGGGAGGTATGATAGGTTTTATGAATGTGATCTGAGCAGCTTGAGTTTTGTAGTCTAATCATTGAGACCAAGTACCTACATTGGGGCCATTTGTTTGAGTTTTTAGGTACTTTTTTTTTTTTGGTTAAAATATGTATATATTTTTTAAGATCATCAGATCAAGCTTTTGATGAAAAGCTGAAACCTCAAACAAAAAGTTTCTTTAGTGCCTTTTTTCACAAGCTAGAAAGAGTAGCTTTTAAAATAAAATTCGAAAACAACCTACATGAAAGCACTTTTTTAAAGCTTAAACAAAAACACCCATTGTAACCTCAAAATTCTACTGGCTTGTCAAATGAAAAATAAAATAAATTGTGTTAGGTATAAAGGGGAGAGGAAGCCTTTAGTGTTCAGTGGAAAACCTTTCCTTAGATTCCAGGAGAAACAGAAAATGATGAGAGGACATTTTAGTTTCTAAGAAAAGCAGAAAGAAGGAATAATCCTGAACAACATGGCTCACAATAATGTAAAACAAGAACCAAGATCCTAAGGTAAACTGAAAATGCTAAACCATCCTAGTCGCAGTGGTGGTTGTTTTGTACTTCACTTTTTCAAAGGCTTTAGTTTGTTCTTTCCTTCCTTCCTGTTTAATATAGTTCTATAAAAAGTTCATGTTATCCCCTTTTGAGCTAGCTGCAGATGCTGATCATGAACACAATTTATAAGTTAGCATTTGCGCACATCAATATGTATTGTGTCTCTTCTTTTGTTGCATATTCAGCCGATTAGGTGCTATTACCCATTAATTTCGGAATTGGAACTTGGACATTGTTGTGGTAGATCTAGATTATATTAAATGTGCTAATTATTTAACTTTAACAATTGTATTTCACAAGGTTTGTTTTGTTTCTTATTTACTATTCTTTTATTTGCAAAAGTTTCTTGATCCCTCCCACCAGTTCCTGATTTTGTGTTCTGTTCTCAGGATCCAGTACTGTGCAGTGTGACAGTTGGTGTTTCCCACTTTGAAAGATGTGCCCTTTGGGTTCAGGTGTTGTATTACCCTTTCTATGGTAGTGGCGCTGTTGGAGACTATGAAGGTGACTATGCTGAAGAGGATCCTCAAATCATGAGACAGAAGAGAAGCTTAAGGCCTGAATTAGGTGAACCTGTGATTTTGAGATGTCTACCTTATAAGATTCCATTGACTGAGATGCTTTTGCCGCATCAAATATCACCTGTTGAGTTCTTCCGACTGTGGCCTAGTTTGCCAGCTATCATAGAATACACTGGTACTTATACATATGAAGGAAGTGGCTTTAAGGCTACAGCAGCCCAGCAGTATGGCACTTCTCCGTTCTTAAGTGGACTGAAATCCTTATCTTCCAAGCCATTCCATAAAGTTTGTTCTCATATTATACGCACAGTAGCAGGGTTTCAGGTGTGGAATTATTATTATTATTATTTTTTCCTGTTTGGAATAGTTAAAGGATGTTTATTATTTACCTTCATTATCAAGTGGTCCTCTTAAAATTGAGCGGTATTACTATTCAATCTATGTCCCTTCTATGCTTTCGCTAGTATGTTTCTGCTTTGATGGTAATGATAAATATCTAAAGCAACAGAACATAAAATAGGACAAGCAAGGGCTACAATAAGGATTTTATGCATTGAGTTTGTTGGGCATTGCATTGTAACTAGTATGAATTTACTGACCCTTATCTTTTTCTCCCTCCCTTTGCCGGAATAGTTGTGTTATGCTGCTAAAACATGGCATGGTGGCTTCTTGGGCATGATGATTTTTGGTGCCAGTGAAGTGAGTAGAAACGTGGACTTGGGTGATGAGACGACAACGATGATGTGCAAGTTTGTTGTGCGTGCCTCAGATTCATCTATTACTAAGGAGATTGGATCAGATCTTCAGGGATGGTTGGATGACCTTACAGATGGTGGCGTGGAGTATATGCCTGAAGATGAGGTGAAGGTAGCTGCTGCCGAGAGGCTTAGGATATCAATGGAAAGGATAGCGCTGTTGAAGGCAGCCCAACCAAAACCCAAGAGTCCAAAATCAGATGATGAGGAGGAGAATGAAGAAGATAAGGATAACGATGACAAAAAGAAAGAAAAGGATGGTGAAGAAGATGACAAAAAGAAGGGACCCTCAACACTATCCAAATTAACTGCTGAGGAGGCTGAGCATCATGCTCTTCAGGCAGCAGTGCTACAGGAGTGGCATATGCTCTGCAAGGATAGAAGCACTGAAGTTAACTAACCTTATGTTCTTTTTTTTTTTTTTCCTTTTTGTTCTTTTTTCGCTTTTTGTTTGTTCCCAGAGTTGTCCAGAGAAACGAATGAGTATATTCTATGTTCCCTTTTTTTCATTTTACATATACCAATTAGTTAGAAGCCAAAATTTGCCTGAGAAACTTGAGTGTATTCTTTGTTCCCTTCCCCACTTCTTCAGGAAAGTGCGTGTACATGTACCAGCGATTGATCTGTTTTATTTTTTAGCGGATGTTGAATATTTAGTCATGTATTTTTGTATTCAGATTCATTTGTGTTGATTTATTATGTTTTCTTCTGCTTTGATCCCGTTATTGTGACTAATAAGTAATAACGCCATCACTAGATACGTCACGCACGAGACGAGCTAACAATCATGCCTCAATCTCCAAGAAAAGTAATGATGGCAAATGTTCGTAGAGTATGATACTCAGCTATGATATTTGGACATCATGGAGTTGGGTGTGATTTTGGGTGCAGTTCGGGGTTTGAGTTTGGGGATTGGAATCCTAATATATATATCTCATTAATGAGAGCGGTTATTGTCACTCCCAAATGACTAATATCACTCTTACTTAACAACCATTTTTTTAGTTCCTCTAAAATACCCTTCTTGTTATATACAATATGTGTATATAAATGTTTATCTTTCGGACAATATCTTAGTCAACAGTTTCTTGAATTGGAAACAGGGGCTATAAAGGCTCAATAATAGATTGGAGGGAAGCCAAAAATTTATCCAGTAGGACCAATTATTCATAGCGAGTCAATTGATCAAGAAAATAGTCTAGAGTGTCTTACACAGTTTGATAACCAAGATCCCAACTCTATTCTTTTTGTGTCCTTTGGAAGGGGTACACACTTTCTCAAGACCAATTCAATAAATTAGCCTTTGGGCTGGAGTTCAGCGATAAGAAATTCCCATGGTTTGTGAGAGCCCCAAGTTACATTGCTAGTACAACTTATCTTGGTGCTGCATAACTGAGGACCCTTTATAATTCTTGCCACATGGGTTTTTGGAGAGAACCAAGAAGCAAGCCTTGGTTGGAAGGTTTTTCTGTGAGAGAGTCCTTCAGGGTGTGAAGGGCGATGTTGAAGGTTGATGATGATGATGATGGTGGTGGTCGTGGTGGTGGTGATGTTGATGATGATTTGTTGGCACCATCATAGTGTTGGGGCTTGTAAACATAGAGAAGGGGAGCATAGGTATGAAGAATTATTTGCTTGCAAAGGGAGAATAGTTTTCCAATTGGGGTTGGCTCGAAAGGGGTGACTGTGTAGGAAGATTGGATGTTGACCATTAGATTAACAAATCTTATTTGCAAAATACAGAACACCGTTGTCTAGACTCTAGCCATTCTAAATGATAGAGAAGGGCATTTTTGAGAAATTAGAAAAATGGTTGTTAAGTGGGAGTGGTATTAGTCATCTGAGAGTGGCAATAGCTGCTCCTCTCATTGTCTTGCTATTTGCTTTATTGTAGTGCTATATTGGATTTTGACCCTTTGTTTAGAATGTAAATGGTTAAAGGGGATAATTATCTAAAACTTGTGGGTGCTTCGACTGAATTTTGTGCTTCTTGGATATGGGTTATTGCAAGGACAATGGTTAATTTTTTTATGTAATTCGAATGATGAATGATTGTATGTTGGGTAAAGATGGTGAAATTTCCCAAGTTATATGTTTAAAGAGTGGTTGGTGTTTCAAGGAACGTGAAAGGTGGAGGATAAAATGAATAAATTACACACAGAAGTGAGAGCACTTCTAATGCCTGTTTAGTTAATCCTATTTTCTGCCATATTTATCACATTTGGATGCATCATAAAAGTGAAGAAGAGATTTGAAATCTTTTACTTTATGGAACCTCAACTTTAGTCCATTTTTGTTTATTTTTAATAATATTATTTTTCTATTATTTGTTTTTTAAATTAAATTAAAAGTAAAAAATTTTAAATTGAAAGTTAATATATTAAAACATTAAATTATTTTTTAAAAGTGCTACATAATTAAAATATTACATAATTAAATTTGAAGGCAGTTGAAATTTTGCAAGTAACAAAAAAAAAATTTAAATTAAGTTGATTTGGGTCCATTTTACTAAAAAAATTGAGTCGAATTTGTGTAATGGAGGAGTAGAATTTGTGCAATTAAAGGAGTAGAATGGAATTGGAACGAATAGGAATGAAATGGGAAAAAATTGAGAAAATATTAGTATTTATAAAGTAAAATATAAATAAAATAATCATTTTAAAAATTTTTAACCGTTGACCAACGACTTTCTTTGATGAACAGTCCCTTGAGGGATGTTCCCTGGTCACGGGATGGGTCTCTTGCTGTCTATTCTTTCCAGCGTGCAGTCCTTGGAAGGGACCGTCCTATCACAAAATTCAATAAGGAAGGGACCGTGCATTTAAATTATTTACTTTAAGGGGTGGTCGACATAGATGTGATTAATAGGAGTATTATGTTATAATTTTTTGTTAATTTTATGAAATATTAGTATTTTTTTCTATATTTTATGTAAAATTTTTTTTTTTTTTTTTTTGGATTTAGGCACTAGATAGTGGAAGAAATTAAAAGTTTTTAATATATTCAATGTATTGAGAATTTAAAAACTTTGATTTTCAAATAAACCTCTCACTTTTGGAACCTTAGAGAACTTTTTTTAATCCATATACGGTTTGTTGAAGAGTCCTGTTAGCATCTTCTAAGGGATATTAAAGGGACAAATTCTTTAATCTCTGTGATCTTAGTGTCTCGTGGCACGTTGCATAGGAAATGACATAGATTTAAGAAATGAATCGAGGTTATAGCTGAGATGAAAACAAGTAAAATTTGTTTGACATATACGTATTCTGTGGTGCAAAAATACACCTCTGACTGGAGCTTGGACCTATTGTTCCCTTAATTTGGTTTATATAAGTTTGAGATAATAACTCAGTCTGAGGTTAGTCATGAAGACGGCCAATTGTGTTTTATGAGCCCATTAGCAAAAGTGGTTGATTTACTTGGTTAGTTATGTAATAATTGAATTATTAGTTACTCCTTTTTAACCATTTTAGTTAAAGCCTCAACCAGATAGAAATTATAGTTGATATTCTATTTAGCTAGTCAGTCCCAGACTCTATTTTTTGGGGTATAGGGACCAAATTTATAGCATTTTTTATTTTGTTTTTGAATTTAAAAATCCCAAAACCATTGGTTATACAAATGATTGTCGCTATGATTTCGGGGTTCTAAAAACAAAATCAAATCTTCACTGCCTGGGTTTCTATTCATTTTATTTTTCAACCCCCAATTTCTGAGGCTGTATATATATATATATATATATATATATATATATATTCACGATGAATTTGAAATTTTATTTTTAAAAATAAAAAACAATTGTTATACCATTTGAATCATCCCAAGATGGGTACTCACCTTATTGTTCTGAATTCTCTAGTATGTACTTCTGCAGTTCTTCCTGTGAATTCACTCCCCAAGATAATTTAACGGCTTAGCCTACCATTACTTCGTTTGAGCACCGTCAAATAGAGATTTATTCAAAGGAAAAAAAAAAAAAGAAAGACAGTAGTTAATTGCCATCTAGCTATAATTCTTCCCCGAACATTAGTCCAAGAACCATCAAGACAGTTTTGCATAGTCACTCCCTATTCCTTTTACATTTGGCAACAGTTTTGCTGTGCAAGGAATGAAGTCCATAGCCACTAACAAGTGAGATATCTCAGCAAGTCTCCAGTTGAGAAAAAAGGCTAATTCTATTTTATGATTGGTAGTAAATAATGAAATTCAGTTGAAAATAATTACTTTTACATAATTTATTTTTAAAAGAATTAATTTATATTTAATTTGAATATATCAAAATTAAATTTAAAATAATAATTTTTATTTGGATATAATAAAGTAAATTTACTTTTATTTATTAATGTAAAAGTAATAGTAAGATTTTATTTTAAAAATACATTTCCTAGAATGAAAAGTATCTTCACAGTTCTCCCATAAATACTTTCAATTGCTTAAAAGCTACTTTTTGTAATATGAAAAAACTTACCAAAAATATTGAGTTACTATACAATCTCATTCTTATTTCACTAAGTATTTTTACAGCTCCAAAATGCTAAATCAAATAGTCACATAATTATTCCACCTTTATTTTTTTTTTTCATATTTTAGTTGTAGAATGGAATAATGTTCCATTTCACTATTTGAATATTCTAGTGAAATAGAATGGAACAAAATAGTAATTATAAGTAAATAATACAAACTAAGAGATTCCATCACATTCTTTTAAATTTCTAGGGAAAAGTACACGAGAAGGGACAATAGAATGAGATATAATCTATTCCATCCCCTTCCATTTCATCCCACCCAATTGTTTTTTCTTTTTTTAAAATCTATACATTGGAATCTTAATTCATTTCATCCCATTTCCCTCCTGTCCATCCCTTTCTATCAATCAAAACAAAACCTAAAATATATGCCCCGTAAATTGCATAACGTTGTTAATAGGATATCACAAAACCCCACGTGTTTCTAAGAACTAGAAAAAGGAGATATTTTCATTCAACGATCTCAACATATTACTGCACTGTGATGCCGATAGAACATTATATAAAAGGGAAGAATACACAAACAATTGTCAACGGTTTATAAGCAAATGCAATTCAACATCCTCCCATAATTCACTAGACTAGGCTTTGAATCATAGATGAACTCTTCCATTTGGAAGCAAAATAAACCAGCACCCCATTCGCACCAAAGGAAAACGATCGATCAAACAGATCTACTTGCATCATTCACATCATATAGTCTTCCATGAAGCCTTGCCTTAAATGTTGAATCTTGTCGGAACATCAAAATCGTCAAAATCATATCGCTGCCGCTCCCTTCCAGCCTGAGTACATAGTTATTCTTGTAATCAATTTTAACATACAATCTCAGATGACAGTATGATAATACTTAAACACACTCACCTTAGACAAGTACAACTGGTCACATGAAATTTGTTCATCCATTGCAGTTAGTTTCCTTGAGAGTGCCATTATCCTGTGCGGCAGTTAAGAAAACTGATTACAAGAGGGACAAATTAATGAGACAGATCACTACCAAATCAAAAATTGAAAAAAATGCTTTGGCAGCATATTTTCACTTCTCCGGTTAAATTTAGTATTAGTCATGGACAATAGTGCTAGCGTGCATGCTTAACTATGCTTAACTGAGTTAACACAAAACACCAAAAGCATACCTCTGGATTGATGAATCAATATGCTCAATCATCTCACAAGTTTTATACTGTTCCGGATCCTCTAAGAATCTCACCATTCCATCCCTCTGGTTGATTTTTGCATAAATCTCACCATCCTGAATCTGCAGTCCACGGATGTAATTAATAAAACACATAGTTAATGCGACAAGAAGGCTGAAAACAGAAGAGTTACGAGCACCACCATTTGTAGCACATGCATTTCTGCTTCCTTGGGACCATTTAACTGAACTGTGCTGGCAATATCTTGGAGAGAAAGGGTCAAGTATGTTTGGGTCAACCTTTGAATATTTCGCTTATACATGGACGATACAACCTGCTTAACCAGTCCAAGATTGTTGTCCTGAAACAACAAATACCAAGAGACACTATTAGTCTGTAACATAAATAGAAAATTTAAGCAAAAGCTTAATAAGTAGCCAATGATCAGAAAAATTAAGCTCAGTGCTTCTAGTCAAAATGCCTGATGCTTCAAATAAAGGATAAGAATGTGAAAGAACCCACATTTTCAAATTTCTCCGTATTTGTCTTGACATAAGCCTCCAATTCTGCAATTTTCTCTGTGCCATAACTATTTGCCAATTCAATGTAAGGCTGCTCAAATTATTAAAAAGAACAGAGGTTAACATGGCTGAACCGCAATATTCTTGGATGTAAATGAAATTCAGCAATGTGAAGTACTGAACAAAAAAACCAAGTAACCTAATACAAGCAAAACATCAACATTATACTTTCATTCAAGTTGATGGAACAAGAAAAAGTTTGACCAAGCAAATCTCAAATTGAGAGAAGCTACAAATTGCTTGGTCCCTGCAAATGAGAATTTGAAATAGTGAAATCTGTGGCAGGCATGTTGAGGTTGAGGGTTCTCATTTAAGACCTTTATCAAACACGGGTATATGGCCTTAATGTAGACAGTTAGTAAAAAAATAAGGCCATACAATAAAATTGCTGATGATTAATGCTATTTGCATTCTGTAACCAATTGTAAATCTGTTATTTCACACAGAAACGCCAATCCAAAATCCTTTACTGATGATTTAGGATAGGCACATAACAATTTCCCTAGACCAGAGAATCTCCGTACCTCAATAAAATTTAGGGACTGTTTGGTTTCAGTTTTCAGTTTTCCATTTTTTCAGATTTTGTGAAGGGAATACTGAAAACTGTGAAAATCACAAAATCCAGTTTTAACTTTTATTTCCAGTTTTCAATATTTCTTTCACAAAATCCAAAAAACTGAAAAACTAACAATGAAAACTGAAACCAAACAGGCCCTAATACAGATATACTCCTCTTGGCAAAACTCTTAACTAAATCAGCTGTCATTACTGTATTTTCTGGGGGTGGGAAGAAGCTTTCAAGTCATAGAAGCATGCAAAACCACAGCTAGCATAGCACCAACACATTACAATCAGGAGAGGAATAAACTTTGAAAGCAAGAGAGCATGAATCTTTTAGTAGAATTAATGGGATTAGTCCCTCCAAACATGCTAAAAATATACTCAAAAGTAGTGCATTTGTCAAATGATTCACCTGTCCTTGCTAACCTCAACAAAGTCATACCTGACAAAAGTTCTTTAGGTTCCTTTGAGCTACTGAAGAGGCATACTTAGGAAGACTTGTAGATAACTGCAACTATACATACAATAGGTCAGCTGATTAGTTAAAAAGATACGGCCTCTTACACAATAACGTTTAAATTGATCAAAATAAAAGGCTTGTTCACAATTTTAGATCCTGTTCACAATGATGATAACTGGAATGTGAACATTGATGCCATAATTGAGGCGTGATCTCTAATCTCTAAAAGAAGTGAAACATCCAATTTATCATTTCATTTTTTTGGGGCCTTTGATTTTTTAGGCCAAAAGAAATAGTTGTCAACAGTATAACAGCAGAAATATTGTAATTTAATGCCTTCATTATACCATGTCAAGTTTGAAAGAAAGAAATAATATAAATGCTTACCTGTCCATGATGAATGAGAGAAACCAATATATACTTTTTATAAGCTTCAACGGCTATAGCATTTAATGTAGACATCGGAGCAGTTACAACCTGGCAATATAACTTATAAGCTACAGCAAGGAGCCAAACCAAGAGGTTGTTATAAGAAAAAACCATGACCAATATAAGTTGCAGCCATGTATGTTACAGATGACTTACATTATGTAGAAGGTCCAACGCCTTCTGAAAGCGCTTCAGTCCAATGCATATCATACCTCTGTCAAAAAGTCAAGTGTCATACACATTACACAATTCCTCATTAAAAACTCATGAGCAGGAGCATAATCTAAATCACTAAAGGCTGCAAACAGTACTTATCAATCTAACCCATGTGTTCAACTTAATTATGATCAATACTAGACAAGGTAATAATTTCCATGTGCCATATCTCATTGCCATTGAATAGTTGTGCCACTGAGTAGAGGCTTACCAATCTTTCTGCTTTTGACCTTGAGGGTGTGCTTGGTCAGAAATATAGATAGTGAGTGGGAACATTTATAGAAAGGGGAAGGGGAGAACATAAAATTTTTAATTTCTCTTGTTAGTGTTTGTTAGAGAACAATGGAAGTCAGAGGATTGAAGTTTATGTTCATCCTCATGCTTTTTGGGAGTTAAAACAAAAGAACTCAGCATCTAAAGTAATCTTATGTGAGAATGGTGCAAATCATGATCATTTCATCCTCCATGAATGATCTGAAACACATGCCTTCACCACATGTGAGCACACACACAAAATGGATCAGCTAGGATTAGTGGACTGAATATTAAAGATTGGATGTTTTGCCTGAGTTCCTGTATAACTTTTCCTCATTAATTACAGAAACTAATGATGAATTTATTCGTTTTTTAAGAGAATATCACATAATATTTGAGTTTTGTATCTAGGGAAACATGACAAGAGAATGAGAGATCATATGATTTCACCAAACAGATACTAAATTCAAAATTTCGAGAAGTAGATTCTTGATGTTGAGAACGTTAATAGGAATTAATACATACATATACTGATATACGCATAACTAAACAAGGGAACCATAATAAGTAAGAAAGATACTCAAACACTATCCAGATCTAAAATGAGCTGATAACAAGTTCAATAGACTATTATCAATGTTGACGAAACTTTAGTAAACTCAATAAAGTAAAATCCAATATTTCCAGACAAATCCCAGCATCCTGTTTTATTTCACCCTCAAAAAGAGAAGGGAAGAAAGGAGCTCACCCATAATAACAGTAGAGAAAAAGGTCTCTTGGTTGATCAACTTCGAAAATGTCATCCTCCAATATGGATAGACCAGTTTTATAGCACTTTGCCAACAAGCAAAGCAGAAGAAACTCCGAATGCAGGGGAGTCAAGTGCTCAGTGGAGACCTGAAGTTTCCTAACAGCAGTTAGCAACGGAGCCACCCCGCGAATGGGAGCTTCAAGCACCACCACCTGGTCTTTCAGCCTCTTGCATACCAATACGACTGCAAAATTCAACAACCAAAAAAAAAAAAAAGTAAATAAAAAATTATCAAAAGCAATTAAAAGACAATAACATCAACATTGTTCAACTCAAGTTCAAACTCCAGGTAACAAAGGCGAATACACTTTTCTGGCGCCAACCGAATTTGCTCAGCGTTGCAAGCATTGATAAACCCGGAAATAACTGGAAGAACTGTCTCAGCCTGCTGCTTTGAAATTTGACCAACTGTGAACGCCTCCCTGAAGACAGCCATAAAGTGAACCCATCCAATCACAAAACCTAATTATCTTTCACTAACAAAGAATGCTAAAAAATTAAGGACCCATACGTCATGTAATGTAACAATATCATTCCCTCCAATAAATAGGGCTTTTAAACACGCAACAAGAATCAAGTTTGTTCCAATTTAACAGTGACGGTTTTTCTTCTATCCCAATAAGTCGTAACTTTGTGTCCCGAATTTTTTCATAACCAATTAAAGGGTACTATTAGAAAAAAAATGAAAAAGCAAAGATTTGTGGTGTTTATTTATTTATTTATTTTCTGGCAAACGAATACAGAACCAAAAAATGAAGCGAGAATTAGAGAGAGGGGGTCATTACAGAACATAGAGAAAACCAAGAGAGTGGTCTGAGGGGTCGAGTTGGCTCAGAACGGGAGACAGACGAGTCGACTCAGCGCGGAGCGAGTCATCGGCTTGCTTGAGGATGGTGTGGAGGCGAGAGATGTCTCCGGCGCTGCTCGACAGCCCTTGGATTTGGGCAACCAGCGCTTCCAGCGGGTCCATGCGATGCGGCCTCACTCAGTCGAGTCACTGACTGTTCGAACGATCCAAACTCAGTGCAAAATGCAAATTAAATTTCTCAACTCAATTCAGTGCTTCTTTTTTGCTTCCCTCTCCTTCGTTCTCTCACTCGGTTACTACTGTGTTACAGTTTTTGCTTCTTTTTATGTTTTTTTTTTTTGGAGGAGGGGGTGTGCGTGTGTTAATTTTTCCTCAGTGGAATCGCTGGCCCATGCTTCATTCTAAGGGCCACAATACATTGGGCCTGTTGAGGCATCCTTTTTGTTATGTTGGTTTTGTTAGAAGACTAAGAAAAAATGACTAATACTATTATTACTTAGAGAAATAAATGATAGGGGGACAACAGGTTTGCACAACAAGTGCACACCTTATGCCACCCGGAAGAAAAGGACAAAAACCAACTAAGGATGCACCATGGGGCCAAAAATTGAGTGACACACTAACCCCTCCTTTAGTAAAAAATCTCAATTCCTCACTCATTCACTCACTCTCAGTCACAACTCTCCTCACTGTTAGTGGAAGCTCTCAGCCCTTATCTACTGTCCTACACCTCACCCCAACAACATTTCTCTTTTTGTTTTTTATTATGGGTGGAAGATTTGTTACTCACTAAACTATTGTTTATTTGTTTGTTTGTTTGTTTTGTTGGTTGATTGGACGTTGTTTGAGGGTGTTGCTCTATTTTTTAATGATGAAAATGAAAGAAAAAGTTGGCAATGGTGATGGTGGTGTCATTAGTGTGATTATGGCTTTTTTGTTTGAATTACTTTAAATGTTTCTGCATGGGGAAAAGATTTGTTTAAAAGTTGACATGGATTTACTCTCCATTCATATGTTTGGAAAAGGTCATGGGTGAATGTAGAAAACTTATAGCTGTCAATAATAATTATAAGCTTAACAAACTGATAGGCAAAAATAAAAAAAAACTTACATGCAAAAAATAAATTCTTAACTGTCATTCTCACACAATTGGGTATTGTGTGAAATGACCTCCTGACATGTCAATCTGTCTGAAAAGGTACTAAAGTGCACTCTGGTATGGTTCAACACGCATGCACATAGATTTACTCTCCATTCACATGCTTGGATAAGCTCATGGGTGATTGTAAAAAACTTATAAGCTATTAATAAAACTTGCAGGCAAAAATAAAAAAATGTACTTGCAAAAAATGAATTTTTAACTGCCACTCTCCCATAGTTGGATATTATGTGAAATGACCTTTTGGATATGTCAATTTATCTAAAAGGTACTGAAGTGCACTATAGCATGTGAACACACTATTGTAGTGTGTGCCCACTATTGTAGCAGTTTAAATTCTATAAACTATCTTAAATTGCTTTATATGAACAAGTCAAAAGAAAAAACTTGGAAACCATGGAATCCAACAATCATCATAACTCCAACAGCTCTCTAAACTATCTTAATTTTCAATACACTTCATAAATTTCAAGTGTTAGACACAAAAAGCCAATAGTATATTTGGTGGCACAACTTGGGGTAAGGGCTTAGAATTGCTAACTCCAGCTCATATAGCTGATGTAACAATACAACCTAGTGGGGGAGTGTGAACCAATAATGTGCCATCAAATAAACCATTTACAATTGTTGCATAACAGTTGTAAGAAATTTAAAAAATTACATATGCCTATATTTATCTTAAAGAAACTTCTCACTTCTCTATTATGATTCAGTGCTTTATCAACATCTAGTCTATTTCATGAAGTTCGTAGCCTCTATCCAAAGCCACTCCTAGTTGCATAATCACCATAGAATGCTTTAACATCACCTATCATACAAAATTGTATACCAACAGTTGGGTCATAGTTGCTACACTTCTCCATAGAATGCAACTTTATAAGATGAAATCACCTAAACAAAGTGAGAAGAAAAAATATTATTCACCACGTTATACTATTTCTGTCAGTAAACAAGCTACACTTATCTTTCACGTAAATAGAATATATGGATATCATGATCTCTTGTTATTTATTATCAGAGTTGTAAAAATTGCAGAATGACAAGCTCAGTGACACACTTATATGCATTTATAAGTAGACTTATAGGTATATATGCAGTTCTCATTTCACACAATACCCAATTGTGTGAGAATGACAGTTAAGAATTCATTTTTTGCATGTAAGGTTTTTTATTTTTGCATATAAGTTTTGTTGACAACTTATAAGTTTTCTGCACTCACCTAGTAGCGGAGCTTAACAAAAATTCTTAGGGGGGCCAAGACATATAAACTAAGATCAAATGCAAATCGACTATACAAAATTAAATGCATACCATATATATAAATTTAAAAATTAATCACTAATAATATAATAGACCAATTTTAAAGAGAATGATTGAGCAATACCTTATAACATTGCTCTCCGCTCTTTCAATGCCTTGAAATCATCAATAATAGACTAAGAACTGAAACTTTCCACAATTTCTCATTCAATGTAAATAACCATACTATCTGCAAGAAAGTCATCTTCCATCTTATTTCTCAACCTTGTCTTCATTATTTTCATTGCAGAAAACAATTGTTTTAGTAGCTATAGAAACTGGAAGAGTTAAGATAAGACGAATAACCCTATCAATCAAGTAGTAAACTTCTAATTTGTTTGTTTCAACCAAACACCTGCACAATTCTTGAATGGTTGATAAATTTTTTAATTCTATCTGTTGACGAGCATCAAGAATAAAATGCCGAAGCTGAAAGGGCAAATTAATCTTCTCTTGTTTAGTGAAATCCATAGGATAATATTTGTCAACAATAGTGCAAATACTGTCAATGTCAAAATTTTTATAACCATCCTTTGGAATCAAAACAAACTCAAAGTTAACAAATTCATTGCTTGATCATTGAATCTGCCATTCAAATCCTGTAATTGCTTATCTATTGTAACATAAAAAATTTCTACTCTGAAATGATGCTCAACTGTGATGTAATCTTTTTGGTGATGTGAGCGTCCTTGTCTTGCAATATAAGAATCACTAAACTCAGGAATTAGAATATCATGCTGCTCACAAAATGATTTCACATTTTTCAACAAATCCTCCCAACCATTATCTCTCAAGCTTTGAATAAGTGCTTTTGTAGATTGAACTAATTGTATAGCATTAACTATATCTTGAGATTGTTTTTGCAAAGCTTGACAAAGAATATCTGTTATACCCATAATATCTTTCATCAAATGCAAGATCAATATAAACTCAAATGAGATCAAAGCTTTATAAGCACTATTAGCATCTCCTCGTTGAGAATAAGTTGATCTATCAGTGATAATATTTTAAAGAACAGAACAAGTTGCACCATACATGTTTATCAAACTACAAATAGAAGAGAAATGAGAACTCCAACGAGTATCCCCAGCTTGTTTCAAAGTGCCAACTTGATTTACTCCTTTGCCAGTATCAAGTTCAACAATCTCTAGTAAATGAGCAATTTCATCTATCTTTGCAGCTTGTAACTCATCATGACGCTTACTAGAGGAACAAACAATATTGACAATAAAAGTCAATTTTGAAAAAAATTGATGAACTAATAACTTCCCTTGATGCAACAACTAATGCAAGTTGTAACCGATGAGCAAAACAATGGACATAATATACACATGGACAATCATTCAGAATTAATGCTTGCAATCCATTCCATTCTCCTCTCATATTGCTAGCACCATCATATCCTTGACCACGAATACTAAAAACATCAAGACCATGATGAGAAAGAATAGCACACAACTCTTTCTTAAGAGTTAACAATGTAGTGTCTTTAACATGTACAAGATCAAAAAACTACTCTTGTATGAAGCCATTTTTATCAACAAATCTTAAAACAAGTGCCATTTGCTCTCTCTTGGATTCATCACAAGCTTCATCAACCACAACACAAAATTTTGAATTCCAAATTTCTTCACAAATATGCTTTCTCACCTTATTTGAAAAGATATGCAAGATCTCTTTTTGAATTTGTTGTGAAGTATACTTAGAATTATATGGACTATTTTCTAGCACAACTTTTGCAACTTCATCATTGTAAGATGACAAGAGTTTTATCATTTCAAGAAAGTTACCTTGATTTTTTGATTGTAGAGTCTTGTTATGGCCTCTGAAAGCACAAGCTTGAAATGTTAACCAACGAGCTATATCAATAGAAGACTTGAGACGTAGACAATTCCTTTGAATTTGCTCAGAGCTTTGCACATGAATAACATTTTGAATATGTCTGGCCTGATTCAACAAGTCTTGGCAAGCTTTAACTGCATTGTTAAAAGGATAGCAAGGATAATTTCCAATATGCTTGAGAAAAGCACAATTCTTTCCATCATTAACCTTTTTCCAACTTCTAAATCTCGAAGAAATAAAAACATCTGACCCATGACATCCACTAGGTTTTTTGCTAAATAAATAACAAAGTAAACAATAAGCTGCATCTTCAGAAGGTGAATACTTTAGCCATGATGGAAAAATACCAAACCAAGCATATTGAAACCGTCTTGGATGATTTTTACTCGACAAAGGATAACTTTCAAGATGTTTTTGATATGGACCACATTTTAAATAAGCTCGCCTAATTTCATCCATATGATTTGGTGGATATTGCCAAATTTGAAGTCTTTTTCCAGGATCCTGCTCCAAAGAATTAAGATCAAATTTAGTAGATATGACTCTTTGAATCTTGAAAGGTTGTTTCTCACTTTCTTCATTAATAATTTGAGTAGTAGAATCAACAAGTGATGACAGTTTAAGCTATATTTCCCCTTCTTGTACAATAGTCTTTCTCTTAAAAATTACATCAATTCTTTGATTCTTCACTGTTGGAATCACCTAATTTTTTTTTCATTTGTTACAAAAAATTCAACACAACTACAACTAAAATCTAATTTTCATGTAACTAACATAAAAATTAATAAACAATAAAAATAGTACCTTCTTGTTATGTGTCTTGGTTTTGATTTTATGATGTCTTCATTTTCTTCAAAGGATAGACTTTTAGCTATTTTCAATAAATAATCAACAGATACGTAAAGAAATCAAGCTAATATTATACATAATATTTAACAAAACAAGAGCAATTATGATTAAATAATAAAAATTATTAATTTAATTATTTTACTATTATATTTATATTAAATTTATTTCTCAAGCTACTTGACTAAAAAAAATAAAACAAATAATATATATATATAGCATTGTCGAAAAACAAACTAACAAAATAACTAAGTAAGGAACTCAAACAAAGGTGCGAAAAGGTGAGATATATATATATATATATATGTAAAAAAAAAGTAAGGAACTCAAACAAAACCTCACCTTTGTTTTACTGTTTACGGCTTTGTACGTTGCAGTTGCTGAGTTGCACACAACACACTACAATGCTCATTTGCTTGAATGCTTGCAGGTTGCAGCCTTGACCCTTGCACGTTGTATTCTCAAGGGGTCCACTACTCCAACAAATAGTAGCGAGATAGACTTCATAACACACAAGGGTCACACACTTACAATCACACACTCACTTTTTCTTTTCAATTTTTTAATCTTACAGGAGGAAAGAATAGAGAAACTGAGAAAGGCTAAGAGGAAATTTGGAGAGTGGCTGTGGCATGTAGAAGAAACTTTAATGGAGACTTGGGTTGCAATGTTGCGTGTTGATAAGTTATGGGCCATCCAATTTTTATTTCATTTCCTTTATTTACTTTTATTTTATTTATGCTTTGAATTGCCTGAATACAACAAGGCTAGCCACACAACTAGTAACATATCACATATGTATGTCTCAATCTCATTATCATACACATATAATATATGTATAAAATTTTTGGAAAATTTTTGGGGGGGCCATTGTCTAAGCTAAGCTCTGCCACTGCACTCACCCATGAGCTTCTCCAAGCATGTGAATGGAGAGTAAATCCACGTGCATGCGTGTTGAACCATGCCAGTGTATTTCACTACCTTTCAGAAAATTGACATGTCCAGGAGTTCATTTCACACAATACCCAACTGTAAGAATGCCATTTAAGAATTTATTTTTTGCATGTAAGTTTTTTTATTTTTGACTATAAGTTTTGTTGATAGCTTATAAGTTTTCTACACTTACCCATGAGCTTCTCCAAGCATGTGAATGGAGAGTAAATCCATGTCAACTTTTAAATAAATATTTTCCTTTGACAAAAGCATTTAAAGTAATTTAAACAAAAAAGCCATAATCACACTAATGACACCACCATCACCATTGTCAACTTTTTCTTTCATTCTCATATAAAAAACAAAGCAACACCCTCAAACAACACCCAACCAACCAATAAACAAACAAACAAACAATAGTTCAATGGGTAACAAATCTTCCACCCAAAAAAAAAGAAACATTTTTGGAGTGAGAGCACGAGACAGGAGATGAGGGTTGAGAGCTTACGCTAATAGTCAGGAAAGTTGTGTGACTAAGAGTGAGTGAGTGAGAAATTGAGATTTTTAATGAAAAGAGGGGTTTAGTGTGTCACTCATTTTTTTAGCCCTATGATGCACCTTTGGTTGGTTTTTGTCCCTTTCTTCTAGGTGGCATAAGGTGTGCACTAGTTGTGCAAACCTGTTGTCCTGGATCATTTCTCTATTACTTATTGTATATTAATAATCTACTTCAGTTGGCAAACTATTTTAATATGAGGTTTCATAAATAGTTTATTTTCTATCAAACTAAACTTTTCATGCAAGTATTTAACCACTAAATTTATTCTTATATTACTTAATTTTTGTATATTCTAGGAAAATTTGAACATAACTTGGTTGCATTACATCTTTATGGTTTATGTATATAACATGTTATCATGATAATTATTACTCCAATCATATAGTCCAATTCACATATAATTTAATTAACATTTCCATGCATTGCATAGTTTACTAGACTAGTTATAAAGAGAAAATTACATTATTATCCCCTGATATTTAGCGTGATTAAGTTGGTTGCTTCTCTAATATTCTCATTATACATATTACAAAAATCCCATACCATGTGTTCTTCAATAGTTTTATCCCGCAAGAAGGATACTTTTATTGCTATTTCTGGAATGGTTGGTTCTATGGTGTAGGAAGCAATTGACAAGAAATAGTAAAGTAAGAATGTGGCAAGTTATGATGTTAACACATGGAGCTATGTTAAAATCCTTGTGTGCTATGTGGCATGGTATCAAGTTGTGTTGTCAATATTAATTGTTGGTTTGGTTTTAGCTAACCTTTTTCTATTTTGAAAAATATAGAGGGCAAAAAAGGAATTTTGTATCTCATTAAGAAGAGTAATCATTTCCCAAAAAAAATGAAATGAAAATCCCTTGCTAGCAAGCTCAGTTATGGACTCCACTATGATGCTCCCTCATGAAGACCAATAGTTGATGACGAATGGCATATCTAACCCCTCTATGTTGGTTTTTGTCAATTTTTTAAATTTATTTTGTGGTATGTTGTGATATTGTATCATTTTTTTGCCAAAACCCTTGTGTGTGCCAATCTTTGTTGGATCTGAGGACTAGGATACATCAGTGGGTATGTTTTTAGGATGGTGACATTTGCTGAAAGAACAAAGACTTTCTTCTTGGAACCTTAAAGGCCAAAGGTGAATAAGGAAAAATTGTTGAGCCACCAACACCATCAACTAAATTCACGATGCATGCGAAAATAGAGGTAGAAGAGTATCTACGATTCAAATCCAAATGGAGGAGCTACCATTGTCGACAATGGAGCTGAAGGAGCACACTGGTTGAAAGGAGGAGGGGTTGAGGTTATGTTAAATGCAAATTTTAAAGAAGGAAATGACTAAATCAGATATGGTAGTTTTAAAGAGAAATTATGGTGATTAGTAAGAAACAAATAGTGGGTTTGCTAATTATTATCCAGCAAGGATTCAAACACTATGGCTAACTACTACACATGTCAACTTGTCTGAGAGACATGTATGTACGGAACCATTCCTTTAATTTGTTTGCAGCATAGTAGAACACATCTTCTAAAATTAGATTCTCTTCAAATTTGAGTAGATACTTGGGATTCCGATTGCTCCTTGGGTGCATTTAAAAGAGTAAGTCTCGACTTGCTTCTTGGATGGGGCAGTTGCTAAACAAAGTTAGGAAATTATGTTTGGTGAAGTCTGTCTTTGTGCTATCCCTTCTAACACCATGGAATGTCTCAGGCTTCCTTTTTCTGTATTTTCATATAGTTCTTTTAGGACAAAAATGATGGGTCTTAGGGCTAGAATCTAGTTAGCTGGTCAACATTGACTAAACCTAAGAGATTCAGGGGCGTAGTTTGAGACAAGTCTACCATGTTAGTGTTTCATTGCTAGGTAAGCTTATTTGGCAACTCTTCCATAATGATACAAGAGAAATGTTATTTGTACTCATCATTTGTAGAACACCCCACTGACACACTCCTATCTGCCATTGGATGGGGTGTGGACCCTACTTAGTTTGGGACCCACATCTCATTCAATGGTAATTAAATGAAAGTGTGTTGGTACGGTATTCCATAAAGTGTAAGTACAAATAACACTACTCATGATGCAAATAAGGTATGGGTTAGCTTATGCAGAAATATCTTCAGCATGGTTTTGTGCTTGAGTTCTCCAAAGCTCTTGCGTTCTGCGTCTTGTACTTAGAGAAGTATTATCAAAGTAGTCGTAGTGATCCAAAATGGTTTTGCTTTCAAATGGAGTGAAGAGAATTCTTCGACCTTGTACTCTTCATGTAGGTTGTGTGATCTCCCATTTATTCATATTTTTGACCGTGATTTTCAGCATCGAGATATTTGGAAAGATAAGTCTTGGATCTTTAAATTCTAATATGGCAACGCTTACTCCTGAGAATATTGTGCATGCTTTTCCTCATATTACATTATGTTCTTCTAGCTCCCTCCTGGACTATTGGGTGTGTGCTTGGCTAATTTCTCAGGAAGTTGGTGCTAGTAGTAATAACTCTTGGTCATGGATTTGGAAGTTGTTCGTCCTTAAGAAGGTAAAGTTGTTGGTTAGGCCTATTCTACATCAAGCCTTGCCTTGCCTTGCCAACCAATTGGTTATGTTTTCGGTGAGTATTGGGAAACTCCTTGCTTTATAGTTGGTGTGGTTTGGGAGATGAGGATTTCTTGCATTATCTTCATGATTGTGCGATGGATAATGGCAATTAGTGTGAGTTGGGCCTTTTTAATGACAACAATATGTCTCTGAATGATGTGTGTATTTGGGTCAAGGTAGGTGCCACTGGTACTATTAGCATCTTATTTCAGCTCTTTGATGGCAATGGTGTTAGCAGAATAATTGCATCTTTGGTTTGGAAAAATGGACTGCTACGTATATCATTCCGAAGATTTGGTATTCCTATCATGAAGCAAGTAAATACCTTGCTGGTCACTGGTACTAATAGCATTTTGTTTCAGCCACGTATTTGGTGGCAATGGTGTTGGAGAATAATTGCATCTTTGATTTGGAAAAATGGACTGCTACGTACGTCATTCAGAAGATTTGGTATTCCTATCATGAAGCAAGTGAATACCTTACTCCTCAACATGTTCCTTGCATAGTGTCATGTTCCAATTTGGGAATATGACTGGTACGTAAAGGGTTGGGTCCCCACGTAAGCCTTATGGGTAATGTGACTTATTGAATACGTAGATTAATATGATTTTTGTACTTAAAACATGATTTCCATCTAAACCATTATCAATTTCTCTAATTAAAACATAATATTAAAATTCATAAAAACTGAAATATTTCAACTTACTTAACCATGAAGTCCTCTTATTTTAATTCAACAGGTACTATTGCAATTCATAATATCATAACTATTTCATTTTATGATCTTAGTCATAGTATGAAAATCAGCTTAATAGTTGAAAACTAAATCGTGAGTGCACATCTAGCTTATTACATAAATTTTAATCATAATCTACATTTCAAGTTCATACTTAAATTCTGAAAAACATAAAGTGAAGTACATAAATTCTAAAAACAAATATATAATCTTAGAATGGAATGTATGGTTTGAATCCTGATGCACAACTATTGGAACACTCTAATTCTAACACAAACCAAGCTAAGCCTTACTACAATGTAAAACTCACCACTGGAACAATTGCGAACTATTGAAATGGTGATTGAGGGACAACTGGATCTACAACTATAAGGAGGAAGGGAAAAGGGTAAGTCAACAGATTTAGTGAGTGGATTCTCACCCACCACCCATATGGAACAACCAACATGATAAATATAATATGCATGCATATCAAGAAAAAATCATTTTAATATCTACATGCATAATTATATAGGAAAACATTTCTAAATATACGATAATTACTAGAAAAATAGAAATCTCTAAACATGATACTAATAATCATATTTACTCTAATCTCTAAACTCTGAAAGGGCCTTAACGAGGTCTCATAAGGTGGACACCTAACTATGTTCTATTCTCTAAATATTCTGAAGGGATGAAATTGTTCTCGCGGACAACTTGGTATCAAAGTTAATAAGCTTATAGCTTTAACTATCCGTTTCTCTATAACTACCGTATAAAACTAATTTTCACAAAACTAAAATACACTGAAAACTTTGAATTTATATAATTTTAATAATCTAATTGTAGCATAACTATGGTTATGAAATCATGTCGAAGGAATCACCGACTTGTAGACATAGTGATTTCAAAAGCACACGAGTATGTATCTACAATTGTTATGAATCATACTTGGTTCATTTGTTTCTATAACATAAAATTGAAATTCTAAAACCATATTTAATAAACATGATAATTTCAACATCTTAATAACATATCTGTCCATGGAGGTGATTCATACTCCGCTTAACATTTTTTTCCAATAAAACATAGCTGGGTTTCTAGAAACATAATATGAGCTTCCAAAATCTTGAAAACAAGGTAATTTCATCAACTCATATTTCATGCCTAACAATTTTGGTAAACTTGCTAAATCATATTTTCCAATAAATCTTTTGTGAGCATACAAGACATTTTCAAAGCATACAACAGATTAATTATGGTCTCATGGTTTTCTAAAACGTATTTTTCATGCTATAATTAATAATCATAAGTTTTTTTTCTAGCTTGGCATAATGCATGAAATCACGTTCTCTACATATTTTTGCATCTAAATTCATGCTTAGCAATCATAATGCTTAAAATATACTAATAATGACTGAAAATAAGATCATGAGTGTAAACCCACTCACCGTTTGGAGTCAGGAGTGCATGGGTACTATCCACTTGACTTTGGAAGCTTGGAATAACACCAACAACTGTCATAGAGTAACATAGATAGATGAATAAACCATAAGCTTACTAGAACAAATTTATGAACATTGAAGGAGTAGTCAAACTTAACAATAACCAAGAACATAAACACCCTAACTCGTAAACACCCTAACTCATAAACATGGAGTAAAAGAGAGGAAACTAACATAAAACATGAACAATCCTTACCTTGAAGTTTGGAGGAGGTAGATTGAAGAAGGAAGAGAGTGAAAGGGTGGAAGAGGAGTTTGGAAGGGTTAGCATTTAGAGTTTAGGGGTAAAAATAGGTGGAGGGGTTTTATATAGGGAGGGGTATTTTAATGAAATTGTGTCATTTTTAGGGGGTTTCTAGTGTCGAGGGACTCACCATGGCGAGGAAGAGACCCACTATGGCGAGTTTGTCTAAGCGCGTTTCATCCTAGGACTAATCAGCTTGCTCACCATGGCGAAGGGTACTTCGCCATGGCGAGTTTCCCTAAGTGTGCCTTTGCAAGGGTTGGCCAAAGAGCTCGCCATGGCAAGGGGTACTCATTTGCCGAGTCCTCACTATGGCAAGAGGGAGACTCATCGTGCCGAGAGTACTTGCATAAAGGGTTACCGTTTTTGCATTTTGATGTGTCCAGGGCTTTCCCGTGACACGTGTAGGTCCTAGGGATCTTAAAACCATATTAGACTTATCTAGGAACATGTAGACCAGGGCATCACATACTCTCCCTTTAAAAGAGATATTGTCCCCAAATCTGAACTTGAGCATCTAGAAGATCAAAGAGATAAGATACTCAAACTGCGTAGTGCTTCTAGGATAGACATGTATGTTCGGATCACGTATATACCCTGCTGTATAGCTAATAAACTGGAGTTAATGCCATCTTCAAGGCCATCACTCTATTACTCTAGGTAGGGCTGCCATTTGTCATGTCTGGTGGCTTGGCCTCTAAGAGCATCCCTTTTCCCATTGAGGCAATAAAAGACACCTTTTATGATACTAACACTGGGCGGCTCCACCTCTAACGGCAACTTTTTCCATAGCACAAGTTCTAGGTGGATAACCATGCTCCGCCACCTCGTGCGCGCATGAGCTTTCGAGGATAAAGGGTGTCAAGTGTCACTTTTGTCCATACTCAGTCTCTCTCTCAATTGCATCAACATAGACTGATTTAGTAGGGTTTTAGAGTTCTCAATTTTTGAACTTCATTACTGCCTATGTGAGGGTCATGCATGGAAATTAAAACTAACCTATTCATACACATAGAAAATGCGAATAGCAAACATGACATTCATTAGCATCATTCTTAACTAGCATGTTTCAACAATCAAGGTCATGTTAAATAACCACATGCCTATGCTCATGCCAAGCATAACTGCAACACATCATACACATCAGATAGAACAATCAAACCAACATAGCTTGCTCTAGGATTTCTGAAACATTCTGTCATGACAATAAGCACTATCAATTCCTCATACCAACTTTTCTTGCCTCTAACCTTCCAAACCCTAACCAGATTTCTTCAAGTGGTAACACATGCTTCAAGACATGAAATTGTGTTCACACATCATACAAGTACATGTCATTGAGGCAAACAACATGCATCCCAGGATAAAGCTAACATGCAAGCTAGCATTAGCATAAGATTTTAATTCTGCTAAGAGAAGTCATCAATCAAGCATGCATAATGGTCAAATAATTCAACATGCCTCTTATTACCTTATTAAGTCAACTAAACACTGCTATCATGTTACCAAGTTGCAGCTTAAACATGATAGATTTCATTTTAAGTCTCTTTCATTCGGTTTATATGCATGGGTTAAGGGAAAAAGCATCGATACTTCACATACGAGTTCCTCAACTTCATCACGCAAAAGCATCCTCAATCGAGATTCAAGATTATCCGCTCATCAAGAATAAATGCATCACCTCACATGTACAATGCAATCATTCATCAATCATGTTGATCACACCTTGTAGAAAGATACCATTCAAGTAAAACTCATGAGTAAGGGTTTTAAAACAAAAAGACTACTTCAAGTTCCTATAAGTAAAATGAATTTTAGTAAATGCATTTTCGAAGAAGGCTAATTATGGTGTTTATAGTAGATTTTGACACTTATATTGTCAACAATAAATAATTGACAATCTCCTTATGTAGGAGGCCAAATTGCTATAAACCAAGCATATATTGGCAAATATAGTAGTTTGGATGACAGTCTTTGCTTTTCAAGATCTCGATTCAGGAGCAAAAAACTACTTCTCTTGGGTTCTCCACAAAAAGAATCGAATGTCAAATGTTTTTAATATAATGAGGATGAATGGAATGCAATGTAAAGTGATTGTATTGTGATTGCATGAATATAATGTTTGACATATTAAAGAAGAAGAACTTGCAGAAAGTAGAATGCTTAATTAACAAACTGAAGATAAAGTATATGAAATGTAAAGAACTTGAAAGAAATCTAATCCTAGGAAAACAAGAAATGGGTTAAGAACAATATTCATGAACTAAAACTCCGTTCTGTCATTGAAGACATGTAAGAGTGAGTGTGTGAGTAAAAATTCCAACCTCTTATAATTTGTACAGACTCTGTATTTATAGACAACCTATGTTTCTAGGATTTTGACACTTGTCCTTGGTTGTCTTTAGATGTTGTCCACATGGCTTTGATAGTTTCTTAGTTTATCATTCACTTGTTATCACCACTTTGTCACGTCTTTGTCAATCTTCTATCAATAACTTAAAACCGTCAATAACCATCAATTAACAAACATATGTCTTGGAGTCATTATGACAATGTCTTCAACATCTTCAAAATTTTTCTAAGTCTTTAATTGAAAAACTCCCACTTCGACTTATCGAACTTCAAGCATGGAAATTGATCATAATTAGTCTCCAGTTGTTAGGCTAATATCCCTTTGATCTCAAAATCTTCTAAGTCTCAAATGACAAACTTTAACTTCAACTTGTCAAATGTTGAATAAAAGGACTTTGTTAATGTTGACTTGTCAACTCTAATATTTGAGCTTCAACTAGCCTTCTTTGGGTTTCGACATGTTGTCTGACAAACTAGAAACCTGGTCCATTGTACATAGTTTTATCAATTCTCAACATGCCAAACCCTTGACTGATTTTTTAGCCTCAAAGTCGAATGCTAGTTCAATAATTTGACACTTGGTAAAATTTGGTGCCAACACATGGTAATGCAAGATAGAAAGGGGATTGCAACTTTATTCCAACATTTAACCTTCGTGTAAATAAATCATGCCTTCATATTGAACTTGTCTTATGTATCTTGTAAAGAATGCTGATAAAAACTCCTTTGAGAAATCTTTCCATCTAGAATCTTGCAAAACATTTACTAAGAACATCAAGTATTCATAAAACCCTTTTCCAAATGTACAAACAGTCAAGCTCATAAATCATAACAACATAATAGCATTTAAGGAAACTTGATATCAGTAAACATGAGCTTTCAATGTCATGGGAGCATCATGGGAAACTATTTTATTCATTATATTAGAATACATATCAACTATACATTTTCATATATGAAGCCATAGGCATAATAACCATTGACATATTCACTAACCCAAATCATTATGCTAACAAAACATGGTAGATTCTTGCAAGAAAAAATCCATACACCATGACTCTAAATGTCACACAACACACAAGTATTCTCTTGTCCAATTCTTGGTCTATGAGGTTCAGAGTTATCTATTTACATGCTTGTTTCAACTCAATACCAATCATTGTAACACATACTAAGAATGAGAAATCTATTACCTTGCAATTAAAATATTTTCCAAACACCATGCTCCTTTAGCCTACTTATACATGCACATATAGTCATGCAGTTCTATTACTCCATCTTCAAAGTCCCAAATCATCACAACTTAATCAATCATTCGTGCTTTGATAATAGCTTATAATAATTTATTCTTGTTAATTCTAATCATGAGCAAGAAAACATTTATAACTTGTAGCACATTTTGCATCATGCATATAATTGGGAAGGAAGGGAAAGGCCAAGAAGCAAGCAATTAGAAGCAATCAGCACACATAACCATTCCCAAATGATGTACAAATCCCATATCATGTTGCCAGACCATTCTACATGCACACCATACACATAGAATGCCAACCTCTCCTTCAAACATAATTCATAAAATAATGCATCTTTAGAGACATGACATGCATGAGGTTCATGGCACCAAGGGTAACATAAAATAACTAATCATAAAAGAAATCAATCATCAATCCCATAAGATGTCTATATGTGTGATTCGTGGCTTCGTCGTGATTCTTATTGCTAACTCTGGATTACTTGCATGCGAACCCCATCAGCGGGGTGGCTGCACCATTCTTAACTATAGGGTGAAGAGGTTGTCCGAGACCTCAAATTGCTTCGACTCTTAACTTGCGACTCTTTGGAGTAGTGGACAATTTTTCTTCTTGTGTCCTTTATTAGCATCCGTAGCATGTGAATGTGCCTCATAAGCATTGGCCTTCATGGCGGCTTTCGCATGTCTAACAAACTGGATGTATTTCTTTTACTAAAATGTCCTTGAAACAAAAAATGAAAATAATAATAATATAAAATTAATAATTATAATAATCAATATTATTATTATTATTGTTATTGCTGAATATTAATATTAACATAAATAGTTATAATGAAAATATAGTAATAAATATATACTATAATACATATAATAATATAAATCAGGAAGCGTTCTTGTCATCTATTTCTCCTATTACCATCAAAATAAATATTCTATACTAGTTCATTCTATTTCTACTCCTGTATCATTAAAACAATTTGAAGATGGTGCAAGGGAGGAAAAGGGTGCAAGGGAGGAAAGGGTGATGCCAAATATATGCCTATATATATATATATGCATTTAAAATAATTACCAGGATGAATATCAATGGGTTTACAACTGCCTTTTGAATTTTGGGATGTTGGCGCATGTGTCTTTTGGGATTCCAAACACTCATCGGTGAACTCATCGCAGTTAGTGAATAATGAAATGCACGTTTCATTAATGCTTACCAATGGGTGCCACATTGATTGAACAAACCAGAACCTCCTCCCTCATTTATGAAACCTCTTTCTCTCTCTTCGCTTCAAGTGCTCACCCCACCACCATTGTTTGTAACTGCTAGAACCCGATTCATGAAATCAAGGCTACCATTATGATGTAGGTATGTTTTTGAGCATTTTACTAATATTATGTCACCTCTGCTACAAGGTCAATTGCTGGGATGATGCCATGCTAGAATGCATGCATGCCCCAAATGATGAGCTGCAATAGCAAGCATAGTTGATCCAGCAGAAGTCATAGCTCGTCCACTAGCTTCAAGAGTAAATGGCCAACTAAGCATCTCTTGAGGAGGAGCTAAGGGAGATTAGAAAGCTAAAGATCTCCATGGAGCAACAACAATAGAAGAAGGCTAGGAAAGATAGAGATAAATTCAAGAAGATGAAGAAGAAGATAACGATCGATGTGATGAGATTCTTCACTAAATGGGCCCAAGATCCTCGGCACCTAGTTGCCACTCCCATCTATTATAAAGGCCTCCTCATTTGATATTGATGACTTTAATGATGAGGATGAGGAGGACTTTAGTTAGAAATTTTTAAATTTATTTTTTTTTGATCTATTTATGTTTATCCCACTTTTAGGTATTAGTTATTTTATTTTGATGTTTGGATTACTGTTACTATTGCTCTTTATACTACTTTGTTTATTTAGTATTTCATTCCTTTCTTCTTTTAAATAATTTTAATTTATAATTAAATATTATATAAATAATATATATATATATATATATATATATATATATAGAATAAATACCAGATAATTAGATAATTTATAAAAATAATTAACATATGCTAATTTTGGCTTAATATAAAAAATAAAAATAAATAAATACTGATGGGTAGTTGGTATTACGCATTGGTAATATTTTAATCATTTAGTTGAATAAATTATTATTTAAATGGATGTACCCGTCAATACACCTATCGGTAATATTGAAATAAAATAATCATCTTTGAATTCAGGAACCCATTAGTAAAATTATAAAACTCATCACTAAAACTAATTTTCTAACTACCAAATCGACAATGATTTTATATTTTTACCAACTAGTGTTAATTATTTTTCCCATCGGATAACTCATCGATAATATTTGATGGGTTTGTTTAGCCGTTGATAATAATCTATTGACGACCAAATAACTCCAGCATTATGTTGGTAAACCTATCATATACCATGAATTCTTTGTAGTGTCTTATTCTTCATCTCTGCTTCCTTTCTAAGCCCACCCCACCTTATCTCCTAATCTTCATCTTCCCCCCATCCCACCCCACTCCTCCCACATCTTTTACAATAGTGGTGGAGATTATAGTGGAGTTAAAGTAAATTGGACAATTTTTTACAAACAAATTTCTATAGAAATTGTGGGGTTTTGGTCAAAGTGGTAGATGTTTTGGCCCCTTAATACGATGTCTCAGGTTTGGGTCCTAAAAATAGAAAAAATCCTCGTTTGGTGATAAGTGTGAATCCCACATGTATTTCTCTTCCTATTACTTGTTATTTTTGGCATTATATATATGTGTGTGTGTGTGTGTATGTGTTCAATTGCATGAATTCTCATTAAATTCCATTTGAGCTTGAATTGAGAATTTTGCACCCCAATCCATGTTAAAAAGAATCTTGATTTGCTTGATTGGTTGGATCTCTAATTAAGGTGTTTTATCTTGGAGAGGTTGCAATTAGTGTGCTTGGAAGCTCAAGATGGAAGGAATGGAAGAAAGTTGAAAAAATTGCAATAAGGACCCTCACTAAAGCAACTAGGAGAGTTGCTAAAGCGAGGTGTCGCTAGAGAGACTTTTGCCAAAGTAAGTCAAGCCTCAGAGAACATGTTTGGGCACCAAAACACTCACTTTAGCGAGATTGCAATTTTATGTCAGAATTGGGCTGACACTTCAGTGTAATCTAGGCCCATTTTAGAAACTTTAGTGATGTATTTTGGCCCTAGGAGAGGAAAAGGGAGTGAGACCTCATTTTGTTTTAGTTTTTGGACCTAATTTTGATAACTCTTTTCATTCTTTCTCTTAGCTCTCTCTAGACCTCTATATCAAGTTTTCTTTTTCTTCTTCTTCCTCTTGTTAAATTTTTTGCTTGTAACCTCCATTGCTATGGAGGAGTATGTCTATTATCTCATTCTGGGAGCTTCAAGATGCCTTGGTTTTAATCTTGAAACTTCAACTCTTTATTTTGAATATCAATACATGTCTATGTTTCTTCAATCTCTGCTTGCTTTTTATTTAATTTCTTCAAGAATGGCATCGAATGTTGAATTTGAATAAGTTCTGTGATTGATTTCATATTGGTTGGTACATTATTGTGGAATTAATATTTTAAGGGTTGAAGAATATGATTAGGTACAATCTAAGCTAAATTCAATTGGATTGATGATTGACATGAATTGATTGAGAATAGAAGTCTCAATATCTTAGTTAATTTGTGTTGATTATTCTCTTGGAGTTTTCTAGACCTAGTTATGGGGTTGTTAGTTGAGGTCCCACTAATAACTCAATTCAGTTACATAGCATGTAATTGATAAATACTTCGAGTTAATGATAGATTTGCCATGATTCTTGAGAACTTGTGCTAGTGGTTAGTTTAATATTTTAATCAAATTGAATTTCATAGCTCCTTACGCTTTTATGCCCCAAACCACCCCCCAAAAAAAAACCTTAACTAATTAACAATGATTCCCTGATAAATGACCCGTGTTGCACCATTATATTACATATTCTTGTAATCCGGTTTTGATCACTTGTTAATTTGATAAGAACCAAAGCTACAACACTTTGGGAGCTTGTCATTGGGAGGCCTTTATCCCATTCTAGGATCTCATTTAAGTAAGTTTGAATTAATTAAGTTCCTAATAATAGAATATTGGTAGTTTTATCGAGACAAAAAGAAAAGTTTAAACACAAGCTTAAAACATATCCACAAATGTTACACAGTGCATGAATCAAGTCAGGTATAGACACAAATATCATAGATGATACGAAGATAATTAAGTTAAGTGAATAAGTATCTACTAGTCATCATGCACTTAAATAAATTATTAACTTGTAAGGATTCACGCCATTTCCCATTTGTATTAAGTGTTTTCAAAGTCATTGGATGGAGAAGAGATGGACATAGGCTCACTTTATTCATGCTTTCTCTTTCTTTTGTTCTAGGAACCTGCAAGCAATTCAAAGATTTGAAAGAGTTCACTAGTTAGTTAAAAGTTAAAACAAAATTGCATTCTTTTTTCCCTTTAGCACACAGATAAGAAAAGATTGAAAATAAATATTTAATATTCAATGATAAATAAATTAGGATTTGATTTTAAGAAAAAATTGCATTTTATCTCCATTTCCTAAACTATAAGCACTGTTCACTTTACCTTCAAAATTATAAAATGTACAAAATAATGCCATAATTTCCTAAGCATGCACTCATTCTACTAAATTATTTTTCACTTAATGAAAAATGGGTAGATTATACCCACTTTAAACTTTAGGTCAATTACAACTTGATACTCTAGATTAATAAATACCATACAACTTAATAACCTAAATTTTCTTGAGTGTGTGCTATTTCTATTAACAATAGATAAAAAAAGATAATAAATGGTCGATTTGCATAGTTAAGAAACATTATAAGTTCTATTTCACATTTTTAATATACAAATATATTATCACATAAGGAAATATAATTAATTCTCACACCTATTATTTGAAGTGTCATATAAATAAATAATTTAATTTGATGGAAGTATACAAATTTTTTATATTGCATTAAAATTAAAATTAATAAATTATCATTTAATATAGAAAGTTCTAATTTCAATTTTTTTGGGTACATTATTCTTCAATGTTTACTCTTTAAGGATAAGGTTTATATTTACTAATTATTCAATTTATATCATCTTATACTGTTGTGGATGTGTTTATAAGGACGTGGCTAATTACCTAAGTGGGTCCCATTCTAGTGGCCCAACTTGTAAGGTCTAGTGTGTTCAGCACATCCTGGTTAGGGAAGCCGATGAAGGTAGGGTCATTGAGGGACAAAAGAAAATTCTTTTTACAAAGTCAAATAAAATTGAACTCAAGAAAATCTTTTCTTAGATAAAATCTGTCTCATCATAAATTGGTTTGTTATCATCAAAAAGGGGGAAATTCTCATCTTCTTCAACTTGAACAGCCATTTGTTCTTAAAGGATTTATTGCCTTCAAAAAGTTCTACTAGCTCATAAGGATCATTCTTCTGTAAGGAATTCATCTCTTTTTGGATGGATTTGATCCATTGAACTTTATCTCATTAGTCTGAACTTCATTAGAACTCTTTGGCTCCCGTTTATTAGTAAGAAGGATGTACTCCTAACTAAGGTACATGGTGGATAGACGTTGCTCTCTATTAGATCTTTTGAGTTGTGGTGTGAGAGTTTACTTTCCCTGCTTAACTCGTTCTCCATTTTCAACATCATCAATTGTTGGCTCATCATAAATCCTATGGTTTTGAACCTTTCCCCTTTAGTGGCATTTTCTATAGGACGAGAAACTAGTGTAAAATTGACCTTACCATTGGGTTCATCAGTTTTCTCTAAAATAACGAATTTGACATAGTTTCTTGCTCATGGAAGACTACGTCTCGCTTCTAATAGTCCTTTTATTTTTCTAGATCCCATAGCCTATAGCCAAATTCCTCATCGCCATAGCCTATAAGGAATAACTCTATCATCAAGCTTTTGTCTTTGCTCCTTACTTACCTGAGCAAAGCCTTTACATCCAAAAACCTTCAAATGAGAGTATCTAACATCATGTTCAAACCATATTCTCTTAGGAATGTCAAAGTCAAATAGAACAAATATAGATCTGTTGGTCACATAGTACACCATTTGAATAACTTCACCCCAAAATGGCTTAGGCTACTTCACCATTCTCAACATATATCTGACTTTCTCCATAATGGTTATGTTGATTCCTTCTGCCACACTATTATGTTATGGGGTTCCTGGATCTTCCCTTTCATGTTTGATACCATATTTAGAGAAATAATTCTTGAATTCATGGGAAGTGGGCTCGCCATCATTGTCACTATGAAGAGAGTTCAAAAGTTTCCATGTTTTTCTCTCCACCATGGCATGAAACCTCTTAAAGTTGAAACACCTAGTCTATCCTCTTTAGGAAATATAGCCATACCTTTCATGAAACATCATCAATAAATGTCACAAAATATCTGCTACCACCTAGAGTCTCCACCTCCATGGAGCAACATATATTAAAGCAAACCATATCCAAAATGTTCTTCAATTTTGACATTTTGCAAAAAGACACATATGATGCTTGCTAAACAAACAATGATCATAAGGATTTAGCATTGTACTTTTAGCATAAGGAATAAGGGATTTCCTAGCCAAAATCTGCAATCATTTTTTATTCACGTGATCTAGTCTTTTATGCCACAAATTTGGCGAAGCATCATCCTCAATTGTATTCAACCCTCTGATTTGTTTGACTTGTGTCTTGTACAATGTGTTGTACACCATTCCTGTAGCAACCACTTTTGAACATTTAGAAAGCTTCTATTTGCCATCACCAAGTCATTGTGGTATCCAAGCTAAATTCAAAATATTCACAAAGATCAAACCCAGGCGTAGATCCGACACATGTTTGCACATACTTCAATATCAATGTGCATCTAATATTTGTTTGAATGCACATATCACCAACTCCCACAATATTAGCATTGCTGCTATTCCCATATTCATTTGCCAAAGTCTTCTACTTTTTATGTAACAAAAGATTCCTTGTTAAGATTGGCATGGTACGATGCTCTAAGTCAATGACCCATTCTGCACAAGAATTTGCAACATAACACACTTATTTTTCAAAAGAAGGCAACATCACTTCCCCATCTGTTGAGGTTGTAGTACATTTTGTCATCATCCATATCCTGATTCCTTCGACTTTTCTTGTCTATGTTCTTCCAAACTTTACAATTCCATTTGATATGTCGTTCTATTTAAACCTTCTTCTAGTCTCTACCGTGATCTATGTTTTGATTTTCTAGACCATTCTCCGCTCTTGATTCTCCCTTATTCTCTATGATAAAGGCCTAGGAATTATCCGTTCCCACCAAGTCTTTTCTTCTAGTTTCTTCGTTGAACATACCTGTCTTTTACTTGAGCTAAATATAGTTTCCATTTGAAGTAGAGTTGCTCAGTGATACCACCAAGATCTCCTAGCTATTCAAGAGAACTAAAAAGTAACAATGCTTATGGCCCATCATGTAGCACTATCTTCATTGTACTTAACTGAGTTACTATATCTTGGAAATTCAACAACATATATTTAATCTCTATACTTGAGATTCACCGGCTTATTGATTGCAAAAGCTTTATTTTATGTAGTCTTTCTCTTACAAAGATCTTGTACATTTTTTCATAGAGTATGGACATTCGTCTTTGTAACCACATGGTGGCACACACTAATATCCACCCACTGGTTAATCAACCCAAAGGCCTTCTAGTGCAGCTTTTCGAATTTTCCTCCATTACATCTCCTAGCCTTGCATCTCTCTTCTCAGGATCATACATATGTTTATAGAAAAGTATAACCTCTATTTTTTGTTTCCAAATTGAGTGATTTCCAGCTATCAACTTGTTCATGGTACCCTTATTCTCATCCATTTAGTTTACACAACACAATCCGAGCTCAACTTAGAGCTCTAATATCGATTGTTGGGGTTAGGAATTGATTCAAAATGTAATCAAATGAAGCCGGTGTAGCAATGAGCATCAAAATAAATTTGATAAAATAAATCTACTAATTCACACTGCATAGTGATAATAAATGTGCAAAGCCACAAAAATAAAAGAACATTGAGTATTTACTTGAAACCCCATAATACCAAGGGAAAAACCATAGGAAAAACTCCGTAAAATATTATACTAAATTAAGGTAATTACAAAATACTCTTTCCATACTCTTATACCTAAGAGGTAAATATAATGTTTCCTAGACAACATTCTCCTACTCAAATACTACAATTTTGTAGTACTGAGGAGTAATAAAAATGATACCTAAAATATTTTCAATATATATGCTCACACCCTAACTTTTGAATTTACTCACATTATCTACTTTTTCTCTTACTCCCATAATAACACACTATATGCATCTCTCTCACTATGTAGCATGTATTCGATTTGCTACTTAGTATGCCTAGATGCACTAACCCACTTTTATTTATAGAGGCAAAAAGATGTAAGTGTCCTAAAAATAATGGCTCTATTGATGTATTGAAGGGTTTTCCTTTACTAGCCTATAGTACTAATTGATGAAGATTGGTCCAATTTACGTCCAAAATTAGTTTTTGAAATTTGCATTAAATGGACCAGTTGTTTCCCTTGTTTTTCACTTCAAATTTAATGGATGTACCCTGGAGTGACATGGCTAACTCAGCCTAAGTAAATGAGGGATTCTTGCTTGAAAACAAGCCTAACATATCATATTTAGGCATACTCATAATCAAATTAGGTCTTATCAACTTTATTCAATATATACTCACTTATCTCTAGGTCCCACTAGCTTTTTTTGTGAGTGTGCCAAAAAATTAGTTCCTAGAATTGTGACCATATACAAGAACTTTTCTTAGTTAAGATAATGTTATTTAACTAAATACATTTGAAAAGTTATTTAAATATTCTAAAAAAGGATATTATACAGAAACAAGCTCGAAATAATATATAAAACTAGTGAAACTACTTGCTTTAACTTATTAATTGAGTTACATAAACGCTTTTAAAGTTAACAGTGCTAGATATAAGTAGAGTTGGATTGATGGTAAATAGTGGACTGGAATAGAATAAAAAGAAGTGGAGAGGGTGGAATTACATAATTATATCACTCCATTGTTTAGACATGTTAATGGAATGAATTAGAGATTATAAGTTTTTTATTCTTATAATACATAAACTAGAATATAGTAATATTAGTAATAAGGGTGGATTAGTACTTTTATTAAAAAATAACTTATTCCTTCTCATTCCACCTTTTTTTTGTGTGTGGTGGGGGAAGGGGAGAATGAGAAGAGATTACGGAATTGAATGAAATGGAGTTCATTTATCTCTTATACTCTACCCAAAATTATCATATCCAAACAATGGAGATTGGAAAAATTTCACTCCCTTCCATTTGACCCCATTATATATATATATATATATATATATATATTGAGAAGCTAAGTCAAAAAAAAAATGTATAAGTGAAGAAAAAGATATGAAACTAAGGTTTTACTTCTTTTTCTTATACCATCACCTTTTTTTACTAGTGTAAGCAATTGAAATCTTATAATTTTACTTTAATCAAGTTTTTTTTAATTCTATAGTTTTGGCATTTGTTTTGAGATTAATTCTTGACCATTTTGTCATTTTCTTGTGAAATTTAAATTTATTTAATATGCAAATTAGCATGTAAAACTTTAATAACATATGAGGAATGATCTTTTACTGAGACACTAATTTCTCCAATGTTAATGCTTTGGAATAGGTAACCCACCACTTTGTAACAAGTTCTCAGAGTCAATTTGCTATCAAAACTAAGAAAACAAGAACCATACATATGAATGATGAGGTGTGTGAAAATGTATGCTCATTTTACTCCCTATACTTCAAGTTTTAACCTTTAGTTGCATGTAATTCCTTGATATTTGCATGAATTCATGATTTGATCTCCAAATTATGCTTATGTGAAAAACATCCATAATTATGTCTTTTTTTTTAGAATTTTAGTTTTAATTAATCCTATATGTTTCAGGCACTTTTAAATGGTGTTTCTAACTTATAGGAATCATACTTAGAGCTATATGAGGCATAGAAGTTCATAAGGGATGAATAAGTGCAGAATAAATATCGAGGTCTCAACAGTTGCACTATAGCTTGCTTCAATCGCACCAAAGTGCATTCTGAATCGCAACATAGCATGATCCTTGTGTGCCATAACACACTCAAGTTTCCACATATCCAAGAAAAAAAATCATAAAGGTCTCGAGTTTTCCTCATTACACAACGCGCGCTTGTACATGCCATAGCATGTTTAAAGTAGAGTTTGACAAAATTTGGTCTAACATTTTTAACTATTTTTGGCCAATTTTTAGTAATTCTTATGATATAGTAAGAGGGCTCAGACCCCTAGACAAATTACACATACCTCATTTAGCAATTTTTAGGGTTGTTTAGGTTAGGTTTAGTTTTATGTCTTCATCTTCCTCTTCCTCCCTTCTTCTTTTCTCTTTCTCTAAGGTTTGGGATTAAGAATTATATTTGTTTGTAAACCTCTCTTAATAGAGGAGTATATTTTCATCTAGCATCATGGATTCTCCAAAGGCCCAAGGGTTGTTTTGAGACCTTGCTCATTCAAGTCAATATATAATGGTTGGAATAATCTTGATTGCATATGTAAATTCATGATTGTGAATTGAATGCATGATTAGGGATGTTAATTAAGTATGAATTGGTTGATTGATTTATGAGTGTTTGATTGGCTAAGGAAACTGGGCTTAAGTCTAGATTAAGAATTACACTATTGCAATAGGTACTTAGGTTGGCATGAGCATATAGATGTTGAGATCTCAATTATCTACGTGGACGTGTGTTATCTAAATTCCTAGCAATCGCCAAGTGAATTGTAGTGTGAATTATGTGATGGTATGATTCACGCAAAATAGTCACCTACCATATGTTTGAAAATAGATCAATTCTATGCTTTTGAAAGTCCTTGTGGTAGTGCTTTTATTATATTTAGTTCCTTCATGGTTTAATTGTGCTTAATTCAATGTTCAAAAACTCCCCATTTTGGTCATCTATTAGTTAGGGTGTTCATGGGTATGGGTCAACTTGTGAATCTGATCAACCTAAACCAATCCAATAGCAAATATTCGGGTGCGGTTGAGTATTCAAGTTCAATCGAGTATAAGACAATAGAACCCTGAAAAGCTTGCATTTATATACATATTTTGTACCATATTTTTAGTCCTAGCTCTCTTTTATGCTTAACTTATGCATTTGTATCATATTTGAGTTTGAATATTGATTTGAGTATTAATGAGAATTTTCTATATAATTGCGCTTCTTGCACTGTCTGTATTTTGAGTATCACTAAAGTTGTAGACCTCTAAATCTTGTGTTATTTGGCTTGATAGGAAAGCTAAAAGGATTATCAACAACTTTCATGAAGATCTTGAAATCCAAATTTGAATTCTAGCAGGTCAAAATAAGCATGAAAATCATAATTGAGATGCTGAATTTTCAAATTGGGCATGCTTCAATAATCAGGATATATCTCCCTCATCTAAAGTTTGAATAAGGAAACTACGATATCCATTTTGAAGAAAAGAAAAATACCTACAACTTTGATGAAGACACCAAGAGCTAATTCAGACGTTTAGAAGGTCAAAATTGAAGTTGAGTCGCTATGGTGAGCCTAGAGTTAGCAACAACCCTTCATGCTCAAACCAAATGTTGCATTATGTCATAGTCTTGGCAACAACTGGAAGACCCCAAGGTCTCCAACACATGTTTTACATATTTTGGCCTAATTTTGGGTCCTTAAATACCTTGTCCAAGCCTCAAAACAAGGAGAACAACCCCTTATCTTAAATTAGATTAGGTTAAACTTAGTTTTAGGTATTTTACTTTCTTTCTCTCCTCTTTTCTCAATCCTCCTCCTTCCTCTCTCTCTTCTTTTCTTCCTCTTTACCCACTAATCTCTTCTCTTAGGTAAGTTTTTAATTTCTATTTTTGCCTTGTAATTTTCCATGAAGGAGTAGGATTTTCTCTAGCTGAAGAGACCATTGAGAATTTGTTGATTCATGATGTTTTTCTCTTCAAGTTGATAATACAATTGTGTTTCTTACCCTTTTACGTCTTCTTTATTATGGTTATGAGTTGTAACGATATTAAGATGCATGATTATGATTGATTTGGATGGATGTCTGTTGATCGATTAATTGGCATATATTGGTCCTTATAGGAATTGGGTAGGAGTTGGGGTTTTAAGCTTAGCCTAGACAAATTATGTTAATTGCATGCTTTGATTTTCTTATTTTCCCTTTTGATAGTATGTGGTGTAGATGTATGATTATGATTTATTTCGCATGCTAGTTGAGTGTTCCCATTTGTGTTTGTAGATTTATGAGCATGAATGAGATTTAAGGATTTGAGGGATTAGGAGTCTGATTAGGTCATAGGTTGGATTTCTTCGAGTGTCAGAGATCTTAGCTAAAGGAGGTTTAACCTCCTAGCTAAGCATTTCAAATTTGATGCCAATTATTGAATTGACATGCATTTATTAGGAATCTTGAGCTAGGACTTTTTATTTGTTAGCCTTTTTTATTTTGTTTGCCTTCTTTTAATATTTTGCAATTAATTTTAATAAAACCCCCATTTGCATAGTTTATTAATATCGTTGGGAGATAACCCAAGTTAGCTCCATTTATTGTGTATTTTGAGTGCAATTTAGTTTTAGAAATAAATTGTTAGCTTGGTAAGTGCAAATTATGACATTCATAATCACCAAACTCATCAACCCAATTACCCGACCCTATTAACTCCCTTTTCTTTCTTCTTCTTCTTCTTTCCTAACCACATTCAACCTTTTCATCTACCAGATTATTCAAAGCTTTAGGGAGAAAAAAATGTTTCAGAATTAGAACCCAAAAGGAATTCATAATAGTTCTTCCAAAATAATAATAATAAAATGAAAACCCATAACATTACACTAAGGTTGAGCCTGATATCACTAGATCTAGAATTGCTTTTGCTTCCCATATTCACAAATGTGCAGATCTGATTGCTCCCTTATTTGGTCACTTTGTTGTCACCAAAGATCATCATCATCCTACTCTTTTTGTCAAATGTCTTTATTGTCGACTGTTGCACCAGGTCATGTTGTCTCAATTTCACACCATTTGCCTTGCCACCACCATTGCTATTTGTCATGTGACCATGGGAGATTTTCTTAGCATTGTGCTTTTGAGTTCCCAAGTTCATGAAAGTTCTAGATAATGATACTCATATTTTTGGTAGGGTTGCTAGAAGGCCCGTGGATATTGATGAAACAATTTGCCTTCAACCTTTTTTCTAATAAGTGTACTCTCTTTGCTAAGGGTGATAAATGATAGTTCTATTTGTGTGTAAATCTAAATGAATCATTGTTTTTAATTAAGATTTGTTTTGAAGTATTGATTAGTTTATTAATTAATTTTGATTTTGTCACATGACTTTAAGAGATTAGATTTGATAAACTTGTCAATCTAGATTGACTGTATTCTTGATGTTAAACTAACATAATTATATTATTATTAGATTGTGTGATTATAAATCTACTATCTTGTTTGTTAGCTGAATGATAGGTTACTTTTTGCACCAAGTTATTATAATAACTATTTCAAAAATAAAAAATAAATATTTTTAACACTAACTTAAATGGGGTCTGTTGTCTGTATTTATTTCTATCTCATCCCCATTCCAAGTAAAGTGAGGCCTCATTTTGAGTTGCCTACCAGCACCCTTTTTATATTCTCCAATAGTCTTCTTATATAAGCTTTTAAAACCGACATCATTTCTAATTTGAACGTCCAACAAATAACTTTTCCATCATTTTATATATCTTGTTTGATAATCATTAACATTGATTTTTTCATATAAACAAAATACTCAGTTTAAAATATTTATTTATAATAATACAAAATAATTGTAAGCATAATACTTTTCACAATTAATATGCTATGATGGATCACAAAGAATGGCAAATTACATTTGAGATCTTGCCCAGCGCGAAGCAGGTAGAGTTGTAGAGTCTCATTTGAGGCATGACAAATAAGAAGATGAATGTTTTGTGGTTTTACCATCCAAGCAAACCTCATGTATATTACTGAATAAGCACACATTACTTGCAACATATAAAGTATTAATTAATATAGGAAACTGGAAAAGTTCAATCAATAATATTTTTAGATTTATTTATATATTGCTCTTAGAAAAATAAAAATAACCTGCAGCCATTCTTCCATTTATTGTTTCTGGCGTTTTTGAATGTCAATTGCGCCTGAAAGGACATAAAATATTAATTAATAGTCCAAAGCCAAAGTAGAAGTGGGTTATATTTGTAATCCAATTGGCAATATTATACCGCAATGGGAATGCCCCAATTGACAGGAGAACCCCAAAAATGACTTGTTTTTGGACCAACGGACTATTCCAAAATGAACACAGTAGCTCCATTGGTTTATCACTTGTTAGCTAGTAACCTGACTATAGGACATTAACAAATGAATACGATCAAATTCAGACTCTACAATTCATGCTTTAGTTGTTCTTATTATACTTTTGTACCTGAAAACTTAGAGCTAATTTGTAGTTTTTCCCATAGATCTTTGAAAAATAACATGTAACATAGGTCTTAGGTCTGATTTGATAGTGCTCTCTAAGGGTATTTCCGCTTTTGAAAAACATAGGTTAATTTTTTCTATTTAGTAAATAGAAATGCTTAAGGGGGCATTTGGTAGATGAAATGTTTTTGGTCTTGGCTTTCAAAAGTCAGGGTGTTGTCAAGATCACTTTTCTAAACTAACTTATGTTTTCTAAAATTTAAAAGATTAATATAACTTTAATTTGACAATAAAGTAAGGACAAATTATACTAACATTCCTTGAAATTTAGTTGAATTCACTTTTACTCCACTTTATTAAAAAATTTGGCTAAAGAGCCTTGAGTTTATGCAATCATTACGCGACCTCCCCTAAATTTGTAAAATAATTACACTACACTCTCCTCCATTCCATGTTGGACAATTTAAGGGAGTCCAATATGCGGACAAATAGAGGATAATTGAGTTGAATTTCACTAAACCTCGATAAAGGTCAGTATAATATGCTCAAAGTAAATGTTACCCTCTTTAATAATATGTTCATCATATTCATTTAAGATTTTAATAATAACTTTATAATATTTCAAACACTATTCTTGTGGCTTCTCTTTATTGAGAATAACTTTTACTGCATTTAATATTTAGCACCTATACATAAATTATACCCTATATATCTTCACGCTAAAACACATTTACTATGCAAATAGACATTAATTATTGGATTAAGAAAATTGCTACAATTACTTTTAAAAGCTGAAACATCAAGGATTATGGTGATGCAAAAAAGCTAAAATCTCATACTTCTACCATTGTTACAATATGGACTAAGCTTCAGTTTCGAAACTCTTAAAAGAAGGTTTTTGTTTTTATTTTAATATGATTAAATAAAATTATTAATTATTAATTAAAGGTAAAATACACTTGCAATTTGTAATGCATATATATGTGTGTGTGTGTGGAAAGGTTTAATTTGGTTTATATGAATAACTCTTTTTTTGTTTTTATCAAATATAAATAGTTATCATACTATTACATATGTTCTGTTACATGTTTAAAACGTTTTTTTTTTTTTGTCTAGAAAAGTTCATATTATTATACTTATAAGTTTTAACATTAGTATAAAATTGTTTTGTAAGTTGTTGATTTACATAAAAATTAGCTCAATATATACTTTTAAAATACATAACAATATTCACTTAATTAATTTATTGTTGATATTTAATTTTTGGCTTAAATATGTTTTTGTCCCTGAAAAATAGTGAATTTTGATTTTAATTCATGCAAATTTTTTGTTTAATTTTGGTCCAAACTTTTCTAAAATTCCTTGGGTTTGATCCCTATTTTTAGATTATTAATGTTGAAATTAACCTAAATTAGCTAACAAAGGGTCAAGTCATTCAATCCTACATGACATCCAATAATCACATATGATAGGGATTAAAATCAAGTAATTTTACAAATATTTGCATAGAAACCAAATAAAAAAAATCAAGGAACAAACCCAAAACTATTTATTTCTGAAGACCAAAAACCTATTTAAGCTTTAATGTTTAATGGCATAAGTATGGATGATAAATTGTACATTTATGCAATTCATATATATATTTAGAATTGCATTACTTTAAACATGTGAAAGGGTTTTTGGAGGGACCTTTCTATAATAAGCTAAAGGGTAGCTTGACAAAAGAATAATATGATAGGAGATTTCTTGATAGGAATATTATATAGGCTTAGAATGAATATGCTTATAGCTTCTTATCCAATAAAATTTATAGTGGAGGGTGTATAAATATAAAAGTAAATCCCCACATTAGTTCTTAACAATTGTAAAACATGGAAACTTCAATAAACTAATTGGTAACCATGATCCTGACTCCCACCCATCACTCTTCCCCTTAGCCCTACTCTCACTTGACTCATATCCTTTATCTCTACTTCCCTTCCCACCTCACTCCCACCCTATCTTCTTCATCTTTATTCACACCTCAAGCCTCTTCTACACCTCTACCCGTACCTCACTACTCTCAAGATTGATATATGCAAATCCATTTCAGGCATGAAGAATAACATATAAACAAATCTTCAAACCCCCTCCCTCAAAATAACACTTGAGATTGCACGTCCACAAAATCCCTCAAAAATGCTTATAAGGGTGTTAAGTTTCTATTTTAATTGCAAAGATCAATGAGATGAGTGAAGTGATAGGGGAGTCAAGTGGGGTGATACTGCTCTAGTTTACTTAATAGTTGTAGGTGACTAGGGACTTGAGATGTCCATATTTTGTAATTGTCAGGGACATTAGCCAGGATTAATTTATTTTTGCCAAGGTTCAATCTATCCATAGGTGATATTGTTAGAGACGGATGAATGGTTTACACTTAATATAATTTAATGTGAGATGTATGTTATCTATTACCATTTGTATTTATTACTATTAGGGAGTTAGCAACTACTATTAAAGAGTTAGTTAACTTTGTTACTAACATATTGGCTAGTGTAAATAATTATTCCTTGTGCTGTATATATACATTGACTAAATTCAATACAAGATACTAATTATCATTCTCTTATTATTCCCATAATATGGTAGAAGTTGTTTGACATTTCGCTTTCACTTTCTATCTTATCTCATCTTCTATTCATCTATTTTCTACTTCTTTCTTCAATCTTCTGATGGATCCAGTTTGGCTCGTATTTCTCAACTTTTCAATGGCAAGAATTTCAACAATGCCATGCAAACAAGATGGCCCTTCAAGGCAAGAACAAAGTGGGGGCATGTACACTAAAATTTTATATCCTAGGAATGACATTGTAAGAGAGCTTGGTAGATAGATTAGGCTTCTAGGAATTTTACAAAATATCTCTGGAATAAACATTCTAATGTTTGGTTGACACTTAAATTTCCAGGAATATTCTATAATCTTCCCAAAATACCCTTAACACTTTTAACTCCAAAATTAATAATTATTCCTTGGAGCAAAAGTTGCCTAGGAATATCTTTTCATTTTATCTACCAAACATAATAATGTTACATTCTATGGATAAATTCCCGTGGATATATTCTTGAGAATTTGAAATAAACCAGCTGCCACAAATTCCCATTAGCCTTTGTTGATGGTTCATTGTCAAAATCTGATGGTGAAGATCATTTGCTTTTGGCATCATATGAGAGGAACAACATAATTGTCAGTTTTTGGTTGTTGAACTCAATCCCCTAAGAGATTTTTTCTTATATGATCATCTATTCACTAGCTACTGATATGGAAGAAATTTCCTAATCGTTGTCAACAAATTAATGGCCCACAATTTTTCAACTCAAGAAAGATTTTATGAGCACATCTCAAGGTTTGTTGTCTATGACTCAATACTTCACTAATTTGAAGATGATTTAGAGGCAACTCACTGATTAAAAACCTATAATTTAGTGTAATTGTGATGGGGCAATGCCTTTTCATTTGTTTCTTGAAGTTGAGTTTGTGATGAGTTTTTCAAGGGACTTGAACAATTCCTTTTGTCAAACTAGGGACAGATTTTGCTAATGGATCATCTTACTCACAATAAAAACTTTTTTTTATCTAGTTCTTCAAGAATTAAAACAAAGGCAGGTTGGGTATATATTAGAAGTGATTATTGCGGTCCGCAATGGCTGTTGCGGCCGCAATATTGCGGTTGCGGCGGTGTCCGCAATCGCATTTGACCACAATTGCGCCTGAATCAAAATCACAAGGAAAACCGCAACATAATAGTGTCGTGGCCGCAACATAACGGTGTCGCGGCCGTACGCAACACACCTCACCTGAAGTCCCTAAAGATCTAGTATCAGTCCCGCACTTACATCTTCCTTCTTTCACAACCTCAATCATCATGTAGTAGTGGAGATTTGTGGGATACATGGAGTGGCTGCTACTGTCAACGAACAGAGGGAAGCTGATAAGATGAATGTGAGGGTGTGGATGAAGGAAGTGTAGACATGGGGAAACAATAGGCATGTTTTTTCTTAAAACAAGATGCATGTTTTTTCTTAAAACAAGATGCAGAATGAAGTTGGGGACTCAGAACATGAAGGGAGGAGAAGACGAGGAAGGGTCGAGAAAGGGGGGTTTGGGGGGGGGGGTTTATGCTTTTAATTTTGGGATAAGAAGTGGGTATTTGTGAGGGGAAGCTTGGGTTTGGGCTGGAAGTGGGTTTAGGATGGATTTTATGTTCTTTTTTTTTGTTTATTCCATTTTGGTTCTGGTGGGTTTGGGATGATGGGGTTTTTTTCTTTTAAAGAGGGTTATTATTTTAATTTGTAATTTTTTATTTGATATTTGTTGTTATTTTTTTTTGAATGAATGAAGGAATATTATATATATAGGTTGATTTTTTTTTTTGTTCAATGTATTATCATTCTCAAAAATATGAAAAGTTTGTTTTGAATTTGTTTGACACAAGTTTGTAACAAATATGTTGAAAACCTATTATTTTGGTGCTATAATTATTGTATTTTTTTATTTTGCATTTTGTGCCAAAAAAAAATCACGCTACAATGGCCGCAATTCGCATCGAGCCGCAACCTGAACCCGTGACCGCAATCACAACTTGGCGCAATTTAGAACACTGTATTAGACTCGTGTCTTACTTGCTATAAATGTTAATCAACATTCAAAGCAAAAGTTTTTTAAAAGATCGCCCAATTTGCTCATATGGTATTAGTTCAAGAAATCCCTTCAAGCAGCTTTTGTTCCTCCTATGAATCAGGTCTTTGATTTGTTGACCATGTAATATAGTACATTTTCAATATAGTTCACTACATTTTAATATCGATCATTGTTTTGCCTTTTATCCACTTGTAGAGGCTTCTAATTTACGTATTTCATTTTCTATAGGTATTGTCTTATCCATTCTTAAAAATTTTACTCCTTCATGCATTATTTCCTGTGCTTTTGTCGCTCTTCCTAATAATCATCGAGTCTTCACTGAATCTAATGGTTTTCTTATTCTTTTTGTTAGAGAGTTGTGTTAACCTATTACTAATAAATTAATTAGTGTTGCCAATTGTTCATTATATATATGCATTCACTCAATTCGATGCAAGATACTAGTTTTCATTCTCTCATCAAATCTATAACATCTTATGATGGAATAGGGATGTTTGAGGGATATTGTACTTCAGTTTAAGGATTGCACTTTTTTGGGATTATGTGTGAGGGGATCCTGATGTCACATGCTACTTAAACAGAGAAGCAAAAGTAAGTGAATGCAACAGGTGGACAAGGAGGAAGAGCATCAGGTTCAAGGGATGGATAGCAAGGAGCATGACAGAATAAAAAAGAGGGAAGGGATTTACACACTCAACGAATAAAGAAAGGGGTAGGGGAAGACAAAATAAGGGTGACTTATAAAGTTTCTAGACCTAGCCCCTAACCCAACTTCAAGCTTTAAAGAGCGGAAAGGCTAAGATTTCAAATTGAAAAAATGAAAGAAAAGATAAATGATACAGATGTCAAATTCATGAATGTGTACGAGTAGTTCTATGAGTCTGGTTTCTCTTTCCACCATACCCACCTTCATCCCCTTTTTCAACATTGAATTCTTCCACATTTCTAACCAAACACTTTCACTTGTACTCATACTAGTTTCACAAAAAATGTTTTTAGCTACTAGCGATCCTCAATCAAATTTGACCTGTTGTGCAGTTAACTATGAAACTCTTTTTCAATTAAACGACACGTAAAAATATAGGGTAAATAACATGTAGCACCCTTGAGATTTGGATAAAATACAATGTACCCTATTCTCATTGGCAATTGGACTCCCCTAAATGAAGAATTCCATTAACTGCTTTGTTACCTTTGATTTGCTGTTTTTTAGAAAAATTGTTAGTACACTGACGGTCTTTTACCACCGGCCAACATTCAGCAGCAAAATTAAAGTCTTGCAATTTCAATCCAAATTTCAACAGATTTCTGCATCATTCTAGCATGTGCCTAGGAGCCATTTTTGAAGTGAAAAGTATATAATACACAAATTAGTCCCTTAAAAATATATTAGAGATAAATTAGTTCTTCAAAATTTGAAAGTCCCAAATTGATAACTCACATTTTAAAAAGTAGGATAAATTAGTCCTTCATATAGTTCTGTATAATGAAAAGGGATAAATTGATCATTTTATACACTGGATGAAATTATATAAAGATTAATTTGTTTCTTTTTAAATTTGAGGAACCAATTTTAGACTTTTAAATTCTAAGTGACTAATTTGTCTAATTTTATTTAATTTTTTGTCTAATTCAAATCAAATTAGGTATTTTGTCTAATTTTTTTAAAAAAAACTTCAACTCCATGACTTGATCCTAACCAACCCAGTCTTGATTGCATCAGTATGGCTTGGATTTGTTGAAAAATAAAAAACCAAATTAAACCAACCCAATTAAATAAAATCAGATCGAATTCAATTTTTATTGAAACCGGAACCAAATCAACCCGTTTACATACCCTTTGACACTACTATGACTAATCATTGAATGAATTGTAGAAAGGAAAATACTTGATGGCTAGAGTAATTGCCATAACAGAATGAGTTGGCAGTTTGTGATCGAAGGTTATTTTCATATTCACCCACTCATGGGTGGTTAGTTTTTTCTTTCTCCAATCATTACTCACCATGTCACTCTCGAAGCAGAATTCGGGTAGCCCAATTGGGATCTGTAGCAATGTTGTTGTAGGAAACACAAGAATAAGAAACCAGGGTGTTCTTCAATGCTACTGCAGACTCATAAGAAAATAACTATTAAAATTATTCATGAAGATTTAGTTATATTTGTTTCCTTTCCCACCCATATATATCATTTCGAACCATACATTCACTTAATGTGTTTAATTTCTAGTCCTGATGGTATAAATCTTTTTACATTATCATTCAATCAAATCATCTTATTTGCATGATTTTTCTAGTTAAAGGTGTGAGATTTAACCACTATTACTAATATAGTAATACATAATCAAATAACTATATAGAAAAAATTTATACTACCATTACATAAAAAATTAAACTCTTATTTAATTAGGATAATTAAAAGGTTACATAACGTATCAGGGAATGTGCTCTGACTCTAATAGGATAACCTGTTCCGGATTTATCTGCACTTTTATCAATAAAAGGTTACTTAATATATTGGTTTCATTGATTGGACAGTATTTTTTTTTTTTTTTTGGGTATAATTGGACATTAGCTTTGATAACCACTTTGGCTAGACATAGTAAAAACCGAAAAATTGTTGTGATATTATACCGTTTACGAACTAATAGTATTAGTATATGATATTTATAACTATGAAATGAGTTTTATTGATATTATTAGCAACAAATATGATATTTATGTTTATAATATTTATTAGCAACATATAAACCACCAATTAAAAAGAGAAACAAGGTTAAAAATACCTCTGAATAACATTCTGTCTTGCTCTGATATAACATCAGGATCAGATCAAGCAATACACTGCGCAAAGTTAAAAACTTTACCGTAATATGGGGTTTTTTTCCGATAATTTACCTTAATTTGGTGTTATTCCTTTTGTTTAGAAAATTCCGATAATTTCTAATTGTTTGTAACACCAGATCCAAATATTTGGTAAAATCTGATAATCATGAGCTATATACAAATTACAACAAGCAACACAACACAACTAGAGGAAATGTGCTTTATTACTAAAAAAAAGTACCTGGAGACTAGGAGATCAGATTCAGGAGACACTGGATTTGTTAGCTCACTCTTTGAAATGCCAACGCCTATATCTTCAGAACAAATCCAAAAGAAGCAGAGACCAGAACAGGTTGAAAAAATGGGCCTGTTTGGCAGAGATGTTTTTTAAAATAGTTTTAAAAAACAAGTTTCAAGAACAATTTTAAAAAATAAAAGAACAAAAAATATCCACCACACACTCCTCTTTAGTCATCGTCACATTACTGAAACTTTAGTTTCATAATGTGACACTTCAAAGTCACTTTTATAATGATGTAACTAGCGGCAACAAGTTCTACTTGAGGCTCCTTCGCGTCGAGATAAGTCGAAGTTCATCTGTTGACGATTTAAATATTTCCTTTGTCCCAAAACCTCATGGACCACTGAGCCGGCCTGTGATCTTCTTCCAACACCAAACCTAGGACATTGAACAATGACAGTGGTTGGTTCCATATGGCTTTGTGAGCATTCTCAGAGTCTGTTTTTAATTTCACCTCAAAACAAAAAACGCAAAGGTTTAAATTATTAGTTTTTAAAATATAAAATTTGTTTTTTAATTTTTAAAATCAATGTTATAAAAATAACTTTCCAAACAAGTTTTTATTTTTTGTTTTATAATAGAAAACTGTTTTAAAAAACAGTTGGCAAAATGTATTAAGAAACTATGTATCAAAATGTGACACTTGTACTTTTATAACAAATATTATACTCAGTAACTCATGTCCTCAGATTCTCTGCCTGCTTTAATATTGCAACCGGTGACTTCAATAAGAAAATGCTTTTTTAAAATTAATTCTTATGGAGTGACAGGTATGATAATAAAATAATTTTATTAATTAATAAAATTACAAAAAATTGTCAAATCATAGTGGATACATAAGATGAGAGGCAGTGTTTGGTAACTATCTTTAGAACAAAAATATAGAGATATTGAAGACACAAATCTATTTAAAGAGACTTTTTCAAAAATATAAAATAATTTATACTTCCAATATACAGATAGAATATAAATATTAAATTTTTTTTTCATAATGTGTCATATTTAACCCCATGGGCAGTTTGGAGTTGTTGGCCGGAGTGCACAATGTCTTAACAATTTCTTATGTTTTCAAACACAATTATCATATCTTATTCTAAATACGATATAAAGACGTATTTTATTTCTCTATCTCCATCATCTTTGTCTTCGTTACAGACAGTTACTAAACGCCAGCATAGTGAGCAGATGTCTATCAATTTGTCATGATTTAAGAATTTCTTATCTTTTTATTGGTTTATAAGATAGTTTTACACTAGGTATGAAAGTTAACCAATTTATATACAAAAAGTTGTATCTACATTTATCGGGTAACCTTTTTCATACAATTATCTAAATCATATTATGTCATTGCAGGTATTTAATCTTTGTATCTATCTTAAAATTTAAACAAAAGTAAAATATAATTAGTTAATAATATAAAATAATTTATCAAAATTAATCTCAGTCCCTTGTCTGATATTTATATTTGATTCTTGCCAATCAAACGTGACGAAGTTATAATTGATTTATCAAACGCTCTCAATAAATATCTTCAATCACAGTAAATAGACATTTATCCTTGATAAAAAATCAAATATTCTTGACAAAGAGTGTGTTTCGTAATAACTAATCGAAATTCCAGAACATGTACATTTGTTTACCTATATATAGAATCAGCTATCATTAGATCCAGCATATAAAAAAAAAAAAGTATCATTAGATCCATTTGCAATGTGGCCACCACAAAGCAATTTAACACGGCAAACGGTAAATGACAAGTCACATCGAGAGCTTATTTTTCAGATCTGAGAGAAATTAAACTTCGAACAAATATGGTTCACGCTGCTCCTGCTTCCTCGTTCTTCTGCTCATTGGCCCTATTTATATCATCATATAAACGAGCAGTGTCAGATCATATGTCTGTCATCTACACCCCGATAGAAACGATAAGGATATTTAAAACTGTTTTGATATTATTAGGTGATTTCATAGGATATCATAACAAAATTAATTTGATCATGATTTTATAGGAGTCTCTTATGAAATTAAATATATTAATTAATGTGCCTACATTAAAGGTTATGAAAAAACAAAGTAATCACTTGACATAAGTTAGTTGTTAGTTTAATTGGTCTATGTACTGTATTTTTATGCAAAAGTCATTGGTTCAAATCTCACTCTCCCCCTCCCCCACCTTTTACAATTTTTGACAATTATTTTAAATTTTCAATAAATAATAATAAAGAATGACCTAGCATTGTTAATTAATTTATGTAATACTCAACAATATGATTAATTATCAATGTAATTAAAGAAAGTTTTGAAATGAAAAATAACCAAGCCATCTAAATGGAACCAAATATATAGTTATTAAAAATATCAGTTGAATCTCCAATTCGATAGTGTAGTATTTTTTTATCCACTTTAGTCATAAGAGAAATTTTTAATTTTATATAATATAACAATAGAAAAATGTTAGACTGAAAATTTTTCAAAAAAGTAAAATAAATCCACTCAAATATTAAATTAAATTTTTTAAAATTTAAAATATAGTTAATCCAACCTCCTTAACACAACAAAAGAAAATAAAAAATGAATTAGGATCAAAGATAAGTATAATTTAAAAGATTAGTTGAATTCTAAATCATTTAATCTAATAATCTAGCAACTATAGCATATTTGTGTATATAATGAAATTGAAATGTTGTATAACACAAACAATAGAAAAAAAATGTTGTGTGGAATTTAAAAAAAAATAAGGATACAAAATTTAAAAATATTTCCGCCCAATTCTTTCACTATTAATAGATGATTTTTTTTCAAAAAAATGGTCAAAGAATTCCCCTTTCAAATATATATATATATATATATATATATATATATATATATATATATATACATTCTTACATAAATAAATTAATAATACTAGGTCCTTCCATTATTAATTAAAAATTTAAAATAATTATAAAAATTGGAAAAATTGGAAGTGAGATTTGAACCCTTCACTCTATATGAAAATATAATATATAGATCAACTAAACTAACAACTAACTTGTGTTGGACAACTACTTTAATTTCATTATACTCTTCAATGAAATTAGACACGTTAATTAATGTATCATGACCAAATTAATTTTGTTACAGCCTCTTACGAAATCACCTAATAATATCAAAATGGTTCATCAATTAAATAATGTTTGAAAGTTTTATTTTGGTTGTAAATTTTTTTATTTGCATTGTGTGAAAAATCAAGGGAAAAAAATGACATGGTGGGCCTGGCCCTTAAATATTGGGCATCTTGAATTTTGTGGGATCAAATAAGACTAGGAATAAAAAAGCGATAAGGAATTTCTTTTATTTTTTTGGTCTGGGCACTAAGGAATTTAAAGGGTTTAATTAATTGTCAGTCTTATAATTTCATTGAATTTTTAATTGGGTCACTACATTTTAAAGTTTTCAATTAGGTCCCTATACTGAAAATAAATGTTTACTTGGGTCCCTAACCCTATCACCCATTACAAAAACGTGAGAGTTAAAATAATATTTCTAGATATTTTTTTACTATAATTTTATATTAAAAAAATCCCACATATTCTAGGAATATTTTGGAATATTCCTACTTTTCCCTCCCCCCTAGCGTCTCCACCACCATCACCATCAGCCCCCTATCACCACCCTATTATTGTTCTTCAATTTTCATCATCATCATCCATCACTTATTCATCATTCATCATCATCCAATTCTTATTCGGCGATGCTGATGCGGAACACGGAGGTGTAGACGACGGCTTCACAGTGCTGCTGGGTTTTTGGGTGTAGCGTCGCGACTGAAGCTGGGGCTGCTACGGTGGATGCAGGGGCAGTGTGGTTCATGGGGTGCTAATGCAAAGGCGCGGAGGTATAAGCGACAGGCTTCACGACGTCATTGGGTTTCTAAGCAAAGCTTCACGTTGAAGTTGGGGCTACTACAGTGCATGCAGGGGCCGCATGGTTCGCAGGGTGTTGGTGGTGACGGCTCCGGCAGAGGAGGAAGGGAAGGGGAAGGGGAGGGAAAGAGGAATGATGAGGTGGATTTTTAATATAAAATTATAGTAAAAGAATATTCTAAGAATATTTTGCTAACTCTCACGTTTTTGTAATATGATGAGGACAATTAAACATTTATTTTCAGGATAACGACCCAATTGAAAATTCAGGAAACTATAAACTACGAATTAATTAAACCAAATTTAAGAGTGGGGACCATGAGGTAAATGGTCATGAACAGAGTTTGATTTAAATGGGCCATTTTGGTACGAAATTTTGATTGGACTAATATTTTATTCTGTCATGATTGAAAAATGACTAGATTAAGATCGGGTTCAATCCAAATGTATTTCTTCTAACCAAAAAAAAGCCAAAATTTATTTCTTTGACCAAAAATGTGAACAAAAAATGCATTTCAACCAAAAACAAAAAGTACAAATTTTAACACTAAGCATAAAAATTATAAGATATTGAAGTGTAGTTTTAAAATGTTCATTTTTAGATTGCAAGATTTTAATGCTAAAATGTTCATTTTAAAACAAATTATACAAAAAAAGCATAAATTCAATAAGTGAAACACTATGGGAGGTGAGAGCAGCACTTTGGGACAAAATATTTATGCGTGTGTATGTGTGTGGTGTATTTCACATGCGGCTGTGTGTGTAGTGTACTTGGGGAGTAAGGATGTTGCAGTGGTTTAAATCTTACAGTGCTTGGCATAGCAGCCTTGGAATTGAAAGTGATCAGGATGATAATATTCTGGTAGCTCTTTTGGAATTATTTAGCACTTTGAAAACCTTGATGGGTTTGTTGAAGGGGTTGGATCATGTTACGGAGGAAGCCCAACACGGGCTAAGTGAGTGCACCACAACACTACCTGGATCAGATGCCACGTCTTAACCCAAAATCTTAAGGTAATGAGTTATGGCTTCTCCCACATTTTATACTACTCACTTAGTCCATTTTCAACCAATGTGGGACTTCACCTCTCACACTTAACTCCAACAATCTCCCCTTCAAGTGTGAGACCCACCACATTGCTCCCCATCACCACTGCTCTTCCAAGACCCTGCCATTTGCAATTCGTGCCTTTCCGGAGTTTAGCCCAACCCTGGCTTTGATATCACTGTTAGGCCGGAGAACCCAATAGAGGGATACATAACCAATAGGCTAAATGAGTACACCATAACACTACCTGCTTAACGCCACGTCTTGACCCAAAACCTTAAGGTAATGAGTCATGGATCACTCCCACTTTTGGAGGATAATAAAACTCAAATAACCAAAGTCATATTTATAGGCCAAAATACTAGCAATACTTCTATTTCTTACTGATGTAAGACTTTGGGTTAAATCCCAACAAATCCTCCCTTGTATTTCTTTTTGCTTCCGCGCTTAACAAGTAGTATCAGAGCCTATGGTTCGGGTCCATTGTGCTTGGTTGAGTGTTGGTTAGAATGGTAATTTTTGGATCTATGAGGTCCTTTGTGTTGAAAGTCTTCCTGTCAATATGGAGGTTAGGCGGCATATCCCGTGGAGTATGACGGTACAAGTGAAGAGAGCTTGTGTCAAAAGTCTTCTTGGCAATGTAGAAGCCAAGAGGCGTGTTTCGTGGTAAGTTAAATAGAGCGGTATGACTCTTGTTTACATCATTGAATACTCGTGAAATACAAGTTTTACAAGAAGAATGTTTGTGGAGCAGTTGTTACACCAGCTTTTTAGGACTTTGGATTAAGGGAAGATTTGTTGGATTTAACCTAAAGTCCCACATTGGTAAGAAATAGAAGTATTGCTAGTATTTTGGCCTTTAAATATGGCTTTGGTTATTTAAGTTTTGTTATCCTCCAAAAGTGGAGTGATCCATATGGGTAGCTTTTAGGAGTTGTTCATGTGATGAAATATTTGTAAGGACGGTTTGCAACTTTAGCCTTCAAAAGTTGCGGATAGTGAAAAATTTGAAACTCCTTATAGAGATTGTGGATGTAGACAGTGATCTGAGCCACATTAAATTTTGTCTCTTTTATATTATTTTTCTTGCGTTATTTCCTCTATTGAGAGAGAGTTTGTTCTTGTATTAGGTTGATGATGGAATACTGATGAGCTTGCACCTACTCTTGAGGTGCCAATTGAGCAAGTTCCACCAGAACCACTAGTTGAGCCACAATTGAGAAGATCTATAAGAGAGTGTCAACCTTCTAAGAAATATCTTTCAGATGAGTATGTGATGATCTCTGATAGTGGGAGCCAAAGAGCTACCAAGAGGCTATTTCTGATGAACACAACGACAAATGGTTGAAGGCCATGCAAGAGGAAATGAATTCCTTGCATGAGAATCACACTTTTGAGTTGGTGAAGTTGCCAAAGGGTAAAAAAACACTAAAAAATAAATGGGTGTTCAAGTTGAAAATTGAAGATAATGTTTCATAGTCAAGATACAGAGCAAGGTAGATTATGAAAGGTTTTGAGCAAAAGAAAGTAATTGATTTTGAAGAGATTTCTCACTGGTGAAGATGTCCTCTATTCGTGTTGTGCTTGGTTTAGCAGCAAGCTTGAATTTAGAGGTTGAGCAGCTTGATGTGAAAATTGCATTCCTTCATTGGGACTTGGAGAAAGAAATTTATATGAAACAATCAAGGGTTTCAAGGTTAAGGAAAATGAGCTTGTGTTCAAATTGAAGAAAAGTTTATGGCCTCAAGCAAGTACCAAGGTAATGGTACAAGAAATTTGATTATTTCATGGTGGATCATGGGTATAGTAAGACTACTTCAGAGCATGGCGTATTTGTCAAGAAATTCTTTGATAATGATTTCATAATTCTCTTACTTTATGTGGATGATATGTTGATTGTTGGTCATGACAAGCAGAAGATTCAGAGTCTTAAGTATGACTTGAGCAAGTCCTTTGCTATGAAGGACTTAGGTTCTGGAAAGCAAATCTTTGGCATGAGGATCACTCGTGACAAGAAGAATGGTAAGTTGTGGTTATCTCAGAAGTACATAGAAAAGGTGTTGGAGAGGTTTAACATGAGTAATTCAAAGCCTATTGGTACTCCACTTGCTGGTCATTTCAAGTTGAGTTCACAACAATGCCCTACAAGTGAGAAAAAAAAAAAAGAGATGGAGAAGGTTCCATATGTGTCTAGGCCAGTTTGATGTACGCTATGATATGTACTAGGCCGGATATTGCTCATGTTGTTGGTGTTGTTAGCCATTTCTCTTTAATCCTGGTAAGGATCATTGGCAAGTTATGAAGTGGATTTTCAGGATCTTTGGGCACTTCCAGAGTTTGTTTATGCTTTAGTAGTGGTCAACCTGTGTTGGATGGTTACAATGCGGATATGGCGGTGATCTTGATTCTAGGAAGTCTACTTCGGGCACTTGATGACTTTTGTAGGGAGCCGTGTCATCAGTCCAGAACTTCAAAAATGTGTTACTTTGTCTTCTACTTGAGGCCAAATATATTGCTATTACTGAAGCCTCAAAAGAACTCTTGTGAATGAGAAATTTCTATAGAAGTTTGTGTTATTTTGTGATAGCCAAAGTGCTATTCATCTTAGCAAGGACCCGACATTTCATTCCAGATCAAAACACTTAGAGGTGCAGGATCATTGGATACGTGAAGCGCGGGAGATGAAGTTGCTTTCTTGGAGAGAAGGCGGGCTTAGTGGAGCAAATCCCCACTTGAGTCGGAAGGGGGAGATTTGTTGGTGGGCTTCGCTCCTCTGGGGCCCAACAGATCAGTGCTTATTTAAGTTCTTTTGAAGTATCGGGGTGTATCCAGGAATATGATCTAGAAGTTAAAGGAAATCAAGATGCCTTTCCAGGTGGCAATTTGCAAAGGAGAAGAGTCCTGTTTTTTTGTCTAATTGCTTGGTTTGGTACTGCAACAGATAATGTATTTTCATGTGAAAGAAGAGTATGGTGGAGAGAAGTAAGCCAGTGGACCTTATGGGTGTTCTTTCCTGGCTAAGAGGCGTTTGTATAACAGTGAATGCTGGGGATGTGAGAACTTCTTTGGCACTGAGGGTATTTGAATGCACGAGATGGGCATAACAGCACAAGGTATTCCCAACAGGTTCAGGTCTTGCATGGAATTAAGGAAATATGATTCGTTTTCATTGTAAGGTGTAGGCTACCCATCTTGTAGGTGAACCTGTTTTCAGTTTGTTGCACTGGTGTGACACCAGACATATACTCTTAGGTCTCTCCTTTGCTTCAATAAGCAGTGTAGTTTTTTTTTGTTTGTTTTGTTTATTATAACATTAAGATGGTCAAGTTATTGATGCAAGCCGGATCATAAGCATCTCTGTTAAAAGTGTTAATCTTTGTCCTTGTTAAATTCAAATCAAGATTGTTTATTGTGATATATTTTAATCTCCTATACTAAATACATATCAATTCGGAAAAAAAAAAAAAACAATCGAATAGTAAAATGGACAAAGTAAAATATGTGAGTAAGAACAAAATTGTAATGTAATTTTTTTTTTCATTTCTCACAAGTATCCTCTATTAGTGGCAATCATGTTCAAGACAGAATAAAATATCTCTCACCTATGATTTGAATTATGGTTAGGCACATAAAAAAGACTAGCCCCTACTACTAGAAACTCAACTCTTGTTGGTTTCTTTAAAATTAATTATTCAAGTTTAAATTATCATGTCATCATAAAAGTAAATAATGCGACTTAATTACCTTTGAGCTCTGAGCCACCTTGAGAGCTGATAGAGTTGCACAGTCTCGTTGGTGACATGGCATACAAGAAGATGCAGGTTACGCGGTCGCACCACCCAAGCGAACCTCATGAACATTGCCGAATAACCACACATCACTGCGCTCCACAATTTATTAATTACCAGAATAATTGAAAACGAAAAAAAAAAAAGGATTCAGTTATACGAATTAATGCTCCTCAAACAAATTCACAATGTTTAACCTGCAGTCATGTTGACAGAAATTGTTTCCGGCGGTTTCTTTGTGTCCATTGCTGCCTGATAACAGGTGTAGAGTAATTCAAATAAAATAGATCCATTACAAATTGATTAAAATTTGTGTAAAATTAAGGGTGTGCTTTATGAGAAAGTGATGAATAGATATTTATTTATTCATTTTTAGATACAATTTAATTTAGTTTGTTCTTGACAGAGATGGTGACACTAAAGTCACAATCATGTTGTTTTGAACCAGCAGAAAATAAAAGAATTAAAAATAAGCGATAGAAACAAAAATGACAGACTAAATAAATAGACTGAATTTTCCCTTTGTTTTAATTGAAAAAAATGTGTTGTGGTATTTTTAACCCTTCCCTTTTAGACACCTTCGACACTTGATTTTTTTGTCCCTCTTGTAGGTTTTTTCATGTTAAAATTTCTAGTGTGCTGGTTTAATTTTCTGCATATTTATTTGTTTCTAGTTTGATTATTTGTTGTTTGCTCTGAAATTTTTTTGTGATTCTATTTATCTATCAAGAGGCTTCTTCTCAACAAAAAAATAAAAAATCATTTCTCTTATAAAATTTAAGGAGAGGGGAGTTTCCCATTCCAAGGGCAATAGACTCGGACTTATGTTTCTTTTTGGTCAAACACTCAAATTCGTTTTTGAAGAAGTGGAAAAGAATTTGGAGCTTACAATAACAATTTATTAATTATTAGTTAGTGCCAAGTTACAATCAATCTAACCGCAAGCGGGAGGCTCCAGTTGAAGGTTGGACCCAAAAATGAGTGGTTTTTGGGCCAATTGGACTGTTCCAAAACGAGCGTAGGGCATTCATATTGAAAGTTATTTTGAAGCCTGCAGAGTGAATACATCAGATGTCAGATGTCATATGTATAAATTGCAAATTTTTCCTTTTGTTATTATACACATTTATTTATAAGATTACACATGTATTTCATCTATGAAAAATTTATTCTAATATTTACTCCCCAACTAAACATAGCCTAAGTTTATAATATAACTGTTTTATTGGTTTTTTCATCGATAAACAAATAAAATCGACAACCTTGCTTCACGCTCTCAATTTGGAGAACAAAAGCGGTTCCTCTGATGGGTTCTCAGCATTTTTTTAATAGTGAGCAAAAGAACATAGATAAATCAAAATAAAATGAATAAAAAGATGAAAATGTAAAGAAATGCAGAAAATGGAACAAGAAATGGAGATTGGAAGAAGAAGAAGAAGAAGAAGATAACAATTAAAAAAAATAGAAAGAAGATAAAGAGAGAATAAGAATGGATGGAATACTTGATTTTCCCCTATGTGTCTTTTATGTCACAGTGAAGAGAGGATTTGTAGAGTATTTCTCAGAATTTTCCAACCTTTTATTCTGAACCTGCATGTCCTATTTATAGACAATCTAAACCTGCTGCTTTTCCCAAACCTGCTTCTCCACGTGTAATAACTTCCACGTTTTCCCCTATGTTTCTGCACTGGGCGTCAATCATATAAGAATTTTTTATTTTATTTTATTTTAGTACCTTTTTTTTCGTATTTAAGCATGTCTTAACTATTATTGTCGAGTTCTTCACCTCCTACATTGGCACTTGCTCCAATCGCAACCATGGGATGTTTCATGTATATTGCTTCGACACTTGAATTTAATTACTTCGACACTTGCATTTTGCTTGAGGGTGTCGAGAAATTGTACTTCGATGGTGCACTAACTAGTGCTCTGAAAAAACTTTACGACCTGAGTGTATCCCTTCATTCTTACTATAATCCAATTTAAAACTCAATATTACTAGCCATTAATTGGAGGTCACTTGGCGTGGCATTTATTTCCAAAGTTTGAACAAATACTTGAGTTTTCTAATTTAGGTGGCTACTTGCTTATAATTTTTCTCTACAAAAACTTCAATGCATGACCTATAATTCTTCAATTGCTAATTTTATCCTTATACTAATTTTGTTATTACATATAAAATCATTTATATGACTAAACCTAACAGTTTAAGCTTTTGGTGAGATGATTTTATAACATAGGATTAAGATAACAGTGGGTCTGTGCATTGTCCACATTTGAAGTCCCAAAATAGACATTCACGTGAAAAGGCTTATTAGATACAAAATCATTTATGTAACTCAACATTATTAGAAAAATATGAGTTACCGGTGGATTTTCCACCAGAATTACCAAGAAAAAAGCATCAATCAAACTCAAAAGAAAGAAAATTGAGAAACTCATTACCGGAGATTTTCGATCCGAGGGTAATGGTGGTGGCATAGAGCAAGAAGTCTTATGCGCGAATTACTAGTGGATTTTCCTGTGGTAAAGGTTAGATTGTTCTAAAAAAACTTTTTCAAGTAATTACTGGCAAATTTTTAAGCCTAAGAGTGAGATCATTCTAAAAAAGTTTTTTTACTAGCAATTACCAGCAAACACTACTAGAAATCCTGGATATCAACGTGTTACTAACAGGTGTGAACCCGTCAATAATTTTTGACAGGTTAACACATTTTTTCATTATTTAGCTTTTGATAATAATAATAGACAACAACCCGTCGTAGTGGATGGTGCCATTGTGCGCCATATGATGCACACAATTTTCAATGGATATACCGATGAGTTTACCAATTGATTGATTAATAATTTAAAGCCCATAAGTAACTTGTTCACAAGCAATTGCCCACGTGGCACAAAGTGTCTTCTAGGTGTACCGATGGGTATAGTTAAATGTAATTTTTAATTAAATTTTTATTTTTTTACCTTAAGTTATTGACGAGCAATAATTAAATTTATTTTTTAAAAAAATTTATATACCTTACCAATAGGTATGCGCAAAATAATTTTTAATTTTTATTAAATTAATTTTAATTTTTTATTATAATTACCATCGGGTATATCAACAGGTTATTAAATTAATTTTTATTCTTTTAATAAACCATTTTTATTTTTTATTTCAGTGACTACGAGTATACTGATGGGTTTTTTTAAATTAATATTTTTTAATAAATTATTTTTTATTTTTATTTAAATTACCGATAGATATACCAATAAGTTTTTGAATTTTTGGAATGTTGGCGTGCTTCTCTGGGTTTCCTCATACACGTCGATGAACTCATCAATAACTAGTGGAACACAAAATGCACCATTTCATTTAATGGTTACAACCCGCAAATATTTTTGAGCAAGCCCTTTCACCTTCCCTATTTCTACAACTTCTCTCTCTCTCTCCCTATCGTTTGCCACCGCCAAGCTCTTCGTGAAACCAAGACCAACATTGCAATCTAGGTATATTGGTGAGTATTTTAATTAGTTTTGGTTTAGTTTTTCAGTTCATTTTTGTTGCCAAAAGTGTTGTTTTTAAATGCATTAAAGAGTAATTATCGTTGCTATTTTGTTAATGTAGGATTGTATTGGAGGTTGGCACTAATAGTGTTGACATTGAGAGCTTTTGTTTGCATTTTTTCTTAATTTTATTGTGTGTTGTCTATGTATCAATGCTTATAAGTGTTAAAAATTAAATATTTGTTAATATTGGATTTTCAAGATTTTCTTTGGTTGCATGCAAACAACTTTTCATTCTTTGTTTCTTGCACTACACTAGAGGTTAATAACGAAATCCTTATTATTTACACACTTTAATATGTATGTAGGATAGAGACTTATGATTTCTAGGATAGAATTATAGAAAATAGGGATTGCATGATTGGGGAAGGCATAGAGATCGACTTGTTTGTATTGTTTCCTATGAGATTATTTGTGTTTGAGGCAATTGCAAGATATTCATATTGTGGAGTTACAAAGGGATGCGCTCTAGAAATGATTTTTAGAATTATGTGAATTATATGTAATTGTTAAGATGTAACTATTTAAATATATATGCTACGTTGTTGACCTTTAATAATGTCTATGATTGTTGAATGCATTGAATTATTAAACTCCTAATTTAAGCAGAGATGCTATCTAAATTTGGTGAAATTTTTGTTAGGGAAATAATATTAAAAGTAATTGAATTAAAAAATTTAAAGACAAATTGAATGTGTTTAAAAGTAATAATGTGACGTCTTTAAAAACTTGTGGGATTTAGGGTTACTTACACGTGCAATGTTTTGTTCAAACAGGTCATGGATGTATGATAAACTATCTAATAGAAGGGGATTAAATCGAAACTCTATAATGGTGTTGAAGAATTTATGACGATACCATGTCAAAGACAATAGTTCATTGATGAGGCAAAAGTTAGGTGTCCATATAATAAGTGCAAATGTAGGACATATTTAGATGATGATACCATGATGGTTCATTTGTATAAGTGAGGGTTCATGCCTAATTATTGGATTTGGACCAAGTATGGGGAGCTAGTTAATGTAGGGAATCAATAAAGTGATGATGAAAATAGCCCCAAACTTTCAAATTAACTAAGGTGTTAAATATTATATGCAAAATAATTTGAAATTACTCTAAATTTCTTCATGTAATTATATCTTTTTGTGGATTGTTTAATTGTTTCAGGATGGCTAGTAGAGGCAAATGCCAACCAAGAAAGGTCGCTTTATCCACCACCACCTCCACCATCGCCCTTCCCTTATGGATGATGCCCATTCCGAAGTATGTTGGACCTCCATTTCCGCCCTATTCCCAGATAGTCCATCCAGAGGTGACCCCAGCCTGAGCCCTATCATTGGCCTTACTCCTAGCCCCAGATTCCATCAAACCCATGCTTCCTCAGGTGGGTCACAGACATGGGACCCAAGAGGAGGCTGTAGGTCGAGATGGTAGGCAACTCAAACCCGATGGTAAACCGCTCCACAAAATTAAGTAGGATGGTAAAGACAGATAAGTTTAAACATGTTTTCTATTACATATTTTAATTTTAGATTGTGTGTGATGTTTAAAATATTATCATTGTATTTAATTTAGTTTATCTATGTGTAAGCTTTGATCATTTTGTTAAGGGTAACCAATTACGAAGGTTATATGGAAAGGTATAACCATCGTGCCCACTTGATTGACATCCCGAGAGATGTCAAGGAGATGTGGTGGGGGAATAGAAGGTAATACTATAATTTATTCGATTGTATTAAAATCATGTTTATACTATTTATATGTTTATGATTATTTATATATTGTGAGTTTTGCATATGCACAAGTCCTTTTATATCCTGCGGGGTAAGAGGGCTTTGAAGATTAGGTCCTCTAAGCAATTGTGGGACATATTCCACAATGTTCGCAAGGGCACATGAGCAGTTCTTGGCTAAATAATGCCACCCTCTACAAGCTACAGCACCATTGGGCATCCGACCTAAACTTCAAGGATAGGTCCAAGAAGGGAAGACAAACGGGTCTTACTGAAATGTGGGTCACTATACACTAGTGGGTCGAGCATCCAGAGGGAACCTAAAAGCATCTGGTAAAACTTTAATCTTTTTACATTTAATATATTATTAATTTACTGCATTTGAATTGTATTAAATAATATGTTATTATGATTTTAATGTACATTTCTATGCAACTAGAGTGTTAAACCGCCTTCCGAACCCAAGGACCTTTCGAGATAACCACGCTCGAAAGGGTGAGAGGGGGGACAAACGAGGTGTGGGTCAACCTTTACTCTAAAATGACATGTGTAAGTCTAATTCAACTTCTTAGTATTTAATTTTTATTAATTTTTTATTTATATCATAATTATTACTTACAATGTGTTTCATCTTTTTTTCTCTATAGCATGAATATACAAACCTTGGGAGCGGCGCAAACCCAATACCAGACCCAGGTGGCGAAGGTTGGGCCAAATGCTAACATCCCTCCTCCAAATGAGGAAGATATTTGGAACTAGGTAGTTGGTGGCCCTTACAAGGGCTGCATGTATGGGATGGGATAGTGAGTCCTCATCCTCACAACTGGCTAAGTCCTTGGGGATGATGTTCTACGGAATATGTGCATGCCTTCAACCAAGAGCTAACAGGCGCATAGCTTCTCCAATAGTTTCAAGCAGGAGGATGGCAGGATAGAGGAGGAGCTTAGAGATCCGAGCTGAAGCTATCCATGGAGCAGGTGTAGTAGAAGGCCAGGTAAATTCAAAAGAGGATGCAGAAGAAGATTACAGCTTATGTGATGAGATCATGCAAGAACATGCATGCCTGGATCCTCTAGCAAGAAGCTCCCCAAGATGCCACTCCAATCCATTATTGAGGATGACTCGTCTGATGGTGGCCATGACTCTGCAGGTCGAATGACAAAGCCGACAAGGAGGAGTTTAACTAGTCTTCTCTAGTTGCTTTTATTTCATTTTGAATATTTTTATGTTTGTTGCACTATGTATTTATTTTATTCTGGTACTTTGTTTATTTACTTCATGACTTTGTTTATTTTATAATCATTTCATTATTTCCTTATTTAATGTCATTTTAATTAATAATTAAATTATTATATAAATAAAAAATAAATGAATAAGTATTAAATAATTGGATAGCTTATATAAATGAATCATACAAGCAATGTAATTGACTCCAAAAAACAACAACAAAAAAATAGTTTACGATCAAAACCATTGGTAATAAATGATGCCGATAAACCCGTCGATAACTTGGTAAGTCAAATATTCTTTTATTTCCATAACCCGTCAGGAATAACAAAATACAGTCCTAACAAGTTAATTAAAAAAATTATTTGTAAAACTTGTCGGACAAATAAAAAGCTCGATGATATTATTTCCCGATGACATTAGTAATGCCTTTAATACAATTGTTCTAAGTGGTTTTTATTTTTAAACCCGTTGGTATGCTCGTTGCACTTATGAACAGGTATGGTAACCCGTTGGTAATATTTTACCGACAAATAAAAAACCAATGACCCGTACTTGTCGGTAAGTCCATCGGTAATAATCGAATCTGTCGATAAACCTTGGTATCCCACGCATTTCTTGTAGTGGAAAAAATCAACCGGTAATAGTGGATGCTTTTCTTTTAAAAAAATGCAATTATTGAATGATTTTTCTACCAATAATTTCAAAAATCCGCTAGTAATGGAGTTAATGAAACACAGCATTTTGGGTCATCATTATCAACGAAAAATCCACCTGGAACACTCTCTAAATCAGCCATGCGGCCAACCTCCCGCTCATTCTCCCACCACCACTCTCTCTCTCTCTCTCTCTCTCTCTCTCTCATTGTGACATTATCGCCGCCTAGTGCTCTGCCATTGTGCCACCATTTTTGGTGGTGAGACCTCCATTTTCTTGCTCTTGATGTGCTCTACACTTTAATCTATTTTATTTTCTGATTTGATGCATCATTTTCTATTTTTATGTAGATTTCGTCGCTGCCTGCTACCTCTAAAAGCTAGTAGAGGAAATGGAGGCCCGATGTTTGTCGTTGGGGATGGCAGAAGAGGAGGAGGGGAGGTGGTGGAGGAGAGACTGTTGTTGTTGTTGTTGTTGTTGTTGTTGTGGTTGTGGTGGTTGGAAGCGACAAATATTGTGGTGGTTGGAAGACATGATATTAATGCAAAATTTTAAACAAAATTGACTTTATTGGCGAAACAATCTGCCTATAATAAGATAATATAATTTTTTTAAAATTACTTGCGAATTTTTCCATCAGTAATATTTTTGAGGTTTTTAATTTTTTTATTTTCGGCATGTTACCAGGAAAATTCACCAATAAGTCCAAAAAAAATCCACGATAAGTCCCACGGTAACAGTGATTGATGGAAAAATAATTTGTTGGTAATACTTTCGGAACGTTATTACCATGCATCAAAATCCACCAATAACAAGCAACAAAAAAAATTTGCTTGTAAAACCCACCGTTATAGGCGTTTTTCTAGTAGTGCAACCTAATGGCATAAGTTTTTGTGTGAAATGGTTTCATGATTATAGCACTAACGATAACATAGATGAGTATAATGAGCTAATTTAACTTTCTTTTAATGTGATCCCTCTTCACAGACTAAAATATCGAAGCTACATAAAAATTTAGAGTATCAAATCATATGATCTAATGCAGGTTAAGGTATTAAAAAAAAAAACCTGCTAATACATCATGAAAAGGAAATCATGTAATATACGTGTTGCTATGTTTTCATATTCAATCTATAGAACAAACAATAGAAGTTTTGGTTAAATGAAAATTATGCGACATGGTACCAACAAATACAAATCTCAGTCAGTCTATTTTATTGATAATCTTTATATAATTTGGTCCAATTTTCTATCTTTTGGTTTTGAATTGCTCTTAGGTGCTTTCATATATACAGCATATTATAGAGAGAGAGAGAGAGAGAGAGAGAGAGAGAGAGATGTTTCCTAGAAAAGTAACTATATACTGTTGTTAAGTAAATTAAGAAAGAGGTATGAATAAACAAGAAAGGAGTACCTGAAGATTATGAGGATAAAGGAGATCAATATCTAGGCTATCTATATATCCTCTGGAGTCTGGACTTGTTTCAACACCAACACCTGTTCTATCTTACGGTCAGCTATGGCATCGGGGAAAGCACAATATAGAAGCCAATTAGGTTGAGCAGAATATCCCTGAATCAGAATATAGATAGTCCTCAGTCCACTTATATAAGATACCAACCATGACAGCTTACCTTGGTGTTCAAAACACGGAAATATTATCCCTTCACGTTTGTCCTTTTGATTCATTTTTTTCTTTTTGGCTTCACACTGCAATGTCTACAAAGCCCCCTTTTTTTATTTATTTATTGCTGCAATTATTAACGTATTTAGCTACCCTGAAAACATTACCAAGTCCCCCAATTTTACGTGTATCGAGTAAAAAAAAATAATTTTGATATCGATAAAATTCATCTAACTTGTAAATTTACGTAAAATACTATTGAAGTAAGCTAGTATGTAGAACGAGTAAAGATTTATTACTTTAAAATTTTAGACATTAAATTAAATCAATAATAAACATAATTTAACTATGAGACCCAATATAACTGGTAACTAATTGGATTCCTTAAGCATAGTTACTTGTTAGATTCCTAGTGGTATATATGAATAGAGTTTCATGACCATCATGTCTATTAGCTCTATGCCTTGAGGAGATTACTTAATACTTTTGACAGTGAATATCCTAATTTACAAAAAAAAATTATTGAGCATAATTTACTTAGTGACTTTTAAAACAAACCCACTTTAAAATATTTTTATATTAGATAAATTAAATAATTTTACACCGTCGGAATTCATGTAGCTGATAATCAAACTAGGTTGTTTTCCAATTTGACAATTTATTTATACATTTAAAAGTGAGCAAAAACTCTATTTTATCCCTCATCTTTTAGTGATATTTTATTTTCATCCCAAAAGTTCTTTTTTATTCAACTTCATCGTTAACGTTTTGATATGTCTCAATGTTATCCTATTTGATAACAATATCAATTTTGTTTAATAAGGATTGTTGATCTGGCACTAACATAACTATTTTTATCTCATGTAGATGTCATGTTATATATACAAAAGGTTTATTTCCATCCTCAGTCCTTTAAAGTTTAGTTTTTATAGTTAAAAATTATTTATAAATAATATCAGATTAATTTCAATAAGGAATATTAGACAAAAATAAAACTTTAACCTATAATGGTCATGGTATAAATGACCTAACATCGCAAACGAACTTTATCTATAATATAAAAGATTCCAATCCTTTTTTATATTTTTGGTCTGATCCAATCCTGAAATTAGAAAGTGCGATGATGCAATGGAATGCGACTCATAGGCAGAGGCACTTCACATTTCATACGTCAATAAAAAGTCAAATATAGATGTATGAAAGATATGACCGTAGCCGTTAGACACCTACTTGGAACAGGCAATTAAACTGCTACTTTAAATGACGAATTAGCCTCCTCCAAGGTGAGGAGTTAAAATATAAAAGTGAAAAGTTAATTATCCTTAAATTATTTAGGGAGATTCACACATGATAAATATATAATAAAAATTATTGATAAAAGAATAATTGACCCTTCATTTTCATACTTTATGAAAGGACAGATAATGCTGCGCTGTAAAGAATTGTATTAAATTGATTCATTGTCTTGTACCAAGAGTCCTATCCGATCTTCCTTATGTTTATAAAAATTGCAAAGATATAGACCATTTAATTTTGTTTTAATCAATATATTTTAACCTTTGATAAGTAATGATAAGAAACTGCACAACCTGCAGTTGCAGGTGAACCAATTGCCCCATCCTCCAATTAACTTGTTATATTTTTTCTGTTGACCTAGTAAAAATATCTTGGTATATTTTATCTCTAACATAATAATTTTACTTTTTTTTAACTAAAATATTAGAAAATAAGAGGTAAAATTGAGAGTCTAACTTACAACTTTTCATAGCTTATTGAAATATGTAAAAGTATATCATTAAAATATGGACTCACTTCTTCTCTAGCATAATAGTTGCCAATGTGAAACCTCGACATATGATAATTTTCTATCCAATGATGTTGAGTAATCATTATTTCCTATCCAATGGAGTTGAGTATTGGCCAGCTGTTGCGTAGGGGCAACAAATTCTGATATAAATAGAAAATAGACTCTTGAATTCTTCATACAACGCCCAGAAACAAAAGTCTTAGTGTTCTCCACGTCTTCTCCAACAAACTGGCGCTTATAAGATAAGATAGATTTGACAGCCAAGTTATGTCCACTTCCCGCTATCAAATTTGAAGCTGACAATTTTTTAAGTTTCTCTTCAGCCAATAAGTTCAGCTAAGCACGAATTATACATGCTAGATTTTAAAAACTGCTCCATGTCTTCCAACTTTTATATTATTATCTAATTATTGTGCAACAAAATTAAAAAAAAAAAAAAACTCTAAACAAAATTTAACTGGTTCATCATTTACTGTTTATATTAATAATCTCACAAATCAATCTAAAGTCTTTAACTATCAATAATTTTTTAATAGCTAAAGTTGCAAACCATCATTACAAATATTTCATTATATGGATAACTTTTAAAAACTACCCATATAATGAATCACTCTCATTCTCTGACAGTATCTAAACCCAACAATTAAATGTCATATTTATAGGCCAAGATATTAGCAACATATCTTCTTACCACGTGAGACCTTTGGTTAAATCCCAACAAACCTTCTTAATTCAAAGTGTTGCTAGATCTTAGCTTGCACCATTGCGATACACGAAACATGCCGTTTGACCTATTGCCAAGAAGACTTCCATACAAGCTATATTTACTTGCACTTCACTGCTGGAACACACCACTTAACCTCTACATTGCCAAGAAGACGTTCTACACAAGGGATCCCAAACATGGATCCAAAAACTACCACTCTCACCCAACTGACCCAAACAATTGGCTTTGATACCACTTGTTGGGTAACAGAAATAAAAGAAACAAACTCTAAACAACACAAAATTTAACGTGATTCAGTCTTCTACCTATGTCCACAAACTTACAAATCAATACAAAACCCTTAACTATTGCAATTTTTTAATAGTTAAAGTTACAAATTATCTTTACGAATCTTTCATTATATGACCAGCTCTAAAAAATTACTCATATAATAGATCACTCTCACTTTTGAAGAATATTTAAACCCAACAATCAAATGTCATATTTATAGTCCAAAATACTAGCAACATTTCTACTTCTTATCAATGTGAGACTTTGGGTTAAATCCCAATACTAATCGAATCTTTTCATTTGTATAATCTTTCAAACAATGAGTATAAGAGTTAATATATTTATTGATGTGAAATGCATAATTAGATGATAATATAAAATTCTTTGACATTTTTAGTTCCAGTAAACAATCACTAGACTTCGAAACTATGAGCAATCACAAGACTTCGAATTTCGAAACTAGTCTGGAATTTTGAGAAGAACACAATCATTTGCCAAAATGTGAGAAATAAATTGATAGATAAGTTCTTACTAAGACTTTTAAGCCTAACTCAAACCAAAAGCTAGCTTAACAGAACAGGACGCGACACGATTGTGCAAATAATTATGAAGAGTAAAGACCACTAGGATATATTACTAGCCGAGGTGGGAATCAAAGCATACGACAGGATACCATATTAAAATTGTGGATTTAATTCAACCACAAAAGTAAGAACAAGGGAAGAGGACTACCCAAATGATTATAAAGGCTACTTTGCCATCACTGTACAAAGGAACTCGCGGCAGCAATTCACACATTTGACCGAGCAAAGCTATCATAAAATAACAAGTAATGCTAATAAAGCATTAAGAACAACACATAAAAAGATTAAGAATAATACATAAAACTACTGTAAAAAAAATATCTACCAGAATCCTATAAACTTGCTATTCCGAAATTACCTCTGACACGTACCTATGTCGCTTTACAGGTCATTAATTCCGAAAGTTTGATCTAGTTTTGGGAGTTTACACACTGCAATATCACCATAAGCATACTTTTGCTTCACATCCACATAACTTGTAGTTTTCAAAACCTGAAAAGCAGTAGACAGAGAACCAGGTTAATATCTTTTTCCACACACTGCTGAGGCTGGTAAGTGAATTTTCTATTCCACAAGAAAGCAGCTCTACAGAGAACATTTGTAAAATCAGTTAATTTTGAGGCCCAATCACTTCAGGAAACGTGTAACAAAACACCTGCTCTTGTAGCCAAAACAGAACTGTTGCAGTGATTTAAACTAAGGATCAACTGGTGATTCACAAATCCTTTTTTTCCCTCTATCAATAATGTACCATGTTTAGTTCAATAATCAGAACTAAGATTACAGAAGTACATCACCACCACCATCAATAATCTTTTTTGAACAGTAATCTATTTAAATAGCAATCATCTTTAAAGTACTAACACACAAGGAAACCTTTTCTTTTCCAGATTATTGAACAATAAGCGGGTTCACTAGGCAATCTCATACTCCCTCTATTGCATGGTATCCGTCCAATTTATTTTAAAATTTTTGTTTCACTTCCTCTGTTTGTTTATCAAATCAAGACAACATTAATTTTCTTTACCAGTTATACCCTTATTATAGTCAAGGGTAATCTATCTGTTTTTGTTTTTCAAATAATACTTGTTAAATAAGGACAATCTTGTCAATTAACATACTTTTATACTATTATCAACATTCATTCATTGCTTTCTTATAATGTGTTTTCTTGGTTTTGGGCAGATAACATGCAACGGAGGGAATCTCTTCTTAATACTATCTCATCTTTAAAATACTAACTCATCCAGATTATTGAACAGCAATCTTTTTTTCTCTAGCAATAATCTACCATCCTTTTCTTTTCCCTTTGATGCCATCTTTTCCGAACTGATTAAACACTAACACATAAGGTAACCAGCTTGTATCACTTGGGCAAAAGAATAACTAAACAATCATACAGTAAATGATTGAAAGGATCAACTCCTGTTACTACAATCAATAATGGCAGTGAAAAGCGAAAGGACAGACAGAAGTTCTTCATCACCATCATAAAGTAATACTCCAAGTGGATGACAAAGTTAGTAGACAGTATGACAGCAAATGAAAGGAGACATCTCCCTCCCTAAAAGGTCACAGAAGTATATCACCACCACCATCAATAAAATGGACCACTACTATTCCACTTTTTACTGCTAGCACGACTATTCATATAAAATAGGGATAATAACTACTAAGAACAGATTTTCCTCCTCTGAAAGGTCAAAAGTGGTCATCATCTATAGAACCAGAACATTAATAGAAACATGAACACATATTTCTGCTAAACAGAAAATGAAGAAGCTTTCTCTGGGCTTCGACCCTCTTGCATACCCCAAAAAAAAAAAAAGAAAATGAAGAAGCTATCATTCTATCCATAAGAAAAGCCACTAAACCCTTTCAGAAGCATGGATATAATGCTAAAACCCAAAATAAACATACCAGTATTTCATAAAATAGCCTTGCACATTCTTTCCTGATTCGTCTTTCTAAAACTAGTGAAAAGTTCACAACTTCGTCGTCTCTTCGTTTCCTTAGATCCAGAAAACTCCTGTGCAGGTACCTTGCAACTCTCCTGTACATTATCAAAGAAGTTAATCGTAAGGCAAATTTGCAAACCATCATTGAACTGTTGACGTTCCAAGAGCCAACTACCATCTCACCTGGTTCGCTCAGACCACCCAGCTACTGTATGAAAAAAAAAATCAAGAAACCATGCAATATTAGGCAGAACACAAGTTTAACAAAAAATTATGTGAATTGTTAATAAATGAAGATTTGCAAGAGTGCTCACGCAATTCGGAATTCTCCGTTTCACATGAATTTATCTCCTGAGTTGAGACACAACATATACAAGGATACATCTATTAGTCAGAGCATGTCCAAGAATAAAGAGAAGATAACAAAAGTACAAAACTAACAAGCACATTCTCCGGCTAAGGGATCAGGACTATGCTTTCATGCTTGAAATCATCACTTCAAAATATTAGATATAACTTTCACAAAGTCAATTTTTTTTCAATAAAAGAACTTATTGAAGGAGCAATGTAGCAGGAGAATCAGGAACCCTCTAACCATAAAAAAGAAACCAAAAAAAAGGGGAAAATGCCAGCATTGGATCAAAAGGGCTCTGGTTCCACTGAATGTGCACCAAAGATCCCTTTAACCAATCCATGAATATGAATTCATAGTGAAGCATCAAAAGAATTCCAATCTAAATAAAATTCACAGGTAAAAAAGGCTGGCTCAAAATTCTGGCATTTTGCTCTAAAATTCACCACATGCTTGGAAAGCCCAACCCTGTTCCAAAACTTTGATAAGAGAACCATAAAAAAGAGTGGGAGGACATGTCCAGCCCCAAATAAATGTATACACAATGTCTAGAAAACACATTACGCAGAAAAACGTGTCATAGAATCTGAATTCTTGGAGTGACAAAGCGTACATTAAGTACGCTTACTTTAACATAGCCTATATAGACAACACCATTGTCACTGGACCATATACCTAGGTTTTTGATATGCAGACTATTGATTCACTGTTATCCAAAATCACTTCTAAAATTGGATGGAACACTTTGGAGAAGTAAAACTCCCAAATATAATACATATTAAAAAGAAATTCTAACCAATTCATACGAAAATGCTGAAAGATAATTAAAAAGATGAATTCTCCAGAAATTGCCATTGCATTGCAGACTAAGTACAGATGTGGTGCATCCCTTGTCAAAACTTGCTCCCTCCTACTAGGAAAAGTTTTACTACACAGCTATTAGACCAACAATGTTATATGGGACAGAATATTGGGTGGCAAAAAGCTAACAAGAATATAAACTTAACATTGCAGAGATGAGGATGCTGCATTGAATGAGCAGACACATTAGACAAACGCATTAGCAAAAAAGTTGGAATTTGCCTATTTTGGGAAACAAAATGATAGGATCTTGTCTTAGGTGGATCGGGCATGTAGAGAAGGCCTATAAAAGCCCCTGTAAGATGAGTGGATCAAATGGAAGGTAGTCCAATAGCTAAAGGTAGTGGAAAACCTAGATAAACCATAGGTGAAACTATTAAAAGAGATCTAGATTTTAATGGTTTGAATGTAAACATGATTTATGACAAGATATGCTGCCATCATTTGATCCATTTAGCTGTGGAACAAGATTTAGTTATTGTAATATGTTCTCTTTGGGTGAGTTGTGAAGACAACTATGGAAATATTGTAGACATCCCAAAGTAATAATGTTACTCTCAAACTCTCAGTACACAAACAGAACTTTCAAGGTTTAGTCATCCTTTACCTCCTCCATCAGATTAAGCTCTTCATCCTTTTTCAAAGATTGCTCTCTCTCTAAGCTTTCCAGTGGACTTGAAAGTCCTAAATTATCAGAGTTTTGAATTTCCATTCTCTCTGGTTGCTCAATTGATCTAACTTTTATTTTTGGGAACTGAGGAGGGGTTCGTGGAGCAGTTTCTATATGCTCCGGACTGCCAGCAGCTCGAGATTCTGACACATCTAACTTCCCCGGAATTTCTACAGTTTCAAGGGAACATGGACAATCAAGAGGGGTATGTGGAGCAGTTGCATTATGCTCTGTACTGCCAACAGTTTGAGATTCTGACACATCTAACTTCTCTTGATTTCCCACAATTTCAAGGGAATCTGATAGTTTCATTTTCTTTTTAGAGAACAGGAAACCAAGTTCTTTGGAGCAACCTGCAGAAAAACTAGATTAGTAAAGGTAACTTTACGAAACCCAAAAAAAAAAAAAAACAAACAAAAGGAAAAGGAAAAAAAATCCTACAAGGAAACATGGATTCATAGAATCCTTCAGGAAGACTGGAAATGCAAGAGTGTCTCTGCACAGCCAGTAAAGTACGGCGAAATTTTCTGCGGTTAGAAATTAGGTCACTTGTATCATGTATACTCTTCCTAAGTACCCTGTAATAGTTCAAAATGCAGTTATTTCAGTCAGAGTTTTGAAAGTATCACCAAGACCTAGAAGTCCAAATCCGAAATACCTTAATAATATATCAAGAGTTGAATAGCTGCTACTTGAAAATAGAGAACTTGAAAAGAGAGAAATGGAGTTAAAATGATTGTGTTTTCTATACTTTCACATTAAGAGAAAGATACAACACAATTTATATGTACATTGTAGGACCCCCCTAATAAATGCATAAACCAACCTAATAAATATAAGATATTCACATTCCTAAAACTATCCATCACAATAAATGATAAAGACAAAAACAATAAATGATATAGACAATAGTGTCAATATTTCAACACTCCCCTCAAGCTGGTGAATGGATATCTATCATTCCCAACTTGCATATAAACTCTTGAAACCGCTCTTTGGGTAGGCCTTTAGTCAACACATCTGCCAATGGAGTTCTGAAGGAACATATATTGTGGCTATAAGTCCACTATCCAACTTCTCCTTGATGAAGTGTCGATCAATTTCAAAATGCTTTGTCATATCATGTTGGACAGGATTATGAGTGATGCTAATAGCTGATTTATTGTCACCTAACATCTTCATAGGAGCCTCATATTTTATTCTCAAGTCATCTAAGATAATTTTCAACCATAGAAGCTCGCAAATTCCTTGTGACATGGCACGAAATTCTGCCTTTGCACTTGATCGAGCAACAACATTTTGCTTTTTGCTTCTCCAAGTCACCAAATTTCCTCCCAAAAACATACAATAACCTGATGTTGATCTTCTGTCATTAATAGAGCTTGCGTAATCAGCATCGTGTAGACTTCTAGAGAGAGCTTGTCACCACTTTTGAACAGTCTTACCAGGTGTGGAGATACCGTAATATTCTTTTCCTGCTTGCATGTGTCTCACTTTGGGATCATGCATAAATTGGCTAACCACACTCACAACATAAGTCAAGTCTGGCCTAGTATGGGCCAAGTATATGTTTTCCCACCAGTCTTTGGTATTGTGTCTTATCAACTCTAGGACTCTCTTCTTCACTTCCCATTCGATGGTTTTGTTCAATGGGAACACTAGCAACTTTGCACCCAAGTTTCCCAGTCTTTAAGTAGATCTAGAATATATTTCCTTTGAGAGATAACGATGCCTTGCTTAGAATATGCCACCTCTATTCCAAGGAAGCATCTCAATTTTCCTAGACTTTTCATTTCAAATTCAGAAGCTAACTTCTCCTCCAAGATCTTCTTCTCAACTGGATAATTATCTGATACATTGATGTCGTCCACATATACCAGGAGAACGTAAGTTTTCCTCCAACTTATGTTTGAGGAAAAGGGTATGGTCCCCTTGACTCTGCGTATCCAAGTGACATCATAGTCTTTGCAAATCTCCCAAACCATGCACGAGGAGAGTCTCAACCCATACAAGGCTTTTTTTAGCCTACATACTTTGTTTCTTCCATTGGTGACATCATATCCGGAGGAATTTCCATATAAAATTCTTCCTCTAAATCTCCATGTAAGAATGCATTCTTTACATCGAATTGATGCAAATCCCATCCAAAATGAGCTGCAAGAGAAAGTAAGACTTTGACTGGATTCATCTTTGCTACCGAAGCAAACGTTTCCTCATAGTTGATTCCATATGTCTGTGTGTATCCTTTTGCAACTAATCTTGCTTTATATCGATCTAATGCACCATCTGACCGATACTTCACATGTATATCCACCTACATCCCACCGGCCTTTTATCTCTTGGCTTCTCAACAATCTCCCACGTTTCATTCTTCTCAACGCCCTCATTTCCTCATTCATGGCTTGAACCTAGTTCATATCTTTTAATGCCTCTTGTATTGAATTTGGGATTTGTATGGAATCAATAGTTGCAATGAAACTCTGATGTTGCAAGGAAAGATGTTTAGAGGAGACAAAAAGAAATAGGATGTTTAGTGGAAGTCCTTTTTCTTTTCTCAAGGCAATCGGTAAGTCATCTAGATTGGGTTCACAAATATTGGAAGAGTCAGTTCTTTAGTACTTACCATAGGTTCGGACTCTTGAAGTTGCTGTTGGATCATATCGGGTTTCTTTCTTTTTCATATACTAAAAGTGGTTTCTTCAGAGCTTCCTCAGATGGTGTAGTGGAAGACACTAACTCTTGGGAACTAGAGGGAGCTAATTCTTGTGATGATGGGAGAGGAGAAAGGATTGAGGAGAAAAGGTCAAGGCCTCTGCTTCTACTAGACTCTCCCTGAAGCGGAGGACTAAAAAACGACTTAGTTTCAGAAAATGTAACATCTAAAGATACAAAGAAACGACGACTGGATGGGTGAAAATATTTGTACCCTTTCTTGTTAGGAGCATAACCTATGAAAACACATTTGATGGCCCGAGGATCAAGTTTAGTACGATGTTGACAATGCACATGGACAAAGGCTACACATCCAAAAACCCAAGGCTGTAAACTTTGCATAACTTGAACAGAGGGAAAGTGAGACAACATAGATTGAACAGGATTGACATTACCAAGAACCCGAGAAGGCACCCTATTAATCAAGGCAGCGTTAAAACGCTTCACCCAATAAAAGCTAGGGACAGACATTTGAAAAAGAAGAGGATAACCTCTAGCAAATGCCTATTCTTCCGTGCCACACCATTTTGTTGAGGAGTATCAACACAGGTAAGTTCATGAATAATGCCATGTTCTTTCATGAAGTGACAAAACTGTTGATTTACATATTCCCTACCATTATCTAAACGTAAACGTTTAATGGATTTTCCAAACTGTGTTTTAATCATATGATAAAACTGAACAAAGAGTTGAAAAACTTCAGATTTATCTTTCATAAGAAAATGTCAAGTCACGCGTGCAATCATTAATAAAAAAAACAAACCATTTTGTGCCAATGATATTATAAATAGATGCGGACCCAACGTCAGAATGAATAAGTGCAAAAGGTTCATCACTTTTATTAAAATTAGATGGAAATGACACACGGTGGTGTTTTGCAACTGGCAAACTTCACAAGAAAAACTCAACTGACTCTTTTAAAAAGAGACGGATACATGGACTTTATTAATTGAAATGGAGGATGTTCTAGACGTCTATGATGTAACCAAATTTGTGATGCCTAGATTTGAAATTGCAGTATGACATGAAGTTGGTGTCTTTTGTTTATCATCACCTTTAGTTAGTACATTAAGGAGATAATATAACCCTCTTTGTTCCTTAGCAACTCCAATCATCCTCCCTGGCAAGATCCTGAACAACACAATGCGAATGGAAAAAAGTTACAACACAGTTAAGTTCTTTGGTAAGCTTATGAAGAGATAAGGTTACCTGCGAGTTGAGGAACGTGAAGGACATTATTCAATGTAAGGAAGGGTGAAGAAATGCTTCTAGATCCTGAATGAGGTTTGGGAGCCATCAGCTATAGTGATGTAGCATTTTTCAAAAATGGGAAGGTAAGAAGAAAAATGAGGAGTTTTAGAGGTCATATGATCAGTCGCACCAGAGTCAATGATCCATAAATCCTTACATTCAGGATTAGATACATGAAAAGATTGAGAACAAGGAACCTTACCAGACAAGGTTAGAGAGCAAGAGCCAGATGGCTTACTAATAGAGCTTATGAGAGATCGCAAGTGTGTAAGCTCATCCTTACTAAGGGAAGGAATTTCATCATCCACTTGAGGAGCGGGGGTATTTTCTGATGCAGCCATTGAGGCTTGACTGCTGACAAGCCATGAAATCCTCCTGCTCCTGAGAACTTTGTCTTTTCCATGAAATTTGAAGCAAGTTTCTTATAGTATGGACTTCTTACAATAGGGGCACCAACGACTATCTCTGAAGGCCTTGAAAGGAAGAAGAGGGTCCTGGCTTGGCTGCCTTGCCAGTGACCAAAGCTGAACCACTACTGGGTTTGTCATCAAGCATAACTGCCCTATGACTTTCCTCTCCACACTCATGTAGAACACCTTGGATATAGATGGGAGTCGCTCTTTCAGAATCTGAACTGAATGAGATCATATTCTAGATTTAAGTCAGAAGAAACTCAAAAATCCTGTCCCTGTTAACAAAGTCTGCCAAAGTAGAAGTATCTTTGCTACATTCCATCTGCAAGTTTTGATATTGGTCCAACTCGGTCACAGACCAGGAAGAACACCATAGTAATCTGTTACCGACATCACTCCTTATTTGGTGGAGAATATTTTCGTCTTCAACTCATAACAAGTAGCAATATCTTGCTTCTTGGAGAAAGTTTTGCTAAGTACATCCCAAACCCATGGGAGGAAGCAAGAAACATACAATTCCGACTAATTCAGGAATCATAGAGCTCATAGCCATGTCATGATAAGAGAATCCTCATTATCCCAAGCCTCAAAAGTAGGGTCATCCTTCTAGGAGGATTTCCCTCAATGTGGGACAATTTCCGACGACCTTTAAGAGTATGCCGAATAACTTGAGCCCACTGCAAGTAATTTTTTCCATAGGTGGTAGGTTGGGTGCAAAAGGGAGGTCATTAGGATTTAAAGGTGTAGGTGTAATAGTTGTGGAGGTTTTGTTCTGCCATGGTGGTAGGGTGGCCGAGGCTGGTCGAATGGGTTAGAAGGGGTTGGAAAAGGAAGCGGCTGGAGATGGGGTCTACGCGCCTTCACGCGCTCCAGATGTGGCGGCGCGTGAGGCTACTCACAGAAGACTGGGCGAGCATGGGAGCACATGGCTGCAGCGTTGGAGGTGCGGGTTGGTGGGGGTAGGCCGCGAATGGCGAGGCGATTTGAATGGAGTGGCTGGGTGGTCGGAACATGACCGGAAGGGTGGCCGGCGGCTGTAACAGTGGCGGAGAAGGAAAAAACAAGGGAAAAAAAGAGGAAACTGGCTATAACACTGACTGGAATTCACAAGTTGATCTGTTTTGGTTGATGATGCTCTAAATGAAGGTTTGAACTGGATCAGGTTAGTTGTGAATGCTGGAAAAAACAAGCCAGCTATGAAGGCTGAAAACAAACAGAAAACAGGCCAGCAATGAAAGCTGAAAAACAAACACTCGTACAACACAGCAAATGAAGGCTGGAAAAAAAAAAAAGCCCAGCAATGAAGGCTGAAAAAACAGCGGAGAGTGATCAGGCTCCAGACCGAGAGCTCTGATACCAACTTGAAAACAAAGAGAAATGGAGTTAAAATGATTCTGTTTTCTATACTTTCACATTAAGAGAAAGATACAACACAATTTATATGTACATTGTAGGACCCACCTAATAAATGCATAAACCAGCCTAATAAATGTAAGATATTGAAATTCCTAAAACTATCCATCACAATAAATGATAAAGACAAAAACAATAAATGATAAAGACAAAAGTGTCAATATTTCAACACTGCTATTTCAATTTAGGTCTGGAGAGCTAAATATAATATTAGTGCAAACCAAAAAACATTTCTAAGAAAGTGCGTACATGAGGAGGAACATGAGACAAAGAAGAATAAAGAAAACTTGCAATTAATCATGACAAGTCCAAACCAAAAAACATTTCTAAGAAATTTCGTACATGAGGAGGAACATGAGACACAGAAGAATAAAGAAAACACGCAATTAATTATGACAAAGGGAATGAGTCACAATAGGGGTTCAGAATTTATTCCTTCCCATATATATCTTCATCAAAACAAAGCTAGCCATAAGTGCACACGAAAGTTGTTAATTCTGGATAGTGACTCAAGGCGGCCGACTCCAAAAATGTGTAGAGGGATAATGTATAGTGGGATAGCCACTACACCAAAGCATACCAAAAAAATTATGCAATGGTACACACACTTAAATGCTCTAAAATTAATAAGCACCCACAATTAAACAAACACCTATTCATCATTAGTACTCAAAAGCCATGATCTAGACCCTAAATACACAATCACCGTAAGTTTAGTGTAAAAATAACAAGTCAATACACCAAAAGTCAAGTAGCAAAAGTAGGAAAAACAAAGTCCAGCACCAAATCCTTATTAAGTTTAACCCCTAACGCTTAAAGTGAGAAAACAAGACTCGTAGATATTTCCTCCTCTTTCAATTCCACATCATCAGAATGTTCTCCATCTTGTGTAGGTTCATTTCTCCTTCAACTAGAAAGCCTTAGAAGTAGATTTCTTCTATCTTGATTGCAGCCTGGTATGTTTTAAAGGCCCACCAGCCTTAGCTAAATCAGCAACAGCTCCACAAGTCAAAGTATCAATGATCATAAACCAATCCCTCTTCAACACCTTCTCCATCTCCACCCATTTATCCCACCAACCATTCATTACTATCATCAATGTCGTTTAGGAGAATAGGAACAATCACATCTTGTTCTTTTGTTCATGTAATTCTTGGCAATGCAAGGAATGTTGTAGACATTTTGTGACTCCATGCCAAGTCAGCTCCTTGTTTCAAGAGAATTTCCTCATCATGTTCAAGGCCAACGTATGGTTTTCGATGAAGCCTGCAAGAGACTGTCTTTTTAACTCAAGGGAAGTTTCAAGTGTCTTCTAATATGAAGTCCACACAATGTGTGACACATGGACTCCAATTAGCTTCTAGTAATTACCCGTGTAAACCAAATTAAATAAAATTAGATGGGTGGCTAATTATTAAAGGAAGTAATAGACATTTTTAACAATCAATTAATTTTTACCAGCTAAGACATAGTTGCCTCCAATGTTAGTCACTACTTGAACAACAATACATCATTCTCTAATCTCCTCTGCAAAAGTGTCCAACAACTCAAATACTCACTCCCCAGTCTTCAGATGTGCAGAAGCATCAACAATCTTGAACATCCAAGCATCCGAGACCATGAAATTGATCAAGGACCTATTCCTCTTATCTGTCCAAGCATCCCACGTTATTGCTCCCAACTCCTTTTTAAAGAGAACGTAGAACTTTAATTTCATGAAAGCTTGGAACCTTTAGGTGTGGCCCATATTTTCAAATAGCTTCAACTATCAACTCGAAGCTCTTTGATTCGACAACATTAAAGGTATTCAAATCCTATAAAAACAGCAAGTTAAGTATTAAATGGTACACAAGCATCATTAATGCTTGTTTGCCTCTTGGCTTTTCTCAATTTAATAATTGCTTTAGGATTTTTATAAAGAAGCAAATCCATGGGACCTTTCACATGTTTTGCCTCTCTTAGCCTTAAGGTTAGTTGTAGGAGTAGAACTATCGCTCCTTGACGCATCACGCATACCTTTTTCCACTTCAAATTTTAAAAATTTCTTGCACCTCATCCTCATCACCATCTTGCAACTCAAGTGAGTGTGCTTCCTTCTCCATACTTTATTTTTTTCCCTCAAAAGCTTCCTTGAGGAACTTCTAAATTTTAGATGGGACTTTATTACCAGAATTCACATCTACTCTTAACACCCATGTTGATGTCCAGTCCTGCAAATTTCACATTCCAAATGTCTAGTTTTGAATGTGAGGCAAGTGTTTTAGTTCCATATCGCTTAAGGATATGGCCAATATACCCTTTATAAGCGCTTGGCAACCTTCCCCCTTGAGTTAGGCCCAAGTTTATGTTGGGCCACCAGATGTCCAAAACCGCAAACTTCATTCTCCAGATCTTCAGTCCGGGCATGAGAGAATGTGTTCACTCCCACATCGGTTTGTGATATGGCCATTGTCATGAACTATTTCTCCCAAAAGCTTAACTTAGTGGGTAAAGGTATATGAATGGTTTTATACTTTAACATGTCCCCAAACCAAATGCCCCTTTTTGTACTTGAAGCATGGACAATTTATCATAATGGGGTATAACAAGAATTGAACCCCTGATTGTTTGGTCATGAATGCTCTGATACTATGTCATAAACCATCTCTCCCAAAAATTAAGTTGACGAGTAGAGGTACATGAATGGTTTTATACTTTAACAACCATGATTGCGTTTATAAGCACTTAAACATCCCTCCCCTCATGAGCTAGCTTTAGGGGTTATGTTAGGCTCACTAAATTCTAAGATACATCAGTTTGGGATATAGCCATGATTGCCTAATAAGCACTTGGAAATTGCACCTTCCATGAGTTAGCTACAGGATTGTGTTAGGTCCACTCAATTCTAAGATAGTATTAGAGTCTATCATGTGGTTGTCATTGGCCACCTGTGTCTACTCACGCAAACTTCATGCTTTAGATGTCTAGTTATGAGCGTGAGGGTGTGTGTGTGTGTGTGTGTGTGTGTGTGTAGAGTCCCACATCGCTTAAGTATATGATCAAGATAGCCTTTATAAGAGTTTGGAAAAACACCAAAAAAAAAAAAACGAACTACCTTTTGGGGTGGGCTAGGTCAATAATCTCAAGACATATGGTGCCTTTTCAATCTTGTAATCCCATCCATAACTATTAAGCTACAAAAATCACAAGTCATACCCTTGTGATTGTTTATATCCTTCAAGTTATTTATTTCATTGTCATGCTATATCACTGTTTCGCCCAAAGGTTTCACTAAGTTGTTAGAAGAGGTTTAGACTGAAGTTTCTTGTGATTGGAGATTGAGATGATGCCATGTGTAAACATTACAATGAAAGCATATACTATGAGTGTAGTTAGTCAATTCATGCACGACCCAAAGGTGAGACACATGCAAGCAGTGAAAAGAATTTTATGTCTTAAGGCTACACCTGGAAGGGGACTAGAATTTAAAAGTGGTGACAAGCTTCTCTGAAGTCTACATTGATGCTGATTATGCTAGCTCTATTATTAGTGATAGATGATCAACATCAGGATATTGTATGTTCTTGGGAGGAAATTTGGTGAATTGAAGAAACAAGAAGCAAAATGTGGTTGCAAGATCAAATGCCGAAGTAAAATTTCAAGCTATGGCATAAGGAGTTCATGAGTTGTTATGGATAAAAATCATTCTAGATGACTTCAGGAAGAAGTATGAGGTTCCTATGAAAATGTTATGTGATGACAAATCAAGTATTAGCATTGTTCATAACTTTGTCCAACATGACAGGACGAAGCACATTGAGGACAAAGCACATTGAAATTGACTGACACTTCATGGAGAAGCTGGACAGTGGACTAATAGTCACAGCACATGTTCCTTCAGGACTAAAGTTGGCAACTGTATGGACCAAAGGCCTACCCACCAAACGGTTTCAAGAACTTACACGCGAGCTGGGAAGGATAGATATTCATGCACTAGCTTGAGGGGTGTTGAGATATTATACAAATTTAATTCATTTACTATGATAAATATGATTAGCTGTAATTATCTATATTTTAGGCGAATTAGTATCTAGCATTTATTAGGCAATATGTCTATACATTGTAAAGCTTACTGTGCAGTTTTGTCGTTAGAGAAATAATTCATTACTGTATTCTCTATTTTCCTTCTTTCAAGTTCTTTTCTCGTAAAATGGCAAGACAATTACGAAGTATCAATAATGAACAGTTGAAAGTATGGCGAGTAAAAATATTTTCTATAACCATTATCACTTACTCATTAGACAGGACTAACATTCCATCAATAATAATTCTACTTTTCCTTGAAAAGAAGGCACGATCTCTTACGGCTGGTGTAGAAATCAGCATAGACTCTGATATGGTAACACCTACCAAAAAAGAATTTTATATAGGAAAGCAAAAATTTTAAGTAGGAGAATGAACTAAACGGCAAAAATGAATAAACAGCTAGCAATTGCATTTTCAAGGTTTCTATAGTATAATGGTCTTACAAACCTGATTTTCGCTTTCCAACTGAACCTCCTTGAAACTTAGACTGAGGAGTTACATCAAGACTTTTTGAATCCGGTGGAATAACATTTTCATCTTCAAGTAAAACCTTTTCTTGAAACTCAAATTTTCTCTCCTTCTCATGCTGTTCAACAGACCCTTCAATGAGTTCTTCAAGGTTTTCCCTGAGAACAGAGGATTTACCAGAGTCCATGCATTCTTTCAGATCCATAGTTTCTTGAAAATTTCTTAATTCATGAACTTCTCTAATTTCCTGATGTATACCACATAATGAGCTTGATGTTTCCATAGCTATACTCTGCTCTTCATCAACTTGATGAAATTCATTAAATGCTTCAACAAATAACACAGGTTCCTTCTCTCTTCCAGAAAACATACCGACATCCACAGATCCCTCTCTAGAGGTTCTACTTCTTTCTTCGAGTATTTCATCCTCATACGCTACGCTTACACGAATTTCCTGATCTTCATTAACTTGTTGATCTTGACTAAACGTGTTGACAGATTCTTTTCCTACTCCTTCAGCTAACAAAGCAACGTTGAAGTTTATTGGCTCCTTTGGAGAGAATATGCTGCTTCGAGATATATCCTCGCCTTCCATTGAATTACTTGGACTATTTGGCAGGAAAACTTCATAGTCTAAATCCATCTGGTGAGACTGACAAACACTGCAAAGCATATTACAAAATTAAATAAATTCATTGGAGAAGGTACGATGCAGTGATTCCAGAAGAGTTTCAGCAGCATGTCATGATGAAATAAAAATTCAAAATTTTCTAAATTTTGATGAACGTACTCTTCCACCACAAGGTGATCAGCAGCGCAGGAATTTTGGCAAAAATCAAACTTCTCAAACTGCAAGTCAGAAAAGTCAAGAAGTTGATGATGTGCAGAAGAAACAAAATTAAAAAAACAAATAAAACTGTTTACATAGTCTCTAAAGTCACCAAATTTATTACCATCAAGAATATCAAAAATGTTCACATTGAGATATTATACAAATATGTGTATATAATTGGTGTAATAATTTAGGAAATTAGCATCAGGAAATTATTACAATTTATTAGGAGATGTCTATATATTGTAAGCCTCTTTTGTACAATGTGAACAATCAGAAAATTATATTCAGTTTACCTATTTTCTCATAATTCTTTTCAAGTTGGTATCAGAGCTCCGATTTGGGAGCCTAATCACTTTTTGCTGCCATTGTTGCATCTCCTTCCAGCCTTCATTGCTGAACTTTTTGGAAATATTAGAACCTTAATTGCTGTTTATTTGGAGTCTCTTATCTCCCTCTTGCAGCATCAGTCAATTCCAGATTATTTTGTGTGTTTCTGTCACTATCACAGCCTTAATTGCTGTCCTAAAACCCTTATTTACTTGTTCCAGAGCCTCCATCACCGTTCCCCCAAATTTTCCAGCCTAAACCTACCTCTCTGCCACTGTATCAGCCACCAGCCAACTTTCCGGTCACCGTTCCAACCACCCGATCATAGTACCAGAATCATCACCCCTAGATTGGCCAGACCACCAAAGCCTGCTGGAAGTCATCGCCGAAGCGCTCTCGTGTACCGGTTCTCCTCCCTGTGCGGACCTCCACACGCCGTCACCTCTGAATCGCGTGAAGGCACGAATCTTCTCTCTGGCCGCCCTCTCTTCTTCAACCACCTTTACCCCATAACAGAGCCCGAAAATAACCCTCAATGGAGGCTCTCCTCTCATCTCTCTAACATGGCTGACGCAGCAACATCAAGCCATCTTTTAGGGTCAACAACACTCATTAAGGGCCTGTTTGGTTGAGTTTCCAATTTTCAGTTTTCATTTTCAGTTTTTCAGTTTTCTAGATTTTATGAAGGAAATACTAAAAATTCTTAAAACTACAAATTTCAGTTTAAATTTTCATTTCCAGTTTTAGTATTTCCTTCACAAAATTCTGAAACTGAAAACGGAAAATGAAAACTAAAAACTGAAACCAAACGGGCTATAAATCTCTCATAACACTTCTGACTTTTGCTCTCTGCCCTTGTCTGTAAAGGGTTTATTTTCTCATGCTTTTAATGCATCTGGTAATGTTTTTGAAGATTTATGGATAATGGACTCTGGTGCAATTGCCCACATGACCTCTTGTTCCACCAAATTTTTATCTTACCTACTCTTATCGAGTAAACACCATATCACTATAGGTAATAGATCTTGTGCCATTGCAGGAATTGGTAGTATTGCTCTTAATCCTTCCTTGGCTAAAAAATGTTCTTCATGTTTCCCAACTCACCCATAACCATATTTCTGTTCACAAACAAATCAAAGACTCAAAATGTGCTATAACTTTTTTTGAAACTCATTGTGTCATTTAGGACCTTGCCAAAGGGAAGACGATTGGAATTGCTGAGGAATATGAAGGGTTGTACTTTCTCCTCAACATGTAGGATGCAGGTGGTACCTGGTAAGAAGTTGCTTGCCTCTTGTCTCCAATCAAGCTTTGAGTCTCCCTCCAAATCTGGTTATATCACCAACGCCTTGGTCACCCTCCTTTCTCCTTACTTAAATCTATATTTCCATCTCTATTTTCAAAAGAGTTAGTTGAATCATTTCATTGTGATGTCTGTCAATTTACAAAGCATCATCGTGTCACATTTTCATCTCACCCTAACAGGAGTCATGAACCTTTTGCATTAATTCATTCAGATGTTTGGGTCCTGCATCTATTTCTAACATCACTAGCAAAAAAATATTTAGTTTCATTCATTGATGATTGCACTAGAGTTACTTGAATTTTCCTAAGGAAAGATAAATCAAAGGTATCTCACTTGTTTGTTCAATTTTATCACTTGATTCAAGCACAATTTGGAAAACCTATCAAGTGTTTACATTCTGATAATGGCAAGGAGTATGTGAATCATCATTTTTAAAATTTTGTTAAAGAACATGGCATTATTCATTAACTTACATGTGTTGATACTCCACAATAAAATTGTGTTGCAGAAAAGGAAAAATTGTTATTTGCTTGAAGTCACCAGGTCTTTTACTTTTTCAAATGTTTGTTCCTAAGTCATACTGGGTGAAGCCTTTTAACTACTTATGTAATTAATAGAGTCCCCTCATGACTTCTTGGTAATGTAAGCCTTGTGTAGCTTCTACTCTCACTTTCCGACTACCCCTATTATGCAAAGTTTAGAGCCTCGAGTCTTTGGTTGTGTGGTTTTTGTTCATGTGCATCATCAACATCGTTCCAAACTTGATTCTAGAGCGTTAAATGTGTTTTCTTATACTATGCTCCACAAGAAAGGATACAAGTATTTTCACCCATCTAGTCACCGTTTTTTTTGTTTCTATGGATGTTACATCTAATGAAAACGAGTCGTTCTTTAGTTTTCCTCAACTTCAAAAGGGGAGTCTTATGGAAGCTATGTTAGTTACCTAGAGTCCTTTCCTCCTTCATCCACATAGACACCGCCACCTCAAGAACTGATTCCTACCTCTGTCCCCAATCTGACCCTTCCCAAGAGTTAGCACCTTCTCCAGCACCACTTCAAATAGCTAAAAACAAATGGAAATCACCAATTCAGATGTACCAAAAGAAAAGGTAACCTAAAGTGGTCCAACAACTCCAAGAGTCTAAACCTATGGTAAGTATTGAAGGTATAAGTTCTCCTATTCTTGATAACAAGTCTTTGAATGAATTTGAACCTTCTCATATTCTTGATAACGAGTCTTTGAATGAGTTTGAACCTAACCCAGATGATTTACCTATTGGATTGAGGAAAGGAAAAAAGACTAGTGCCAAGTATATTGTATCTCAATTTGTCTCCACTAAACATCTTTCGCTCCAGCACTAGTTTCATTGCAGCTATTGATTCCATGTAAATCCCAAACTCAATCCAAAAACCACTAAAAGTTGAGAATCGGATTCAAGCCATGAACAAGGAAATGAGTACATTAGAAAAGAATGGAACGTAGGAGATTGTTGAGACGAGAGATAAAAGATCAATGGGATGCAGGTGGATATGCACTTTGAAATATCGGTTTAACGGCACATTAGACCGACATAAAGCAAGATTGGTTGCAAAGGGATACATACAGACCTATGGAATTGATTATGAGGAGACATTTGCCCTAGTAGCAAAGATGAACACAGTGAGAATCTTGCTCTATCTTGCTGCTCATTTTGGATGGGAGTTACATCAAGTTGATGTGAAGAATGTTTTCCTCCATGGAGACCTAGAAGAAGAGGTTTACATGGAAACTCCACCTGGCTATGGTGTCACCGGTGAAAAGACAAAGTATGCAAGCTGAAGAAGGTATTAGATGGACTAAAACAATACCCTGTGCTTGGTTTGGACGGTTCACGATGACAATGGTATCACTAGGATACATACGGAGTCAAGGAGACCACACTGTCTTCTTTAAACATAAATTAGGTGAAAAAATTACTATTTTACTTGTGTATGTTGATGACATTGTTATATCATAAAATAATGTGGTTGAAATACAGCTGTTGAGAGAAAAAACTCTAGCAACAATTTGAGATGAAAGATCTTGGAAAACTAAAGTACTTCCTTGGAATTTAAGTTGCCTACTCCAAACAAGGTATCTTCATTTCACAATGGAAATATGTCTTGGATCTTCTCAAGGAAGCTAGAAACTCGGTTGCAAGACTAAAAGTGTTCCTATTGAGCAAAATCACCAGATAGGTATTGAAGAGAGTCCTATGGTTGATAAAGGATTGTATGAAAGGCTGGTAAGGAAACTGATATACCTAGTACATACTAGACCAGATTTGACATATGCGGTTAGTGTTGTCAATCAATACATGCATGATCCAAGGGTGAGACATATGCATGCAGTTGATAAGATATTGCAGGACCTCAACCACACCTAGAAGAGGATTATTATTTAAGAAGGGCGGAAGGGTGGAAGTTTGTCTATGGAAATATACACTGACGCTGACTATACAAGCTCCCTTGTTGAAAGAAGATCAACGTCGGGTTATTGCATGTTTCTTGGAGGAAATTTGGTGACTTGGAGAAGTAAGAAACAAAATATGGTTGCTAAATCGAGTGTTGAGGCATAGTTTCGAACTATGGCACAGGGAGTGTGTGAAATGTTATGGATGAAGATCATAATAGATGATTTGAGAATAAAATGTGAAGCTCCTTTGAAGATGTTTTGTGATAACAAGTCAACAATCAGCATTGCTTATAATCTAGTCCAACATGACAGAACGAAACACATTGAGATTGACCGACACTTCATCAAAGAAAAGTTGGACAATGAACTCATAGCTACAAGACATGTTCCTTCAAGGCTCTAGCGGGCAAACATCTTGACCAAAAGGCTTCTCACGAAACGGTTTCAAGAAATGACATGCAAGCTGAGAATAATAGATATCCATTCACAAGCTTGACGGGGAGTGTTGAGATATTGTCCAAATATGTGTATATAATTAGTGTCATAATTTAGGAAATTAGTGCCAGGAAATTATTCCAATTTATTAGGAGATGTCTATATATTGTAAGCCTTTTTTGTACAATGTGAACAATCAGAAAATTATTTCAGTTTACCCATTTTCTCATATTTCCTTTCAAGTGTTCACAATCAAAAAGCAAGTAACACTACAAAGCAGTAATCAACAATTTTTCACTTATCTTTTGAATTTTTACACCATGGAAATGCCACAGTAATTAAATAAATAAATTAGTGCATTTAATTATACTTTCAATGCCTTATACTAACTTTTGATTCCATACTAATTTTATATATTGCACTCTAGCTGTGTCATGTCCTATACATATACTATTTTATAAATTTCCATATCCCCGTGTCCATGCTATATCATATCGGTGCCTCACAGTAATAGCATCTGAGATTCTGATCTAATCACTACTATTAAGACAGCAATCAATTTTGTTCGGTCACCTAGTCCACTCACTGGTGGTTCAGGTTAGCCCCAAACACCCGCAGGTTGTTCTAAATGCGTCTCGGTATGAAAGCAGCTATTGCACAATTTTATTAGTTAGCATCATATTTCAATTTCAATATTATCCGGGAGAATTCTACAGAATATAAGGAAGACATTGAATATAGTGAAAAACTATGAAAAGGCTAATTTACAGCAGTCCAATATGAATGTCAAGGAAGCAATTGACCTAAAAGTTCAAACTCTTTGATGAATGCTGGTTCAGGCAAGAAAAAGTTTCTTGTATGTATTTTAAGCATTGCTTGTACTGGTGATTGACAAATTGCTAAATTCTATAAGAACTCATGATAATTAATTATTAAACAACATGCAAGTGACAATCAACTAGAAATAGTGATATATATGGGGAAAGCTAAAATCTAAAAATGGAGTAGGATAATGATATATAAGTATTAGAATGATAATGCTGTGGATGTAAGAAGGCAAGGAAATAGGGTCATAGCACTAAAGTTGTATTGTGTTGAGAAACAGAGAAAGAGAGAAAATCATAGGATGAACCCGTGTGTTTCAACTACACAACAAAGAGAGTATAATATAGATGTTGTGCAATAAATACACCATAATTACAAATATATATTTTCCCTAATTACAGATATAATACTCCTAATTATAGATATATACAAATTCTAACACTCCCCCTCAAGCTGGAGCATATAGATCATATGCACCTACCTTGTTACATAAGTAACTTATTCTAGAACCTCTCAATGACTTGGTGAGAACACATACCTTGTCTAAAGAAAACTGCCCAAATCCCTTAGTGTTACACAAAACATCTGTTCCATAGCACAGCAAATCACATAAACAATAGAATAAGATTAAACTTACTATAATAGGAAAATTGTCAAGCAATTGTAAGTACCTTTAAGAGTAATTTCTTCTTGGGGAGCAATATGGCCTCTGAAATTAAAAGTAGATAAGAAGTTAAGCGCGTAAAAATCAAAATAAAATTCCATACACAATTAAACTTCTAAACCTATTAATATCTTACTCGCCAACATCTTCAAGTATATCCAGATTGAAAGCATCCAACTCAAATCTGTCTGGTATAATAACAGACATACGCAGGGTTTCCACAGGTGCATTGTCTTTTGTTTTGATCATGAATTTTTTTATTCTAATGAGCACCTCATTGCAATCATTTAACAAATATTCCACCTTTTTTGAGTATATTCTGACAACACCAAGAAGAAGATAGGCCAGCACTCTGTAGGAGACACCATTCATTTCATCCTGCAAAATCTTGTCTGCAGAAAGTAAACAAAAAAAAAAAGGGAAACAGCTAGATAACATAAGCCCAGATTCTACAAGACTGATTACAATCAGAACTTAAATTTCATGAAATTTAGTTCAATAAGTAAAGGTATTCAGAGGCAATAACTTTTGGAAATTATAGGACTAAGCCATCACACAAAATCTATATACAAGTGCTCTTTACAGACCTTTGACATAATTAGATATAAATAATCACCTTGGGAAAGCAAATAAAATAAAGTAATCTAACATTTTTCAAATTTGAAGCAGTCAAGAAAAATTAAAACATTAACTTTTCAGTTGCCACATGGGTTGGGCCAAGAACACAGGGTTCTATTCTCCCTTGGCCCCAGGACCTTTCCACATGGCAACAATAGCCTCCTTGGATTCGGAGTTGAACTAATAACTCTTCACACAATCAATACAGGTACAATAATTCCAATATCAAAGACAAACTCTTAGAAACAGTGGAATAGAATATCGGATAGTAGATTATTCATTCAAAACAGAAAACACATAGTGAAGAAATGCCACAAGCAACCTAACCTGAATTCCTGACTCATGTAATAAGCATGCTAGATACAAATCAAAATGATCATATAAGTTCTATCCTAAATATTAAACCATTAAATACAATACAGAATTGACAAGTCAACAAGAAAAATCTGGGTTGAAACAGTTCCAGTTTAGGAACACTAAACCAATCAACTAGTGATGGCTAATAAGTAACCACTTGGGTAGTTAACTGTCATTAACTAGAATTATTTCTAACAAAAAATTCGTGTTAGTAGTTTTCCTCATAAAAATTTATTCCATTCTGACTCTGATTATTAAGCGTCCCATCACACAAATTTTTATTTCAGTTCATCTATTTATAAACCATTATTAACATCGATAACACTACAACAGCCTAAGAAATATTTGAACTCAGTTTGGTATGATGCTAAAAATGTGGTGAAAATTTCATTAATGATATTTCAGTTTTTCACTGGCACGATTGGACTGCAGGATTCGCCCCATCTTGGCATCTTTCATCAACCTGAGCATCCCACAGAGTAAGCCTAAACCAACTGCCTGTGTCACCCAACATATATGTGGAATATTCAGGTCGCTGCAACATGCTTTCTTTTTACAAGTAAAACTTATCCATGACAATTTTACATCCATTTTTAAACCTTACCAAAAACAACCACAACATTATATACTCATTAACCAAATTGCTAAGTTGCTAACAATGGACAATTATCATGAACATCACCACCATTACACTTTCTTCTCATAGTTGAATATCAGCTCCAATAACTTTCATATTTTAAAAGGATTCTACAGCTATCATAGCAATCGGCACTAGAAAAATATAATACACATGTTAATTATCACTAAAAGTTAAAAAAAAATTAACACTATGCCTGTATGATACGTAATGAAGGGAAAGGAAAAGATATGATGGAAAAGGAACTGAGGGGATCTATTTCCCTAATTTGGGAGTTTAAATGTAAATAAGAAATAAAAGGAACTGAAGGGGATCTATTTCCCTTCTTTTCCCTCAACAGACTATTCTTATATTAACCCAAATGTGGAGTGGAATGGGGAGAATAAAAATTGTAACTAACAAAAAATATAATTGTTCTGTTCCATTCATTTATAATATGAAAAATGCTAATATAGACTCGAGTTTATAGTGAATTTATGTGGCACTCAATGGGTGCTTTTATAATATTTATATATTTTTAACTTTAAATTATGCTTTGAATAGTTGATGTGTTGCCACATGGAGGGTTTCCCCTGAACCCAGACTATATTATCATTACTCTTATAATATAACTAACAAAAAAGATTAACAAAGTTCTATTCTTTCCTTCGCTTCCTTTTTTTCAGTCGATTGCTGCCAATTCTATTCTGTCCCATTAGTGATGAAACAACCAATCATAGTGTAATGCCACATAAGTTTCATCATAATTTATCATAACAACTACATTATTTTACCTACAGGGCTAAAGACTATTCTGTTGTTATACCAAAGACGCAAATAAAATAATTTAGCACCCCATACAGGAAAATGCCTTCCACCACAGAATTTTACTAGCCACCATAGCTATATCAGCAATTTTGCAACCAACCCCCTCAGCCCCTCTAGAACGACCCCTTTTGTAGCCAATTTCTCAAACCACTCACAAACAAAAATGTGAAAGCACTCAATCCCCAATCACCATTTGTGAATTTGAAAAAATGGCACGCGCATAAAGGAACAGGGAGAAAAAAACATTTGCATGATTCTTAGCTAAGAATGAGAAAAACAAACCAAGAGACAAGCACTGGAAAAACATAAACCATGTCAAAAAAGCTTGGATTTTTCTGAGTGAACCAAAAACAAAGATAATGTTTTTTTTCCCTCATTTCTACCGAAAAAACCCACAACAGGAATAAAAAGGAAGGGGTTTGATGGAAAGAAGGCTAACCAACGAAGGAAGAAATGTCAGTGTCAAGGAGCTGAGCCTTCTTGAGCTGCTTGAAACAGTAAGCTGCAACCCGCAAAGGGCCTCTGTCTCCATTTGAGCCAAGGCACTTGGACTTGGAGTATGACATTTCTCTTCTCTAGCTTCTGCTATATGCTTTCCCTCTGCTTCTATTCTATGCTATGGAGTGTGTAGGGTTTAACAAACATAAGAGTGACAGAAAGAAAGAGAGAAAGTTATGAAATATAAGCTGTGGCCTGTGCGTTGGTTTCTGCTGGGAAAAGAGACGAAGTGTACCCCTCTCCTCTGCTAAGGAAACGGTCGACTGCCGGAGTGGGCAGGAAGCTTCACGCCAAAAATACTAGACATAGAATCAAGGATGTTGTGTCAATATCTACCTTTCTTAGACACCCAAATAATTTTATGGGTGTCAAAATAGAATAAAAACTAGAACTCCAAATTAGTCTTTTAGGTTTATAATCAGGGAAACTAGACTTTTAAATTTAAAATCTCTTATTAGTTTTCAAATTTTATAAAAGTATACTATTAACTTGTTTACATATACTGTTAACTTTTATGGATCCTAACATCTCTCACTCCTCTAAACAAAGTCATTTAGACTTTTTTTCATCTGTTATCTCATAAAAAAATTTTGGCTTTAAGTTAGCATTTATTCTACACAAAACAGATAAATGAGGCAGTTATGACTTACACTGAAAATTAATAGTATACGTAAATAGTTAACAATAAATGGATATTTCTATTAACATTTAACAATAATTTGATGAAGAATAACTTGTCCTTTTTTATAATATTTAGAACTAATATGAAATTTTCTAAATTTAAAAGACTAATTTGTCCCACATTATAAACTTAAGGGACTAACTTGGATTGTAGCCTAAAACAAATATAAAAAAATTTATTCTCATCACTTTTTTTCTTGTAGTTTATTTTTTTTATCACTCCATTCGCACCATTATGTCTAAGCATTGAAATAATATTTTCCAAATAAAAAATGTCAGGCCATTCAAAATCAATCAAAATACAAAAGTAAACCCGAATCCACATACTATTTTGGTGTGTTAATTAATTAATGCTAATAGTACGGACCGCAGGTAATATTTTCTTTCCTTGTTATTGACCTCCAAGATAAAATATTTCACAATCAATTACTTTAAGAAAAAAATAGGAAAAATAATTTGTATATGGTATTTTGATAGATAATTTATACTTATATAAAATAATAAGTAAATTTACTTGTGTATGGTGTTTATAGAATCCATCACAAGCAATTCTGTATTATTTTCATTTACAAAATTTGAATCTTGCAAGTAAATTATAAATCTCTTTGGTGGATTTTGTATTAATTTTCATTTTATATTAATCTATTTGACAAATTATCTTTGACTTTGGTTTTGACGGATTCTATACTAAAAAAAATCATATTGCATGCTTTTTTCCTAAAACACCATATTAATGTAAATACACCATTCAAATCCTATATGTAAAAAAAAAAAAAAACCAAAATAATAGTGTTTAATAAAAAAAAGTTGTCTTAAATGAATTTTAACTATAAGCTATTCTAAATTTTAAATAAGCAAATATAAATACACACTTACCTGAGGGCGGAGGAGCAAGCTTTTTTATTAAAATAAAGCAATTTAAAAAAAATCTCTAAATAATATTCTTATAACACTATCTTCTTTTTTTTTTAGTAAATTACATTCATTTTCCCTAAAATATGCTCTTAGTAAATATTAGAGATGTCAAAGGGGGTGGACTAATCCTGTTAGACCTATCTCATCAAAAGTCTGTCAAAAGTAGGCGGGCGGGCTTGCCTATGACAGTTAAATAGGCTGAAACGATCACCTCACGGTAATAGATTCTCTCATGTGTAAAATACACATCGAGGGTCATGCTTTCAGGCTTTTTATCTAAATAAAATAATAATAATAATAATAATTACACATCTCCACTTATTGTATTTTTATTTACCAATATATACGTTTATTTAATAAATAAAATACAGCTAATACTGATCATATTACATGTTTGAAAGATGCACATATTTCGACCATGCCAGCCGTATCATGTGATTTACTAGAAATACAGCTAATAGCTGATCATATTACATGTTTGAAAGATGCACATATTTCGACCACTGCTAGCCGTATCATGTGATTTACTGCGAGAAAGTGGTGCAAGTTTCACAAACATAATCTAGTTAGTAGCTAGCCATGTTTAGTGAATAGGATTTTTCACATAGCTAGGTAAATGAAATAAATGCTAAAACGGTCCACTACTAGCCATATTATATGTTGGGAAAACCAAGTAATTTGGCTAGCAGTTAACTGTATTATTGGGATCAATCCTCTATTTAAATGCAAGAGCTCTTTACCCTATGATGCAAAAGTCTTAAGTGTTATGTTTGTGAAAGTTGTGTCTTCCTATGTGAGCTTAAGAGGAGGAAAAGATGACTGGGAGGTATTATATGTTTATACACTATAACTGTGAGATTAATCAAAACATACAAGATGGAGTATAGGTTTGTTGTCAAAATTCAAAACTTATTAGTATTTGTTCATCCATAAGTCTTTTAGAGCTTTATGCCAAAATTTTTCACAAAGTTACACAAAAGAAACAAGCAAATAATTTAGATGGTGCATTGCCTACCCATGTTGGTTTCAGGGTGCGGTACGGTATAGAAGTTGCATCATTGATGCCAACAATGATTTGAGGATAATATTTGATTATCATAGCCATTTCTCACCCTTCATGTTATGGAGATATTCATAACTCTAGGAGAGTTGCAGTTAGCTCTTATGGATCTACTTTTGTTCAAGCTTTTATTAGATTGTCACTAGCTCAACCTCCCAATTTCAGTGCCAAATATAAAAGACTAAAGAAAATAAAATTATTAAAATAAAATTCATATATTAAAATTTCTAAACTAAACAAAATTAATTTAAAAAGCAGAAAGCAGTCCCTGGCCTAAACTAAACTAAACTGATAAACTAAAATTAAATACATATAATATAAACTAAACTAAATTTCTAAATCCCTACCAAGCTTAGTTTATATTAAAATTTCTAAACTAAAAAAATTTAATTTAAAATGTAGAAAGCAATAGTCCCTAACTTAAACTAGACTAAAATTATAAACTAAAAATAAACATGTATAACATAAACTCAACTAAATTACTAAATTCCTAACAAGCTTAATTTATATCAAAATTTGTAAACTAAACAAAGTTGATTTAAGATATGGAAAGTAGTAGTCCCTAACCTAAACTAAACTAAAAATTAACATGTATAATATAAAATAAAATAATTTACTAAATTCCTAACAAGCTTATTTATTCAAATAAAATTTTTATATTAAAATTTTTACCCTACATAAAATTTAAAATTTATAAAGTAGTCCCTAATATAAACTAAACTGATTTATAAACTAAAAAATAAACATGTATAATACAAACTAAAGTAAATTTAAAATGCATATCTATTGCATTAAATTTATATTTCTCTAACTAAGGTGAATTAATTAAATTATAATTAAATCTATATTTTAAAAATAAATAAAAATTAAATCTCTAGACTAACTAAACAAAATTAAAACAACATAAACTAAAATAAATTAGCAACTTTATTTAAATTAAATTTGTATACTAAAACATAAATAAAATTAGAATATTTAACTTGAACTATACTAAAATATTACCTGTGTATCAAGATTTGTTGAGATGTATCCACATTGATTCTAATGGTAGAGATTGTTATCAGTCATCTTATACTTTTACTACTCCTCTCTACTTTTACTCTCTCCTATGTTCTCTGTACCTCTCACTACTTTTCTCTCAACTTCTCTCTAAGTTCCTCTCTCCAAAATGAAAAATAAATGAAGGTTGTGGTCCATCTTCATGCTAGCTATATCCAATTAGAGATTTTTGGGTCTACAATACATTTAGTTGCAAGCCTCGAAAACCACTATATTAGTTAGCCTCGAAAGTGTAACTACACATAATACATATGATAGTTAGCCATATTATATGCGATATTTTTGCAAGCAATACACTTAGCAGCTGCCCGTATTGCTTTTACTAAAAAAGTATTGTATATTGGTAAATAAACTTGCATGGTTGAGATCCATAATTAATTATTTTCTTTTATCGTATTTAGGGAAAAAAACCATTTTTTCATCTCCATTAAATCTTTTTAATTTAAATTAAAAAGATAAAAAAAATACACATAGAAGATTTAAGAGTAAAATACAACCCCCTCTTGAGAGAAGACTTAATTATACTCTCATCTCCTCAATTTTTAAAACATACAATTAGGGGTATTCATAACTCATCCGACCTACCAATTTGGCCCAGCCAAAGTTATTGGAACGTTTTTCTTAAATTTAACCCGGACATTTCAAAGGTTTCAGTCATATGTCCGTCCAACCTAAAGTCAAATAACTCCTTAGGGGATATATATTTTAATAATAATTTATGAAAAATTATAAGATTTTAAAGTTCAATTAATATATTTTATATAACTTGCCCTATTTCAACATTGATATGGTTTATTTTGAAACCTATATAGTAAAATATCTCTAAAATTTTATTTCTTTATTGTAAAATTTTATAACTTTACTATGTATAATATCCAAATTCCATATATTGTTGAAATATTGAGTTATACGGATGACCCGGACATAGTTATCATTATTGTTTAGTTAGGGTTCAAAAATTGATCCAATCTAAAAAATTGGGAGTTCAAGTTTTGTCCAACCTGTCCAACTCATCCCTTGTACACCTACATATAATCCTCTCTCCTTTATTTTTAAGACATACACTCCACTCCCCTTTATTTCTAAAAATACTCTCCCCTCCCTTAAAATATTTAAAAAGGCTATATTTAAATTTATTTTCAATTTTTATTATTAATTTTTCATTTCCCCATATTTATAATTTTATTTTTGACTAAAATAGGTTTTATACATTTTCACCAATTAAAATATATATGACTTATAATAATACAAAATATTTTTATATACATCTATTTAATTATGTTTTGAAATTTTACAATATTAAGAAAATAAATTATTGATAGTAACAATAACTTTTAATAGTTGTTTTTAAAACAATAAAAATTACATATTTTTTAGTTATTTTTTTATATTAATATATATAATATCTATTAATGTTGTATATGAAGATAAATCACAGAGAATTTTTTATGCTAAAATAAAATATTCAGTAATATTGTAAAATTAATAGTTGAAAAATACATAATTTTTATTTTTTAAAATAATTGTTACAAATTATTGTTACTATTAATTATTTTTACTTCTAATAATTTATTTTCTTAATAAAAATATAATAATTCAAAATTAATTAATATATATATATATATATACAACTCCATATTTTATATTATTAAAAGCTACATATATTTTATAATTAATATGTATAACTAATAAAGGGTATTTTAGTCAATAACAAAATAGTAGACATGAAAAAATAAAGAATTAATAAAAAATTTAAAAATTGATTAAAGTATAGCTTATCTTAATTTTATATGGGATGAAAGTGTATATTTTTTAAATAAAGAGAAGGGAATGTAATAATCATATCTCTCATGAGGGGAGATTATATTTTACTCTAAATTTATAAGGGAGGGGAGGATATATTTTTGAAATAGAAGGGAGAGGTGTAATAATCCTATTTCTCAAGGGAGGGAATTGTATTTTACTCTGTTTGCTCATAAAAGGATCCACTCCCAAAGGATTCACTCCCTTAACCTGCCAACCCACCAAAAGGTCAAAAAAAAAAATAATAATGGTTTGATGATTTTTTAAAAAAACTTCTTACAAAACATTTTTTTATTCTTTTATTTTTTTAACAATAACATTAAGGTTAGAAATTTTTCTATAGAGAGAGAGAAGGAGAAGATGAGAGTTGAACATATCCACCAATTTGTGGACTTTACATTCTTGTCTAGTTGTCTCTTTGTTGGTGGCTGTTGTAATTCAGACATAAAAGAAAAAGACAGAGTGCTAAGATTGTAAGTTGTGAGTTTTTTCTAAAAAAGGGACTGGTTCCCACAGGTTAGGCCTTGAAATTTTTTATAACCTTAAAAGTTCAGCCCAACCCTCTAAAAAAAGCAATTTAGAGGTAATCCAAAGCCTGGTTTGACATCTATAGTTCATAGACCTTCTATTTTCAAAATATGCATTTTTCTTCTCCTAAACAATAAATTTTAACTACATTTTTATCTAGTTTTATATTTTTCGATTATAATTGTTTCATTAACTTATGATTACTGCACATGTTACATATATATTAAAACTATATTATGGGTTAGCATCAAATTATAATAATATAAGTTTAAGCAACTTTTATACTATTGAATAACTTTTTATTCGTGTAATTTTTTATAAAACTCACCATTTGATTAGAAATCCATATCTTACAAATCATGTCTATAAAATTTCAAATTAATATGAAATCATTTGATATAATTTTTATGTACAACAAAATTAACGTAAACTTACATAGACACACAATTAAATGAGCATGTGGATATTAATTACTACTAATTAATTTTTAATAATGATCGTCCATATATGGTTAGACAACTTGGATTTTCTTCTTCTACTCTTGTAATAAACCACTCATCTCATGTGATATACGCTATATATATATATATATATATATATATATATATATATATATATATATTATGTATTTTTTAAATGAGCAATAAGAACTATAAAATTACATTCTTATTAACTCATTTTCATGTAATTTGGCAAAAATAATCTTTATGATAATTAATTTTAATTTAATAGTTGAATTGATAAAAAAAAAAATTCTATCGATAAACTTTATGGGTTTATAGCTTGGTGCACAAACCACGTACATGAAACTTACTCAGAAGAGCTCACACCAAAAACTTTCAGGCTATTTTGAAGAACCTTGAATTTAAACTTATTAACAAATTCATGTGAATCTCACTTTCCACTGCCTCAAAGATGTTCCAAGAATCTTGGAACCACCACCGCCAGCTCACGTAAGCAAGAACATCTCCATTTAATTTTGAATATCCTCGGTCTCTACGGCAATAAATATACATTTAACACACTAAATACACTTTCATAACAATTTTAAACTTGATTTAAGTGTCCTAGTCCTTTGGCATCAGGTCCTATTGGAGCTATTGTAAAACACGATTACGGATTACCTCACCATGGCTGTAACCTATAGTCGTAACCCAAACACACTATAATGGAGAATGTTGACAATAACCGTAATTTTGCACCACCAACAGCAATATACCATATACTGTGAATGATCTATCAGCTATAAAATCAAAATAAGATGTCAAACCACGGAACCAGCTCAAAGCCCTGACTAGTATATATCAAGAGGGATCAACGTAAGAGTATGGTGGCAATAGTAGGAGAGATTTTAATATCAACTCCCAAACAAAACAGAAATTAACAAGAGACAAATAGAACTACCCACATTAGCACACTTGCAGTATACTCTGACCCATTTTCAAGTTTATTATGTTGTATCCTTAATTGAGGAAAACAAGCATTGCCAAGAGAGAATAGTTCGATTCATTAACATGGAGGAGATGAGAAAAACCAAAAAAGCAAAGACTCGGCAAGGAACACCAAAGCCCACTAATGACAACACTAAGGCTTTGTTTGGATTGATGGAAGGGAATGGAATGGGTGGAAGAGGATGGAATCATTTAATGTTCTATTGTTTGGATACAAATAATCTGAATGGAATGGGATGGAAGGGGATAGATTCAATTCCATCCAATCACACTAACTCCCCTTATTTAGCTCCCCCTCCAATTTGGGGTGTATGGGATGGAATTGGCTACTTTTCAACCACCCTTTTATTGCAATTATCACTTTACCCTCATGCTCTTCCTAGGATATCAATTGTTTCTTTCACCTCTCCATAAATGCCTAGTTTGCTTTTCACCATTTTTAAATGTAGATTTTTCAAGATTTAGTGAGAAGTTACACGGTGATTGATGGGGAGCACACCATGGTGGAGGAAGATGTGGTACAACAGCCAACCCTATACGTAACAAATAGATTAAATCAAGCGAAAAAACCATTCCTTGCACTAAGTAGCAAATTAGAAAGCAATCCCAAGTACTTTAACACAATGAACTGACTAGTCCAAGGAAACAATGCATACTTCATGCAGTAGATAGTGGAAACAAACTCATTAGAAGAAACAAATATTTTGGTCATGGAAATAAATATGAAAAAAAACCTAACAAATTGTTATGTTTCTGATTGAAAGAATATACTAAAATAAAATTTTGACCAGTTATACTCAATCATTGTTGTCCAAATTGTTACAAGGTGATTGATGTAGGATTAGAACTTTGACACATTAATCTAATTTAATAAGTTTTTCATGTTTTTTTTTCCTTCAGTTGTTTTATGTTAAGTGCTAATAATTTTATTGGATTGTTCATGCTAACTTGTTAATGTTTATTATCTTTTTATTTATTTTGATTTATTTCAGCCATGAGCATGTCAAATTATTTAGTGCTATCTAGTATCAAGATTTATTTTTCATGTTAAAACAAGTAAATTGTAACATATTTATCAGAAGGGTAATTATGGAAAAAGAAATTATAATTATTTTGATTCCATTCATTTCCATTTTATTATCCAAACAATGGAGTGGTAACTATACTCCATTCCATCTTTAACAATCCAAACAATGGTGTGGGATCTCTATTCCATCCTACTCCACTCCATTCTACTCCATTTCACCTTATTCCATTCCGCTCCATCCACTATTGATTATCCAAACAAAGCCTAAGGAAAAATAAGAGGTCAGAGAGAAGAAGAGAAGGTCCGATGGCAGATTCAGCCAAGAATGAGGAAGGAATGACAACAAAAGGAAACAATTCTTCGAGAACTCTACGACTCTCATATCATCATCAAACTTCCTTCTAACATGGTAAGCAACAGCAGATGGCGTCCTCATGAGGGCAAGCGATGTAATCACCCACGCTTATGCCTATATGTGACCCGGGGGGGGGGGGAGTGCATTGTTTCGAAAGACAATACAACATGCTTGATGTGGCAGAGACACACCTCAACTAGTATGTTAGCCAAAGAAGGAGAAGTAGAAGTCGAGAACATCGAATGAGGTGAGAATGAAGTGGAAAACAATAAGCTAAGAATAAAGCTTAATATCGAGCAAAGAATCAAAGACTAGCATGAGGCCGAGAATAAAATAATTCAGAGTGAGCTGCTTAAAATTGAAGATATGAAGATTGTGAGCATGGCTAAAAAGAGTAATGTTATTTGTAGATATAATTTATTATGGAATTTTATTGATATACTCTCATTTATTATTGTGTGATCCATATTAAGTGAAACCAACTCTCAATCCTCATGATAAATAAGAGTGTGTTAATATGATATTTCACAAATTATGTGTACAAATAATACTTTTTTACCAAAAAAAGTGGTGAATTATTTTATATATATGGCATTTAAAAAGGTTATATATTAAAATATGAGTTTATGGGAAAAAAATTATGCACATATGATGCTTTATAGGATAGAAAATTATTTAATGAAATGAAAAAATCACAAATGGCGATTTCAATATTAAATTATTATTACATACAGAACATAAGTCAAATGAAGGAACAAAAAGTTAACTATAATTGATTTTTAGCAATTTCATTATTAAATTATTTATTAAATCAAAAGCGACTAATGGTGTCCTCTCCATCCCATAATAACCAAATAAATTGCTTCAAATTAAAATATCATCTTTTGATACGTATAGGTTGTAAATAGGGGTGAAATAGGTTGGGTTATTCATCAAGAGCCTTTGACCTAGTCTATATTTAGCCTAATTATGCCTGACTTATTTAGTAAATAAAGTAGATTAATGTTTTTCCAAAAACCTTTTTAACTAATCATGTTAGGTTTCAAGCAATAAAAATAGTCTATTTGGCCTAATAGGTTAGCTTACTTAATTATATTATTATTATTATTATTATTATTATTTAAATATCTAATAATAATAGAAATATTTTAAACTTACTTAAGTTTTTTAGTTCATTTAAAAATATATATTTTTGACATATTTAATAGTATTTTGGCTTAATTAAGAGTAGGCATTTTGATTTTTTCAAAATACTTTATAATCAAATATGTCTTGAGATAGACTTTCAGGCCATATTACTTTTAGAAAAGCTATACTAAGATCACAAAAAATATCTATGTCAAGTAATAGGTTAAGACTCAAATTTCTTTTTGGAATACAAGTCTTGCCTATTTAAACTAAAACTAGCCTAACTTTATCTATTCTCACTAGTGGTAAACCGATAAACCCCACAAGTGAAAAAAAAAAAACCCCCCCAAAAAGAGTAGACAAAATTTAAAACCAAAGAAATTAAGAAGACGTGGATAAGGCACGAACGACTTGATCATGCATGACATCTACAGATTTTACTCTGGTAATATGCTTGGTATTTGGCCAAGTTGTTATTCGTATGAATTTACATGCTTCACTTGGTACAACTTGATTGAGCTCCTAGTCCTCCCCCTGAATTTCGGGGTACTCATGTCAAGTTAGTTCCCTTAACTACACTACTGGCATATGTCGGCACTTTCTATTGCACAACATTTGTTCCAGACCATTATACTTGGTAAGTAACTATTAAATTAATTAATTATCTTTCTTTTGTTATTAATAGTTTAGTTATCCCAATCAAAAAAAAATTAATAGTTTAGTTATCCAGAATTTTATATCATGTTTATCCGAGAACGAATTTAAATACGAGCTCCTTATTAATTGTGAGAGTAAGTGGTTCGGAATTTTTAAAATAAGATCAAATATTTGTTCAATTTCATTTAATGATTAACAAATCAGTTATTATATTAAAAATGGAAAGGAAATGAAAGACAATAATAACTCATAAAACTTACATGTCAATTAATAAATTGATCAGAGCAAATTTATAGTCATCCAATCATATATCAAAATCATAAAATAAAAAGAATAATATGTAAAAAATTGTTTCACTCTCGTTATATCAAAATTACACTCCAATAATATTTCATTCACGACCGTACATGTTAATTATAATTTTTTCTCCATGACAATTCTCCGTATAAGATTTTCCACCATGCAACTTAAAATTTCTAATGCTGCGTTTAGGCTTTATACTTTCATTATCCACATTCCGCGAGGCCAACAAATATAGAAAACGCCTCAACGGGCGACAGTGCTTTCCAGGTTTCAGTTTCCCCATCCAAAAAAGAAAAAGAAATAAAACAAAAGGATGTACAACTGATAGAGATCAAAATCTTTACAACAAAATGCAGCTAAAATACTTCGAGAAGAAGTATTACTCCAAACATCTATACATCCTAATGCTACTTAGATCGATCTCTGCTTACCAAAACTAGCCTCTCTAGTTACAAGTTTTATGCCCCTCACCCAAAGCTCAGCAACTTCTAACCCCCCTTCACACACAAAATGCACTTCCTTGTTCTTGTTAGTGATCACCCTGAACATTCCGGGTTCATCTGCATCACCTTTCTTGCACCTATTTTTACGCAATGTCGAGCTTGGCCCCAACTCTGCCTCACAGCACATCACATTTCTCTGGCTTGACTTCCCCCAACAAAGCAGACCTGCAGAGCCCAACATCCTTATTTGTTTCCCATGTGGGGTGCCCTTCCCACCTTTGGTGTGTTTCTGCACATAGGCACCACTTAATACTAATTTTCGAGCAAGCTCATCTAGTATAACAGCCTCTGCATCTTTTTTCCCTCCTGCAGATTTCCTTGCAAGCAAAAGTGCAGTTTCACCTCGGGCATTTTTGGCATTGCAATGAGCACCGTGCGATATTAGAAGCTCACAAATGGATGCATGGCCTTCCCTTGCTGCTAACATGAGGGGTGTGTAGTCCTCCCCATCAGGGACATTCACATCATAGCCTTTGCTGGTGAGCAATTTAACTGCCTCCAAGTCGCCACGACGAGCTGCACAATGTAAAGCATAGAAGCCACCGGCATTGCGGTTGCCCTTCTCAAGCGCAAATTCGAGCATGACCTTTTCAAATAAGTCACAGTTGTGATTCAGTTCGGATAGGGTTAATGCTGTTTCACCAGATTTATTGCACAGCTTCACGTCAGCTCCAGCATATACAAGCAACCGAAATGATTCCACGTGACCCCTCAAAGCAGTAACCATAACTGCAGAGAAACCTCTCTCATCCTGATAGTCTAGATCAAATTCTCCAGATTCAATGACAGTTTTCAATGCTTCTGTGTCTCCGGCTTGAGCCACAAACATTAAGGGGAAAAGGCAGAAGCATTGCTGGATTTGGGTATCTTGCCTTTTCGGATTGGATCCAACACTGTTTGTTGAAAACCAAGTGACCACTTGTTTGCCTCAGCAATGGAACTTGCAGATTGACCAGCAATATTCACCAAGCCATAATCAGCACCTGCTCTTGTCAGTACTTTGAGACACTCCTCTTGTTTATATTTTGCACATATCATCAAAGCTGTGTCACCGGAGTCTGTTACTGAGTTCAGATCACAACCAAAATCAATGAGGCATTGAATAATTGTTGCAAAGCCGAGACGAGATGCCATGTGTATAGGAAGGAACTCAGTCTTGCTGGTTGTTTTGACTGCGGATTCCACATTATCACCGCGTTCTAAGAGTATTCTGACAGCCTCAGCATTACCACATAGGATGGCATGGTGTAGAAGGGTTCTTCCCCAAGAGGACTCCTGTAAGAGACATGTTGCAGGAGCAAGTGCAGCATAGCACCACTCCTTTCAAAATACTCAACTGCACACCAGGTGATGCCATAAGGTTCTCCCAGCCCCGCACCCACACGAAGCTCTTCACCAGTTGCATTGTCCCATGACCATGCTCCAAGCCTCACTTCAAAATCTAACCTAGCACCATTCTGCAGTTCATTTACAAGAAAAGCCATGGTTAGGCTTATTAAACATTAATAATCAAACCTTGATGGTAAACAGATAAGTTGTATTATGAAATCAGCAAAATAAAATTAATCAATTATTAAAAACTTAACCATCAAAATATTTTTTCTATTTTTTTTAAATTGTTTTGCAACTGCTGACTCTTGCTGGGCATCATTACAAGAGATCACTACCTTTAGAAGACTGAGCAACACAAAACTCAGCATTAAGTAATTTTGTGTCACAAAGTAAATGGCTTCCTATAGATTCATTATAGCTTAATGTAAATCATTTTGAAAAATGAGTTTGTAATTACAAACAGTTCACAAAAGAAATTTTTGAAAAGCAAAGAAATATTGGCTACAAAATATAGGGACTGGGCAGATGTGAAATATTCTCTAGCATTAATCGAATTGTAATGATAATCAAAGGATTGAGGGGGGCAAGGTAAAAGATTACCTGCAGGAGCACCTCAACAACAGGGAGCTGCCTATGAATAACAGCTGCAACAAGTGCAGTACAATCCACATTTGCATGAAGAGAAGGCTTAAGTGACTGTAAAAGGACCCGGTCTGTCGCACTCACATCCACACCACACTGCCATCAGCAAAATAATCCTTAGATTAGCATTCACGAACAAGTATTTACCATAACCCGTATGTTACAAGTACCAAAATGAATTTTTCGAGTACATTATCGGTTTATTTAGGGTCTGTTTCGTTTCTATTTTCATTTCCTATTCTCCTTCCCTGTTTTCAGTTTGATTCTTATTTTTTAGGATCTTGCGAAGGATATAGTCCATTAAACGAAAAAAACTTGTCTCCTGTTTTATCCTGTTTCCACTATTTCTTCTGCAACATCCTAAAAATTGGAAACAACTCAAAACAAGGAATGAAACAAAAAGAAGACAGACCTGTCTTAGGGTCTGATTGGGAGGAAGTTGGAGGAGGGAATGACAAGGAAGAGAAGGGGCATATCCAGAAAGTGGGTGTTTGGGAGTGGTTTAAAGGAGGGAGAGGACTGGTTGGGAAGGGGCAATCAAAGCCCCTAAGCCCTCTCAAATAGTAACTTTAGAGACCCCAAATTGGGGACAAGGAGGATCACTTAACTTTTGGGTGTGATTTTACTGTTTTGTTATTTTATAATCTTATATATATGAAATATATCTTTTATAAAATAAAGGATAAAAGTGGAAAATTAAATTTATACACTCTTCTATTCTATTCATTTATATCATAAACTCCCAAACAATGAGATGGCATCATTCTAGCCATTCTATTATATACCTTTCTATTCCATTCCATTAATAACCACTCCCTTTCCTCCATTTCCAAAACCCAAACTCACAAACATATCTTAGAATGGCTGCTAAATACTAAAGTTTGTCTCACAATGTTAAGTGAGAATCTGTTAGTTGACATTTTGTTGAACTCCAGGAATATGAGTCCAACTCCTTGATGCCCAGATAATAAGGATCAAAACAATTGCAATAAGCCACTGAGCATCTATGGTCAGGGGTCCCGTTATGGAATCTCAAGATAGAATAATGCAGCGGCAGAACAGAACACGCACCTTTATGAGCATCTCAATGACATCAACAAACCCCCTGCAGCATGCGGTCACAAGAGCATGCACAGCAACATGGGGTCTGATCAAATCAGAGCTCATGAGCAATTCTGCACACCCTGCTTGCCCATGGCAGCTTGCCTCCATAAGAGCTTCCTCACACGCTGGCTGTGATGCCCCTGCTTTGAGCAACATCTCAAGGATACTAAGGTGGCCCTCCCTCACAGCTGCAGTCGTTGCAAAGCCTCTGAAGAGCTTCTGGTTTACATCAGCTCCCTTACGCTGTCATGTTAAGAGGGAAAGAAGGAAAAAAAAATAATCAAACTTTTGGTCACTTACGGGGAATAATAGGTGATAAAACTGTTTTGGATATTTCTGGCAAGGAAATGTTAAAAATTGAAAATTGAATTTTATAATTTTTAATATTTTTGTTATAAAATTTAAAAAATTAAAATTAAAATCAAAGAAGTCTTATTAAAAACTGAAAATTAAATTTTTAAAATTTTATTTATTTTCTTCATAAAATTCTAAAAACTGAAAAAAAAAAAAAACCACATATGCCTAAATGTTTTGGTTGCAAAAAAAAAAAAAATGTCCAATAGAATAGACGTTCTAATAGTCAAAACTCCGGGTAGATCATCAAAAGATTATTATTATTTTGGGGTGGTGCTAGAGGGAAGGGATGCGTGATGCACCATATATAAATTGCAATATATAGTACCAAAAGATAATTGCATTACGTACAATGGTCGGGGGAACCAGAGCAGGAGGCACACAAGACATGTTTGATGATAGTCAAGAAGAGAGAGAAAGTCTTTAACTTAGAATAGTATTACGTGTATAATAAGAGTGTCCAACAATATTATAATAACACTAATAATATTATATTATTTTTTAATAAGAGTAAATATTAATACACTATAACATAAAACAATATTACGAGTGTTGTTACAATAACACTAAACATTATTCTTCAACTTAAAAGGTAAAATTGGGGTGAGAATTTCAAATTTATTTTTTTAAAAACAATTGGAAATAAATTTCTATGTACTCATAACAGATTATGGTTGGTAGTCATTATGATGAGTAGGTATTACGGTGAAAACATATTTATTATGATATGTGTTTTTTATCGAATTCAAATTAAATCCAAAAACTAAAAACTTCGTACTTTTACACACTTCTGCTTCTGATATAAAATCCCCTCAGAATTTTTTCTCCTTCAAACGCAAGTCGGAACTGCTAGTTATTTTCTACACAGTAATTCTTTCTATATTGTCCCTGCGGTTGGACTTTGGAGGCAGCCAGCTGTTATTACCAATTGCAAAAGAAAAAAAAAAAAAACAGTGACTGCCTTTCAAATATCTTCTTTCCTTTTGTTACCAAAAATGAAACATCTTCTTTCCTTCGGAGCAAAATGGAAATCAGGCTACTGTATCTTAAATGATTCGAAATTCCTGTGATCCATGTAATCTTCACAGTTCTTTGCCGTTTAAAAAAAGACCCCAAAACTACGCAGCATTTTTGAAATCAATGTTTGCTGCTAATTCTATCTATATGACCGTATAAATAGTAATAAAACATTAAAAAAAATCGAAGGAAATAAAGTGATTTGGGGAAACGGACAGATCTTAATGTCGAAAAGGAGGATATCGAGGGAGAAAATAAAGGCATGGCAGTGACCAGTAAATAAGCAATTACTAAAGCTAAAAAAATAAAAATAAAATATCACTCAAAATGTGAAGGATTAAAAAATTTCACAATCGGACGTCACTTTTTCGTTTCCCCGTAACTTCGAAGATGAAATCCATTTTCTTAATTAAAAAAAAAATTATTTTTCGTTTTTAATTTTTATTTTTAAAATTTTATGAAAAAAATATTAAAAATTAAAAATTATAATTTTCAGAATTTTTAATATTTTATTATAAAATTGAAAAAATTTAAAAAAAAACTGAAAATCAAAACATGTACTAACGTATCCAAGGCGAAGACTTCTTTATTAAAAAAATGGACAAAAAAAATCTGCAGAGCTAGCTTAGCATAAAGAGCGAGACATTTGAATTCAAATTCAACTTCGAAGCAGAAAATGAAACTCAACAAGATCACCGTCGAAACTCTTGATTTTTCAGTAATAAAACATGGTGAACAATAAATCATGAAGTTGAGCAATTAATAAAAACAGTTAAAAAACCGTGAATACGCAAAGCCTCACTCACTCTGCACAATCTTCAGGTCATTTTTTTTATTTTTCCAAAATTGAAAAATAAAAAAGCACGAAACGCACTTGAACGGTTTCAAAATCAGCCGAGGCAGAAAACCGGAAACACTCAAGGCAGAACAAAAGAGAGAAAGAAAAAGATCGATAAAACAGTTGAAATTCAAACTTCGAACACCGATCTGAACAAGAACCGCGAAATGAAGGCAAGCTTTTGCTTTTGCTTTCATTATTTACTTACCAGTAACTTCCTGACGAGTGTGGCGTTTCCGGAATGGACGGCGAGGAAGAGTGGCGTGACGTCAGTGAGGAACTCGCGGAGCTCAACACGGACTTCGGTGGGGGACTCCGGGAGAGGGATGAGGTCAGCGTGGCGGCTGCTGAGGTTGACGGCGCCGGCGAAGTTGACGTCCACGGAGGGATCGGAAATGCACTCATTTGCGGAGGTCAGATCGCCGGACTGGGAAGCTTCTAGAAGGCGCCACGACACCTCCGCCTCGTAGTCAACCGGGAACACCTGCTTGACGGAAAACACCGTCATTGTGCGGCGGCGAGGAGGAGGTTGGGAACGGGGGAGGGGTGGTGGTTTTTCAGGTGGCGAGGAGGGCTCGCATGTGCTGGCGTCGCACCTGAATCTCTCTCTCTCTCTCTCTCTCTCTCTCTCTGTGGGTTTGTAGTGTAGCCGTAGTATTTTGTCTGGTTGTGGCACAGACTTAAAAATTGGGGAGAATGTGGAGAGGCGAAAGTCGAGAGAAACAAGTTGAAACTTGAAAGGAGTGAGCGCCAGGGGAGGGAGACACACGGAGGGAGGGAGTGGGCGCATATTTATTTATACAAGAAGAAATATTTAGGGGCATCAACACGGAGAGATTTATTTTCACTATTTGTTAATTGGTTTACAAGCTTTATAAGTTATTATTATTTTTTATTTTTTTTATTTTTAATATAATAATTAATTTATCAATTATTAAATAAAATAGAATAAATAATTTATTTTACTTTAAGAATATCTAAGAACTTCTCTTATATAGATAATATTATAAAAATAATAAATGCATATCACACACCTTATTATCATTAGATGTAATTAGTGATCTTCACTCATACTAATCACTCATCATATCTAATAATGATAAAATACTTAGTGTTCATTTATTATACAATCTTATTATTCTCTTACATTATTCTATTTATAATTATATTGGGATACATTTTTTATTTTCTTTCTCCTAATCAAATTCTTTTGACTTTTGCACTCGGATTAAATGGAGAATCAATTATTTTTTTCTATAAGAATGGAGATTCAATTATTTTTTTAGATGCAAGAATCAATTATTAACTATTTCTTTTTATATTCAAGATATTATGTCGCTAGGTAAAGCAAAAAATGGAATAATAGAAAAAATGTAATAGAATTCTGTCTCTTTAAGAGACGATAATATCACACTATTTTTCCCTCTATTTATAAAATATACATTCCCTCCCCTTAAAAACTTAAAATTACCTACATCTCAATTCATTTTTAATTTCTTGATTCATTCTTTATCTTTCATGTTATAATTTTATTTTATTTTTACTACAATGCCCATTGTTAATAAACATATATTTTAATTTTTTTAAAATATAAGGGGCTTATAATAATATAAAAACATTGATATATATGATTTAATTTTTTACACTATTACTAAACTATGAGAACAGATAATTAATAGTAATAATGATTTTAATAGTTTTAAAAAAATTAAAAATTATTTTTTTAAGTTAATGTATTTTAGAATATTAATATAGATTCAAAAATATTTGCTAATATTGGATATAAAGATGAATTACAAAAAAGGTAATGAAAAGAATTTTATGAGTTTACTATACAAAATGTACACTAGCATCATAAAGTTAATAGTTGAGAACACACAATTAGATACGACAATGGGTATCCATGTGTAACAACTCGATTATAAATGTTCCATAGAAATCAAGAAAAGACCTCTAGCATTACCCTTAGGACCATATTTTAGTTCCCATATATGTTAACTAAAAATTAGAATGTAGGTTTTGAAATACAACTTTATTCTTATGTTATTCAGGATGACCTCTTCCTAATATTTTGAAAATATCTCAAGTTATAAATATCCAATTAACATAATTTTTGTGGTGTTAGAAAACTGACTTAATTCTCTATAAGTTCTATTTCTAGTCCCGAGACCAAATTTCAACTAGAATAGAAGTTACGGGCTAATTAATAAAACACACGAAAAGTTAAAAGAAAAAGAAAAAAAATGGAATCAGCACTTTAGCGCTTCCTTACTTTCGGAACAGTGGAATGCGTGTGTGCAGTTTAAGGCATCAATAATGAGATTTATCTACAAGAATATATTTGGCACATTATAAGTTATAACACTCCCAAACATTTTTCCAATAACTCTAGCCATCCAAGGATTTTTCTCTAGTGAGAAAACACAATTTTTCTCAATCTTTGTCAAGTAACCTCTTCCACTAAGTGTTCATTGTAGGTGAAGATATAGTACGAGAATGGGGGTTGAATCATATTTTCAAATTCATTTTAACTTTTTGAAACTAAAACAAAGTTTATCAAGTATTTAGACTTGAAGATAGCAAAAAAACTTAAGTTAATAGACTTTAGAAAGTTACTTTCTAAAGTGTTAAAAAACTTTAAAATAACTTCAGAAATATATTAAGACAAAGATAAAAGTCATATAATAGAATAAAGAACACATAGCAGTTAAGAGAGATAGAGAGAGAAAGGTATCACACAAATGTTTTATCCTGGTTCAACCAACTCCATTGAGTTCCACTATTAACCCATTTCTCTTACATGAGAAGCTTCAGAGAGTCTTTTCCTAATTTCTCAAGCTGACTTGAATGAGCAGGTTATACAAACAACCATCATTAACAAGTAGTTTTAGTCCTAGCCTCTCTAAGCTAATTTCACACTAATCACTAATGGATCAAGGTACAAGAGATATAAGTTGTCGCAACCGGATCGCGACGGGACGGCGAAAAATTAGCTGTTAAATTGGGAGTCGCTACCAAGTTTATTTCAATTGGGAAAACATGAAAACCCGTTTTATTAAAAAATTGGTCTTTGAAACCAGACTTTAGCTTGGAGTCGGTGATGCATAGGGAAGGGTAAGATTTTAGTCCACGCACCCTAATACACCCGTCCTTAGACGGTACCTTAATTGATTTGTGCAAATTATTAATAACCTTTCAAAATATTTATTTTTTATTTACAAGAAAATTACAAAGAAAGAAATTTAGGAACACCAAGCTTCACAACTCAGTGTCCAAAATACTGAGTTAACAAGCCGTCCTGAAATTAACCTTTTTTATTTGAAACAAAAAAACAAATTAAGTTGAATACATGGAAATAAAAAAACTCCTATAAATCATAAATATTTACAAATAGGAAAAAATTTATGAAAATTTAATTTTGACTTGATAGGGATCGGAATCGCCTCCTACATATCCTCCTGGACAATGGGGAACTCAAAGTCACGTAGTTTGAGAAATAATTATTGGTTGATTTTATTTTTTTGAGAAAAGGGTTTTAGAATACCGAACTTTACAAAATATCTAAAATATGTAATTAACAAGCCATCACGGCTAAGTTAATCCCATATATATTTTTTTAAAAAGTTTTACCGATTTATTAACTCAAATCCTTTTTAGTAAAGCAAACTATTCAAATGTGTTTATTTTAAACTCAAAGTACATAAAAATATATATATATTTTAATTTTAAACTCAAATTAACTTAGATCTAAATAAATAAACCTAAAAAATAAACAAACACTGACTAAATAAATAAATCTAAATCCAAACCCAAATCCAAAATCTATCCCAATAAAAATAACACCAATTTTAAAATATAAATAAAATAACATAAAAATAAATTTCCTTAATTTCACTAATCTAATCCTAATTTTACCTAACTCAACTTAATTTCACTAAGCTAAATCTACCTACCTCACCCAAACACACACGTGCACTCACACACACTAAAACTAAAAAAGAAAACTCACTCAAACACACTCACACAAACACACGCGCACACACAACTCATTCTCTCACATTCCCACCCATTCACTTATTAACAAACACACTGAAAGAGAGATAGAGGAAGTAAGAGAGAGAAATCCAGAGTGAGAGAAAGAGAGAGTAGCGAGAATGAGAAAGGGAAAGAAAGAGGAGAGCCGCGCTCATGGTGGAGGAGACGCCACCGCAGCCATCGTGCGGCAAAGGGAAGGCTGAGACCGCGGCATCCGCGGTGGTGTGGCCAACTGATGAGGTGCGGCGGTAGATCGGAACTCGCGATGATGAGAGAAAGGAAAGGGATGAGGCGCGCGGCTTTCAGGCGAGGGTAGAGGCTGGTGGAGGTGGCAGACCCGAAGTAGGTGGAGATAGGGAGAGGTGGACACGGCGGGTGGCGCGGTCTTGCGTGCGCCCGTGAGGCCGGGAGGCAGCGACTTGCGATCCTGGGATGGCGATGTCCTCTTTGGTGTGGCGACACCAACGAGTGGCCGGATGGGCTTCGCTGATTGGGCTCACGAAGGAATGGGGGCTGGTGGCGGCGGCTTTCTCCTTGTCAGGTTCTGCTTTTTCCTTTCAGCTTTCCCTTTTGTTAAAAAAAAATTCCTTGAAGCTCAGTTGGTTTTGGTTAATTTATGGATGATGGTGGTAAGAAAGTGCTAATGGTGCTATGATGGCATTCCTTTAGAGGTTTGATGATGATAGATGTATGAAAGTGATGATGATGCTGATGGTGGGAGAGAGATGATGCGGTCATCGCAAGGGTAGACAGTCATGGAAAGGGAGGAGGAGAAAGGATGAGATGAGAAGGATGAGGAGGAGCATGGAGGGGGCGGTGGAGTGGAGGCGGTGAGAACCGTGACCCCTTCCCCTTCTTTTGCTTATCTATTTGTCTTTTACTCAGATTAGAGAAAGAATACCTGTGCTACTCCAGGATGCTATCTGTTATTGCTAGATTTTTTTTGTATGTTGGAAATTTTACTTGCTCTACTTGAAATTTTCTTGCTGATGGTTGTAAAAATTTATGGAGTGGTAGTGGTTGTTCTATGTTTAGGGAAGTGATGGTGTTCAGATGGTGGTTAACAGAACTTGATGATGAATGCGGATGATAATGGATGGGCTCTCTCCTCTAATAGCAGATGATGATGGATATATTTTTTTTTTATGATGATGGAGATGTTGGCTGTATATGGTGAGAGGTGAGAGTATTCACGATTCTCTCTCAAGTTGTGCATCCCTCCCCACTCCTTCTCACCTTCACCGAAGAATTTTAACGCCTTGCACCAAAGTAGGGAAGAACACCATCATTGTGTTCACCATTTTTTGCTTTCTAATATTTCCCCTCATCCTCTATTGCTTCACGTGTAGGAAACACGGCAAGGAAGCCCGTGATACTCCTTTTGTTCTCTTTTTGTTGCTTTTCCTTTTTATATTTTTTTGTTGTTTTACAAAGGGATATGACAATCCTTGAATCGGTGGCTTGTTTGTTTGTTCTTTTTTTTATTATTTTTTTTCTTCTAACAATGGTTAACAGATCAATAAGACCATGGGCTAAAAACTAGAGCAGGCTGACTAGTGTGGGCTGAAATTAGAATGGGCTGGATACATATTGGGTCTCTCTTATTTTTATTTTTGACACATGAACCAAAAATGTAAAACCATGAATAAAAATGACCCAAATTGAATTTGAATTAAACACAATAAAGAGCTATAAATAAAACTTGAAATGATTTGCAATTTCACTCAATAAAATAAAATTACCAACATGGGTCTATAAATGGTCAAAACTTTGAAAATATGCCAGAAAATTTTGTTTTTGTTTTTGTGGGCCGGACAAAATCAGGTGTTCACATAAGTATTTGGTGTTTTTTACTCCAATGAACACTCTAGTTTCCTAATATAAAGAAACGAGTAAGGAGTCTGCTTGAGAGACTTCTTTCTAATCTTCTAACGAAAAAGGTTTATTAAGAAATACACAAAAGACGATTTTCTTTTAGAGAAACTAAAGATAATTCAAAGTAGAACTTCAAAAAGTATGAAGAATGCTTAAGAGTCTTGCATCCAAAAGTTTTTTTCTCATTTGAATGCATTCTCCTTTTATACTTGAATTTAAATAGGATCGTTGCCCCCTTGATCTTTTCTCCTCTTGACACGTGTTGATCAAACTTTGTGCATCCTAGAATTTAGTCTTCTAGAGATGTGAGCTTAGCTATGTCAGTGACAACTATTGTAGTACAGCAAACCATTGCCCTTTGTTGCTAAAGGTGACTTCAAAACTACTTCTTCAAGCATAGTGTGGTTTCTAACTTCTCTCTTTGTGAAGACTTCATTGGAGATAGTGAACATTCAAGTATAAAGATGATTAGCAATCATCACTTTCTAAGGTTTTGACTTCATTGAAATTCAAATTTCCTTTAGTTTCTGATGACCTAGTATAGTTATTGATGTATATTATAGTTTCTGATACATTTCTTTACTTTCTAAGTTATTTATACTTATGCTGAGCTTTCTTCTGAGATGGATAATAATCTCCAAATAATGTTGTTCTTCTTAAATAATGAGCACAAATGAATATGATGATGATGTGTTTGATTTGATCATGAGAGCCTTTTCTAGTTGTCATGCTACTTTCTAGAGTCATGAACTAGTTTCTGAAGACTTAGATTTACTTTCTATGCTCCAACTTGCTTTTTTAAGTTTCTTACATACTGGAATTCACTTTCTAAGCTACTTTTCACTTTCTTAGGAATTTAAATCTTTTTTAATGATATTTTTGTCATGTTGAATCATAATAATATGAAAAATAGAGCAAGAATTGAATTATATATATATATATATATGAGAAAATTCCTATTAAACACTATAAAATCTCAAGCAAACTATTAGTTCTTTCTTTAAAGAATTTTAACAAAATTTGCTTTGTTGTCATTCAAAACTCAAGCTGTGATAATTTTCTTAAGGGTTTTGGAGGTAACATTTACACCTTTATTCTTATTTGGGTTATGAATTTAGCCAATCTTTGGACAATAGTAGTATAGTTTTCTCTCTAATATAGTTCCAAATCATCCATAATCCTTGTTCATGGCAATTATGAATGCCATTCCTATTTAGGATATGTAGGCAATGGTTAGGCACTCCTCACAACCAACAGTGAGTGGATAGTTGCTTATGGCTATATTTTAGTAAAGTATTTTATAAATTATTATACTATATGCATATGCTATTATATAAGCATAGAAAAGTCAAGAAAAACTTATAGTTTAATTAGTTCACATAAAAATCATTACTTTTAGAAAACACATGATACCATTGTTGCTATGACATGTCAGTTTGTGCTTGTATGAATTTTAAGGAAAATGTTAAATGAATATTTAGCTTCATATAACCCAGTCATCATCAAAAGATAATTAAGAAGTTATTAAAACTACATGATTAAGTTATTATTTAGTTGTTATCATATGAGTAGCAGACAAGGTATCATAGACAGTGTAGAATTAATTTTAGAAAATATGAATATAATTTATTGCCGTAATACGACTCAACGATCAGAAAGATAGTAAAATAGATAGCACAATTTATAATTAATTAGTTAGTTTTTAGTATGAGAACAACAAACAAGATATCATGAAATAGTTCGTATGAAATTTAAAGATCACATTTATTATTTAATTGGCAAGATAGAACTCAATTAGTTATCCTAAAATAGTAGTCAATCTGTTAATTCCGTTTACAATTAATTTATTAGTTAATTGTTAATAAATGAATAGCAATCAGGATAAGAGAACAGAAACAGTGTCATTCGGACTTAGTCAGTAATTATTAGTATTTGAGTAGCAGCCAAAATAATAAGAATATATAGTCCCAGTATTTATTAAACTTAAATAGCATTTATCCCAGATAGAGTGCAGGCCGATACTAGAAGTTAGCTATACGATTAGTGTAATTCCCTCAATTAAATAGACTATTAATTAATTATTATTATATAGGCTGCATTAGAACCACAAGACTAATCTCAGTATTATTAAATTTAATTAAATTATAGGGTCCCGCCTAATATTAGAATTTAGTTACATAGCTAGTTTAGTTGCTCAATTAAAATTAATTATTATTGATTAGCATTATAAGATTAGTTAGTTAATAGAAATCGGTTAACAGTTTATGCTGTTTAACAATTAAATTACTTTTTAATTGTTATTATGTGAGTGACAGTTAGAACAATAAGAACATTCTTAGAATTATTCAAATTTAATTATTAACTATATTCATGATAAAGTCCAGCCTAATATTATAATTCAGTTGAATAGTTGTTATAGTTTCATAGATAAAATAATTAATACTACTTAGAAAGATAGAACTCTGCCTATAATCAAAAGATAGTTAAACACTTATTAAAGTTTCTCAGATTAAGTATTATTTCATCGTTGTATCACGTGTAGTAGTCCATTCACCTTGTGTGAATATCATAAATATTTTATTAAAAGTACTCAACATGAAAGAACTTAGTCTGTTGCTATAAATCAATTAAACAACTATTATAATATTATAATTAAACCATAATTTAATTGCTGCCATGTGAATGGTAAATAGAATATTATGAATAGTTCGGTATTATTTAATTAATTTATTTTTTATGTTTATGAGATTACAACATTTGTGACATGATTTTTTTGCTTAGAATTTCAACTTATGTTTGACAGACATGAATAATAGAATTTTCATGAAGTTCAAAAATTTCCAAATTTACTAAGTTGAATATGTATGTAAGTTTTCTTAAGATAGGAATTAGAGATAAATAGAGCAGTGGATTAACGGCTATTAGGATCGTTAACAATTATAGATTATGGGACCTAGTTCGATACTCATTGAAATGCATTTCAGATGAAGGGACCTTGATAGGTGCCTATTCAGATTTGGTTTATGTAACAACTTATGATATTTCAAAATATATACTCTTTCTTTACTAATTTCCTAAGGTAATAGCAGAATAGTTTTTATGTGAATAACTAATAAGATGTTAAGAATAGTTTTAGTGTGTTTGAATTCATTTAAGTCCATTAAGCTAAATTACATATGCATGGGATTAGTTTGAGTAGAGTTATGAGTTAATGCAGCGATTATTAACCTTGGTATACCAAGTTGCCCACCAAAGACGTCTCCAGGACATAGCTCGCAAGGGCCAATTCCATTTCCCGCCAAGGCCCAACATCTCTATGTCTTAGGGGACTTGGTGAAATAGAATTGCTAGTTAACGACAATGTGCTCATTAACCTTGGTATACTAAGTTGTCCAGGAGAGTAGTCTCTGGCCATTGGGGTTAGCATTTATATACTTTTAAGGGGTTAGTCTATGAGCCTCAAGGGATCATCATAGAACATTTGCTAGGGACCTAGCAGTTATCAAATTAGTATCATATGTTACATTATCTATTTCTGAGCAATTCCCTAGCCTATGTAATTTAAGTTTCTCTCCAGTTTTAATAAGACCAATGTGATTGTTGTTATTAATAGTTTGCATGTGTATATATATATATATATATATGATGCATTATTGTGTGCCATTTTTTTTGTTGTCCCATATGAGTTGTAGGTGATTATTTGCAAACTGAGTTTGATGAGCCACCCATTCCATTTCCCCTTTCCAGATACGACTATTGGCAGAGACGCCACTCCATCTCTGGAGTTACTAACAGTTTCGGTAGTGAGCTTGGCTTCATAGTGAGGCCAATTAGTTTCTAGAAGTCTTTTATTATTTAGTGTGCAGGCAGGGTTCTTGGACTTACATTTTAATTATTCTAGTTTTCGTAGATCGTGTACTACAAATTTTCATAAACTTATTTGGCTTAAATGATATTTTAGAATTATGAGATTTTATAAATATAGTTTATCAATTGATGGATTTATGAAATTATTTATTGACTAAATACCCAAATTAGTCCCTCAAAAATGCATTAGGGAACAAGTTAGTCCCTCAGCTTTTGAAAGTCCCAAATTGGTCCTTCATATTTCAAAAAAAGGGATAAATTGGTCCTTCCATAGAGTTCTATATAGTTAAAAGAAGGATAAATTGGTCCCTTCATACACTATACGAAATTGTATGGAGGACCAATTTGTCCCATTTTTTTAAATGTAAGGGACTAATCTGGATTTTTAAAATTGAGGACTGATTTGAGTATTTTGTCTTATTTATTTTGATTATTATTATGAGTATTAAATTTAAAATTTATTACGCATGATTGCATGGAAATTTTCGAAAGGCTTCCTTAAGGTACATTATATCCCTTATGTGCTGGTCATGATTTTCGAGTCGCGACACCATGAGGGTGTGAAGATGGCCCCATCTCGTTCCTGCTAGAATTTTACCCCTGTCCCCTATCTACATCCTCGTCATGTGTTCCCATTCCCTATGGATATTTGAATACCCATGAGTATTTATAGGTTTATTGAAAAAAATTTAAAAAAAATCTAAAAGAGCAAAAATTTTTAAAATATTTTGAAATTCAAAGCATGAATATTCATAATAACAAATACCACTAATATAACATAATTAAAATTAAAAATGAAAATAATACATAATACAAATTTAATAAAGATAATTTTAAAAATGAAGGTGTGTGAATGGAGTTTATCGCCTATATTCTCAAATTAGAAATTAATTTAATACTAAGTTGCACAAAAAATATAGTAAATGGCACAACCTAGGTCGTCTCTCAAGGAAACTTAAACACTTAGAGTATATTTGGTTGAGAATTAAAAATGAGGGTAAATTTTCCATTAATGATGTTCATGTGTAATTTTTCATGTGTAATTTTACATATGGAGCTCATCCCTAAAATTTATATCTTATTTTTACCCTCTAACCAAATATACCCTAGTTAGGAAAATTGGGGGTTTAGAGAATTGAGATTTAAAGCAATTGAAATTAAAAGATAATAACAATTATAAGAAGGGCACTAGTGCAAATTATTCCTAGAATTGAAAATTAGTTATATCATTGACCAACTATTAATCCCATTGGTGGCTATTAGTAATAAATTACTAGCAAACTAATGCAAATAACTAATAAATGAGATCTCAATTTATTTAGAAATCACATTGATTTAATGAACTAATTATTATAGCCTAACCGTCAATCAGAAAGTTAATTCTAATGTTCTCCCTCAAACATAAGCCAATAGATCTATTAATATATGCCCAAAAGATTTCTCTAAACGACGATCGCCAATTTAGTTATCCCAAAAAAGATTATAGCAATCACCACAATAATTATAGGAATAGAAACTCAGAACATTAAGAAAACCAATACATTTAATATCAAAAGATGTCTCAAACACCATCCCAATCTATTTGAAAACCCTTATACTAGTAAAGAAATCTACTCCATCTCTGAGGATTACAATAATGAAGATAAAAGAGAACCTGAAAATAATAGCAATAATCCTTGCCACAATCTCCAAGACAAAGGGCCTTCACTAATGGAATTCCTAAGAGAGAAAAGAATAGAAAAGAAGATGTAGAGAGAATATGGAGAGAAATGTAGAGAGAGAATAATAGCAACAAACCCTAGGCCAAAACTGAAGTCAAAAACTAGGGTAAAAGTCTGTGTCAATCCCTTAAATACTACTCTCTAAAATGGGCCAAAGTAGGGCACAAAAACTAACTAATTTTCTACAATCCCACTGTTGCATGAGCACTAGCTCTCAGGAATGAGCTACGCTATTTAAAATAATTTTTCAGGTGCTGTTGAACGTTGCAGCTAGCACTCTCTGACAGAACCAACATCTTCATGTATTTAGTTAGTTTTGGCATCTTAAATATATGAATTTGTCCTTGGCATTAGAAATATGATTGTATCCCTTTGAATAAGCTTTCCAATGCTACCAAAACCACCTCAATCGAACATCTGTAGTTCTAGATATTGTGAAAATACTAACTGGAGGTCAAGTTGGATAGCATCAGAAAATCAACAACCTTTAATCTTGCAACTCGGTTTCACCAAGATGCTCTTAGAACTGGGTTTTGAGTTGAACACTAAAGTTTTAAAGGACTTCTTAAGCTTTCCAAAATATATTTATTTGTCTCAATTTGATCCCTATAGAGAGATACATATTTTCCATTTCAATGCTTCCTGTAAATGTGCTCCAATGAGCTCAAGAACTCTTTTATTTAGCTCCCAAATTAATCATTGCTACAAGCTCCATGTAGAGAGTTTCAGCCTTGATCTTGACATTTTGCACTCAATTCAAAGCTCCTGTATACAAAAACCATACTCAAAGAGACAGGTTAAACGCAACATGCTCTAATCCAATAATTATTCCAAAATCAATGCAATAGTCAATGATTCTATCAAAAATGCACAATGAGGAACAAGTCAAAATCCTAATTAACCACATCAATAACATAGTAAAACTCATGCAAAAAGCTAATAATTAGAAGCAAGATAAGTGACATAAATGCCCCTTACCGTGTGCTAAGGTTTTCTTGGTATATATTTTTATATATAAATGAGTATGTAAATTATTTATAAAAATGGGGAATTGGTAGATCTCTGTGAGGTACCTCTTTCCTTATCCCTGCCCTTTAATAAAGAGATTCAGCCCCTATTCTTATGGAACTAAACTTGTCTCATCCTTGTCCCCATTACTGATAGTTCTTATGGGTAACCGCTTTGGTGGTTTTTTTTTCCATCCCTAAATACAATGTTTTTATTTTTTAAAAAATAATTATTAAATTTTTTTTACAATTAATAATAGTTATTAATCACATAGTCAATAGTTATTAAAATTTTTTCACTAAGTGGATGTTCGGTGCATTCTTATGATTTAATTTTTGATAAATTATATTCTAAATAATAAAAATAATTCTAATGTAAGTAATGAATATAATTTCTATACATGCTATCACAAAATAAAATATTAGTAGATAAATTTTTAATGAGTTTGACACTTTATTGAATTTGCTGTTAAAACTATTTTATACTATGAATTCATAGAAACTAAATTCATAAATAATATTAAAAATTATATTAAAAGTTAATAATAATTGTTTTAATTAAAATTTAATAATAATCATTTTAAATAAATAAGATATAAAAATAAATAAATAATTAGAATAATATTAAAATACATAACTAAATATTAATTATTTTAAAAATAAATAATACATGATAAATAATATTAGTAATAAATAATATTAATATAAAATATAATTATATGAACAAGACTCAAAATATTAAAATAATTATTATTAATCAATAATTTAATATTATAGTTAATAATTAGTTATCGAGCATGATTTGATACCATTTTGAACTTTTATTAGTTTGTAATGTGAAATTGATTCAACAAATAAAACTTTAAGAAATTGTCAAACCATTATGGATAGTTATCATAGTGCCCAATAACCTAGCATGATTTGACATTTTTTAAAATTTCTATTGATTGATTTACTTTATAGTTTTTATTTTATGAATTTAAATTTGATTTATAACAGTATAAATGAGTTATATAATGTATTCAAGCATATATTGTTACGTAATCAAAGTGATTTACTCTTACATCCACTATTTGAAAAGTTATTTAAATGAAATGATTAATTGGATAATAATGTAAAAAACTTTTATACTATCAACTCATCAAAATTAAATTCTTATTTTTTTTTAATAATTTTTGTAATGTAAAGTTATGCTAGGGTTGCTTTCCGTGTACGACGACAGTTCTCCTTGGATGTTCGTTCTCTTATGATAATGGAGTGCCAGGGGTGGGTGCTTACAAAGGAACTCCAATACCCAAGTTAGCATATAACTAGAGTAAGAAGGAAGAATCATAAGAGAGAATAACCTTTCCAGAGCAAACTTTTCCTCTCTCATCATACCCCTTGAATATGTCCAAAGTAGGATATTCTAGGTTTGAGGTGGATTGTACGATGTATGAAAATATCGTTAAGGTCCTTCTAGATTCTATATAGGTCTGTAATGATGATCTCATCGTGCGCTTGTCCGGTCCAAACTTAAGGTTGCGTCCATTCATCTTCTTGAGGTGAAGTCCTCGGTTAGAGCTCGATATTGATACTCCTGCATATTCAGTGTGTCCTCGAGTTCTCTTGGTCGAGTGTTTCTCAGAGGGTCACTGGGACGTTTCCTTGGTGGTCTTGGTGATTAACCGTTCGGGTCCTTGAGTCGGTGGTCGAGCCAGGGGTGTTTGGTCCATTTCATGACATTCTAGATCCAAGGTACTGGATCGTAACAATTTTAGTTTTGTAATATTTTATTGTCATATAATATTAAATATAAAAGAAATATATATCATTTTCTTTTTCTTATACTATTTCCAACTTCTATCATAATACGTGTAATAAACATAGAAAACATACCAATGTAATATTATTTACAAATTATTTACAAATAAATTTCAAAAAAATGATAATTAAAATATTAATTTATAGCAATTATTTAAATTTTTATTTTTTTTATATATAATTATATTTTATATGAAATTTTATATTATTTATCATGTATTACAAATTTATAGATTATTTTTATTAATTTTTGTATTCTATTATTATTTTCAATATTTATTTAATTGTCATTTATTATTTATTTAAAATATTTATTATTATATTTTTAATTAAAATAATTATTTAATTCTAAATTTTAATATTATCTATCATTTTAATATATAAAAAGCAATTATAAATATAAGTTTATTTAATGCATTGTAGGCATCAACCAACATAAAATCAATGCATATAAATTAAATCCATTATTTATTCTATAATTATTTTTATTATTTAATATATAATTTATAAAAATCAAATCATGAAAGAGAATACACCAAACACACCCTTAATGAAATATGGTCGTGAGTAGGTTTTTAAAATAAATGGGTGAAGTGTCATTTCTTAATACTTTAAGGAGATAATTGTATTTGTGTTTTTCTTTTTACTAATTAATATTCACTCTCTACTATTTAACTCTACATAAGTAATAATATTCATTTTTCATTTTTCACTTATCGGTATAATATATAAATGACAAGAAAAAGTTAAGTAATACTATTATATGTTGAATAAGTATATTCAATACTATAAAGTTTGCACCGTATCAAAATAATATTAAATTCAAATTATATTAAACAAGAGTTTAAACTTTTATGCACCATAAAAAATTATCTTTGCTAATGTGAATAACTTTTAAGTAATTAATATGAGACTCAATTATCTTTACCAATATGATAATACATAATTGAATGATAGTGTAAAAATATTTTACACTATTTTATACTATCAATATGTAAAAATTAAACTCATTGAACAATTCGTATAATATCATTTGTACTAATATCTAAATTATAAAAGAAACGTCGAATGAAATTACTTTAGTTTAGATTATTTTAATATTACTTGAAATTCTTTATAAAATATATAAAAAGATAACTTGAACAATTCACATATCACACTTCTCTTATGTTATTTTTATTTAATTTTCATCATGCTCGAAGCATTAGTTGAGTACTTTTTTTCACATTAGAAAGACAAAATGGTTTGAATCTATAATCTCATGATAAGGAAACCCAAATCCCTTACTACTAAATCAATCTTAGTGACTTAAGTATTAGTTGAGTATGATCTAATTGCTCAAAAAATTCATTAAAAAATAATTTATTGAATTAGTATAATATATTCAGCCAAAAGATGATAATATTAATTTTAAAATATTCAAGTAAAAAAAAAAAGAGAGTAGTACATATAAATAGTGGAGAATGAACATTAATTATAAAGAGAAAAGTTAGAGTAGTAACTAATGTGAGTAATATGAAATGACAAAATTTCATAGAATTATAAATTGATGAGTACATATTCCATATGGTCTCCCAAAAAAATTCGCAAGACAATTTAGTCCCCTAACATAAAAAACTAAATCTATAGTCCCTAGGATTTAAATATTAGGACACACTAGTCTCTCTGATATTTGACCATTTAAACACTCAACAAAATCGACAATGACCCATTAACAGGACATTAAATAACGTGTAAGTCATTTGAAGTAGAATGAAATTTAAAATGACTCATTTTGATTGTTGAAATTATACAAAACAAGTCATTTAGTCCATTACAAGTCATAAAATGACTTATCTTGTGTAATTTTAGACATCAAAATGAGTGCAATATATTTCAAAAGTACTTTGTTTTCCTTGCATCCAACATTGTAATGGCATATCATCATTATATTATGTCATTTGCATAAGTTCACTAATAGCTAATTAAGGAGGGATTAATGTGTCTATCATTTTAAATTTTGAGGGACCACGAGATCATTTTCTTTCTTGGGGAACTAAATAGTTCTATGCAAAAATTTTAACGGATCAAGTAGGGTATTCACTCTAAATTGATTTGGAAGTGAGAGAAGAGAGTTTATTGTCCAAAACAAAATGTAGACCTTGCTAATCCCCTGTATGTGTGTGTGTGTGTGTGTGCGTGTTGGGAGGGGGACTGAAGTGAGAAGTGATTTATTATACAAGTGAGAAAAGCAAATATGGGCTATATAACCATACATGAATGATCATGATTAAAAGTTAATTAATAGTAATTAATGATCATGTGATCATTTAAAAATATCACATTGTTTTATATTTTAATCTTGATCATTTATGTAAGATTCAACTAAGGTGTAATTGGGTCGGGTTGGTTTGGATTTTGGGAAAAAAATGAATCCAAACCGATCAATTTCGATTAGTTCGATTTAGTTCGGGTTCAAAGATTTATCAAATTAGCCATTTAGGATTACCCTTGAATTATCAATATTTGGATGGATTTATCAAATGAAATGGATCCTCTATATTTGCGTAGAAAGTCATGGATGTGTAGCATCTCTAACCTTTCATAAAAAAATCATGGATGTGTAGCATTATCAATAATTATACATTCAAATATTCTGGATAAATCCTTTAAAGATTGATCCATTACATTTGATAAATCCATCCAAATATCTACCAATCTCCATTTCTATTAATAGAATGGATTCTTTCAAGGCAGTCTTGTCTATGATATGACTTTTAGGAGCCAAAGTGGTGATTCTACAATGTCAACTTTCCATAAAATATAACACATAATCACTTCCATTAATGATAATGGAGACCTTACGGTTGGATGGATTTGTTAAGATTTGCCAAATGGAATAAATCTATGAAGGGACATAGATGAATATAATTTATTTCAAGAGCTTGATATATACATGATCTTTTAGGACTAAAATGATGGTTACTCATGTGATTAAAGCAACAATAACTAATTAAAAAAATTAGTTTGTGAATTGTATATGCAAAGTTTTGATTATTCAATTTATTCATTAATTATACTTGTTGACCAAAGCATTGGTTTGATCCCATCTAAGTGCGACACAATCCATTGTAGCTCTAGTGAGTTAGGGACAGATCTATCCCTTTCTTAATAATAATAATATTATTATAAGTTGTTTTTAGATATTTGCTTTGGAGAGTATGCCAATCTTATGCCAACTATCTACATTTTTAAGAACGGGTCCTAAGGGGTTCAATAGGGAGAGTTTTTATTCTATTGCTTGTTCCATATCAATCCCAGTGTGGGAGATGCCCTTGTGATAGAGCTAAGGGACACACTATTTGCATAGAATGTACCCACGTTGTAATTCTTGTAAGGATAGCCAACTACCTCTTACCACAATTGGTTCTCATCAATCAATAGGCAATCGATAAGGCTCAATGCCCTCAATGCTCTACATAACAGAAAGTACAAAGAAATGTTAATATATATCAACAAAGTGTTCAAATTATTAATATACCTTGAATGAATAGAAAAAAATAAATTACTTATCAGTTTTTCCCATCACATATGAGCCTCTCCCATGCTTAGACATGGACTCGCATGATTTCCCAATTAAGAAGCCAGGATCTCTTCGCTCTTGATTGGCCCCTCTGAGTCTAGCATGTGAGTGTGCATAGGATTTGCCAATGGTCGTATTAGCAGTGGTTGAGGCACCCATGCTCATCCTTGGTTATGTGTCCAAGAGTGGGTCTCATGGTAAACTTTTGTTGGGCACGTGGGGTGGCATGGAGGAGGATGGAGTGGAGGTGAGGTTTGACCAGGTGGGGCATCCCTCCTTTAGCTCTGCTCTCCCTCTTCCTGCCCTATCTTAAAAAAAAAAAACACATATAACATGCACAAAATTAGTACAACTTAAGGCATAAGTCAAAATATGACAAATAAAAAACAAACAATGCATTATAATATAAAATACATCACATTTAATATGAAAGTTGGGGGCTATCTTCATCATGTTCGGTCTTAACATTAGGAAACCCTTTAATTAATAAAATTTTAGTAGAGCCTCCCCTTAAATTAGGAAACCCTACAAAATTGATTTTAATTAATACACAAAATCCAATCAAATTAACTAAATAATTTAGTCAAACAAATACTTCATAAGATCATATAACCATTTTAGAGCTCAATACCTAGCTCCACAATAAGCATATCCTGAATCTCCACAAACACAATCAAACTTCACAACAAACAATGGGAAGGAGCACTAGACTTTCCCCATAGTACATGAAACCTCCAACCTACAAATCTACCATAAAAACTTTAAGTCTTTAACCTAACATAAAGCTTAATTAATAAAGGAGAAATAAGTACAAACCTCTAAGTAGCCCCAAAAAATACGCTAACTCTAACCGAGAAATGCTCTAACAATGAATCAAAAGCTCACTGACATCATGCATTAAGTAGAAATTTTGATAAATACACAAATAAATACATAAATAAAATGAAAATCATTGAGGAAACCTAAACCAAAGAAACTGAAAACCAATAGTGGTGGTGGAGAAGGTGATTATAGTGACGATGGAGCGATGGAGTTGCAACCTTCACCAAGAAAAACAAAAATCAATGAACAATAAAATGCACACAAAAAGAGATAAAATTCAAAAAATAAATTGATTAAATTCAAGATCATTGAACGGGAATCAAAATAGGGTCTCCAACGATCCAAGGAAGGCGGTGAAGCTCACGTGTAGAGGGAGACTGAGAGTTGTAGAGTGAGGGAAAATTCGCCAATAAGGGTTTAATGAAACACATCATTTCATTGAAGCATGTTACAGAGATTTTCCATTAATAATGGGGAAACCATGAAGATCACGTGTCAAACACTAACTTTACTGAGGGAAAATCCCGGTAACATGATAGATAAAATGTTTTACACACCATTGTTCTAAAATTCAAAAAAAAAATCTGCCATAAGGGTCTTACAAAATGCATTCATTGAATCGTATTATAGGCGGATTATCCCTCATAAAGTATTTTGTATATTTTTTCAAAAAAAAATTTGCATAATAGTTATTAGCTGATTATCCCTTATTAAAAGTTTTTCTTTTCCTAATATTTACTCGGATATTCCCTCAATAAGTAGTGCACCAATTTAGGCACCAATATTACAGGTAAAATGTCCCTCGATAGGTAGGACACCAACATAGGCGTTAGAATTACTGGCAAATATCCCTCGGTATGAGGAGCGCTAATGCTACTAGTGGAGTATCTCTGTGATTTATTTCCCTTTTTTTATTTTCCAATATAATTTCTTCTCAAAACCATAGTAATTTCATTGTAATGCTGTAGGTAAAAATTTGTCAGGAAGTCGTGTGTTTCGGATAGCGAATATATATATGTCTATGTAGTTGTGAGTTATAAATTGCATTATTAGAGTGAAAACCAATGTTTACATTAAAAAAGTATTAATGACAAAATGATTATTCAGACAACTTCCAAATTGTGATAGTACTCAAAAGTTAATCATCCAAAATCTATAAAAATTTCCTGATAAAAAATTAAAAAAAATATAAAAGCATGTTGTGATAAAGTGCTTGCTCCTTCTCTAATGCAGTCAAAATTAAATTAATACAAAATACACTATTTTTCCATTATGAGAAAACTAATTGAGTGTCCCTACTCCCGTATGTAGCCAAAAAGTATAGAACATGTTTGAGTGTCATTGCATAATTCATAGATAACGCCATGTGATGGATGCATGAAATACAATAAAATTTTCTTTTCTTTTGGAAAATGTAGCTGATATAGTGCATATTAAAACAACTTGTGCTTAAAATAATTATGATAGTTATTGTTCGTTTCAAGGGAGGAGGGTACATAAATTTGGGCAAAAGCTTGATGATTTTTCTCCTTTACCCTATTGTAATATAATCTCATGCACCTTTCATGCACATAAATTTCTCCTAGAATATCAAATGCTCGAAAAGATTTATTTCTGTGTATAATCTCATGCACATAAATTTATTTAAATAAATTTCATTTGACATTTTAGTTATCACATTGTTAAAATTTAAAACCAAGAAAATCTCATCATCACCATCAAAACCAACTAGTAAATGAATTGAATTCAATAATTACAAACATTACATTCTCAAACTCTTGAAATCAATACTATGTGTTCTTACCTAAAAGTGAAGATAAGGTTGTAGGTGTCTAATCTCCATGCGAGAGAGTTGGGATACCTACAAAAACACTCCAGTGCTTAAGTCAGTGAATCAATGAGACATAGAGTGGTAAATGTCTTGTATGTATTAAGATTATATTACTTGGGGGGCATTAAACCCCTTTTATAGAGTGAGGTAATCCCGTAATAAATTAGGAGATAATTTTCCCTCAATATGGGACATATTCCTAGGACCTGGTGGATATCGAATACATTTTGTATTTAGCAGCAGAGATGATCCAATAGGAGATATGGAAAGATAATTGGAGATTTCGTAAGATAATAAGAGATCTCATGCTGTCTAGTAGGCAATTTAGGAGATATCCAGCTAAATTGGTGGAGAATCTCTAAGGGATCATTATGCCATGTAGGCGATCTATGGGACCCCTTGTTCAAGTTCTCCAAGGCTGGGTCGAGGTCTTGAGCTTATATTTCTAGTTCAGTACATAGCCTCCGAGCTTGTTCGTAGGCCAAGTAGCTAGTCCTGAGGTGTCATGATCGAGATGTGTGAGCTGAGGAATGCGTGCCAAGCTTGAATGAGTCGCCATGTTATGAGCAGCTTGGTGTACCTTTTTAGTTGCTGCAGTGACAGTTATGGGAGAACACATAAGACACGTGTCGAGCCTGGCATGTAGGGCAATCACGTCATATTTAAGTGGTGATCATGGGTCACATGCGAACTGTTGGGTAGAAGTCGCCAGCCCTAACCGTTGGATGAGGTGGGTGGTTCAGATTTCTTGGTCTTGGTCATAGGTCGAGTGATGAGTGTCGATGTCCTAATGTTGAGGCTTATCGCCGAGGAGTGTGGCTGAGCTTGAATTGCCCGATCATGCAAGCATGATCATGATGCATTTCTTCGGCTATTGTAAGCCATTAGATCAAAGTGATGAGCCCCAAGCCAATAATTAGGTGGTTTTTTTATTTTGCAATTGTGTTCATTTCTTTCTCTATGCTTTGAGCATTCACTAGGTCCATATAGAATGGCCTCGTGTATGTTTGAGGGTGACTTAAGTGATCAAGGCCCGAGCTTGTACTGATAGGGGCAAGCTATTGATCTGTAAATTTAGTTTGATTTGTAAAGTTCTCAAGTTTGGTAATTGGCTACGAACCATGCCTTGAGTCTATAGAGGTCTCTTGAATGTGTCCCTCTAGCTCCAGAGTGGTGATAAGCCATGGATGTTTGGATGGTGTGCATAAGATGACTATTTAGTCCTGTGGGACAATCTCATCTATGTCAATGGGCGATTAAAGCCCTTGGTTCATTGACTACTCCAAGGTCTTGCTTTGGCGCGGTGTGTAGGTTAGAAACGAGTTTTCTATTCCTTTTCTCTTCGTTTATGAGCTAAAAATGCCAGGGTACTCTCGATTTTGAAGATCTACTTGTTTAAGTATGAAATTAAGCCCCCATCATTGAATTCAGCGGGATGATGAGTTGTATAGTCAGGCTGTCAACCCTTCTTCATTAGAACTTGGCTAGAACGGTGAAGTGCTTAACATAGGTGTCAACTCAAGACTTGTGTTAAACTCTATTGAAAACGGGGAGTGCCTAGTCAAGATGCCAACTTAGGTCTTATCTAGAAACTATGCCTGAATCGGAGAGTTTTTGGTTAGGATTCATACAGGACTTCTATTCTAAGCTTAATAACTAAGCCTTTTGTTGTTTGAGCTAGTTAGCTTTCTTCAGCTTTCTTGCTTGAAAATCTGCTAGAGCATTTCTCTACAAGGGTATGGGACTACATTGTGGGAGACAAGGCATCACTTCCATACCTACCAATCTTTTGGTGAAGTTGAAAGTAGATTGGTCAGTCCTTTTATAAAAGGTCATGGTGTCGGCTTCAACATTGCAATTTTAGTGCTTATGTTTAGTTGGTTGTCAACCCAATCATCGGGTTCTTGTAACTCAATAATTATGGTGGATCGTCTAGTCGAGTTGTCGATCTTAGAATTAGACAAAGGCAGTGGAGTTCCTAGTCAAGTTACCAACTTAGGACTTAGTCTGGAATGGCATGGCTCCTACTCGAAATATCACCATAGGTTTTGGATGTAGGTCATCAGAATCAGCAAGATGCCTAATTGGATTATCCTATGTTCAATTCGATTAGCCGAGTAGTCTTCAGTAGGGACTTTGGTTCCTTTCCAAGCTATCGACTGAAGATTGCTCTTAGCTCCTTTCTTTTAACGATGTACTTTAGCATGACTCGGCTTGAAAAACGGAGTACTTGGTAGGGAGCCTACTCAGGTTTGCTTAGAAACTTTGCCTGAAAAGGCAAAATGCCTGGTCAGAATGTCGACTCAGGCCCTCTGTGATAAGAATCGACTAGGAATGGCACGGTACCTGGTTGGGATTGCAAATCAAGATTTATGAAGCTTGAGGTACCTAGTTGAATGTGAACTTAGGGCTTGGTGGTCTGTTAGATTCTTGGTCGACTTATGGACTTAGGATCCATATCTTGAGTTTATCCGTACAGCATAGCATAAGTTGGATTATCAACCTTTGGTTAAGTTGTGACTTTGAAAATGACGGAGCGCTAGATGATTTTTCGACTTAGTGTTTTTGGATAATGTTTAGTTTATGAGTTGAGTGTGTTGATGCCTCTATAGATCCCTGTGAACCTTAGTCGGGATATGGGTTTCGATATTGCCTACACGAGAGTGAACTGAAGTCATTGTAAGAGTGCGATATAGCTATGTGGGAGCAAGCCGAAGTCATCGTGGGAGCTTTACCTTTCTGAGTGGAGCGAATTGAAATCATCGTGAGATTGACTAGTTATGTTGTAGATTGATTCTGTTTGAGTTGAGTAGTTGAATATTGAGTGAAATGCTAGTTAAGGAACCTTGGTTGATTTTCTTCAAGGCTTGGTTGCAAGAATTGGTCGTTTCCCTAAGTGAGGGTTGAGTTTGCCCTAGATGCATGGGCATGATCCCAGGATGTGGTGAGCTTTTTCTAAGAGATGGAAGCAGCCAAAGATGTAATGAACTCATCATGGCTATGCATAGCAATCAAAGGCATGATGAAGATCATTTGTTGTGCTGGTAGTAGCTTGGGACATGAGTCTAAGGACAACCCAGTCTTGTTTCCTACTTCGAGAAAAGCTTAAGCCATGGATCTCAAGATGACCTAGTTTGCATGTTTTGGTCTACGTTGTGCTTCAAGGATAAGTTGGGATATGGGTCTAAGGGCTCAGTTTGCACATTTTGGTTTGTCAGGAATAGTTAAGGAAATGGGCATGAAGACGACCCAATCTTTGGTTATGCTCTGGGGATAGCTTTGGACATGAGGACAGGTCGAGAGATAGGCTCAGGATAACCCGGTCTTTGGTTATGCTTTGAGGACAACTCAGGTTATGGGTCCAAGGATGGCCTAGTTTGCATATTTTTGTTTGGGGATAGCTTAGGAGATGGGCTCAGGACGACTTGGTCTTTAGTTGTGCTTCGGGGATAGCTCTAGATATGAGTTCGAGGAGGGCTCGATTTCAACATTTCAGTTTTAGGGACAACTTGGGACATGAGTCTAAGGATGATGCTAGCCTTCGTTTGGCTCCTGAGTGCCTTTTAGCGACAATGGTGAGTGCTGGAGAAGGCCTAATGTCTGGCCTATAAAAAATGATATAGATATGTCTTGCATGAACAAAATTTTTATGAGATATAAGAGGATATATTCTGTATATAAAAAATTTTCAAATTATAAATAAGGTGATTCTAGAATAATGAAGACATATCTTGGGAGATGGTAGTGTGGCTTAGCTGGAAGCGATGATGGCATAGTGCTTGGTAAGTCACCGACTTAGGTCCTAAACCGAAACTCTACAAGGAACGGTGGAGCTGATGCGAGCGTTACGACTCACAAAAAAATTAAAATTTACAAAGTGTTAAGTTGCACCAAAAATGTAGTAAAGGGCACAACTTAGGTCATCTCAAGGAGACTTCAATAATTAATTAGGAAGATGGGGGTTTTGAAAATTAAAGCAAATAATTTAAATTGAAAAATAATAACAACAAGATGATAGCAATAACAGAGAAGGCACTAATGCAAGGTATTCCTAGGATTGAAACTAGTTATCATTGACCAAATATTGAACTCATTGATGACTATTAGTAATAAATTACTAGCAATTATACTTTTGATTGATCGACCTTTAGAATTTGACCAATGTAAATAACTAAGAAATGATATCTCAATTTATTTAGAAACCACATTGATTTAATGAATTGCTATAGCCTAACGTCAATCGAAAAGTTAATTTTAATATTCTCCCTCAAATATAAACCAATAGATCTATCAATTTATACCCAAAGGGTTTCCCTAAACGACGATCGCCGATTAGTTATTCCAATAAAGATCATAGCAATCACAATAATTAAAAGAATAGACACTCAGAACATTAAGGGGCTATTTGCTTTGTTGAAAATAGTTTTCAGTTTTAGATTTGTGAAGGAAAAATTGAAAAAACTGAAAAATGAAATTTTGAGTTCTCAATTTTTTTATTTTTCCTTCACAAATATGGAAAACTAAAACCGTTTCCAAAGCAAACAACCCCTAAGAAAACCAATGCATTCAATATAAACAAAAGGTCTCAAATGTCATCCCAATCCATCTAGAAAGCCCTACACTAGTAACGAAATCTACTCCTCCATCTTTAGAGAAATACAATAATGAAGATAAAAGAACCTGAAAATAATAGCAATAATCCTTGCCACAATCTCTAAGAGAGACACCTTTAGCAATGGAATCCCTAAGAGAGAGAAGAATAGAGAAGGAGAAGAGAAAGATGTAGAGAGAGAATAATTGCAACTAAAAGTGAGTTCAAAGCTAGGGTAAAAGTCTTAACATTCCTATATATACTTCTGTAAAAATAGGCCAAAGTGGACCCAAAAACTGATTTAACGGCGTTTTGCGTCATCGCATGAGCGCTACACTCAGTAGTGAGCTGTTGTTGATAAAAATCATTTTGTAAGGCGTTGTTGAGCACTGGATGTTGGGCAGCATCAATTTGTCCTTCACACTAGAAATACCGATTGTAGCCCTTTGAATAAGCTTTCCAACCCCACCAAAATCACTTCAATCGGACATCTATAGTGCCATATATTGTGAAAATACTAACTGGAGCTCAAGTTGGACAGCATCAGAATATCAACAACCTTTAATCTTGCAACTCAATTTTCACCAAGATGCTCTTTTGGGTTTTGAGCTGAACATGAAAGTTTTAGAGGGCTTTTTGAGGTTTCCAAAACCTCTTTATTTGTCTCAATTTAATTTTTGGAGAGAGATCCAGATTTCCCATTACAATACTTTTTGCAAATGTGCTCAAATGAGCTTAAGAACTTTTCCATTTTTCTCCCAAATTCTCCCAAATTGATTGTAGCTACAAACTTCATAGAAAGAGTTCCAGCCTTGTTCTTTATATTTTGCACTCAATTCAAAGCTCCTGTGCACAAAGCCATACTCAAAGAGACAAGTCAAATGCAACGGGTGTAATTACAAATTATTCCAAAATCAAGTACAAAAGCCAATAATTCTTCCAAAATTACACATGAGGAATAAATCAAAATCCTAATTAATTACATTAATAACTCAGTAAAACTCATGCAAAAGGCTAATGTTTGGCAGCAAGATAAGTGGCATAAATGTCTCTTATTAGGAGCGCCAAGTCAAATTGCTAACTTAAGGTTTAATGTCTAGAAATCTATGGTTGGCAATAAGTCAATATAATAATATACTCATGATGAGAAATTAGAGAGTGATATAAAATTATAATGCATTTATGAAAAACTGATAAGGTTTACAGAAAGCTTCCCTATAATTTGTGACCTTTTTCTTGGAAGTATGAGAGTAATATGTTGGAAGTATGACAATATTTTGTCAAGATATATAGTATCCCAATACCACATAAAAATCTTCAATTAAAACATATTTATTCTGAATTAAAATCTTTGAGAAAATGCATGACAGTAATGAAAGCACTATCCTTGGCATAAAAAAATCTTCAAATAAATTGATTTCAGAAATGATGGTATTCTTCATCCAAAACTACTCATATCAATTTATTATGAGAACAATATATTTCTATCAAATAAAATTCTTGACATAAAAGTTGTTTGAGTATGAGAATAACATTAGCATATCTAGCACTTTGAAAACCTTCAGATTAATGTGAATTAATTTTGAGAATATGATGTGATCAGCTTAAACCAATTTTGAGGAACATTACCAATGCTGGAATCTTATTGAAGGGGGTAATCTAGAAATAATGACTAATTTATATATTAGTGCAATATAAGAACATACAAGACTTTGTTGTAGTGGTTGTGCTTCCTTTTTCTAAGTGCCAGGATGTTGGTTCAAGCCCCAAAATTGCCTTTGAAGCATTTTTATGCTAGTTGGCACATTTCTTTTGGGTTTTAAAAATTTAGGCCAATGGCCTATATGCTTTAGACACCCTAGTTCCTTTTCCTTCATGAAGCAATAGCCGCGTCATTAGGTGAAGGGCTACACCGTTTCTATTCGAGGCTGCAGCTCTGGTGAGGTTGCCAGCGAAGGTTGATGGCGGGCTTCTGAGAGGCTGGCGGTTCATTGGAGGTTGCTAGCTTGTGGGAGGCAACAATCTTGTTGCTCTGGAGCGGGTGTGGCATGATGGTAATTCTAGTCCTTGCTGGTTTACTAAAGAGCAAGATGGTGCGAGCACGGTTTGCAGGGGTGCATGAGAGGCCGAGAATCTAGCGCGGATTCACGGCATTATGAGTCATGACTAGCAGCTCAGTGGAGGCTATGCTGAATGCCGCCTTCACGGGGATCTTCACGCGACCGCAATTGCGTGTTGTGGCCACTAGAGCTATGGTGACAATGTTGCAGTGAGGCCAAAGGCACAAGGTGAGACCACCAATGTCTAACCTAGCTAAGGAGGAGGTGCTTTCTCCGTTTCCATTCGTCTTGTGGCTTGGCTTGGTGGTTTATGTCACAGAAGTCGACGTTGGTTCACCGAGAGGGAGATGAAGTGATGGTGGATTCTAGTGGTTACCATGGTGTGATGTCTCAGGTCCACGTGCTCCTAGATAAGTTTACTAGAGCCTTAGGGGTTTCCTGAGACCCACCCATATTGCCAGAGACCCTATACGCATGATAAACACAAAAGTCCTGAATCTAGGTTTTCTAGTCCTGTTATAGCGATTGTAGACTGCGAGCGGTCATGAAGTGGTGGCCTCCAGTTGCACTTTCTGGAGACTGCCAGCAATCTAGGACCGTCATAACAGCCATGAGGTATGCGGTTAGCCTAGTTTCCCGTGTCAACACCAATCTACGTCAAAACGATGTAGGTTCATTAAAACGCCTTAGACACTATATAAGCTCATCCTTAGGCTTGGGATCAACACCCTAGCAACTGTGAACACTCTCTGTGCCTCTCCCTCACACTTTTCTTTCATTCTTCCTCCTCCCCAAGCTTTCGGTGATGATTTCCATGGAATTTAATCAGTTTATTCCCTTTTGGCCTAGCTTATGAGTTTGGGCACTAGCAGACATGGTTTTCTCATAACGTTCTTCCCATTAACATTCCAAATTCAATTTTTGGCACAATGTCATATTATTTATGTTTTCATTATAATGTTTGGCAATTCCCCAATCCTCCCCCTAAAGTCAAGTTATCAGGAGAAGCACACTCCTGGTTACCAATGGTGAGTGAGTTTAAGCTCATGGTCATACTTTTGGTCATTATTAGTATTTTTTCAGCATTATATAAATTATTGATGAAATTCCAGAATGATTTATGCCCAGAAAACATGCCTTCTTGAATTATAGAAATTTTAGATAATTATTGTTTTTAGTTACCATAGAAAATATTATTTTAGAAAACTCATGGGACCATGTTTAATGTATGTATGCTTTAGAAATATTTATAAGTTGGAAAAATTTACTTGAACCCTAGTTTATAGTATGAATCGTAAGAATGGTGAATTATTTTATATATTAGCTTTTAGCCAATAAATAGTGAGAACAAAGACGAGTTAACGACAGGATTGATCGTTAATCTTGGTACCAAGTGGTCCGCGAGGACTAGGTCATGCACAGGAAGGAACCTAATGTAGTGTTCATTTATGGGACCTAGTTAGGTGCCCATTATTTTAACCATTGGCTTAATTTCAGCTATCAGCTAAGTTATATATACATACAGTACAACTCATGTTTCTTTACTAGTTATTGCCATAGATTCAGTTGAATTATTATTTTCAGTACAATTATATGTATTTAAATATAAAAATATTTTATATCAACTGCATGTATATTTTATGTATTATTTCTTGTTGTCCCATGTGGATTGTGAGTGGAGTCCCTTATTGAGTTTTGATTAACTCACCCTCTCTTTTCCTCTCCAGATTTAGTTGCACCACATGATTCTCCTCATAGTGTTGCAGCATTGTTTTGGTGAGTTTCGCTTTGGAGTGAAGCTTATTCTTGATTATTATAGTTATAGTACTGCTTCAGTGATTGTGTAACAGATCCCAGACATTTATAGTTTTTATCAAAATTTATTTAACTTCCAATTATTTATTTTAACAGTTATGCTTGGCTTCGACCTAGATTGTGATTATTATGCAGATTTATTTGAGTATTTTTCTAGCATTATATAAATTATTTATGAAATTCAGAATGATTTATGCCCAGAAAACAAGCCTTCATGAATTATAGAAATTTTAGAGAATTATTGTTTTGTAGTTACCATGGAAAATATTATTTTAGAAAACTCATGGGACCATGTTTAATGTACGTATGCTTTAGAAATATTTATCAGTTGGAAAAATTTACATGAACCCAGTTTATAGTATGAATCGTAAGAACAATGAATTATTTTATATATTAGCTTTTAGCCAATAAATAGTGAGAAACGGAATAGCGAGTTAACGAGACAATCGTTAACCTTGGTACCAAGTGGTCCTCCAGAGGACTAGCTCACACACAGGTAAGGAAATGTAGTGTCCATTTATAGGACCTAGTTAGGTGCCCATTATTTTAACCATTAGCTTAATTTCAGCTATCAGCTTAGTTATGTATACATACAGTACAACTCATGTTTCTTTACTAGTTATTGCCATAGATTTAGTTGAATTATTATTTTCAGGTATTTATATATATTTAAATATAAAAATATTTTATATCAACTGCATGTATATTTTATGTATTATTTCTTGTTTCATGTGGATTATGAGTGGAGTTCTGTTTCCTAGTTTTGATTAACTCACCCCTTTCTTTTCCTCCTCTCCAGATTCAGTTGCACCAGGATTCTCCTCAATAGTGTTGCAGGCATTCTTTTGGTGAGTTTCGCTTTAGAGTGAAGCATGTTATTGATTATTATAGTTATAGTAATGCTCCAATGATTATGTAGGCAGTCCAGACATGCATAGTTTTTATCAAAATTTATTTAACTTCCAGTTATTTATTTTAACAGTTATGCTTGGCTTCGGCCCATACTATGATTATTATGCAGATTTATGTTACAAATGAAATTTCAAAATTTTGGAAATTAGTTATATTTGATATATTTGGATTATATTTTCAATATTTATGCATATTAGCTAGTCACATTATCAGAGACTTCTTTAGGGACCCAATTCCTCATATACTAGTCATGTCCTCTAGGCGGGTCGTGACATATGGAGGTCTTCTTCGTTTGGCCCTCTCATGTGCAAGCAGCCTTAGTGCATGCAATGTTTCCATCATTTTCTCCTCTCGCAAAAACAATGGCAGAAAACACGTTTAGTTAGTCAATAGGAACTATGGCGCAGCTTCATGATATAAAATCCATATGTTTGTAAAATCATGGTGCATCGTTTGCGTTTGTTTCCAATTCTCGGATATTGACCGATGGCCACTGAATTGATAAACTTGAAATCATGTGAAGACACGGTTGAATTTATGAGAATTTGCATTGGCTAGCATTGCGTTGTATAATTTGAAATAATGTGAATATACTATTGTCATTTGGATTTAACAAGCAATTGCATCAGCATGATATGATTATTTGTCCAGTCCCTAAAAAAGTGAAAAGTGGAGAGATATAACCTAAAAATTTGCCGTGACAGTGAATTAGAGAATCCATTGAGGATTTGCTCCCTATTGTTGTGATTGTTTTCGTTCTGATTGGTTCTGCGAACCTTGATGGGGTGGGCGTATTTACTAGCCTCTCGATAGGCATAGATGTTCTTACCTAAAAGTGGAGGTAAGGCTGTAGCTGTCTTCGATCTCCATATGAGTGCGGGTGAGGTACCTGCAAGATACTCATATGCTCAAGTCAGTGAATGAATAAGGAATAGAGTGGTAAAGGTGTAGTTTGTATTATGATTGTATTACCCAGGGGCGTAAACCCCTTTTATAGAGTGAGATGTGCCTATGATAAATTAGAAAATATTCATAGGATTTAGTAGATATAAGATATTTTTCATAATTAGCTAGAGATATGATTCGCTACAAGAGATATAGAAAGATAATAAAAAATTCCATAAGATGATAGGAGATCTTGTGCTATCTGATAGGCAATATAGAAAATATTCCATGTCAAATTGATGGAGAATCTCTAGGAGTTATTATGCTACGAACGTAATTTGTGAAGTCCCTGTCTAAGTTCTTTGAGGTTGGACCGATCTTAGGCTCATATTTCTAGTTCGGTACACTATAAAATTAATTACAATCATGAAAAACTTCGCAGCATAAATTGTCCCAGCAATATTTTTGTCCATGGGGATATCGATCAGGAACAGGCATCACTTATTGCATGGTTGAAGGCTTTTTGCCCTGTACTACTCACTGATGAAGCTAAAATTGGCATTTGGCAGGGGGGCCAACCCACAGAAAACAAAGTTCATCATCAGTCCAAAATCTTCTAACAAATTCAAAGATCTCTTCTCCTTTTAGCAAAATCCAAAACTGCCAGTACTGGAGAAGTGATAAGCCAGCAACAGGGAAAGGCCATATGACCAAGAGTAATGGAGAAGCTACCGTGTCCTTTTTCCAATCTCTTTTGACCATGCTCACTTTGTCAGTGAGAGTTCTTTTCTTTTAAGTCGAATTGTCAGTAACATTTTTTTGTTCATTGGATGTAGTAAGAATTACTCTCACCACGATGAAAACAAGTCATGGCAGTTTGCGAACCTTTTCCATGGCATTACTATGTGCTCACCCGGTAAAATTATGTGGGACATTGTTGAGCACAGAAACACAGTGAAGCATAAGCATATATATAGTTTGAACATTCGATATTCCATAGTAGATATTATTCTGTTCTCTCAATTCCAATTACTGTATGTCTAAAAGATTTAATGGTCATTTTAATTTATAATTTTATATTTACGAGTCATTTTAGTCTTTAATTTTTAATATAAGTTAAATTAGTCTCTAATATTATAAACTATGAGTCATATTAGTCCCTCAATTCACTTTTATTTAACATCTCATCAAATAATCAATGATGTCTAATGTTAAGTGATATTTTCATATACTTTATATTATCTAAAGTAGAATTAAGTTTAAAATGACTCATTTTAATGTCTAAAGTTATTTAAAATAACTCATTTAAATCTCTTTTCTAAATCATAAAATGACTCATTTTCTGTAATTTTAGACACAAAAATAAGTTTTTTTAAATTTTATTATATTTCAAATAACACATAACATATCAAGATATCATTTAACATTACAAAATATCATTTAATTAATAAAATATTAAGTAAAAATAGGATGAATGACTAACTTATTCACGTTTTGAAATGTTATGAATTAATTTGATTCATTTTAAAAGTTAAAAGAGTAAAATAACTCACACAAATATAAATCAGGAACTAAAATAAAAATCAATTCCTATCAAATGCGAACTCAAAATCATTACTATTTAAAAATTAAAGTCTGTCATTTCAATCAATGTGTTAATGACTCAATAACATGTTTCAGTCAGTTGAAACGTAATTTTTTGTGAACGTGGCATTTCTTTTTGTTTTTCCTTCTCAAATTAATCACAATCATTCACTTTGATGCTACTACTCTTTGGGTACATGGTTCCTGCTAATCCCAAGTACGCATGTACGAAGTTTATTAATCATAAATTTGGTGTAGTGCAACAGTTCTGCAGTAACCCTACAAACCAGATATACAGACCTTAAGCCTGAAGGTACAGAGGTTAAAGGTTCATGGTAACTGCTGCATTGAGCTCAGCCACAACATACAACTGCCACGCTTCAACATGTCTCAGACCACGTGCCATGGCGAGACCAGTTTGTTGGTATCTATAAACTTTATAGAATGACTCTTACCAAAAGAGCAAAATATATATATATATATATATATAGAATGACATTAATTATATTGGTTTTGTCTGGGGATATAAGACTCGGCCATAAGACTAGCTGTCAACTTATCCCTCAAATATACCCATGATATTAATTCAGGGCTTTAAATTTTTTTTATATCATTTTAGTTTCTAAAAAATATGCATAATATAATCAATTTTATTCTTGAAAGTTTTTTCTTCCAGTTTAATTCTCAAAACATAATTATATATCATTTTATTTCTTTAAAATGCATACAACATATCTATTTGATTTTTTCCCCATAAATTAATAGACTTATTTAATTTTATGTGCATATTTAATTTTTAAAACTAAAGTTATGGCACAAGTAACTTTTAGGAATTAAATTGATATAAAAAAAATTTCAACTGATATCACATATATCTTTTGAGGACTAATATTGATAGATTTTTTTAAACTAAATTGATATTACATATATATTTGAGGTACCAAATTAGTAGTTTAATCTTTACATAAGATGATCTTGATATACACATAGAAAACGTAGATTCATTTAGTTAATCCAAAAGGAAGTCTTATGCACTTAATCTATTTAATGATTCTTTATAAAAATTGAATTTGATCAATTTGATTATTGAATTATATGATATTATATTGATAATTAAGTATGTCAAACTTAAAAAAATGGACAACAATATGCATGTATAAAACATATTATATGAAATTTTAAAAAATATATCATTGAGATTTACTTATATTTTCAAAAAATCTTATTAATAAAAAATAAAGTGGCATAATGAAGTATTAAATTATTTTTAAATTATATGAAATGTTATATAATTGATTTACTTGAAAGGAACTTTAAATTCAACAGTTGATTAATGAGATTTCATATCCATAAAAAATTATTGAATGGAAAAAGTATATCATAACTTACTATTGGATTAAATGAATTAAATTCTCACAACTCAAATGTATAATAATAATAATAATAGTAGTAATAATAATAATAATGGACATGTCATAGATTATTGTGATGTTTACATAATACTACTCATAAAAAATGATACACAATTTCATTTATAACCAAGTTTTTTTTTTGTGTGTTTTAAACATTGGCATCATTATTAGTTAATTCTAACAATTAACCAACAAAACAATAAGTTTAATCGAAGCAACATATTATTTTCATTTAAAAACAATCGTCTATTTTTAAAATTTTATTTGCACAGATAATTATTTCTTAAAAAAATTTAGATAATATCAAATATTTTTTCTGGTTATATCTCTATTGAATAGGATTAAAATAAGTGAGTATGAAAGAATAGTCGAATAAAGAAGAGTAATGAAGAATAGTGGGGGTGTTCTCAGGGATGCTTCTGCTGTTTTTCAACGAGGTTTTTCTGCGAAGCTTGGCTGTTGTCCAGTTGCGGCTGCAAAATTATGGGGTGCCTTTTATGCTCTTCATTTAGCTTGGAAGATCAAGTTGATGAAGCCAATAGAGTTGCGGATCATATTGCTTCAGTGGCACATACTCTTGGGATAGGTTGTGACGATGCAAGGGGTGTTGCGTTCCTCATTTTGTTTCTGTATTTGGTTGTGGAATAAAAATAAGGGTAAAAATTACCTAAATGAATTATATATGTTATTTTACACATAAAATTCATCTAGATAAATTTTACCCCAAATTTTCTCTTCAACCAAACACACCCTTAGTGTTTTCTGTGTTTGGGCATTAGCCCCCCACCAAAAAAATAGAAAAGTAATGACGGATAATTTTGTAAGCTAAATTTCCGTAACATTGGCATTTTTCCAGTTATTTTATTTTATTTTTATCTATGAATACATTTGTAACTAGATAATTATTTGAAAACATGGTAATATATATTTAATGGAGATTTAAACTTTTTTTTTTATATATATTGGCGATAATGAGATTTAAACCTATAACCATATGCAAAATATATAAATCATTTACCACCGGCTCACTCCTGATGACCTGGATATTCAAACTTTGAATATCATTGCACTCTTTTCTAATTTTCCAAAAATTTGTGACCCGTGTTATTATGTTATCTTAAATACTATTGAAATATTTTAAGATATGTTATAAGGATCCTTTAAAGTGATATTGATCACTTTATAAAATAAAGTAAGAGGATTTTGTCTTTGAATTAATAAATTTAGAAATGATGTCATTTTTATTTTATTGATCAAATGATGAAACTCTTATTTTACTTTTTAAAATGAGATCCTCATTTTAGAAAATTTAAATTCGCTTTGAAATTTGAATATTGATTCTCTCTTTTTAAGAGTACAATCAACTGTATGCAATCTTATAAACTTATTATTTACATTTTTGAGTTTTTGGATTTTAGCTTGGTTAAGAAACAAGAATAAAAATGCATTAAATGTATTAAAAACTTTAAAAGATTCTTAACACATTTAGAGCTTATTTATAATTTTTTCCCCATTTTTATCACAACCAAATATGTCATTAACTAGTTCTTTAAGTATATCGTGGGGAGGTTAACAAAACCTTTAATTTCAGGTCTTTATGAGATTTTCTCATTTGTTTTATGTGCTATTCTTCATTATAAATATTCTTTCATAGACTAAAATCATTGAAAAAAAATAGAGACTTCTCAATATATATATGAAGGTAAAAATGACTTCAAATAGGCTTTTTCCATTGAAAATATAATATGAAAAATTTTTCTGCTTAGTTCTATGATACCTGATGATAACGGGCTATAACATATGCATATTGGGCACTTTCATTTTTTTGGATTGAATTATTTGTCAAGGAAAGAGCTTATTTTTGGTTTGATAGTTGTTGAAATTCCAAACTACATTTGTGAGACTTGTTAATTGGGAAAAAAACACAGGGATTCATTTTCGTTGGAAAATCATGGAGATAGCAAATAAGTTGTTAGAGATTGTGCATTCAGATATGAGCACTGTTGATGTACCAACTCATGGTGGCAGTGGATATTTTATCACCTTTATTGATGATTTTAGCAGAAAAATATTGGTGTATTTTTTGAAACATTAATCAGAAAAATTAGGCTAGACATAATTTTTGGAGTTAGATAACTCAACTGATTTATGGAGGAGCCACGTGCCTATCATCTAAGAGTAAAATAAATTCTTTGATATATTAAATTAAATGTACCCCAAATAATGGAATATTTTATGAAAATGCTAATGCTGTGAAACTTGTTTGATATATAGATGATTAGCCTGATATAGAGACAAGAAAAAGTATTTCAAGGTATTTCTTTCATCTTAGGTTGCAATGTCATGGTCATTAAAGAAATAACCAGTTGTTGCACTTTCTACAACAGAAGAATACACAATAGCAATAATTTGTGCCACACAGGTGAACAAAGTCTATTGCCTACCTCCTCAAATTAGAAATTAATTTTTGCTAAGTTGTATCAAGAAAATGTAGTAAAAAGGCACAATCTAAGTCGTCTCTCAAGGAGGCTTTATCACTTAGTTGAGAAAATTGAGGGTTTTGAATAATGAGAATTAAGCAATTTAAATGAAAAGATAGTAGCAACAAGATAATAGTAACAGAGAGAAAACACTAGTCCAAGATATTCCTAGGATTGGAAATTATCATTGACCAAATATTGAATTCATTAGTGGCTATTAGTAATTAATTATTGCCAATTCTACTAGTAATCAATCGATCCCTAGAATTTGACCAATGCAAATAATAACTAATAAATGATATCTCAATTTATTTAGGAATCACATTGATTTAATGAACCAATTGCTATAGCCTAACCACCAATCGGAACATTAATTCTAATGTTCTCCCTCAAACATAAACCAATAGATCTATCAATTACAACTGCTAATTTAGTTATCTCAATAAAAATTATATCAATCACCACAACAATTATAGGAATAGAAATCAGAACATTAAGAAAACTAATACATTTAATATAAAAAAGGTCTCAATTATCCAAAATCCCTACACTAGTAAGAAGATATACTCTTCATCTCTAGAGGATTACAACAATGAATCTAAAAGTGTACCTGAAATTAATAGCAACAATCATTGTTATAATCCACAAGAACAAAACAAATTCACCTATAACATCCCTAGAGAGAAGAGTAGAGAAGAAGAAGATGTAGAGAGAGATATAGAAAGAGAAATGTGGAGAGAGAATAATAGTAACTAATCCTACTAGTCAAAACTGAGTTAAAAACTAGAGTAAAAGTCTGTGTCAATCCCTTAAATATTGTCCACTAAAATAGCCCAAACTAGAGCCCCAAAACAGATTAATGAGCTGATATCCCATTATTGCACGAGCACTGCGCTGATTAAAACGATGAGGCTAAAAATTGGATGGTTGTCACTCTGGAGAGTTGCAAGTGCTAAATGAGTGCTCCATGCCTACCGAATGTGAGCCTCTATGCTTTTTCTTCCTTTTGCTCCAGCTCCTTCCCAATAGTTTCTCGCCTTATTCTTGACATTTTGCACTTGATCCAAAGCTTCTATGCACAAAACCATACTCAAAGAGACAAGTCAAATGCAACAAAGTGTAATTACAAATTATTCCAAAATCAGTGTAAAAGTCAATAATTCTATTAAAATCACACAATGAGAAATAAATCAAAATCCTTATTAATCACATTAATAACTTAGCAAAACTGATGCAAAATGCTAAAGTTTGGTAGTACGATAAGTGGTATAAATGCCCCTTATATATCAATAGGCGATATGGCTAAGAAAATTCTTGAGTTGTTAAATCATAAACAAAGTTTTCCTATAACGATATTCCTGTGACAACAAGTCAACAATTGCACTTTGCAAAAATCCAGTATTTTTCCATGAGAGATCTAAGCACATTGACATTCGATTCCACAAGATTTGAGAATTGATAGCCGATAAGGAAGTATCGATTGATTATTGTGCTACTGGAGATCAAGTTGCAAATATTTTTACAAAGCTATTGAAACTTGAGCTATTTTACAAGTTGAAGAAGATGCTTGGAATAATCAATTCTATAAGTTTGGTTTAATGGAGGCAATGTTAGAGATTATTAAACCAAGCCTATCCATAAGCCTTGCACCTAGTCTACGATGATTTGGTTACAAAGAAATCAAATTAGCCGCTGTCCAAACTTGTCATGCGCTAGTTTCTTTTGAAATTGACAACAGCTCCTTGCAATATTTACTAGTAGATATCAAATAAAGCCCACAATAGACCATAATAGCTCAACAATTGCTGGCACAAATATGATAAAATTGCTATGCCTCATGCTGCTATATTTTCATGAGTTTTAAGTCATTGTACACTAGCTGTAGGCTAGTCTAGTTAGCACCATTTCTTGCATGAAGAGTACTTCAACTATGGGTTTTGCTTCCTTTAATATTTTATTAACTTGTAAAGCCTATAAAAGGCAAAGCCATGAACTGCGGTTCATCAATCGATCAAGTTATCAAATTACAAATATTCTCTCTTCCTTTTTAATATGTGTCATGTTTGTGAGAGAAAAATATTAAGTGTGTTATTTTTAGTGAGTTTTTGATATCATTCTTTGACTATGAACTATCCTTAGAACATCAGTTAACTCTTGTTTAAATGATCGAAAAAAATCCTAAGTATATTGTTACTTGGCTGTCTGCCAAACACTTTTGTGTTCCTTCTCATCAAGCTCAAAGGTTTTGGATTCATATCGCAGTAAGCCAAAACTCTTTTTTTTTTTTTTTTTTCAAATCCTCAACATTGATTTTATTTGTGCCTAGTTAAACCATTTGCCTGAATGAATTGGAGGGAGGTCCCTCCATTTGCAACAATAAATGTTATACATGCATCCTAGAACTCGGTGCCGGTTACGAAGCCGACAGTCAAAATGGAATAAAGAGGATCCAATGGGGGCACAGGCACTGCGAGACATGCATGCATTTCTTTCAACCCACGCCCTTTTGCCTCATCACTTCCTTTGTCCCATTTTTTTCACTGTTAGAAGAGGATATATGGGAAATATTTTTTTCAACCACCCACACCTTTAATACTATATTGACACCTAATTTATCACTTTTAAATTTTATGTGATATTTGCTTAAAAATACAAACTTTAATTTTTCATCTTTAGATTTGATTGGTTGTCCAAGGACACCCACTTTTGGGTGTTGAAATAACACCACCATCAATATATATAGTAGTAACTTTTTTTTCCTTGCAAAATTACATTTCTGCAATGAGATTCGAAATTAGCACTTCATGTATACTATTTAAATCTCTTATCATTAGACTTATCCAAACACCTTATCATCATACCAATCCTATTGTTGCTTTTCAATATAATAATATATTAATGTACATTGTCATAGAACTATTATTAAATTGTTCAATGATAGATTTTTTCATGTTAGATTATTTGTATGAAAACTCTTATAAATAAGCTCTAGGTATAATTTTATAAATGAAATTTATTTATAAAAAATTTTATCCTATTTTTACCTTTTATCAAACACATCGGTATATAGAGTAAAAGGGGAATTTAGACGTTTCTTCCAGAAATATTATCCTGGAATCTTTGATGAACTACTAAATTTATTGAAACAGACTGATATAGTTGAAAACAATACACATGTCCATAAACACATATAATAAGCAAGCTGTGTACATCATTATTTTGTGTGTGTGTGTGTGTGTTTTTTTTTTTGGCCATATAAAAGTTACAAGCGTTAGTATATATATATATGGAAGATCGCCTGTGGACGGAAAATAAAGAAATGTTTCTGCACGTGAGATGATGGAATGGAAGAATTCCATCCTTCTCTTTATCTCGGGGGACAAAAAAAAAAAAAACACATGAAAAAGAATTGAATAAAATAATGCTTAAATTAGTGTACTAGTAGATACGTGAAAGTTGATTTGTTACAAAATGGGGGAACAGGGAGTAGCTTGTGCAGCAATCCATGTGAATTGATCCTCTTCTTATTAGCAACCCAGGTTTGGACTTATACGACCATTGACTCCATATAGTTAGCTAGTGCTGCTGTGGTTCTTGTCTTTTTCTTTTTCTTCTTCTTTTTATTTTTTATGTATTTTTTAACCCTCATAAACAGTAGTTTCTACGAAGGTACAGGACGAAAATATGTATTTCAGCACCGAATATATCTTTGGCATGGAGTGCCATTATTAGATGCGCTTCAATTTCTAACGTAGTCCCATACTTGCGCCTGATCATGTTGTCTTGAAGGATATTATATATAAATATATTAGTAGAAGCATAGATCAGAGATGAATTTAATTATAGATCCGTCATAGCTGCTGCGAATCGAATCTCTATGCTAGTGTAAAGTCAAAGTTGTATGCGTGCACTGTTAAACCTTAATTAAAGTGGTGATCTAAATGGCTTCTTCCATAAAATTGTTTCAAAGTTATTAGTGGTTTCATAAAGAAAAAATGATTTTCTCTACTATACTCACTAAATGCTTAGGAACTACTTGTGATGCTTATAAATCGTATACTAGTTTATTTAGAAATCATGCGTTAATATTTGAGAATTTTAGTGTGCTTTAGGATAGAGTATTTCTAAAATACAAGAGAATTTAAAATACTAGAAAATTAAAATACTTCAATTAAACTCCCTTTAATTTTTAAATTTTTTGTTTGGACAGATACTTACATTTTTTTCATTTGTAAAATACTTTTTTTGGGTGAGGTAATTATATAATCTTGATTTTAACATTTTATTTGAAAAACATAAGGTAATTTAAAAAAAAGATTTTTTTTATTAATAATCAAAATTCAACCGATCTAAAATCAATTATAATAAGTTCATATTTAATAAATTATATTAAATTTTATTCATAAAATATTTTAAATTTGAATTATAAAATTTAATTTTATATAAATAAAATGGAATGATACATAAATATAACATCATGTAATATAAACTGAATATTAAAAAATTTAAAATGCAATAAAATAAATTTAAAATAACAGGAATGAAAATCTCATAAATATAAAGAAACTGAAATGAAATCTAATAGAAATAAGACTTACCAAAATGAGAAAAATGTATACTTGTACTTGTAGGGATTTTAAAAATTTCCTCTCTATAGGTGGAAATTAAAATTCTTTATTCTAGATAAAATTCCTCTTTAAAATCCCTTGGATTCTATAATTTCTTCTAAGTTAATATCCAGAGGATATTTTATCATGATGAATTTTAAATCCTTTCAAAAATTACATTCCCTCTTATAATTGCTCCATTCAATCGCACACTTAGTTTATTTATTGATGAACAAAACAACGGCTTTTTTACCAAAGAAAAGAAAATGTTAATTACATCTATCCATGATTTTGAACACTATTTACCTATATACAATATTTTTTTAAAGCAATACGGCTAACAATAAGCCAAAAATCAATGAAATATTTTCATGCATAATATGGCTAGCTACTAGCCGTATTATATGCATTGCACGACACTGACATTGTGAGTTTCGAAGCCCAATTTTGAACCCATTTCAGGCTGCATTATGCAAGAATTGATTGCACGTATTATGGTTAGCAACTAGCCATATTAATTACATGCCATATTACATGCAACCAATTCTTGTATCATGCGGACTCAGTTGGCCAAAAATTGGGCCACAAAACTCTATAAAAGGGAGATGGCTCCCCTTGGAAAGGGACCATAAATAATTTTCTTCTTTTCTAGAGAAAGAAAGTTAGTGAGGGGTAGAGAGAAAGTTAGTGAGAGGTTGCAAGTAAAAGTAGAGAAGGGTGTAGTAAAAGCAAGATAGCTTGTAACAACATCTATCGTCCACTGAGTGCGGACATGTCTTAGCAAATCTTGATTCATAGGTAATTTCTTTGTCTAGTTCAACTTAAACATTTTTAATTTTGTTTATTTTAAAAATGTTATAGAAATTTAATTTAAATGGATTTACTAATTAATTTTAGTTTATGTAGTTTTAATTTTGTTTAGTCCAAAGATTTAATTTTGATTTTTTTTAAATATAGATACAATTTCAATTTAATTAATTCATCTTAATTGAGAAATTTAAATTCAATGCAATAAACATACATTTTAAATTTGGTTTACTTTAGAAATTTTAATATAAAAATTTTATTTTAGTATTCTTGTTAAGAATTTAATAATTAGTTTAGTTTATATTATACAAGCTTATTTTTAGTTTATACTTTCAACTTAGTTTATGTTAGGGACTACTTTATAAATTTTAAATTTTGTGTAGGTTAGAAATTTTAATAAATTTTTTTTTTATAATAGATTTGTTAGGACTTTAGTAATTTATTTTAGTTTATATTATACACATTTATTTTTAGTTCATAACTTGTATTTAGTTTAGGTTAGGGACTATTTTCTACATTTTAAATTTTGTTTAGTTTAGAAGTTTTAAAATAAAAAATCTATTTTGGAATATACATAAGAATTTAATAATTTAGTTTAGCTTATACACTTTTTTAGCTATCTTTTATATTTGCTTTTATTTTATACATTTTGAGTTTTATTTACTTTAGAAATTGTAATATAATTTAGTAAATTAGTTTAATTTATGCAATTGTAATATAATTTTGTTTATTTTATTTCCTTTGCGTAGCCCAAATGAGTTCTCGCTGTAGATTTGACTTTACGCACGTTGATTCGGATCCCTGTATTTAGCTATACTTTATACATGTTGGGTTTTGGTATGCTTCACAGGTTTTCTTTAAGTATAATAACATGTTGCTTTCATCCTTTGTGGAGTAGTGGCACCTTGAGACGCACACATTCCACTTACCTAGGGGAGAGTGTACCATCACTCTGGAGGACATTGCATTCCACCTGGGCTTATTGGTGGATGGTCCACCCATGAGCAGTTGCATGGGTGCATGGCATCACCATCATAGTCTGGAAATATAGGACCTTTGCGATTAGTTACTCGGAGTGTGCCACCTGAGAGTTTCAGAGGGCCTATAAAATACAGTTTCCATGAAGTGGCTTTTTCATACAATTCTCCCATTGGGTCCATAGGAGAATGAGGCACAAATCATGCAATCAACTCAAACATATATACTGATGTTGATTGGTGGTGCATTTGAGATTTCTCCCGCCTGACGTGATTTGGAGGAGTGTGTGAGGCTCAGTTGGGGTCTCCTTGTTGTACATATTGTACCATTGACTAAGCCGAGAATGTGGCATGCATACCAAAGACCTTGCCAAATGTCTCAATCTGCTATAGTCATTGATTTGTTACAGAATGCCACGACTTAGGCTAGGAGTTGATGATGGTATCTTGTTTCCACTGACACTAAGGTATGATTGATTTTTTTTTTCATTTTTGGAATTCATTTAATCTTTAGTTTAATTATTTCATTTATTCTTAAAAGGTATATGAACTATTTTCGAGTGGCGCATATGTAAATGTTTGCTGATGTTGCAGATGTTGCAGGTGAACGGTTGTAGGTGATAAGGATGCATATTGATTTACTAACTCATGATGATGTAAGTATATTCTTTTTTGTGTTGCTTTTTTTTTTATTAATAATATAGATTTGTTAAAGCTAATGACGTTTATGCAACTACAGTTTATCTGGACTCAATAGGACATCTAGGAAAATATTTACAATTAAATAACAAAATAAGAAATTTAAACATAAGAAATTTACAATTAACAAAAGGACAAAATATTTCATTAAACAAGACTTTAACTACAAATTAAATTGTAATAAATAAATTTAACATATTACCATTGTTCACCTTCTCTTCAAAATCCACCTCATTAAAAGGTTCAAAGCCCTCAATTGAACCATCTAGTGGAAACTCTCTACCAACCTCCATTGCAAGTTGTCCCAAAAGTTTGGGCTACCCATAACATCATCCTCATTTTCTCCTCGAAAGTTTTGATTATGCACTAAACTTGGCAACGAAATTATTGGTAAGGCTGGGCCAATGACAATGCAACAAAACTTTGAAGGAAACCAGATCCTCAAATCTAAAGTTCTAACTCTCTAGAGCTATGAATACCTCCATAACACGAAGTTTGGGAAACTAGACATGACAATCGAACATTATCTTGATGACATCGTTGTCAATTTAAATGACACAACTTCCATACTTACCACGTTGGCTTACCAACATGGGCATCTATATACCAGGATTATCCGCTTGCTTTCTTCACACAACCTATGAATAATTTTGACATGAAGCTCTAAAAGAGTCATGGATAAATGGACCTTCCCAAGTACTAGATTTTGACAACAAAACTACACACCATCTTGTGTGTTTTGAAGAATCTTAGAATTATAGTGAACAAGCATATTACATCTCTCATCCATTTTTTTCCTTTTCTCAGAATCACACTCAAAGAAAATACTACTCACTCTACTTATGGAGTAGAGAGTTCTTGCATTTAAATAGAGGAATGGCCTTTAGAAAATGGCTAACTGCTAGGCAATTTTTTTTCGGAATTAGAACTCATAATAAGGTTAACAGTGCACTGTATTCATTTGATTTTCGCTTAACGACTATACATATTATGTGCATTTGTTTTGCACTAAATTAGGCCAGCAATTGGCTAAACATTGTGCTCTAAATCCGCTAAAATTGCCCACAATTTACGGCTAGCACCTACCTGTATGATGCCTGAACAAAATATTGTTTAGATTTTTAGTTATGTTACCCGTATCGCATTTTTGTTAAAAAAAAGTAGTGTATATAGATAAATAATTTTAGAAATTATGGGCAATTGTTTTAACCATTTTTTGTTTTCATTTTTTTGGCTAAAAATCTGCAAAACAAATGTACTAAAGACATACAAAAAGGCAGAATTTGCTATTTTCAATTGCTCGATAAATAAAATAGGGATAGTGAAATCAACTTAATCCGTCCAACATGCCAAAAATGGTGGGTTGGGTTTAGTATTTATTGGGTATAGTATTTAAGTTTGTCAGTTTTTTAAATTCGCCTAACCCTAAAATAATGACAAGTTTGATTGAATATTTGTGTTTGTCAAATTTTTTTCAAGCAACCTAACCTTTCAAAAAATGGCGGGTTGACTTTAATACATATTTTTGTTTATCAATTTTGTTAAATTTGCCTAACCCTAAGAAAAAAGATGGGTTTGATTAAATATTTGAGTCCATCAATATTTTTTAACCAATCTATAAACCACAAGTTGGGGTGAGCTTGGCTCAACTTAGAGTTTTTTTTTAAAAAAAGTTGAGATTTTCTATAAACTTACTATGGTTAATTTGTAAAATCTTCTTATTAGTCTATTATGAATATAATTTTTGGAAAATAGATTTGCTTATAATTCATTACTTTATTGTGATTGATTTGTATTATATTAAATTGTTGTGTTTGAATTCATATGTAAATTATGCAATTTTTCAAGTTTATATGAATATTAACTTATTGTTTTAGCTAAAATTTTGTTAACTATTTTTATTTTTTATTTTTTAAGGATAATAATTCATTAAAATAGGAAAATAATTTAAACTATTGTTCTTAGTATTTTTTTTGAACCTACCCAAAGATTGGTTGGTTAACCAATATTACTTTAGTATGATGGCCTGCCACTTATTTTGGCGAATTGAGGTAGGCCAGGACAAGTTGTCCTACTTTATCATCTTTAATATAAATTGATTTATCTAGATATGAACATATGATTTATTAGTACCATCATAGGTAGAAAAAGCTTTTGCAAGCATCATATCCTCTTAGACAATTTTTGAGCTAGCATATTAAAATCCACAAAAACAAAATTTTAGCTACTTTTGAAACTTTTCTCCCATTTTTAGCTAATAGACAAATGAACTTAATCCAATTCTCAGTGTTACTATAAAAAAAAATAAGTGGATATTGTCCTAATAAAATCATTAAGAGATAATTTAGAGAAATTTAGATACAATAAATATGAATTTAAAATGTTTAAGACTGACTATACATTTTGTTATTATATTATTCTAAATTCTCAATCAAGGCAACATAAACTTAAAGTTGAAATGAAAATACATTTGTAAAGGAGAACAAATGAGTTGTTATATGTACTTTTTCCCTTTCCAAAGCATACAAATATTCTTATATCAACTAGAAATGCTCTAATAAGAGTTGATGCATTGAGGAACTAGAAAGGAGATTAGTGTAGGTCAGACAACTAAAGGGAATATGGGTTGAATTTTGACAAACCTCATGAAAGATAAGTGTAATTTGCTTGTACCATTATAAATAGCTTCAATGCCTAAGAAGTAGTGCATTTCTTACAAATTCTTCCATGCAAATACCTTATTCAGTTTATTGATGCTACTAGAAACCTAGTGCGAATCACTATATGTAATCAAAATGTCAACTGCATAAACATGCACATATGTGGTGGAAGAGGAGGAGAATTTAGTAAAAAGAGTTGAGACAGGCCTAATGTAACACCCTAAAAATTATTTAAAAATTAATTTGAACTTTATTAGTCATAATTTAAAAAATCTAAGTTTTAGCAATGATGAGGATGACCTAACGACTTGTAAAAAAAAAAAAATTTCAGGCCGGGATTAATGGTAACCTTGCAAGCCCCACGGCCTTGGGCAGTTGAAACCATAGAATTGGGACCCAGAGATGCCCAAAATTGAGAAAAGAGAGGTTTGAGGTTAGAAATAGTTAGGAATGAGAATTTATACCTAGAATTAATTTTCAGGTAATGTTTAATTACCCAGGTATGATGTTTTATCCGTTGGTAGAGTTTTGATGTGATTTTTAACACTGTACAAGTTACTTGGTGGCCAAGTAACCTTTACCAACCACTTTATGCCAAGTAGAGGGCAAGGATTGAAACTTGAAAAGTAAGTTTCAATTATGGTCTTTCATTTATTATATTTTACTCAGGAGCTAATATCTCATCCATTCGGTGGAATTTTGGTGTGCAATTTTAACATAAAAAAGCTACTTACTCCCCAAGCTAAAGTAAACCACTTATCTTGAGCCAAGTGGATGGCCAAGATTCATTCTTTGACTATCCAATCAAATCCTAGCCATTCATGTAATTTCTTTTCCAAAAAAGAAAGAAATTTAGACTTTACCTACATAATTGCTACACCTATATCAAGATAAACATAATGCTACCCAACCTTATCACTCCAAGACCTCTAATTTTGGCCAAGACCTCTAAAATAAAGCCTCCATGTTTCTTTCTTCCAAAACCTCCATTGACAAGCTTCAAAGCTTGCAAAACCTAGCTCAAAGTTATTAAAACACCAAGATCTTTTCACAAAACATGTTCTACTTCTCATAATCTATTAAACTAACTGATTGAAATTTCATTTCATCACCATTTCTCACCTTGATGCCTAAAGAAGGTTTGGGGCTTGAATTGGTGGCCTTGAAGTGAAGAAAATCAATCTTGGAGCACTTTGGAGCCAAGGATCCACTAGTTTCCAAGAGTAGAGTATTTTAAACCTCTTTTACTTTAACTTTGTTTTTGGGATTTTCTTAGTGATTTCACTGAATATTTTTAGTTGAATTGGTTAATAATATACTGATAGTGAAGTGTTAATTTTGGTGGAGTGGTTTGATGTTGTGAAAAATCATTTTTGTGGAAAGAGATTTTGAACCATGCTGATGGATTTTCAATTTCTGCATGGACAACCACTAATCAAAAATTTTTTGAGTGAATTGTAGGTATTTTTATCAGCTAGAAAAATTATATGTTAAAGCTAACATCCTAAGGCAACTCTATGAATTTTCGTGGTGGATGATAAGGACTCTAGCTACTCTAAAAAAATTAAGAACCTAGATAGTAACTATGCTACCTAGAGTATTGGAACCGAAGTTGCGAATTTGTCTAATTTTTCTACCATAGTAAATGATTGAATTTTCCTTTGAAATTTTTACAAGACAACATCTTGAAGTGTAACTATGATTTTTATTTTGAATTGATTTAATCATTTGCTATGGTTAAAAATTATGCATTTCATTTTAAGCTGAGGTTAAGTGGTCTCTTAGCATCAAATTTGTCTAATTTTGTTTAATATAGTTAGAGAACTCTTTTTGTTATGAAATTTTTATAGAATCTTGTGAACACATTGAAGTGTCTTGGGTAATTTTTATAGTCTCTGAATTGATTGTTTGATGAGCAAATAAATTCATGCTACAAAGGTGTGAAATCTGCCTTTGTCCTGGAAATGAAACAATGCTTTGAATTGATGAAATAATGACATTTTTTGTTCTACTATGGCATGAATACTTGATGTTAACTATTTGACCATGTGACTTGTGACATATAAATGCATGCTAGAGGAAGTAAAGAGTGATTTATGAGGCATGATTGAAATTGTATTGTGAATGAATGCCTACATGTTCTTTATGCATGCATTTGGAAAAAGAAAAGAGAATGTATAAACTTCACTCGCATGTTCTTGACATATGGACAAAATAGAAATAAGACTTAGGTTGAATGAGAGGAAGGAAAAAAGAGGAACTTTTCCAAAGATATTTTGAGTCGACGTATTGGCTAGGAATAGATCCGTGTGTAATGCGAAAATGAAAAAAATATGAAGTCGATGATCACATATAGGAATGAGCTAGTCCTGATAAGCGTATTTTCCTTGTGTGGTATGATCCACTATAACTACCATTTGGTATAAACTATCTATTGTAGAGTTGTCTAAGCATATCCCATTTGGTATAAACTAAGTCTTTCCTATGTCGACAAAAAGAAAAATGCACTGATTTGACTTCTATGGTCATAAGTGAAACCATGTCACTTTGAGATAATTTCACTGCATGTATTATGCATACTCATCTTATTCCGAATGATTTGCCTAGGATGATTTACTATTTGTTGAAACATTTTGATATATGTGTACTAAGTGATTGCTTGTTAAAAGCTTCCACTTAGAGGGATGATTTTAGAATTTTAAAATGAATATTTAATATGTATTGCATGATCACATTTTCTGGATAAGCCAAGTGGTTGGAGCGTTAACGATGACATTATGATTGTGTAACTGGGAGTTATCCTACTAAGAATTGTATAATTTTCACCCTACACATTTGTGTTTCCTGTCATCTCAGGTTGATCTAGAGAACTATGGACTGCTACACAAAATGAATCGAATTGTAGAGTAGTTAGTAGTTAGTGTTTTTATTATGTTGTGCTTAGTTGTATGTATATGTCTGTAAACGTAATGGAGAACATATATGTATTAAAGCTCATAGAAGAGCTTCCTTTTGTACTTAACTATGTATTCAAAAAATGCTCTGTTTCCTTGTTATATAAGTTAATAGAATTGCACTTAGTTATTACACACGTTAATCGAGCTTTACTATAGATATTTAAGAAAGATCCGCTAATTAATAAGTAACAACTCTTGAATATGATGTCATGACTTAAGGATGAGGTTGTATTTGGGAGGATGTTACACCTAATATTAGCAAAAGAAAACTAATGGAGAGTAGAACATAGCTTAGTGTATGGCATATGTGGAGCTTACAAACAAGAGTAGGATCAGGCCTCAATCCCTTTTGGTTGTTGTATAACACTAGTTGAGAAAGTTTCCTATTTGAAAATACATTACTAAAATCAAGTTGCAAAATCTTAGCCCTTTCTTTTGATGAAATCCTTTGCAACTAACTTATAACCTTATCATTTGGAGAAAAGGAAGTTAGGGACTAGGTCTAGTTTTTCATTAAGGCAGTGTACTTTTTGAACATTGTTTGTTTCTAGTGGAAATTGTGGGGCTTGAGCAACAAAACTAGGTTCTATGTTCATGACATTAGATGGTATAGTAGAGGAAACTCCTGCAAAAGTTTTGGCTTTGGGGATACTAGATTTGCACCTCGTAACTGTAGGGTTATTATTGATTGGCAATGGAGGAACTTGAAGAACCTGAATTGGCAACTAAACTTAAGAGTAAAACAAGGTTTAGGTCTACCATTATCATCACCCGATTTGGATTGTGATTGGCACATGAGGAATCACATCCAGGTAAGCCTCATAATCGTTATGTCGTGCTAAAATGCATAATTTAGTACTATTTTCATCCCACCCATAATCAAACATGTTTTTCATTTCATAAATCAAGTCTAAAATCCATACCATCATAATAAAATAAATACTTTGAGTTGCTCTAATACAAAACCATGAAAATGATAAGATCATAAATACATATCCAATCTAAATCATAGTATCAAATAATATACTCATGTTGGAGCATTCTACAAAATATAACCCAAAATGCTTCACTAAAGTGAAGATTCACCCAAGCCGAAGCGCTATAGCTCCTAGAAGGAGGCTTAAAAGGATACGAGCAACAATTGTATCTGTAATGAGGAGGAAAATAGAGGGTGAGTTTTATTTAAAACTTAGTGAGCTAATTCTATCCGTAACCTCCACATGGGACAACCAACAAGAATATATAATCATAGTAATGCAACAACCATAAAACAATTTACACATTTAAGTACATAATAGTAATAATCCAAATACCAAATAAATCATATGAAACAGTACACTATTAGAGAAACGAAATCTCTGATATGATGGCATAATAGATAGTTTATATACATAGATATATACTTAACCTCTGAAGGGCACCTAACGAAGTCTTGTAAGTGGATACCTAATCAGGTTCTATTATTTGAATATTTCCATTATGTATGTCTTACCTTCTTGCATAATTGACATTGAGATCATGTTCTTGAGTTGTAGTAGTACATTCCTCCACAAGTATTTCTATCCCTGCCTCTTCATCATCCATCCTGATGTCTTCCTCCATATTTGGAAATCACCATGATTTATTGAACCTTGTAGTGTATTTTTAGCTATATTAGCTTAACTGACTTAGTTTTAATTGTTTGAAATACTTAATTATCTCATCTTAATTAAGCCATTAACTAAGCTTCAAACTGAAAAAAATTATATAGGACTCAGATCTTGATACAATAGAGGTGATGAAGGCATTGTATTCTTCAGTTAATCCATCCAAAATAACATCATCTATTTACTCTTCAATAGTCACTAGTGCACCAATTACAACTAATGTATCCACTATACTCTTAATTTGATTTTGATAATATGAAGCAGTTTTTTTATGGACTTTCATTTGTGCCTTCAATTGCTTTATTCTTGCCCTAATGTGCTAAGCAAAACAAACTTCCACTCTGTGCCATATTTTAAAGGAAACTAGTATCTTACCATTCGATTAGCAAAAGGCTTTTCCATCGAAGCTAATACAACAAAAATACTCTTTGACAACATTGAAAAAATGTGGCCTTCGATAGCAATAAGTGTGGCCTTTGACATAGGCCACGCTTTTCATGGCATTGCTTAATCAAGTGTTGCCATTGGTCTTTGGCCACGGTTTTTTGAATGCAAAGGCCACGGTATAGTCAAAGGGTGGCTTTTGATGAAAAAATGTGATCTTTGATTAAACAAAGGCCATATTTTCCGTTATACCTATAGCCATACTTTTCAAGAGTTGTCTATAATATACACTTTAGGTCACACTTAAAAGGCGTTGTCTATCTCTGCACCTAAGCCTACACTTCTAAGGGTGGTCTATTATATAAACCTACGGCCATGTTTTTAAGTTTGGCGTATTCTTTAAGTTAAGACCACATTTATGGAGTGTGCTCTATAGTTTACACTTAAGGCCACACTTTTTGATGTTGCCTATCCTCTAAGATCAAATGCTACACTTCTAAGCATTATTTATAATTGGTAGGCTATGTAGTGTTTTTTTTTATCTAATAATAACTTATTATTTTATATATTTAATTTTGTTATTCAATTATTTCTAATAATAAGGAGATATAAGATAAGCCAACATCATTTAATCAATTAATTATGTATATTAATCTCCAAAATATTTGTGACCTGATAATAGGATAACTAATGTTGAAAAAAAAAAACTCAAACAACATCCATCAATAGTTCCTAAACATTAACATAGTCATAATCCAATATTAACATATTAGTATTAATACTTTAAAGATTAACATAGCCTAAGTAGAAACAAATCTACATAAAACACATCAATAGGTCTCAAAATAACATCATAATTCATTTCCTGTTCACACTTCACAATGTCAAATGCTAAAAATCTTCATTATCATCCATCTAGAACAAATCTCTTTTCACCTCGCCAGGAGTCTTTTAGTCTCTACAATAAGAGAACACTAATAAAAATGATTAATAACAATAAGAAAAAAAAGGATAGAAATTTAACCACTATGGAGCACTACAACATGTAACATTTTTTCTCAAGTGGCATAAACCAAAATATTTCCTTCTAGGCTCAAACAAGGATCGAAAAAAATGTGATTTATTGTATGAATCAGAACAAAAGGACTTAAGCAATATGAAGAAGTCAAGCCACATAATGTACTTGAAAAACAAAATAACAAAGGTTAGTCAAGAAGATGACCCATTATTCGTGGTGCCATACCAGAGAGGGAGGAATAAAAAATCCTTTGATTCCTATAATCTTTTGCCCTTAAAAACTCCAAAGAACACCCAAAGCACAAGTTGACATTCACGTTTTCTAGTCCTCCTTTTTTCTTTTTAATTATTATTACTTCAAGGCCAAGACCCAAATTGTAAACCCATTCTTTGTTTACCAAGCAAAACCATGATTGTGCCCCACATAATCTGGAAATGCCCATTGCATATATGAGAAGATGCCCATTTCCCTACAAGGACTCCAGTTTTACAGTTACTTTTAACCACATTTCTCAAATGTGGTTAAATGTAGATAAAAATGAGGCCAAACACAGGCACTCATCAGACGTTGTATTACTATAACATAAACTGAATTCGGTCTTTCTAAATTTAGCTAAAATAAATGGGCCTTATAACCACATTTACAAATGTGGCTAAGTGCAATAAAACAAGGTAAAAAATGTGGCTAAATGAAAAAATTAATGTGGCTAAACACTTAATCTTTGCTTTCCACTTTTCACTCCAAACACCTTCTGAAACCGTCCTTCTCCTCTCATTCTCCCTCCCTCCCTCCCCACCACCTCTCCTTCCCTAGCATTACACGGTGTTATTGGTCAAGTTGAACAAGAACACAAGAAGGAATACCAACAACACCTTTTCAAAAGGTGTCTTTTACTAACCATAGCAGCACAACAACAAACAAAGGAACAACCAAAAATAAATCTTTGAAGTTTAAGAATGAGCATATTAGCATGAATTTTTCTAGATTCTCAAAAATCTCATCTACAAATTGCATCACCATATCAGCACAACACTTGGAGACAAACTTAGAAGCCTCAAAATCAAAATTTTACACTTGATGCTAACATGGATGACAAAGAACACAAGCACAAGCATCTTACTCAACCTTTTCAACCCAAAATATTCACAAGAAAGCTAACATAAAAAGCAAAGCAAGACTGGAACAATTGAGATACTTGGAGGCACTATCGCCACCATTATTGGCACCGCCTCGTCCACCTCCAAGACCAAATCTGTGCCCAAACCTTCGATCCCCATGCTCAAATTGCCATTTCTTCGATATCATCGGGACATCGACATTAGCATTGTACACTTCATAGAATTCGGACAAACAAATTCTAAAAATAAAATGGAAAAAGAAAAAAAAAAGCACCATTCACAACAAAGAATTTGGACAACCAAATTCTTAATAAAAAATAATTAAAAGAAATATTAAAAATAATTAAAATAAAATAAAATATGAAAAGAAAAAATAAAATAATAAAACACTTACTAGATAGAATTCAAGAAAGAATTCTTAAAAAGTTACAAAATAAAAATTAAAAAATAAAAAATATTAAATATTGAAAATAAATAAATTTAAAAAATAGAATAAAATAATACAAAAGGGAAAAATAAAAAATAGCACTGTTCACTAAAAAAATAAAAGCTGAATTCTTAAAAAACAACAAATGCAGCAAAGGCATTAACCTTCGAGTAGGTGAGAATCCCCATATGAGAATTGTAATTACAAAAATATCCAACTAACAAAGACATGTTTCATCTCTTTGAAACTATAGTAAACTCAACCACTAGTAAATGACAGAAGTTGAAAAACAAACAAACCAGCTAAGTACCTAATCCCTTTAAAATGTGTTTTATGTCGGATTGCACAATCCCATCATGAAACATACTAGCAAGTTCATTTTCTTGTTTTATTCCAACAAAACAAGACATAATTTAGGGTAACCATTGTTTCTGAGTTGGAAGATCAACTAATTAGCACAAAATGAGTCCCAAACCTTAAAAGCTACTATAAAATTGGACAGAATATGGTATTGGCAAACCAGGAAAGCTAAACCTCATTTTTGAAGACTAGAACACCATTCACAACAGAATCAATCACAACTATTGGGATAACTCCAATACTCTTGACCTCACCATCATTAATTGTAGCATCTCTGATAAGATTTATATTTTCTTCTTTTCATAATCAAGCGGAATATCTTAATACTTGAATCCTTAGTCTTTAGCTTAATCGAATAGAAGAAAATCTCCCTATATATTCCCAATCCAACAGTTCACATGAAATCCAACCAGTTATCAGGAAACGCATAAGTACTAACCACCATAATCATAGCATTAGCCAGTGTGACTAACAAGTGAAATGACTGACAGCATCCTGCCATATCATACATTATATATAGAATGAGGGTTTGCTTCTATGCTAGTCTCCTATCTTGATTAGAGCAATGATGGTAGAGATTAATAAACACTAATAAATAAGAAAATCAAATAGAAAAGATGTCAAGCAAAATCAAAGAACTACAAACGATCCAAGGCTTACCTTCACAATGTGAAAAAGAAAGGGTGAGCACAAAGCGTACCTTCACAATGCAAAGAAGAAAGGGTGTGTGCAGAGAGGACGTACCTTCCTTGGCGGGGTGAGGCTGGAAGACGCGGACTTGGGCGATGATGGGGAGACCTTGGAGTGGAGGGCGCAGAACCTTTCACGTTTCACCTTTTCACCTTTTACTTGATTTGGGATATGATTTGAGTAATGTTATTTTGACTCACACTTTGTGGGACATCTGCCGACATACTTACATTCACCATTGGATGGAATAGGAAACCCAAACTAAGTGGGATCCACATCTAATTCAATAATAGATGTGAGTGTATTGGCACGGTGTTCCACAAAGTGTGAGTCAAAATAACATTTCTCATATGATTTAGGTTAATTTGGCTCTTGGAGCACCTCTCATGTACACTCCATAAGAAAAATTACGAGGACTCAACGTTTTACTTACTTTTGCTTTGTATTTTTAAATTTAACTTTAATAGTTTCCTTCCAAAATTTTTGAGATTATTATTTTAACTTTGATTTATTCGCTCTAAATTTTTTTCCTTCAGAACAACTATTGGAAATGATAAATTTGGAGCCAAAACCTCTAGTAACACATTTTTAATTGTAATAAAAAAATATTAGCTACTATTTATTTGTGTGGTCTATTAATTAACTGTAAGCATAGCCAATTTATTTTAAATTAATAGGTCATGTTAAAAAGAGTGTGCTCTTATAATATTTTACTCACACTTTTTTAACATTGTTATATAAGCATACTCAAACGGTATTTTCAAAGCACTTATCATATGAGAGGAATTGATATGTTAAAATTAATAGTCATTTGATTATATTTTATTTTTTTAATCTAATATATAAGTATTGTAACTTATACCTATATTATGTTATCATTAGCAAATAGAAGGTATTATCAAAGTCCACACTTGTAAAAAAGTAGCCAAAAGGTACTGTCAAAACCCACACTTGTGAAAAGCGTGGCTAAAAAATATTGTCAAAGCCCACTCTTGCAAAAAGTGTGGCCAAAAGGCATTGTCAAAGCCCACAATTGCAAAAAGTGGTCAAAAGGTATTGTCAAAGCCCACCATTGCAAAAAGCATAGCTAAAAGATACTGACAAAGTCCATTCTTGCAAAAAGGGTGGCCTTTGTCGGAATAGGCCACACTTTTTAAATGTTGTTATGCAAGCATGGCCAAAGACACAATCAAAGCCCACATTTGCAAAAAAGCGGTGAAAAAGTACTATCAAAGCCCACAATTGCAAAGAGCATGGCTAAAAATATCTGATAAAGCCAACTCTTGCAAAAAGTGTGGCATTTGCTAGTAATAGACCACACTTTTAAACGTTGTTATGCAAGCGTGGCCAAAAGGCACTATCAAAGCCCACACTTGCAAAAAAAATGTGGCCCAAAGTCCTGTCAAAGCCCACACTTATGAAAAGTATGGCCTATCTTGCAAAAAAAATGTGGCCCAAAGTGCCTCAAAGTCCACCTTATGAAAAGTGTGGTCATTGCTAGCAATAGACCACACTTTTTAAACGTTGTCTTGCAAGCATGGCCATAAGGTGTAGTCAAGGCCCACCTCAAGAAGCCATGACCTTTGCTAGTTATAGGCCACATTTTTAGCATGGTCTAGAAAAATGTGGTTGTAGGCCATATTTTTGAGTAAACCAACAAGTGATCTTTCTAAGCCCAATCATGATAATCTTGAGATTCATTCCTTGCTATGAGATCTTCATTTGAGTTTAATTTCTTTAGAATCTTGTCTACATTGATATGGTTCTTAAGCTTATGACCAAAGATTCTATCCAAAGTTCGTTGTTTCCAAAGGTGAAAATTATCCTCATCAAGTTAAAAGAGACATGAGTGGATATAAACTTTGATTAGGGGTGACAAAACAAGTCAAACTCGTTAGGTTGATCAGTCAAAACTTTTGTTTTTGGCGAGGAATGATGATAGTTTTTACCTCCAAAAATATTTGACCTGTTGATCCGCCTTGCTTGACCCTTGGGTTGAGGTTTGTGGCAAGTTAAACTTATGGGTAGTTTGACCTGCCATTTTTGCATATGTTTTTTAATTGAAACTTTCGTCTTCAGATTATTGTTTTCCTCTATCATGTTGTATCTGAACATTGTTAATAGTGAAAAATTAAAGAACTATAAGAATGCTACTTGGAAGACCATGATGAGAATGATACTTGTGGATTTGGTAAATGTTTTTGAAAATTTGGACTCTATGCTTCATTGTTTGATTTGTTGATTATGCAATCTACCATTTCTTTCTTTTCTTTTCTTTTTTTTACTTTGTGTTGATAATATTTTGTTTTTATGTGAAAGATTTATTAATAATTTTGTTATGTTTTTTATTTTTTATATGAATGAATTGATTAAAACATAATAAGAGAGAAATGAAAGCTATGAATTTGAGAGCGGGCAAAATGAATTCATTGATGCTATTAAAGCTACAATCAAGACTACATATTCTTATATTTCTTGATCACTACTAAATTACATCATATGTTAAATAACTTACTCTAACAAATAGCAAACCATAAGTAAATTTGAACGATAACTGAAGTATGTTACAATAGTTAATGGCAAGGCATTGGGGAGGCTTTTATCTATCAATTTCAAATGAGTCATACTAGAGCTATAAAGAGATTAGTTCCAAAGGAAAAACAAAAAAAAAAAACAAATGGTGCAAATGACATTGTAAACTAAAGGAGATAATAATAATCTTGAATTAAATATTAGAGATTCAATTAAGAATCTTGAAGCAGTTTGAACTCCTAAGTAGTTCACACTTCAAAAGAAAAAAGTATATATACAAAAAAAGTTATTGAAAATAAAAGATAGTATATTATGCCACTATACAAGGGTTTTTGTGGTTTCCAAGTGTAAGCTATTATGCTTTCTAACTTATCTCATAATAATAATAATTCCAAAACATGTTTAAACTTCTTTCTATCTTTTTAAGACAACAAGGGGATGTTAGCATTGATTTTTGGTTTGGACAGCATGCAGGTGGTTGTCGACCTATCTTGATAGCCCCAACTGGCCTCTTCACTCCTGGAAAAGCTCTAGGCTAGGAGGCTTGTGGTCCAATAGGTCCTTAGCTAGCCTACCCCTCATGCTCGAGTTTTTGATCCACCCTAGTGTGGGCACCCACCTACTCTTTATCTTAGTAACTCTAGCTAACCAACTATCTTATGTGCTCTTTGTAGCTTGAGGTTAGGGGCATGCGATTCGTTTGACCTACCATATTACACACAAGGAAAAGGAAAACTCATCCTCAAGCTTACCACAAATTCTTCACTTAAACCCCCTATCTACACCTTAACATTTGCAGTCAAGAAGAGGTTCACTATCTACCTATTGAGTACCAACATGCGTCACTCATTGGGGAGCTCCCTTCTTCCTTCTCCCAGCTTGTTCTCAACCAACAAATCTCACCCCTCTTAGATTAAGATTGAAACACGTTTGTTGGTTATGTGCGTATTTTGCTATAGGATTTGATGTATTTGAGATGATATGATCATAACGAACTATAAACATGGGTTTTAGATGGATGTTCTTTTGGCTCATATGTTTTCCTCTCTATATTTGTTTGGCAGCAAAAATAAAAAAAAATACAAAAACAAATCTTCTCTTACTAGAGGGAACAATATAAGGAAAAAAAACAACACAAAGGAGCCGAAACACACAATATTTAACGTGGTTCAATCTCTTTGACCTATTTCTATAAGAAATTTCAAAATCTTTCACCATATACAACTTTTAACGGCTGAAGTTACAAACCATCCTTACAAAAATTTCATTGTATGGACATATCCTAAAAACTATCGATATGGATCATTTTCGCTCTCAAAGGATAACTAAACCCAACAACCAAAGGCCATGTTTAAAGACCAACACTCTTGCGAGGCTTCCACTTGTTCTCGATGTGGAACTTCAGATTAAATTCTAACAAATCCTACCCTTAAGCCAAAGTCTTGCCAAAATCTAGTTGCAACAATTGTCTCCACAAAGATTCTTCTTGCAAAAATCTCGTATTTCCTAAGTATTCACAATGGTGTAAACAAGAGGCATAATTGCTCCCTTTATACCGCAACTGCACATGAAACACACCAATTGGCTTGCACATTACCAAAAAAGCTTTCGACACAAGCTTTCTTCATTTGTAACGTCGTAGCTCATAAGACATGCTACTTGACCATCATATTGCCAGGAAAACTTTTGACACAAAGGACTCCATGGTTCCAAAAACTACCATTATCTCCCATACTAGACCAAGCCCAATCGACCCAAACTATTGCCTCTAATACTGCGTGTTGGGTAGTAGAAGCAAAAAAAATTACAAAAATAAATCTTCTCTCACTAAAGGGAACAACACAAGAAAGAAAACAACATAAAGGAAACAAAGCACACAATATTAACATGGTTCAGCCCATCTGACCTATATCCACAACCCTTATAAGGAATTTCAAAATGTTTCACTATATGCAACTTTTGAATGGCTAAAATTACAAAGTATCCTTACAAAATATTTTATTACATGAACAGTTCTTAAAAACTATCCATATGAATCACTTCTACTCTTGGAGGATATCTAAACCCAACAATCAAAGACTATATTTATAAGTCAACACTCTTGTGATGCTTCTACTTCTTCTCAATGTGGGATTTTAGTTTAAGTCCTAATAGTATTTGTATGCGTCATAAAATTACTTTCTACCTTTTATTTTTAAAATGCAAATTCAAATTTTTCTTAATTCAAAAACCAATGTTAAGAAATTATTTATCCATTTTTATTTTCAAAAAACCAAAAATTATTTTTGAAATAATATTCAAACGGACCCAATATTTTTTAAAATAAAAAACTCCTTTACAAAAGCTTGAAGAAGAGAAATAAGATAAAATCAAAGTGATGAGTTGGTAATTAATATTAGAAGTAGAAAATAAAAGTAGGAAATAATTTTTTTTGAAACCAAACTTACCTTTCATTCTTTCTCAAAATAACTTTCCATAAAAGATGATTTTAATATAATTTGATATATTTGACAAATCAGATAAACTATTGATTGTAGTCTTCGTATTTTATTTTCACTAATATTTTTTTTGCCAAAAGCATATTTTTAACATTATGATTATAACAAACTGATTACTTATAAGTATCATATAATTTTTAACAAACTAATCTAAGTACATTCTTATGCCTATAATTTTAAGGGACCGTAGTTTTAAATATTATTCTTTTTGATAGTTTTAAAGATTTATTATCCTTTTATTAAACAAGTTAACCTATTGACCTTAGAATTGAGGTGAAATAGTAAGAGATCTTCCATTCCTTAATCAAGTGCGAGAGTTCGATTCTCGCCTTGAGAATTGTACAGTTTTAAAACTCATGACTAGCATCAACCCCCTTAAATGGGCCTACGGTACGTGAAGGATTAGCCCCACCCGGCGGTGGATATCTTGAAAACAAAAAAGCTTAACTTATTAAGCCTGCTTAAGGCAAGCCTATCACAAGCCAGATTAAGGAGACCTGGATTTCCAATATCTCTTTTGGTTAATAACCTTTTTTCCAGTTGTAATTTTAAAGGGAACCCACGTGTACCCACTATGCATGCCTTTTCTTCCCTCCCACAACAATTGGAAATCCTTCTCTCTGAAGTCTTAATCCCTTAAACAGCCTATATGTTAATTATCTTGCAAGACATCTCTTTGTTCCCAAAGTGATCACAAACACTAGTACAATCTCGATTTCACTTTCGCCTGCCTAATTGGAAGACAATCATATCATAAAAAAATTTCGAATGGGGTTAGCGCTCCTAAGTGTTTGCGGAAATGATAAAACATCAATATACCTTGTTATTTACGATGCTTTAATGATTAAAAGCATATATATGATTAAAGCATGATGAATACAAGGTGCCCCATATCGACAAAAAGGTGTCATCATGTCAAATTTATTTGGTGACCGCTGAAGAAAGATTTGTCTAAAGATTCTAATTTCTAACTAACCCCAACTTAACGAAGTTGCTAATGCCTTGAATAACTCCCCAAACTTAAGCAAGCAATATGGTATTATCATTCTGTATTACGATTTGCCTCAAGCTAGCAGAGTGTTGTAGTCTTATAGTCCCCACCAACAATCCACCCATTGCCTTATGCCCATCCATTTGATTAAAGAAAAGGATAAGCAATGTTTGCTAATCTTACAAGATGTATCTTAGACGCTTAACCTGTCTTTCACATTTATTAAAACAAAAAGTAAATCAACAACTGGCCAAAACCTACTATTGTTCCTGAAAAGTAAATAAATTTTTACTTTAGTTTCTAAAAAGGTTTTATTTGGTTTCAGTCTAAATATTTCTAAAACTGTTGATATCTTTGTCATGTATGATCACTAGCTGTTATGTAGGATTAAATGATCTCACCCTCAATTAGCAAGTTCAATATTTAACGTAGATAATCTAATGATAGAGACTAAAACTAAACAATTATAAAATGACTAAAACGAAACCAAACATTTTGTTTTAAGACCAAAACCAAAATTTGCTAATTTTTTGCAAACCTAAAATATATGTGAGCCAAAATAATATGAATTTAGCTCCTCTAAAGTGAGGAGAGTGGTAAAGTGAAAAAGTGAGAGATTCATCACCCATGAATCAATAACTTTCATCATGTGTACATTTATGTCTGGATCTCACTAAATGATCCAAAGATTGTTAATCATTCACTTTTGCACTTTACCAACTTACTCACTTGAGCCAAGTTGGTATAGCTACTCCTGAGATTATACAGCTACTATTGATATGGTGATTTTCTAGAATTTTAAATGTTTTATTCTTAAGTTTTGAACATGTTATAAACTCTTTTAGTTTTAGCCTGTTGACTGTGGTGTTGCATTTATTAGTCAATTAAGTTACTCAAAAAAAATTTCATTTCATGTCTTACAATTTGGTCCTTTTTTGAGCTATTTGTCACTGCTTGGTTCATTTTCAAAAAGCATAATTACATTCATTTTGATGGGAACCTCACCCTTAAATATAAAACTCCATGCCTTATGTTGTCTATTATATGGGACCATTATTCACATGGGTTCTTTTTTCGTGCACAATGGACTTCAAATCCAATTGGTTTCAGACTTCTGCTAAGGAGGGTGACAATTAAGCATAGGACCCTATTATTTTTAGGTGTAGGATAAGAATGAGAATAAAAAATCTTTTTGCTATGTTATACCCCTGACACTTAAAATTAAAGAATGTCCACTAAACAATGTTTCATAGAAGCATGAAGTTAAATACATGATAAAAAGATAATTGAATTAGTTGCTCTTTACTTTGAGTGTGAAGTCTGTTCGGTTCGAGAGTATGACCAGACTTCTTTTTGTGGTGGAACATATACAATGGGTAGGTCCAAACTAGCCTAAAGCTTTCTTTGAGACTTGGCTTAGTGTCCAAATGTATGATTTTGAAATACTTATAGATTTCCATGGTCTACGTCTAAGTGTAGTCTATTTGGCGAGTTAGGACTTAGGAATACTTTGTCTTTTAAGAATTATGCCTCGGATTGGAATTTTTTAGAATTGCGTGATATAAAGTTGGGGCTATGTGTGTGGTTAAACGAATGTTGTTTTACTTTCAATCCCGACTCACTGATTTTCAACCCATAAGTTGTTTGAGGGTGGATATTGAATACTAATGGGTGATTATTATTAAGTTACTAATAAAAAAACACTGTTGTGAGTGCGGTAGGTGGACAAGGACCTATAGTAAATTTCTCGAGGAAGGACTAAATACTTTTGTATGTTTGTTTATATATGTTTCATCTTTGTCATATGTGCCTCTTTGTATCAATTTTTTATGCATGTTGTTATGGTAACCATTGGATTAGGTCCTATCAGTTTTACGTACTGTAAGCTGGATTAGTGGCTGAAATATAAGACATTGCTTCTAAATTTATAAATATAATTATCGGCACTTTTCATATTTTAGTTACAAATTACACTAACTTCATTTGCGGTATGTTGTGATGTAAGGATACTAATGCATTTGTGAGTAGAACTAATTTACTTGTCAAATTGAATACAGAGGATACCGATGCATTTGTGATGTAGAAACTAAGGCATCAGTTTAGATACTATTGCTCATTTTAAGCCTATGCTATCAGTTTAGGTACTAATGCATTTGTGATGTAGAAACATCAAACCATTGCATATGGAGGATATTGCTTTACTCAACCATGTGCATTGAGTGTATAATGCATTTAAATTACAAATCTTAAGCAACCATCACAGGTTTAGATAAATATGCATCTGATTTATCTTTTTCATACCATTTAATTATGTCCTTTGCACTGAAACTATCAGGTTGATACTATTTTTTTCATTCCTCATGCATGCTCTTTCAAATGATGCCATGATGCATAACAGCAAAATGGGTTTTGGTGCTAGATTGTTTAGAAGGTGAATGGAATTTTTCTTTCCTAGGCTGAGAAGCGTAGTTAGCGGTTTTGGTGCACCTCTAAATCTTAGCACTGAAAATACCATTCAAAGGAAATATGATGGAAAGTATGGCAACATATTTGTTGTTCATCTACCTTTATATTTTTATTTCTCTACAAGTCTAATTGAGATCTATTGTAATTGTAGTCAATCAAACTCTTTAAGAATAGTTTTTACATTTTGGTTTTGTGAATATTCAAAGACATTTTTCATGAAGTTTGTGACACTCAATGGAGTCACAAGTTAAAAGCTATCGGGATGTGGTTAGATAGATGAATTAGTTCTCATGCTAATTTAAATTGTTTTCTTTAATTTAATATATTGCTAATTCATATGAATGGTTGTTTAGGTTTGAACACTGTCCCATAGATGATATATTATAGTCTTATGGTAAATCTGTAAGAGAAGGTTGGAAAATAATGCTACCACATGAGTAGGTTACATCAGTTCTTGAGAAAATGAGAGGAGAAAAGAAAAGTTGCAACTTAGTAAGGCAAATGCTCTGGTGCAATGTATGTTAGTTATTTCAGCAACATATAAACGTTAAACTCTAATTATTTGTGAAATACTCATGCCAATGCTTTTCCTAACGCTACAGTTAGTACCTATAAGAAGTATGATCATGAATTATTAAGTAATTGCATTTTGCATGATAAGTGTGTAGCACTAGTTTCCAACTAGTGAGAACAGCCAAATGTCTGGTCTGACGTACCTAAAAAATTGCAATTTCAAAAACCAGCTATAAATTGTCTGAATTGACCAAGAACCTGCAAATCGAGCTATCCGAATCAATTTTAATGATTGGCAAATTTCTTTAGGAAAAAAAAATTTATAAACACCAACGATGAAAATGACAATTTCCTTATGATGAAAAGGACAAAGGGAAAAGCTATTTGGCTCGAATATTTTTCGTACCCAGATTATGAATGACGTGGACAAAGAACCTGTCCCACTCTTTCATCCCTCTTTTCTTCTTACTTTCAAATGACCACTATGAAACATCCCTTCTCCTAGGGGGGTTCAAATCCAATCCAACCTAATCTAAACTGCTAAATGAATTCGAATCCAAATCGAAAATTGATCAAAACCGAAAAATTTGGATTGGATTGGATCTTAATTTTTACAAGCCGCTCAAAATAGTGCTGCCACATGAGTAGGTTACATTAGTTCTTGGGAAAATGAGAGGCTAAAAGAAAAGTTGCAAAATAGCCTAAGCATTTGCCTTAGATGCTATTAGGAGTTTTAATAAATCTCTATAGTAATGAGTTTGGGTCCAAAAATGTGACATATTAACACCAAAAGTGTGCATAGCTAGTAACAACTATATATGATAAAAACCATTTGCGTTGTGGGCCTACCCATGAACTTTCTGCTTAATGCGTCTCCATGACATTGACCTTACAGGATGATATGAAATTGTTGAGTCAGAGTCCTTAAACAACTATAACCATGCGTTGTCTTAAATTCATATCCTTTTGTCGAAAAATGTACTTAACCTCTTGTTATCTATATAAATGTCACAAGTTTCTCTGACAAGTAATGTTAACAAATCTTCAAAGCGAACACAACTATTGCCATCTCTAAGTCATCGGTGGGGTGATTTTGTTCATGCTTCTTGAGCTATTGAGACCCATATGCTATCACTTGGCCATGTTGCACAAGGACATAGTCAAGCCTAACTCTCAAAGTATCATAGAATATAAAAAAATCACCTATGCTCGAGGGAAGGACTAATACTAGTGCCATGGACAAATAAGGGTCTTAAACTTCTGGAAACTTTCTTCACAATCCTTGATCCAATTGAACCTAACATTCTTTTGTGTCAATCTAGTCAAAGGTGCTGAAATCTTTGAAAAATCCTTGACAAACCTCTTGTATATTTTGCTAAGCCTAGAAGACTATGAACTTTTGATACTGTTGAAGGTCTAGGCCTTTGTTGTACACCTTCCAACTTCTTTGGATCCAACATCATACCATCCTTAGATATAATGTGCCCATGGAATGCCACATGATCAAGGCAAAACTCACACTTTGGGAATTTGACATATAACTGTTCTCTCAGGAATGGCTTGAAGACTCTATTCATCAAAAAATTACCAAAAACTCATAATGTTTGTAGCGGGTCCTAAAAGCTTGTTTGAGGATATCCTCATCCTTAATCTTTAGGTGATGATAACCAGACCAGAGGTCGATCTTGGAAAAACAAGTTTCCCCGTGATTGGATACCATTCCTCTTTTTTTTTCTTTATTTGATTTATATTTAGCATATATGTTATGTCTATGGATTCGTATTTGTTAAATATGTTAGTTGGCTAAATACCTTATGCTAGGATAATGATGTAACTATGTTGTGAATAATGATTGTTTGAGATTTTCAATCTTTATAAATTCCTTTTTATTCACTTGATTTTCTATTATCCATACTTGATGTTGTTTATGGATTCGCGATACATAGATTGATGATAGAGTTATATATACATAGAGGAATCTAGGTACATAATTGAGATAATGAAATAGAAACCATAATGCCTAATTGTCTAGGAATAGTGATTAGAAATTTTTGTGTGATTTTATAAGGAGATTCACAAATCAGCAATGCCTTTAGTTTTAGGGTTTAAGTTAAAGAATCAACTGGGTTTTAAAACCTAGGGAGGATTAGAGCATAGGAATCAGATATCAATTAGATTAGGAATCTATCTCCATCAATTGATGGGTTAGATTTTCATTAGATTATGAGCTCAATCATAATAGGAATAACTATGTGAAATTAGATCCCTGGTGCTCTTTCCTTTGTGATCTCCCATATTTCTTTCCCATTTTTATTTTATTTTATTTATTTTGTTTATACTATTCTTTTCATTTAGCAAGTTTAAATAGTTTGTAAGCCATGGAAGTAACAATTGGTTAGGCCAATTCATGTGAGAATGATACTTTTTCTATCACTTTATTATTTGTATGATTTGATACACTTGTCAAAGTCCTATCATTAGCATATCAAAATTAATATCATATTAAATAACTTAATGAATAACTAAAAAATAAAATAAAATAAAATAATTATAAAATGAAACGTATGGTTCAGATGAGATATTATGTTTTTAATTATTTCAAATAACAACTCACTATAAATACTATAATTCATTTCATACAATATTTGTTTATTTGAGTGAGAATTGAACAACCAAAAAAATTAATTTATTTTCCCTCTCGACCTCTTCTCTTCAACTATATTTGTATCGAGCTATTTTATATAACAAATCATTGTAAAAATTATAATTTATTTAAAAAGGATATGAATATGTAACTTTTGAGACCTAGCATAGTTGATAACTAGTTTGATTTCTTAAGTATCTAGTTAGGGTTTGAACCCTAACATTGTGTATGAAAATAGTTTCATGGTTAGAGGTTCAATGTAACACCAGAAAATTATTTAAAAATTAATTTGAGCTTTGTTATCGAAAATTATTTAAAAATTAATTTAAGCTTTGTTATTTGTAATTTCAAAAATCTGACCATTTAGCAATGATAAGGATGGCCCAACGACCTATCAAAAAAAAATTCTGTCAGGGTAAATAGTAATCTTGTGGGCCTGCCCCAAAGCCAAAACCCAAATCCTGAAAGGAAATGCCCAGGACTGAGAAAAGAGAGGGTTAATGTTAGAAATAATTAGGAATAAGGATTTTATACCTGGAATTAATTTTCTGGCGATGTTTGATTACCCGAGTATGACATTTTACTCGTTCGGTAAGATTTCGGTGTGTGATTTGTAACAGAAAAAATAGTTTAATCTCTACAAAGGGTAATGTATATCCATTTTGACTTAGTGAATGGCTAATCCTAGTCATCCATTTATTTTTTTTCCTTTAAAAAATTAAACATTACTATTACATAAATGCTATTTTATCCTAAGATAAATAAAAACCACCAAACTTCTCCATCAAGCTTGTCATCCTCGGCCATTTTCCAGCACACACAACCAGCCTCCATTTTTCATTTTTCACAAGCTCAAAACTAGTTTCACACCTCCATTTTCCTAGCCTAGACTTGATGAAACCACAAACTCCCTTCACCAAACTTATTTTACTCATCATAACCTATAAATCTAACCGATTATAATTTGAATCCATCACTTTTTCAACTTTGAGGGCACACAATTTGAGGTTAAAGGAAGAGTTTGGTGTTGTTGAGGAAGCTTTGAAGTGAAACAAAAGTATTCTAGAGCATTATTTGGAGTTAAAAGCCACAAATCTCTAAAGAGTAGGGTTTTTAAGCCTCTCTTGTTTTCAAATCCATTTTTCTATTTTAACTACTGATTTAATCTGATGTTTTGGATTGTATTGGTTGATAATATATTGATATTGATGTGTTAATTTTGGTTGAGTGTTTGGATGATGTTAAAAGTCATTTTTGTGAGAAGAGATTTTGAACATTGCTGCTGGATTTTCAGTTTTTACATAGGCAGCTCCTAAACTCAAATTTTTTGGTACTATTTTGGCTATTTTCATAAGTTAGAAAAAATATATGTTGAAATTAACATCCTAAGCTAGTTGTACAAATTTTCTTGGGCTCTGATTTTGACTTCTAATGCTTGAAAAAAATCAGAAGGCGAAATGATCTATGTGCTGCCTGAATTTCCTGGTCTTGAAGCTACAAATTTTGCTTATTTTTTTAACATAGCAAATGATTGATTTTTCCTTTAAAATTTTTATAGAGGGTTAAAAAATCTTAAAGTTCAACTGTGATTTTTCTTTTGAATTGATTCAACCATTTGCTAGGGTTAAAAATTATTAATTTTGGGTTCTAAGCTGAGGTTAAGTGGTCTCTGACAAGCAAATTTGTGTAATTTTTTTAACAAGTTAGAGAACTTTTTTAGCTCTGAAAATTTTATGGAGCCTTGTGAACACATTGGAGTGTCCTTGAGAATTTTTATATCCTCTGAATTGATTGTTTGATGTGAAAATAAATTGTACTATGAACATTTGCAATTCTGCCATTATCCTGGAAATGCAACAATGTTTTGAATTGATGAAATAATGGCATTTTGGGTTCTAGTATGACATGAATACTTGATGTTACATATTTGGCCATGTGACTTATGACATATAAATGCATGCTAGAGGAATTGAAAAGTGGTTTATGAGGTATGATTAAAATTGTACCTGAATGAATGCCCATATATGGCTTATGCATGCATTTGGGAAAAAGAAAAGTGAATGATATATTGAATTAAGTTCTATAGCCACTAGACACATGAGATCCTCTTTGACTTGTCAAGGGCAAATAATGAAACATAGGATCTTTTCAACTTGTCGAAGGCAAATAGGGAAATGTGAGATTCTTTCGACTTGTCGAAGGCAAATAGGCAACAGAGAGGGATGGGATCCTTTCGACTTGTAAAGGGTAGAGAGGGATGGATCCTTTTGACTCATCGAGGGCAAATAAAGAGGAATGAGATAAGTTAACTGCATGTATTATATGCATACTCAAGTTACTTTGACTGTCCTGAGATGAATTACTATTCATTGGACATTATGATATATGTGCATTAAGTGAGTGAAGGTTAAAAGGAATCCACTTAGAAAAATAGTTTTTGAACTTTAAAATGAACCTTTGATATATGTTGCATGATCAGATTTTCCTAATAACCGAAGTGACTGAGGCGATGATGATGACATTATGATTATGTAATTAGGGAGTTGCCCTACTGAAAATTGTATAATTCTCACTCCTATGTGTTTTTGTGTTAGGTGTCGCCTCCAGGTTAATCCAGAGTATGATGCGCTTACGTGAAAGAATGCGGGATTGCAATAGTTGCTGTGTTTATCTTATTGTAATTAGTTGATATTATATATATGTAAACGTAATAGGAGATATATCTATGGACAAAAAAAATTATTTTTCCCTTTTAACTTTTTTTTTCTTCATTGTAAAGTAAACAAATTTTACATAGAAAGTTTCATAATTATTAAGAGTGTAATTAATTTTATAAGAGTATCTACTTTCTAAATTGTTAGTAAAAGTCAAACAACTCATAAAAAATTTACCAATATTTTCTTTGTCTAATTTTAAATAATAACTGTACAAAAAAAATTTATATAACAAATAATTATTATAAGTGTAATTTGTGCTCCAAGGATATATACTCCTAATTTCTAATAAGTGAGGAATGAATAACTAAAAGATAAATTCATTCATTTTTTACTTCTGTATTCTTTAGCCTTGAAAAGAGTAATTTAAAAAAAATCACAAAAGCATTCCTCCCAAGAAAAAAAGAATAGAAAAACTTAAAAAGAAAAAATTCAATTTTCAACTCTCTCTCAGTTCTTGAGCCTCCTAGTTTTTTTAGATAAAACTATAATAAATTGTTTTATGTGACAGCTCATTATTAAAAATTTAATTTGTTTTTATTTAATATTTAGTACTTTTTTTACAATAGAAATGAGATTTAAACCTATGATTTGATGATAAACTACCCAAACCCTCACCACTAGAACAATCATAGTGACTTAATTCAATGTTTACTTTACATTAACTAAGTGATGATTGAACACCTAGTGAAATTAATTCCTTTCCTCTCTCTAGTTCTTTTTTCAACTTCGTGAAATGTTTTTTTTTTCTCAAAAGGATGCAAAAAAACTTTTTGGATAAGAACTCATTATTAAAAATATAATTTATTTTGTAACGACATTTATTTTTAATTTTTGAATGCAGATCAAATAACTTGGAAAATTTTTTTTACATATATGATGCATGAACGAATTTGGAAAGCGAAAATAATCAAAACTCAAGATAGAGGGTGAGATTGTGGCTACTGAGTGTCTTTTAATTTTTTTTTTTTTCAAATTTAAAAACTTACTATAAGTAGAAACTTTTTTTCTGGAAGAAGTCAAGTTGACCCAATGAATTACAGTTGTTAAACTTTCCTTGTTATGTTAATAATAATAATAATAATAATAATAATAATAATAATAATAAATGTAATATATGTATATGGATATGTATATGTATAGAGATACTGGTGTTGTGCCAATGAAGGTTGACATAGGTGATTAAGAATGTTATCATATCCCACAAGGTGCTCGTAGAGCCTAAGAGCCGTGCTCTGACTTTAATGGGACATTGTCAAACCTATCTAAACATTTTGTTCAAAAAAGAAAAACAAAACAAAGAGATACTGGTGTTGCCATAGACTGTAGGTGCAGCTATAGTATAGGTGGCTTTCCCTCAATTTTTTCAGAGGCGCATCTAATATTATATGGACGGCTTGGTTTAATTTCTCAGCGATATTTTGTGTATCAAGATTAAGAAATAAACATGTTAATAATTTCAGAATTAGACTAAAAACATGGACTATATATGTTTGTTGGATTTTGCTAACTAGTGTCTTTATGGTAATAGTTAAAGTTTCAAAAAAGCTATGTTTACCATTGAAAAGTGTGATTGTTATGTTTTTAAGATGTGGAGTCCATCAGAAAACTTTTAAACTTACTTGTTGTGGAAACCTTAATTATTACTATTAGGGCATTGGTTAGACAAACCAATATTTATAGAATATTTCTATTTATTGCTTATTACCTAAAACTAGACGTTTACAGATGTGATGTATCTGTAATATTAAAAATTAGTTTGTTGACTCTTATAGAAAATAAATAATAATTTATTTCTTATTGAGAATTGAGTATATGAATTTATTTTGAAAATAAGTTAATACTTAAATAATTAAATAAATGAACAAATATAAATGTGTTTTCCTATTTTATATATTAATTTGAATATCATATTTATAAGGTTGAAAAACGAGTAGATAACTTTTAATTAATAATAAAGAACATATTTTATGAAAATTTTACATATTTTGAAAGTTGAAATTGTTGAATAATAAAAAAGAATAAGTTGATAATTTTATTATATCATGAGCCATTTATAGGATAACAATGGGTATGTATGAGATTAAGAGGGGACACGTCCCCGTTCCCTGTTTCCTTTAAAATTTTGCCTCTCATCTCTATCCTTATCGCCATCACAAGTCTCCATTTTCCATAAAATCCCCACGGGTACCCATTTCAGTAGTTTTTTCTTAATCAATAACCATTTACATCTTTTTAGTAAATTAAATATTTAATTTATAAAAACATAAAAATATATTTTTAATTAATAAAAATAATGAATAAATTTAATTTATGTGATTTCAATTACACCTCATTTCCTTGTACTTATTTTAGTAAATTAAAATAGCAATTTTAAAATATATGTTATAATTAAATGTTATAATTAGTAAAAATATTATAAACAATCCTAATTTATGTCATCTTAATTATTGGAGTAGTGCATCAATTACACAATTATTTTCAATAAAAATTAATGTAATTATTTAATTTTCAAAAAATTTAATAAATAATTAATATCATTATCAAAGAAGTGTAAATTGTGAAAATGATTTTTGTTAAATATTTGAATGTTGAAAAATTGAAGTCTTCTTTTTTCAAAAAATTAATATGAAAAAGTTTTGGAAGTAGCAAGTTGGAATATATATATATATATATATATATATATATATATATATATATATATATATTTGACTTTCCAAAACTCTTGATTTGAAGTTAGAAACTTTTGGGAAAGAGGAAGAATTGAAAAATAGATTGTTAATATAACTATCTAGGAAAGAGATAGATTTAGGAGAAAATATGCATTGATTTGTAAAAGAATATGTGTGTAAAAATTAACTTTGCAAAGTGAATGAAGGAATATTTTTCAACATTTAAGTTGAGGAATGAATTTTTAAATTTTTGGTTTAATTTATTATTTTTATGGTGGTTTTTGAAAATTTTATTTGTGCAAAGGTTACATTTTTTTCTTCAAATATATGAATGGATTTATTTTTTATGCTTTTTAATTTATTTTTTCCTTTTATTAATTATATTAAATGTTATATTACCTTTCATTGTAGTGTCAAATATAAATTATAAAAAATTTCAATTATAATATTTTAAGGTTTGTAATTGAGAAATGTGGTATTAAATAATATATATTATATATATTTAAATTGATTTTATGGTATTAAATGTGATATATTTTTTTTATATAAGCGTGGTATCATAATTAAATTATTATCAAATTGATTTTAAAAATGTTACTTAATTGATATTATTAATTAGGAAACTTTTTTGAACCAATATCAAATTAAATTTTTACAAATAAAAAACTAATTTCAATATAACAGCAATGACAAACTAAATCTTTGGAATATAAAATGACAACTGATATCCAATTAATATGTTGGCAGTTAATGATAACTTCAAATGATTGATATCAAATAAGAATGATAGACCAATTGATATTAGTTACAAAATATGTGTATTAATCAATTAGATTTTTCATTTTTCATTTTATTTATTTTGATAGAAGTCCGATTTGTTTCTATGAAATATCTATTGTTCATTATTTAATTTATTTATTTTTAATTTGGAATTTTATATTTCACTTATATTTTATAAAAATTATTAGGGTAATTTAATTTTTTGTCAATTACATGGCGTAAAATGTATTAAAACATAATAAAAAGAAGAATATATGTTTGTGTAAATTATAAAATTTTTATTTTGAATTAAATTAAGTCAAAATTTTTGGCAAATAAGTATTATTCAATTTAATAATATAATATTTTTCTCATTATATTATGGAGCATTATCAATTTGTTCCTTTTTTAATTTTTATGTGAAAAACATTTTATTCCTATATGTAATACTATAAATAAATATGAATAAATGAGTCTAATATTATGCAAGACCAAAATATAACTGTAATGATTCATTTATTAATTCATTACATAATTCAATATAAAAAAGAATTAATCATATTGCCCGCAATATTCAAAAATGAAATTTCTAAAAAAATTCTTTAACACTAATTTGATGTACTACCGTATAAAATACATAAAATATAATAAAAAAAATATGAACTATCGTCAGAGAAACAACTTTCAAAATTGTAAATATATGTTTAATAGTAGTGATATTTAATTCAAAAGGTAATAAAGACCTTATTTTAAAAAGTTAAAATTATACAAATAAGAATAATATAATAAGTGTAAAATGGTCAATGTTAAAAGTTATGAAAATAAAAAAGATTTTCATTTTAGAAGTGGAATAGCCATTTAATTGATACTAAGAAATATAACAAATAAAATCAAATAATATTATGAATATTATATTATAAACATTATAATTCAAAACTTATTACTACAAAATCAAAAATCAAATCATGTTTCACGAAGAAAAAAGGAAACTGCAAGAGGAAGAAGCTATAAAAATGAAGAAGCAAAATCATGATGATAGAAGAAGCAAACATAACAAGAGATCATGGTGCTTATCCTTCTATAAAGGAACCTTTTTATAGAGGATGCTCTTAGTTTGAATAGGAAAAAGAAAAAGTTCTCGTATTGGCAAAAGCTCACATATCAACATTAAAGATAATCACAATAATTCAAAAAATGATTATAGCCCTTTTACAACTTGTCGTATATAGCCGCAACAAAACACATGAAAATAGCCACCACTCATAGCGAGTAATATTGGAATAATTTTTTGGATTGACATAAATCAATGTTGAATTTAATTTAGATCCAAATTAATTGGATGTCAGACAATTAGACTTTATTGTTTAAGCCTAATGATTTGTGATTATTATTACTATTGGACTAATTATTATTAAGCACTATTTATTATGGATATATTTATAGGTCCTTGTGTGTGGGCTTTGCTATGATGGGTGATTTAGCTCAATATTTACTGACACAAGGGAAGACCCTCCTCCTAGCCAATATATAGGGTGCTTGATTGCCCTATTGATAGCATGTCACAAAAAACTTATTATGAAATAGGAGGAGTAAATCTCCTGACATTCTCTATAGACTTTTCTCTAATCCCTTGTGTTTGTGTTTTGAATGTCAGGTTTTGAGATGTTTATGAATATGTTATCTTCTTCTTCAATCCTTTCAAATAACTCTAATTCAATCTTTTGATTGTTGTTGAACATGTCATATTCAGGATTAAATTGATCTTTAGGATATAGGGATTTCATCTGTTATTTATATCATATGATATATCTAAAATTCCTTCAAGTAAGACAAAAACAAAAACTAAAAGAGATATACAAATGTGAAATCATTTAGTTGCACTTAAAAAAATTTGTTAAATAAAAAGTAAAATCAAATTTAAATGATTGCAATTAAAAAAATACATTACATATATAAATACAAACAAAGAATGTAGACAATAAAAGAATTATGCAAAAGAGAGGAAGGAGAAGAGTGAGAAGAATAAAGAGGTAAAAGAAGGAGAGCATAAAAATTGCAGATAGAAAGAGTGTGAGAATATGTGGATTTGAGGTTCAAAAGAAAGAAAAATAAATATATATTGATTAAAATGTTCCAATCATAATTCACCAAGCATGCCAATCATATATTGCATTAAAATAGTCCAATATTTATGTAATTAGAATTATAATTTAATATTTGATCACAACTATAGAAATTATATTTTTAAGTATAAATTAAATCAAATCATTACCCTAATTTATCACATATGAAGCAGATTACAATTATGAAATTAAACAAATGTAAAATGTTGAAATTTAAATTGAAGGGAAATATCTGAAAATTTAGTCTTTAATTGTTGCAATGCAATTTTACTATTACATAATGATAATTTTTAGGGATATTATAATTATATATGATAATTACAATTTTAAAATTATTAGTTGTTAACGTTATAAAAATTGTGGGTCCTAAATTACTCTAGAAGTGAAATGTGGCAAAAAAATTTTAAAATGAGTCGAATTATTAGTAGTATAGATAAATATTCTATTTGTATTTGAAATATAAAATACATTAAATAGTTAAAAATAGAAAATTAAAAAATTAATAATAATAAAATAATTAAAATAATAATTAATATTAAAAAAGAGTAAATAACATTTTTGGTCCTGATATTTTTAAATTGATATTAATTTGGTCCTAACAAAAGTTTTAACCTAACATTTTTATTCTCAATATCAATTTCATCCTAACAAAATTTTTTACATTAATTTGGTCCTAATCTATACACAATAATAAAGGGAATACTTGGGGTAATTGCACCTTTGGTGTCTAATTTTTTTTAATCATTTTTACCCTTACTAATAATTTACTTACAACATTTTTTTGGGTTAAAGAAGTAACTTAAAATAATAACTAACCACCTTCAGAAGTAATTTTCATTCATCAATTTGCTTTTTTAAAACTGTTTCCTCCTCTTTGAAAGATACTTGGCCAAGAACTATTAGACTAAGCCTATTGGTAATTTATCTCCTTAGCATTGCCCTGAGCCCTTCCTCAGCCCGTGGACGATTTTTGGTGGGTTGACCATAAATTGTTAAGGTCCTTCTTTGCTAATTGCTTTTCATATTTAGTGACTCTCAATAATGAAAATGATATATTCATTTATGTGGGTGATATATTCATTTATGTAGGTAAAAAAGCGTACGAGAAAGAGGGTTGAATCGTGCTTCATTTTTCTTTTCCTTTTTAGCTTCTAAAAATTTTAACAAAATACTATCAAGCTTCAAGCTTGTGTTGGGAAATAATATTAGGGATTTCAAAAAGTTACTTTCTGAATAACAGCATCAGTTACAAAATAGCTAAAAAGATAAACTTTAAGCAAATATAAACAGATAACCAGAGAGCAACAAAGTTAAAGAGATAAGGGAGAAGAAGATACTACAGAGATATTTATATTGGTTTGGTAACCAGCCTACATCCAGTTTTAACCACGTTGAGTTTCAATAACACCTTTCTCAACTCGAGAAGAAACCGATAGTCTTTACAATAGCCTTCCAAGCTCTAACATGTGACCAGGAGACAACCCCTATTGTCATAAATTAAGTAGTTATTCACCAGCCTCTTCAAGCTGAACCCAACAGTCATTGACCAGCCTCTCCAAGCTAAACCGATAGTCTTTAACTAGTTTCTCCAAGCTAAATCGTGACCAGTAAAACAACTTTACTGTTGCGTTAAAGTAGTCTTTGACTAGCATCTCCAAACTAAACTCACATCGATCACTACTGGATCGAGAATACAAAGGTTTGTGTTTGGGTTTGCAACTCAAACTAACTTGCACTCAAGTTTCTTTAAAATATACAATGAATAACCTGGGATAAATTGAATGACTTCTTTCTAACGATTCTTCCTTGGAAGAACGTATAAGCTACTTAGGAACGTAGAAAGAAGAATTTTACAAATGAGGAAATTGATTACAAGATGTAATGAACTTCACAAGAGATGAGGGAAAATTTTCATAGAGTTTTACCACTTGTGCAGCATCAATCTCTTTTCTTTTGAAAGCACAACATCTCTATTTATAGATGGTCTTCAATTTTTACCATTGCCCTTGATCTATTTTCCAAGTGACACGTGTTGATCATCTGTTTGTCTTGGAACTGGAGTCTAGAAAGTAGCTTGACTTTTGTCAGACATGTTGTAGAAGCTGTTGTAAAGTTAAGGTTTCTAATCCTTCAAAACTACTTTTTACTTTCTATCATGGTTTCTGAATTTTTCCTTCTAGAAGCTAGGATAGTTAACCAAGTTGGCAAAAGAGATGACATGCCAGTCTTAACTGGCTTTGACTTTAAATTTGAATTTCAAATTTTCCTCATTTTCTAGTAAAGTTCAGCGTTTCACAATGAAGTGAACTTTCTAATGTACTGTATCAGTTCCTTGATAAAACTTTAGTCTTCTAGTCTTCAATCAGAGCTTGTTGTTGATAAAAAGACTATAAACATGATGATTGAAGATTGTAGAACACGCTGACTTTAGAGTTTGATTGATATCTTCAATCTAAGCTTACTTTCTAAAGTCTAAGTGCTACTTTCTAACATCCTGAAACTTGGTTTCTTGTACTGGTTGTATTTCTTCAATTCGTTAGGCATGTATATGCTCAAATCACGATATAAATATCACTTCCATTTGATTCCCATCTCTTTGTATGAGACAAACCATATTTGCACAAATAAAGTGAAATTTTTCACATTAATGAGCCATGTTATGTCAACGAAGAACCTGTTTGCTACTTCAAGAAACTCAAGGTAGACATCAGTCATTCTTCAAAATATTTTTCTTAAATTGGTTTCGTTGTCATTCAAAAATATTACATTGAAGCTTTTTGAAGGGTTCTGGAGCTAACAATCTTCCCCTTTTGATGTTGATAAATCAATTTGAAGAAAATCTTTTGAAGAAATATTGACAGAAAATGTCGTGTGATAAATAATATTCTTTCAACTCATTTGCATGATGTAATTTTCAGGAAGTCCTTTTCTTAAGGCATGATATGAATAGGATCAAAAACATTTTATAGCCTTAAGTGACTTAAATTAGAACTATTTTGATTGTTAATGAAGTTTCTAAAGTTACTCTGAGTACTTTCTAAGAGATATCTGAGCATCACTAAAAAGAAATATCATCGTTTAAGCCTTTTTGACAAAACCAACTTGACTTTTTGTCCAAAAAACTTTTTGAGAACAACACGTGCTTGAATAAAGAAACAAGTAATAGTTGTGATATTTTATCTTGATTAATTTTCTTATTCAGCACATCTTTATCCACTCTTGTTTTCGAAATGAATGCTTATGTTAAAACGAAGTATTAGAGCATGTATGGAAAACTGATAGAAGGTAGTTTCTAACACACATAGAAACCTTAACTGATTATCATCAGCATATTGCAACAAAAAGGTTTCTAAAGCTCAATGGGACCAATCCCAAATAAAACATAGCAAAAGCAAGTTTGAGCTTATATTATGAGCTAAGAATTATTTCACATAAGTATCAGAGCATGTGATTTTGTAACAGAAAGCTTCAAAAACACTTTCATATCGCTCACACATATATATATATATATATATATATATATATATATATATATATATATATACATGACATGTATCAAAGCATTAACATAGCATGTATCAAGCATTAACCACAGGATGTTCCATAGCTTGAGCGTACAGAAAGAAACACTCGATATAATGAGATATCAGATCAAGTAAATAAATGATCACTCATTCATCATAATATTCATGATTGGCTAAGCAATATATATATATACCATGCAAGCAAAAGCTAAAAGGATGTATCAGAGTAGAAAAAGAAATATCAGAAAGATGAAATAAAATAGAAATCATACTCAAGTAAAATAAAAACTATATGATCATAAAAAATGAAACTAAAAAAATCTCTAAGCGCCTCCCCCTTAGTGTACTCCCCTGATTTTCTTGGCACAATATTTTATTCTCTTTTCTTCTTCCCCTTTTGACATCAGCAAAAGGAGATATCCTGGAAGTCAAGAACACCATGCCCGCACCTTAACTCTTAAAGAATCCTTTAAGAATCCTAAAGAATTTGAAGCAGTAATTCTTCATGCTGGAGTTGGGCACCTTGTTCTATAGTAATGGCTTCAATTCATCCATTCTGGAAACACTTTCTCTCAGTTGATGCATGATAATCAAGATCATTTAAGAACTTACCAGAGACTAGCCCAAGACTGATAGGGCAAGTGGATGGGTGCAGATGTTGATGGAGCAGCTTTTGGAGAAGGCTCAAGTATAGGGGTGTGATTTCCATTGATTTTGGCAATTAAGCCTTAACTTTAGCATGTGCTATAGGTGGAGAAGATAGAACATTTTCAGGAGATGGCATGACCAGAAGCAGGATCAGGAGGAGTAGAAGCAGTGTTATGCACCTTAGCTCGAAGCAGAGGCAATTGCTTCTAGCAAGAGGAACACTAGCTTCTGATGTCTTGTCTTCTTCCTCTTCCATGGGAGATATGCGGATGGAGGGAGAAGGTTGCATCACGATGAGAGTACATACTGGTTCATGGGCTTCCTTAGTTGGCTCCTCAATGATAGGCTCCACAAATGGCTCTTTGTGGATAGGCTTTAGAGTCGAAAGAGTTCGTTTACAAAGAAATTTAGGTCATCTACTCCATCTTCCTTTGGTTGTGACTCTGACACAATGGACTTTGGCATGCATTTTAACACCTGATTTTTGGTCATGAAGTCATCATTGTTGTCTGAGAAGATATTTTAGCCTCATTGGTTGTCGTCCTGGCAAGGAGGGTGGCTGTTCAGTGGTGGAGCTTGTTTTAGAAGCCATTGTCCTTCAAGGAGGTGCAGAGAAATGGAAAGAGGTAAACCTAAACTGCGGACATGGGCCTCATTGAGTGTTCTTCAATTACAACAAAGGGTTCAAGTATAGTAGGTTGTCTTCTTCATTTGCTAGATCCTTGAATCCCTTTAGCCCTCTGATAGCTCCCTAACTTCTTCTAGCCTCCTCTTTCTCTGAAGAATTCTATGTTCTTTAAGAATTAGTTCATCCTCATCTTCATCTTCAGAGGATTCAGGATTTTGCGTTGGAGTAGCATCACACATGTCTTTCAGAATGAGTACTGCTTTATTTACTCTTTTTGCAGATGTTTGAGTTTTGTCTTAGTGGCTTTTTTCTAATAGGAAATTTGTCAGGTCTGCCCTGGAAGCTCACTTTCTAAGGACTTGGCCCAGTTTTGATAGTTCAGAAGCTCTTGAGATCTATGCTTGCTTTTGTTTCTTCTTTTGCCTTCTTTTGCCCTTTTGTTTGGTCATGAGAGGAGCTTATTCTGATATGGTTCTCTTATGTTTCCTCTGCTATCTCAAACTCTCAGGGGTTTCAAGAATGATAACCTTACTCTTTGTTCCTCCCTTTTTCTACTCAACCCAGGAGCGGTCTTTTCTACTTTCGTATCCCTGATTAGGAGCTTTTCTTCTGGAGCTTGTTTTCACAGGTATAGACTGAGTTTTCTTCATTGTCCTGAAGGAGTTTATGGAGTAGTCTATGCCTGAGATTTTCAAATCACTATTTAACGAGAGGGTATCTGACATGTTGGAAGATCTTTATCAATAACATACCATAGGGAACTCCATTCATTCTTCTTTTATCCTTAGAAATGGCACTAAGCATGTAGTCTATTATCATTTTCAATTTACTTTTCTTTTGGATAGCAAGAGAAAAGTAAATACAATCTATACTTAGAAGAACGTTCGTACTTCCTCGCTGGAAGAATGGTGAACTAGACAACAGAGAAAACCATTCTCACCCTTGAATTGAGCATAGAAGTTGTAATGTTGCCTGTTGATGCTTTGTGGAATTTATGAGACACTTTGATACTTCCTTGATATTTACCCCAAGTGACTTAAACCATTCTTCCCACAACAACCAATTTACTCTAGCAACAGGAGCCCTAACCACTGGAGACAGGTCAAACAACCTAAACTCCATATAGGTGTCCCAAATGGTGGCTTTGAGAGTGGTTTGGTTATTCGTCCTAAGAAGAGCATAGAAAATAATCACCATTCCTGAAATACCCTATTAGAGATGTCTAGAAAGTATTCTCATCCCTAAAGGTAATAACTTCTCTAAGTATCTAAACCTGTTTAGCATGGAGTTGTTTAGCCTTTTTAGAGACTATCATTCTTTGAGAGAAATTTTCTTCATAAAACTCTACAGATGGGGTTCGTTGAACATGATAAAAGGTCTTTTTTTAAAGGAATGGTTAAGTTTTTTTCTTCAACCATTTCAAGATGTGTGTAAAAGATTAGAACAGGAAAGGTTGAAGCTTGAAAGGATTGGAAGATGAAGGTTTGTGAGGGATGGTGCGGTTATAGAGAAGGTTTGAAAGGAGAGAAAACAAAACGGTTAAGGAAGCATATAGTAGAAGATGATGGTAAAAGTGTGATGTGTGTAGAGTGGGAGTTATTTAAGTGATGGGACATGACTAAGGTTAAGAGATGTGGGAGAGAAACTCAAAAGAGTAGGAATTATCCCACTTTTTCATCTCATTCAGAAAGAATGATTTTTTACGCTCTTACGTCACTTTCTAAAGAGTTACTTCTTGAGCTTCAACTTTCACTTTCTGACCCTTCAGCTTATTATATTTAATCAAAAAGTCATCTTCATATCCTAAACAACATGAGACTAAATATTTCCCATATGCTGATCCTCAATCTTCTTTGATCAACCTATCTTTTTTCTAAGTTTACAAATTGAAATTCTAATCTTTACTCTAATTTTGTTGCCTTACAAACTAATGTCCTTTTGTTGGGCTTTAGTTCGGAGTAGAAAGAGAGAAAGATACTAGAGATGTTTGTCTATGAATGCTTATGCAGGATTAAAGCCTTAACCCATGCTTTGACCAGCCTCTCCAAGCTAAACCGAGTAGTCTTTAACCGCCTCTCCAAGCTAAACCAAGTAGTCTTTAAGCTCTCCAAGCTAACACCTAATAATTAACCCAATACACCTAAATTTGATTAATTACTAGACTTTACTCTTTGCTTCAAGCCTTAATCACTTTGAAAATTGAAATTACGAGCCATTTTTTTTTTTAAACATAATAAAACGTTTAACGTGAATGATTTAGCAAAATTTAAAAGACACATAGGAATTTACAAACATCACATCATAATATATTGGCTCCATCATCAATCCATAATTACATATTATATAGATATTTTGCCTACCAACGAATAAGACTAAGTGTAGGCAATCTAATAAAACATAAATAATATATGGATGGAAGGACATCCATTAATGGCACCTAGAATAACACTGAGGGATAGGGATAGATATCTTATACGAGTGAAACTAGAGGATTCAAGTTTTCCCTGCCTCAATGTGATTCACGAACGCTTCCTTCTATTTGAAGACGAGATGGAAAGAAAAATAGAGGGAGTGAGAAACTTATAAAAAGAATCTCAGTAGGGTACTCACCTCATGATGCATTGTGTCATCATCATCGTTCCCAGGAACCTCGGGTTATTATGAAATAGTGAGCATGCTAAGATTGATTTATTAAGTTCGAAAATATACTTTACCGAGGTTCGTGGTTTTAATCATGCGTCTTATAATGCATCATAAACTTAGCATGTCATGTTTATAATGAACTTTTCCTTTCATATATAATAACATAGTTATGCATAAAATCACATCATATTCCTCATCATCATTTCATAATACTATGCATAGCAGAATATCATATTTCTCATCATCATCTCATAAATACTATGCATAGCATCATATTCACATAATGCATTTACTTAGTTTCTTAGGTGACTTAAAGTTACTTTCATCATCATTTTCCTGGGCCACCCTATCTCCACCCTTTTGGGAGTAATCTAGGTTATGAGCTCATACCTTGCTAGTCGTCACCAGCATACTTATCCCTTTTGATAAGTAAAATTTCGTCTACCCTTTTGAGAGTCCAATCACCTTTTCACGCCTATAGTTTGATTCCAAAGGATCATTTTCTCATATATTTTGAGTCACCTTTAAGTCTTTGCATGTTATATCATAATACAATTCTTCATTCATAATCATCATAACATTTTCTCATTTATAGTCTTATGCCAAATAATATATACCAACTGTAATCATGCATCTGGAGATTCCCAAAAGAGAGGTGGGTCACAATGGACACGCTTAAATACCAAATCTTTGCTTAGCCAGAATCTTTCCAAATTGCACTCTTAAGATACACTTTCAAGAAGAATATGTCTTTATTTCATGCATAAGTTTTCATTGTTTGCAACAACAACTATAACATACAAACCAGGGAATCAATCAATGACACCAAATTCTTAATAAGCATCAAATCACATTTTAAGTACACATAAATTACTAGCTTCCCATAAAATTCTTACAAAGTTTTAAAACTCTTTTAAACTAATTCCTTTTGTTTTGAAAGAAGTCATAGGACTTCCTTTAAAGGGACCGATTTATAACTTGAAAGAATGTTCATAATTAAATCTTTCACTTAAGATAAAAGGAGCAAGTCTTGAGCTTTGAGATTTAGGTGACATCTTTGAATTATTACCATGCTACAACCTTATTTTAACTTATCTTTATAATGATATTGGAATTATAAACATGATATGCAATTCCATTTCTTTATCTTTAGATTTAAGGTGATAACTTGAAAATTAAAATGATGCAAGAACTTGTAATATAAACATGAGCAAGAAACTTAACGATAATCCGATAGGACCAGAGAGAGAAGAGAATTTAAAGCCAAGGCAGTAATATCATATCAGATGAGAATTACATTTTTTTTTAAGCTCCAATTCTCAAGACTCTTAAAGAATAAATTCTTTAACTCCAATTATCTCATTTCTTTGTGATTCATAAGCAAGTCTTTGAGCTCTAGGATTTTTAGGTGATGACATAAAATAAACATGCCATGCATTGACTTTTTAGCCATTATAAAATAAAGTGAGAAAAAATAAACATGAGATGCAACTTCTTTATTATCTTTAGAGATTAAGTGACAACTTGAAATTTAAACATGAAATGCAAGCTTGAAATTTAAACATGAATATGCAAGTTCATTTATTCATTCTTGAGAATTTAGTATGACATAAAATAAACATGGTTATGCAAGGCATAAACTTAAACATGGATCATTCATTTTATTTCTTTACTAAGCTCCTCCAAGACTTTAGAAAGATAAATTCAAAATATATCTTACAAGACAAAGTGAAAAATACATCTTTCAAGTTCTAAACTCAAGATCATAAAAACATCATAAAAATATTATTCAAAGTTTTGCATCAAGTGAACTTTCAAGCTAGAGGCCTAACTTGTGATGGATTCACAACCCACCCTCAAGGTCCTCATCATCAAGCCATCATCTTAGTCCCACTAATATGGCTGAATTGTTCAAAGAAAAGGAAGAAGAAAACCTTGGAAAAACTAGAGAAAATCCATGAAATCATCATTTTGAACCAAGAACAACACTTAGCAAAGCATAGAAATAAACTTAAAAACAACTCCCTACCTAATCATTTGAAGGAAAGGAAGAGAACTTGGTTTCCTTGAGTGAAATTCAAGAAAATATTCTTGAAAACTTGAAGAAAGAACAAATAGGAGGAGAAATGAGAGCTTTTGGTGCTCCTAAAACTAGAATTTGTGTAAGTTATCTAAGCATCTAAACTATCTTCAAGCAGCCTATTTATAGACTTTTGCAGCTCATAAATGGACAAAGGATAGGAAAGAAATCTGACCAAAAATTAGAGAAAAAAATAAGGAAGAAAAATCATTTTGTTTGGTGGCTTAAAACATGGAATCATGTTTCCATGTTTTCATGATTCTTTGTTTTCATTCTTTGGATTTTTGTGTAATAATTTTCTGACTTATTACTCAATAATTTCGTGCATTACAGCCTTTGGAAGAGGATTTTGTGTGTTCCATGTATTTTTTAGGTGTAGGCAAGGTATTCATGCAATTTAAGAATTTACGGTTAAGGCTTTAAGTGAATTACTAAGCAATTTGGGTGTTTTAAGCAATTTTAGGTTCTAATCAATCTAAATAAATAATTTTGACTCTAGATTAGTATTAGAATTTAATAAGCTTTAATTTGAGCCTAATATTGTTAGGTTTTGTGAGAAATCAAATGCTCAAAATTGAAGCCTTAAAGCGTACAATAATTATTTTCTTTTTCTCACAAATAACCAATTTGTATCTTACACCTTTTACACATTTTGGTGTTTGAACTACATGTACAAAGACTTCACGTTTTGCAAGTGAGTCTAATTCAGCTCGCATGGCTTCTTTCCACCTTGGTCAATCATCTTACGTCGACATTCTTCGACGCTTCTTGGTTCAAGATCCTCATTCTCATGCATAATATCTAGCGCTATATTATATACAAATATATTGTCGACAATTATTACTCATCGATTCCACCATTTTTCCTATAGAGACATAGTCTATTGAGATCTCATCATTTTCAATGATTATTTTCAGGTACCTAACGCTTCTTGGTGTTTCAAATATATCAAATTTTTGGACAACAACAATGTCCTTACTATGTCTCTATTCTCTTCTACAAGAAAGTATCATTTGTCTCCATAACATCATTTGGCCTCTTTGCCCCTTTCTTTTTCAAGGATTTTATTTTGGAATCGACTTTCTACCATGCTTCTAGTGTGTGATTTTTTCATTGATCAATTGTCCAACAGGGACATCAATTCAGATTGGGGCATTTTAGCTGGTATATAGGATTTAGTTATCCTTTTGTATCATAAAAAAATGTATCTACAATTTATTTGCTATTCTTTGCAAATGTATAATCATTTGAACTTTAGTTCATATTGCCTTGTGTGAGGATCTAAATAGAATATTGATGCATTCCAATTTATTTTCTTTTCCAGTCTCTTTCTCCCCTAATGTTGGAAACATTATTTCTCACAAAAGCCTTAAAGCATCTCCCATTTGTGTTTCAAATATATTTGACCATAAAGGGAGAATCATATCCAACATATATCTCCAATTTTTTTTGGAGTCCTATTTGAAAAAAATGAGTTAGGACATATATTGCACTTCTAAAGTTCGTAAATGAGAACCTTTTGGCTGGAGAAAGTAATTGTAGGGTAGAGAATTATTAGCAAGTTTTTAGCCTTATAGAACTAAGTGCTGTAATATGCGCCCAACTAGAAATTGGGAGATTTGTTCTCATGAGCAAGTGGTCTAGCAATTAACTGGAGGTCTTTTATAAGTTAATTATGCAAGCCAACTTTTCTATATGTGAATATTGGCCTACAAGCACTAAAAGCTTGAGAAATAAATTCACCAAAATCATCAAGATAAACTGTTTTGATTGGATTATCAAGAAATTGTGCTCTTAATAATTTGCGCAATTAATATCGCAAGCTTCAGTTGTCATAATGAGCACACATATGACCATTTCATAGATGCATCTATTAAAATCATAAAATATTTGAAAGATCCATAAGGTGGATGAATTGATCCACGTATATCACCTTAAATTCCTTCTGGAATTTAAGAAATTTAAATCCAATCTTTGCTGGTGAAGGCCATATAATTAATTTACTTTGAGAACACACACACAAGAAAACTCATTACAATGAAGAATCTTCTAGTTCTTCAACAAATGCTCATATGAGTTTTCAATAATTCCTTACATCATTATTGCTTCAGGATGTCCTAACGGTCATGCCAAAAGGTAAAACCATCCGGCCTAGTAAACAACTGGTTTATAATAGCATATGATGATTCAATTGTACTCATATTAGTACTATAGACCGAAAGAAAGTGCAGACAAAATTTTCTAAAGCAACTTTCTTACTTGAAGCATAAGTTGTGATATGGAGGTACTTAATATTTTCCTCACTCATTATCACAATATGATATTCATTTCAGCGAATATCTTTGAGACTCATCAAGTCTCCCATTTGTTTCTTCAGGAAACAAAATAGTAGCTCTTTTGGAGCCTTCATTCATCATGCTACCAAGAATGATATTAATATTTTTAATTAATTTTGTTTCTTCAGGAAACATAATAGTAGCTCTTTTGGAGCCTTCAATCATATTCACAAAACTAATAATCGAGTTAAGATTTTATTATCTTATTACAAGATGAAAATATCACAATATGTCATCAAAGCATTAACATATCATGTAAGTGAAAAGAAATTTATCGTGATATGATGGTAATACATGTATCGCAATTATCTCGAAAATGTCAGTATCATATATTATTATTTCATGATATAATAATCATGATAATAAATAAGATTATTATATGACATAAATCAATAAAGTATATGATATGTTAAATCTCAACAATATCACATAAAAATATAATTAATAATTATGAAATATGCCATGAATAGCATAGCTATTTTATTCAATATTGAGAACAATCAGTACTAAAAGTTTTGGAATAAAATATTCCTTGAAAATAGTATCAAGTAATATGTCTAATAAAAACTTTCATTATTAAATCAAATAATCAATATTTACATAAAATATAAAAAGATACATCCAAATGGCTCATATTAATCATGAAATGATTTCATAATATATCTTGAAAAAGAATTGCCTTTGCATTTTCTCATTCTCCTTTAACGATATTTAATAAAGATCAAACAAATATCTAATTGTATGACAGGTACATGCCAAATTTACTTTGACGTTATGGTAATAACATTCATCATATTTATCACACTTGAAACCAACAATTTCCCTTAAAGTGTGAGGTCCAACATGGTATATTCCTCCTTAACGGAAGCTTTCATAGAAAAGTCAAATACAAAATCTTGGCTTAATGCTCTAACCAAAGGTTGATACCACACCGAGTGCAAACAAACAGCCATGGCCAGCCAAACCATCTACTTTGATACCCCTTCTGGGATTATAATTTTTTTTTATCACATTCACTTTAGGAATGGAGAGAGCCAACTATGCACGTTTCATGAATTTTTTTCATGAAAACTCATTATTTGATATCTTGTAAAGCTCTTTCTTGACAGTGCTACCCTAGGAGCACATTTAAGACATTAAAGTCAATAATATTTTTCAACATATATTTATCATATTGTAACTTGCAAGTGGTACCATATGGGCTCACAACTCTTCTTTGTTCTTTATCAAAAAAGATCGCAGGATCTTTTAAAATATTTAGATATAATCCTTTATAAATGTAGTGAAAAGGGAAAATAAATAAACACATTATATCATTCTCTTCAAGAGAATATAAGTACTTAATAAATATATTCACTTCAAGAAATATAAATATGAAAATGTTCCTTTTAAAAAATATAATGTCACACACTTTAGGTGATGTGAATAATAGATCCATTTACTTTATGGAATGATCTTTTGACATATTCACTTCTAGAAATATGCAAATCTCCTCAAATAGAGGAATAAGTCAATTATATTTTTCGGATAATATTCAATAATAAGGATGCATTTACTTCAAGGAATGATTATCCATTTTTCTATATAATTATCATTCACTTTTGGAAATGATTGTCATTCACTTCTGGAATGGTATAAAAGAATAAAGTAGAAGGAGTACATATTAATATAGTCCAATAAAAAAATAAATTAAAAATTAATGTAATTAATAATTATTGATTTGTGTAATCCTTCTGGATACAATATTTTCTTATTTATTAGTCTCAAGACTTATTGAGTAAAGATGAATCTTAACATATAATATTCAAGATAAATATGATAAAGATATCTTACCTCAAGCCTTCCTATTCACCACTATACCGATGCTATAATAATAATATAGGGGAAAGAAAAACCAACCAAGAACAAATGCCTTCGTAACTGTAAGTGGTATTGAGAAAAGAATTGTGATTTGTATCGAATGCTCTCCAATTTCCACCATAAATAAAGAATCCTAGAAGAAGGAATCATGCCTACATTGTATTAACAAGCTTCTTCACTTTGAGAGCAAAGGTCGTCCTGATAACATGTTATAAAAAATAAGAATAGGGAGAACAATGAAGAAGAAGAGAAGAATAGTCTTATTAATAATCTCAAAGGTACTCTATATGGAGCATCCAAAGGGCTATTTATAGCCAAAGGAAGAGAGATAATATCACATCAAATCATAATAGATTCTATCTAATCAAATAAAATCTTAATTGAATCAAGTAAACATATGGACATCCACAAATTAATAATATTTCATAACAGATTTGAGACTTTTTCATATTCTACTATTTTTCTTCTCTCAATTATTATTTTTTAAACCTATAAAATATAATAAAGGGGATTCCCTTTGAGTTAGTTACTTTTGGTTTCACATTTTTTCTGGCTTAAAAAAACCTTTAATTGCAGTTTTTTGGTAAAGAAAACTAAATAAATTATATTGGTTCTCCGTGTCCAATTTTCTTTCCAGTTCTGTAGTTTTACGGTTTTCTAACTTCCTATAATTCAAAAGTTAAAATCCTACTAAAGGAATGGATGAACTACAAAATCATGGCCATTATGAATGAAGATATTTCTCATGGACATCATCGGGGCGTGGCATTTCCAATGGAGAAAAGGAAAATCAAACAAAAAGAAAATAACTACACAGGTGTCATTCAAATCAAAACATGCCACCATATATTATGTTGTGCGAAGTGAGAGAGTATGGATTGTGGATTCATAGTTTCCAAACAAAATTCTATACCTTCAACATAAGTTGTGTGAGTTCCTTTGCCTCTTTTTTTTTTTTAAGACTTTCTTGGGTGAAGATAATTTGCCATGAAATCTGCAAGTATCGACAAATCTAAAATGATAATGTGTTTGCTATATTTCGTTTGAGAGATAAGTTCTTAATAAATTAACTATTGCTCTTTTATGTTAGAAAAACCCTTTTTTAACACCCAAGCTTTTTCATATTTTTATGTAAATTTTGGTGCCACTGTTTAGAGTTCTTTCTTCCCCTTTCAAATATGATCGCCTTGGCTGCTATTTCTAAGCATGTAATTATGATCTTAGACTTTATGTGGAAACATAATATGATGCCCTTTCTTCTCATCTTCTTTACTTAAGGGATGATTTAGTTATACTATCCAATTTTCTATATTCATTTTCATGGTAAGATAGTTCACTTTATTTTATCATATTTTATTTTATTTGATTATATTAATTAATTATATTAATATCAAAAAATAAAAAATGCGGATTGACAGCTATGACAATGCTTGGCAAGACAATAGTATTTTTAATCTTGATATCAATTTAGTCTTAATATTTTAAATTTGACATCAATTTAATCATTCATTTAAAGTTGAAATATAATAAATGACTAAATTAATTTTGTTTTTAAAGAGTTGAATTGGTTAGTCGTCAAATAACAAGTAACATTGAAGTAATATATTATACTGTTTGATGACAAGGAAAAAAAAAAAAGGCACTTTCGTGGCTAATTAACAAGGATAACAAGGATAGAGGGCCTTTTTTATTATTAATTTAATATGGAATTAAAGTTATAAATGTTTTAGCGAGTACTCCCTAATAAATGATGTTTTATCTAATTGTTCAAAAATACCCCTCTTTCTCTTTTATAAACTACTTGATCAATTATATTATTTATAATATACACATATTTTTCATATTAATATTTTCTTCAAATATTTTACTTATGTAATATTTTATTTTATTAAAATATTTTTTATTTAATTTTCTTTTGAAACATAATATATAAATACAAAAAATATAATTATGTAACAAATTCATTCTCTTAATCTTAATAATAATTTTTAAATTAAATTAAGTTTTTTTCTTTGACTTCAAATAAGTTTTTCAATCATAATAATTTTTTTGTACTTTTCATTTTAATATTCTATAAATATGATCCAAAATAAAAATAAGTTAAGAAAATAAAACATAATAAATTTTAATGAAATGAAAAACTTATCACCAATAATTTTAAATTATATTTAATATTCACCGTCAACATAAATAATAAATTATATCATCTAATGTTATTTTTTATTTTATTTAATTAACTTAATATCTTATATATGGTTAAAACACCTTAAATTTTGTGAAAATATATCATCAAATATTTGTATATAATTTAACAGTGTATATCTATACACAATAATAAAGGGAATACTTGGGGTAATTGCACCTTTGGTGTCCAATTTTTTTTTACCATTTTTACCCTTACTAATAATTTACTTAGAACATCATTTTGGGTTAAAGAAGTAGCTTAAAATAATAACTAACCACCTTCAAACGTAATTTTCATTCATCAGTTTACTTTTTTATAACTACTTCCACAATTTTATCGATCTTCCTCTTTGAAAGATACTTCCTCAAGAACCATTAGGCTAAGCCTATTGGTAATTCATCTTCTTAGCATTGCCTTTAAACCTCCCTCAAGCCGTGGACGATTTTTGCTAGGTTGGCCATAAATTGTTAAGGTCCTTCTTCGCTAATAGCTTTTCATATTTAGTGACTCTCAAAAATGAAAAAGCTATATTCATTTACTCCTGTAAACACCATATTTTATCCGAGTATTTTATTTTTGTTTTTATTTTTTAAAAAAACCTAAGCACATTTCATTTTTTTTGGAGTTAAAAAAACGAACTAAGCCCATTTTATTTCTTAGTTGTAAAAAAAAATTTCAGCTCGTTTAGCTTTTATTTTATTTTTATTTATTTAATTATTTTACTTTTGAAAAAAAAAAGTGAAGAGAGGTGCGCCTTAAAGAAGAAAAAAAATGTGAAGTCAAATGCAAGCATGAAGATTGCCGAACAAAGAAGAAAAAATTCAGAAATAGTGACAAATCAAATGAAGTCGTGCTAAATCCCTTAAAATAAGCAATAATGGGATAAAAGTCTCTCAATTAGACCAACCATATCTGAAAAATTAGATCTACAATTGTGTATAAATTCACAGACGGAGGGGAAATTAGAGTCACAGAGGGGACAACAATATCACAACCTTCTCCACCTTGTAAGCTCTAACTTCTAGCCCTCCGCCCACAACACAGAGAATCATATACCAGCGACAACATCACAGCCTCTCTACCCCATACACACACCGCCAACCATGATCACCATCACTATCCACCGTCACCAGACCCACATCCAATAACCTTATCATCAACTCCAAAATCATCACCATTATCCTATTCCTTGAACCAACCATTAGAACCCACTTCAACCATCACTGAAAACACTATCATTACCAACTTCACCCAATACCATAAACCATCACTTTCCATTACTAACAGCCCCCAAATCATAACCGCAACCATCTCTATCATCAGCAACCCAACCACAATCAAGACAGAAACTAAATAAAACCAACAGTAGATATCAAAACCAAAAGAAACCCAAGACCAATAAAAAGAAGAAAGAGGAGAAACGCGATGGTTCTTCGCCACCAACAACCAGCATCACAGCCTCTCTCCCCACCACGCTGATCCTCTCCTCCATCATTGTTCCCTCAGTTCCATCCGAATCGCCAATTGAAGCTCAAACCGGAGACCAAGCTGTGGGCTCGCTGAAATCCTGACAACACCTCGTCTCCTCTCTTCCAGCCACGCCACCGAACCTTTCATCGCGCGTAAGCCCCATGGTCACTACTCCTTTTCCTCTGCCTTTGCGCTTCCTCACCGTCGCATCCACCATGTTGAGTCATGACATTGCAGCACCTTCGCCCTTTTCACTGACCACCAGTGCCACCGTGAACCAGCTGAACCACCAGTGTCATCGTGAGCTAGTTGAACCATTGACCTCCTTCTCCATTTCCTTCATGCGAGGATCGACCGCCATCGCGCACCTAGCCATTGCTAGCTAGAACGCATGAACTCCCATCTCTCTCTCTCCCCCTGTTGCATGCTCCAGTCGCCTCACTTTCCACTCTCCCCTTTGATTGTGTTTGTGTTTGTGTACTAGGTTAAGGAACTAAGTTTGGGGGAATTGATTTATTTTTTGTTTATGGTCAATTTTTTTTATTGCTATTTAGGCTGTTTTTGTGGGTCAAAATCAGGTTGGGGAAATGGTTTTTGGGGCATTTGGCTTTTGATCAGATTCATTTTTTGGGTATTGGACTTGTAGCTTGGGTTAAGTTCTTTTTTATTTTTATTTTTTTCCTCTTTTCGGGCTATGTGTGTTTTTGGGCTTTTTATTTTTTTTCTTTTATAGTCTTAAGCCTTAGAATTTTAATAGCCTTTCTAAAAATAAAAAAATATAAAAAAAAACATTTTAAATTAATGCAACTTAATAATCATGATTGAGAGGTGAATGCCTTCTTCATGTATTTGTGAATTGTAAGGATTTATTGAGTAGCTTTGTGCTAACTTGAATCCTGTGCAAAGGCGGATTTCTCTTTTAATAATTTGTAAGTCAAAAATCCATTTTCAAAAACTAAAATCGATCAATACACTTCTCTTTTTTTTCATAATTAAAATCCATCAAACTCAATCATTTTTTACAAGAACGACGTGGCTTTGAGTTCCTCATTGCGTAAGAGGATACGTCGTAACCAACAACTATCAAGCCAAAATTAATTTTTCTTTAAATTTTATTCTTTTTTTATTTAGCCTTCTCTTTTTCAATTTTATTTTATTTTATTTTATGATTGCAATTTTTGGGTAAAAATAAATACTATCAAGTTATAAAGCAATTTGCATAATGAGCTCTAGGGTAACTGTATTTATACAGATGTATTGGAAGTAGTAGGATTAAGTTTTCACCCTTCCCTAATCATAATCAAACTCACGAACCTCAAATCTCTTCAAAAGACCAGTTTTATCAAATCAAAAGGTTTTTCAATTTTAGCTAGAATTAAAATTGGTGGCGACTCCCATCCCATTTTATTTTTAAAATCATGTCATTCTCTCATGGCCCTTGGGTACGTTGTGATAGCTTAGCGACTCCACTAGGGATAGTTACAGAGTTAAGCCTATTAGAGTAAATTATTGAAATAATTATATCATTATAATATTTATTTTCCCCTTCGCACCACATTTTTTTTATTTGCCTTGCTTTTGTTCATTTGTAAATATTTGTTTATTTTATCTGTAAATATTTGTCACTCAAACCTTAGGGTAGATAACATTTCTTGTACATATATTGTTTGTGCTTTTGTTTGACAGGAATATGTATGCTCTTCACACATAGCACACTATCACTATCTCACACACATTTTTGGCTCTACACTTGAGCTTGTGCAACCTAAGGATTAGGTGAGGTCCTAACATTGTCATTGAGGGCCTCATGTCTACTTGGTATTTGAGGGCACCACCCAGATTGTTCCTGGTATCATGGATCGGTCATATTAGAGGGTTCATCTCTTGTGATCCTTTCGTGAGTTAGGTCTCTATCTTATGGATAGGGGCCTTTAGAAGTTTAGACCTGTCCTGAAAACCATGCACCAATAGAATGAGCTTAGTAGCCACCCAAATTAAGGTTTTGACCTTAGGAAAATCCTCCCTCTAGGACTAACCATTTAGGATACAGGAGCGTCCATCTACCTCTTTCTCTCATTCATTGCATACAAAACTCATCTTGCACAGCCCATTCATTGCATACAAAAATAATTTTGCATGACTTATTCATTGCATATAAAAAAAATCTTGCATGGCTCATTCATTACATACAAAAATCATCTGGTGTAACTTATTCATTGCATATATGAAAAAGAAAAAAATCATCTTGCATGGCTCACGCATTGAAAAAAAAATATCTTGCATGCCCCATTCATTGCAACAAAAAAAAATTATCTTGCATGACTCATTCATTGCATGCAAAAAAAATCATCTTGCATGGCTCATTCATTACATGCACACAAAAAAAATCCTTTCATTTCATTGCATGCATCAAAAAAAAAAACTCTTCAGCCTTTTGTACATACGTACATTCTATCTCATGCATACATGATATATATTCCTTTTTCACATTACTCATGCACAACATGCATAATTCACCCTTACCACTCATCCATGCATACATTCTCATCACATTGACATAAAAAAAAATCATTTGACATTCATTTTCATGCATTCATAAAAATGGCATGCATTCATGTATAACATGCATTCATATGTCTTTTTTTCACACATAGTCCACATAAAAAATAAAAAAAAAAACAAATTGGTATGCATTCATGCTCAATCCATGTTCATAAAAAAAAATGGCATACATTTAATCATACATCTTCTTTCTTATGCATAGTCCATGTTAGCAAAAAAAAAAAAAACTCATTTGACATGTATTCATTCTTTCTCCTCACATATCATATACATCTTCTTTCTCATCCATAGTCCATGCCAAAAAAAAAAAAATGGAAAAACTCATTTGACATTCATGCTTTCTTTTCACATATCATAAATAGATCCATAAAAAAAAAATATATATGAACATGCATTCTTATCTCTCATATATCAATTCCCTAGATTGCATCATGCATTTTTTTTTTCACAGGATAGCATGCATCGATAAGCTTTAAAAAAAATCTTCTTCTCAAATCATTCAATAGGCATAGCATACATAAAAAAAAAACCTTGTCCAATATGCATCAGTCATGCATAATATAGATAGCATTTCATTTTATAATATAAAAAAATGCATCATTTCGCCTCTAGATATTGTTCATCTAAGCGAAATTTTGTTTGATCCAAGAGGTTGTGTTTGAGAGTAATGGGCATATCGAAAACAAGAAAAAGAGAAAAGGAAAAAGAAAGAGAAAGAAATAGGGATATAAAAAAATAAATAAAAGAAGAGAGCCATGGCTAAGAGAGTGAGAAGGTAAGGAGGTGATCGGAGGAACACCTGAAGAACATATTTGAATAAGTCATTCCTGGCCTTAAAGCTTGACGATGATGAGTTGACAGAGCTTTGGAAAATGTGAAGTGATTTTCCTTTTGATGAAGAGACATTAGGGAATAAGGATAAGAATCATGACTTGACTTGAACTTGAGCAATAAATTGCCTTCTATGGCCTTAAATTGCATCTGAATTTTTTAAAATAATGAAATGATTGTGCATATTTCTTCTAACATATTATCTTCTATCTTTTATCTACACATTCTTCCTTCCTTCTCCACCCTTTCAAAGTCATTTTTTTTCTTGAAACATCTCCACCTTGCAGATAATTTTGATAACTCATTAATTTACTCTCATGTTACAATGGATATGAATGATCATGGTCTTGATGAAGGTTCAAAGCTCTGCAAATGATCCTCTCAGGTGCTAGACTTAGTGGAAAATGGTCAAGCAGCCAATAATCAAAGAGTAAAATGTCGATCCAAATACTCTAGCTCAATCATCAACTAGGACAATTTTTAATTGTCGATAGGAAAGCTGCAATAGGCAAAGCGTTAAATGTAATTAGCACCAATTTGCCAAGGACAAACATATCAAAAAAGGAGAAAACATTTGGTCTTCCACACTTTGGCATCAATCATAAGCTCCAAACTAAGAATAGTCACACACTGTGAAGTGCCATCTTATGCAAAAAAACTAGCAAAGCTGAAAAAACAAAAAAGAGGTGTTAGAACAAAGAGTAAAGGAAAGGCTTAAAAAAAAAAAGAGAGAGGGAGAGAAAAAGAAGAAAAAGAAAAAAAAGTTTGCTAGACTGAAAAGCGAAATGACAGTTAAGAATGAAGTGCAAACTAGATTGAAAACTCAAAAGGACAATCTAGGAAAAGATATGTTACTTTGAAATCAGGTAAAAAAAAAGAGCTTATGAACAATGTCAAGTTGGGGTAATTAAATGACTGTTGATCAAACAAGAGTCATCCTCAGAAAATGAAAAGTTAACAGTCAAGGCATATTTGTAGCATAGCAATGGATTTTAATCTTGATCATGAAGTCTAGTTAGAGTAGGGCAATCAATAAAATAGGTAATCAAACAAAATCTGCATTGCATATCCCTCACATCTCATTCTTACCTTGTAAATATCACACATTTTCAAATTCAATCCCTCTATTTTAACTCATATCTTATCTCTATCCTCTTTTTCCTTGATCATCAAATCCTCACCATGCATAATCAAGACATCAATAAGTCAAGTCAATGTCTAGTTCAAAAGGAGCTCACTAGATACAATACCAGAGGTCAATCTTGGCCAGAATTAGAGCAAACACAAAACAAAAGAACAAGAAAAAGAAAAAGAAAATGAAAGAAAAATCCAAAGGAAAAAGAAGAAAATGAATAGTTCGCTGATCAAAAGCCCGAAAGAGTGGTCTTGGCAAAAAAAATTAGAGTAAGAAAAAATGCGAGAGAGAAAAGTTTGCTCAATTAGGAACCAAAGATGTTGGTCCATATGAAAGTTGGGGCAAAATCAACAAAAGAAGCAAAGTCCAAAGCATGATAAGGTTAGGAACTGAAGATGAGATCAATAGGCAGTTGGAAACAAGGAAAAAATGGGAAAGATGAGAGAAAGAGGGGAATCACAAAGCAAGTTATTATCAAATTAGCTCATCTTGGATCAAACAAAAGATCTTCCCAAAAGCAATGCTTGGATGCCAAAATTGGGGCAACTTTCTCAACATCAAATCATCTAGGTTTCATCATCATTCATCATGTGCAAAGTTGTCTTATCTTAAAAGCTCATATATTTTCTCATCACCAAATCATCTAGGCAGTCATCATACTCATACCATCAATATTTTTCATGCCGCAACTGGGCAAATTTGTTTTCTTTGTGAAGTTATCTCATTATGTTAGGGCATTTATCATTTACATCATTAAATCATCCAACATAGTGGTCATAAGTCATATCATTCATCATATCATTATTGCATTATTCAATAATCCCTAGGCATTGATTTTCTGCAATATAAATCATTGCATTGTTTTGTAAATATCATCTATCATGAGCAAGCATCACATATAATTCATTAAGCATCCATTTAATTTTGCATATTTTCTTTTATCACATTGATCGCATCATATACTTTTCCGTCCCATCACATCATACACTTTCCGTACCATCACATCATTTTCCTTTTTCACAATTATCACATCATTTACTTTTTTCACAATTATCACATTATTTATTTTTCAAAAATTATTATATCATTTACTTTCTTAGTCTCATATCATTTATTTTTTCAGCAATTATCACATCATTTACCTTTTCATAGTATCAGATCATTTACTTTTTAGCAATTATCACATCATTTACTTTCTCTATCACATCATTTACTTTTCAACAATTATCACATCATTTATTTTCTTATAGTATCACATCATTCACTTTTCAGCAATCATCACATCATTTATTTTTCAATCTCGATCCCAATCATTTACTTTCTGTCTCGATCATTTACTTTCTAATCTCGATCCCAATCATTTACTTTTCAATCTCGATCACAATAATTTACTTTCACATATCTTTAAATTTCACATGCATTTACTTTCATATATTTTAAATTTCATATGTCTTTATTTTACTTTCACAAATTTTAAATTTCACATGTCTTTACTTTGCTTTCATATGCTTTTACTTTCATAGATTTCAAATTTCACATGTCTTTACTTTGCTTTTATAGATTTTAAATTTCACATGTCTTTACTCTGCTTTCACATACATTTGCTTTCACACATTTTAAATTTCACATGTCTATACTCTGCTTTCACACATGTTTTTACTTTCATAGATTTTAAATTCCACATGCTTTTATATTGCTTTCACATGTCTTTATTCTGCTTTCACACATGTTTACTTTCACATTTTAAATTTCACATGCATTTACTCTGCTTTCACATGATTTTACTTTCACATGCCTTTACTATGCTTTCACATGCATTTGTTTTCACATGTTTTTTACATTTCACATGCATTTGCTTTCACATGTTTTCTACATACATTTGCTTTCACATGTTTTTTTACATTTCACATGCATTTGCTTTCACATATTTCACTTTTATATGCATTTGTTTTCACATGTTTTTACATTTCACATGCATTTGCTTTCACAAATTTCACTTTCGCATTCTTTTACATTTCACATGTATTTAGTTTTCACATACATTTCATTCCCTGCTTGACACTAGGGGTGTGCATCCAACATGAGGTCATTTGGCATCATTCATTAGAGCATTGTCATCATGCATCCATCCTCTTCATATAATCATCTAGCATCACTCACTATATCATTTAGCATTGTCATTATGTATTCATTGTAACCGTGCATTGGTTTTCTAGTAGAACTTTTTGCATTGTCACTATGCATTCATCATTTCTATCATACACTTATCATCATCATGTATCATCTGGACAAAATATGTGTTCATATCTTTACTTGTCTCTTAGCAAAATGTCAAAGCCAGTCTTTATATTTTTTTAATAAGAGACAAGTAAAGAAGGACAACTGTGAACACAATATTTTGTCCTAGTATTTTTTATCTTTGTTTTTATTTTAAAAAAAAACCTAAGCCCATTTCATTTTTTTTTTGGAGTTAAAAAAAATGAACTAAGCCCATTTTATTTCTGGAGTTGTAAAAAAAAAATTAACCCGTTTATCTTTTACTTTTATTTATTTATTTATTTATTTTTGAAAAAAAGGGAAGAGAGGTGTGCCGGCTGAAAGGAAAAAAAAAACAAAAAGAAATGATGCTAAAGTCAAATGCAGGAGCGTGAGGATCGCCAAACAAAGAAGAAAAAATTCAGAAATAGCGGCAAATCAAATGAAGTCATGCTAAATCCCTTAAAATTAGCAATAATGGGCATAAAAGTCTCTCAATCATACCTACCATATCTGAAAATCAGACCTACAATTGTGTATAAATTCAGATGGAGGGGAAATCACAGTCACAGAGGGGGAAGGGGGGACAATAATATCATAACCTTCTCCACCTTGTAAGCTCTAACTTCTAGCCCTTCACCCACAACACAAAGAATCATATACCAGCGGCAATATCACAGCTTCTCTACCCCATACACACACCAACCATCATTGCCATCACTATCCACCATCACCACTAACAGACCCACATCCCATAACCTCATCATCATCTCCAAAATCATCACCATTATCCTTTCTTTGAACCGCCATTATAACCCACTTCAACCATCACTACCAACCTCACCCAATACTATAAACCTTCACTTTCCATTACTAACAGGCCTCAAATCATAACCAACCACCTCCATCATCAGCAACTCAACCACAATCAAGACGAAACAAAATAAAACCAATAGTAGATATCAAAACCAAAACAAACCCAAGACCAATATAAAAGAAGAAAGCAAGAGAAACCGCAGTGGTTCTTAGCCACCAACAACCAGCATCACAACCTCTCCCCACCACAGCGCCGATCCTATCCTCCACCACTGTCCCTCTAGTTTTATTGAACCGCGGTTGAAGCTCAAATGGAGACCAAGCTGAGGATCACCAAAGAATCAGGATAGCACCTCGTCTCCTCTCTCCACAGCCACACCACCGGACCTTCCATCACCGCGGTAAGCCCCATGGTTGCCGCTCCTTTTCTTTGCCTTTGCGCTTCCTTATCGTCGCCATCACCATGTTTAGTCATGACGTCGCAGCACCTTCGCCCTTCTCAGGCCACCAGCGCCGGCCAGCTGAACCACCACGACCTCCTTCTCCATCTCCTCCATGTGAGGATCGCAGGCTTCGCTCACCCCGTCATCGCGAGCTGGAACGCCACGCGCGAACTCCCTTTCTCTCTCTCCTGTTGCATGCTCCAGCCGCCCACTCTCTACTCTCCCTTTTAATTGTGATTGTGTTTGTGTTTGTGTACTAGGTTAAGGAAATGGGTTTGGGGAATTGATTCATTTTTTGTTTATGGTTAGATTTTTTTAATTGCTATTTGGGCTGTTTCTGTGGGTTAGAATCAGTTGGGGAAATGGTTTTTGGGGCATTGGGTTTTTTTATCAGATTCATTTTTTTGAGTATTGGACTTGCAGCTTGGATTGAGTTCTTTTTATTTTTATTTTTTTCCTCTTTTCGGGCTAGTGTATTTTTGGGCTTTTTTTTCTTTCTCTTTTATAGTCTTAAGCCTTAAAATTTTAATAGCCTTTTCTAAAAATAAAAAAATATAAAAAAAACTTTTTTAATCCGTGCAACAGTCAATAGTAATGATTAAGAGGTGAATGTCCCCTTCATGTATTTTTGAATTATAAGAATCGATTGAGTAGCCTTGTGCTAACTTGAATCATTTGCAAATACGGATTTCTCTTTTAATAATTTGTCAGTCAAAAATCTATTTTCAAAAATTAAAATCATTCAACATACTTCTCACGTTTTTTTCATAATTAAAATCCATCAAACTCAATCATTTTTTACAAGAACAACATGACTGAGTTTCTCATTGCACCAGAGGATATGTCGCGTAGCCAACAACTATCAAGCCAATATTTTTTTTTTTTCTAATTTTGTTCTTTTTTTATTTAGCCTTCTTTTCTTCAATTTTATTTTATGATTGCAATTTTTGGGGAAAAACAAATACTATCAAGTTATAAAATAATTTGCATAATGAGCTCTAGGGTAACCGTATTTATCAGATGTATTAGGGGTACAATGGAATTAAGTTTCCACCATTCCTAATCATAATCAAACTCCGACCCTCAAATCTCTTTCAAAAGACTAGTTTTTATCAAATCAAAAGGTTTTCCAATTTAACCAGAATTAAAATTGGTGGCGACTGTCATCCCATTTTTCAAAATTGGTTCTCATTCCGTTACTACGCCCTTCGGGTACATTGTGACAACTCTTTTATTGCCATATCTGCATTTTTCTTTATTTTTGTTACATGAGTGTGAACCCAAATTTGTCTTCACATTCTTGGTCACATTGCTTCCTTTCAAGTGCAACTTAAGTGCAACTCTCATGAACTTAATTCTTTATAATTTGTGTCATGTGTTTTGTTTTTCCTATCCTTTGCATTTATCCTCTGCACTCCATCTTTTGACTATTGTTTGTAATTATTGGGTTCAAGGTTGTAATGTAATTTGAAAAAAAACTTAGATTTGAGACTTTTTCATATTCTACTATTTTTCTTCTCTTGCTTATTTTTTTAAATCTATAAAATCTATAAAATATAATAAATGGGATTCCCTTTGAGTTAGTTACTTTTGGTTTCTCAATTTTTCTGGCTTAAAAAACCTTTAATTGCAGTTTTTTGGTAAAGAAAACTAAATAAATTATATTGGTTCTTCGTGTCCAATTTTCTTTCTAGTTTTGTAGTTTTACGGTTTTCTAGCTTCCTATAATTCAAAAGTTTAAAACCTACTAAAAGAATGGATGAACTACAAAATCGTGGCCATTATGAATGAAGACATTTCTCATGGACATCATCGGGGTGCGGGCATTTCCAATGGAGAAAAAGAAAAATCAAACCAAAAAAAAAAAAAAAAACTACACAGGTTGCCATTCAAATCAAAACATGCCACCATATATTATGCTCTGCGAAATAAGAGAGCATGGATTGTGGATTCGAAGTTTCCAAACGAAATTCTATACCTTCAACATAAGTTGTGTGAGTTTCTTTGCCTCTTATTTTTTTCAGACTTTCTCGTGTGAAGATAAGTTGCCATGAAATCTGCAAGTATCAACAAATCTAAAATGATAATGTGTTTGTTATATTTCGTTTGAGAGATAATTTCTTAATAAATTAACTATTGCTCTTTTATGTTAGAAAAACCCCTTTTTTAACACCCAAGCTTTTTCATATTTTGATGCCACTGTAAATTTTGATGCCACTGTTTCAATGTCCTTTCTTCCCCTTTCAAATATGATCGCCTTGGCTACTATCACTAAGCATGTAATTATGATCTTGGACTTTATGTGGAAACACAATATGATACCTTTTCTTCTCATCTTCTTTACTTTAGGAGTGATTTAGTTATACTATCCAACTTTCTATATTCGTTTTCATGATAAGGTAGTTCACTTTATTTTATCATGTTTCATTTTATTTGATTATATTAATTAATTATATCAACATCAAAAAATAAAAAATAAGATTGATGGGCAAACAATGCCAAGCAAGTTAGTAATTATAAGGTAAATAGCTAACTTAAACATATCATATTACCTTGATTTACAAGAAAAATAACAAAAGTAAAATTATAATAAAATTTCAAAGGTTAACACGCCAAATAATGTTAATATAATATCTTTATTTAATAGTATATTTAATTATATAAAAATAATATTAAAATTATTTTGAATGTAGTAATTTTTTCCTGAAAATACCTCCCTTAATTATTTTTTGTTAATGTTTAAGATTCTTTTCTAAACTAGTATTGGTATTTTATAGAAAATATAATCAATATTGAAAATTTTAAAAACTAAATTAGTTATTATTAACAAAATCTAATAAATTTATTATGAAATTTTTTTCACAAAACAAAAAATACAAAAACACAAACCACAATATATATTAATAGTAATGAGTTTAAATGGTATATTGAAGTAATAATAGATTATTAGTTTAAGAATGAATGAGAATGAAGGTCATTTTTGAACCATCAAATAAATTGTCATTAAATAAAAAGTGACATTAGCCAAAAGGAAGTGACAATAATCAATCTCATATTTTGGCTTAGAATATTTATGATATATTTGGTTTGAGTTTTAGAATTTTGTAATTGAAAACTGGAAAGAAAAATTGAAACCTCAAATTAGATATCCCTAATCTTCAAGAAAGTAAGGAAAATCAAAATGGTTGAAAAAAAAAAAAAGACACACAACAACAAACAGACGACGTCGTTTAAGACATGTCACCGACTCGCTGAGTACCTCGTCCATATTCCTAAGTTTCAACAAACCCCGCGCGTAGACTGAAAAGCCGTATCAGGCTGACTGACACCATATTCCAACTGCTGACCAACAAACGCAGACGAAGATGGCCTCCTCTCCAAAACATGATGATAACCCTAGTAAGCTATCTCCCTTTCTCCACAAAAACTCACATTTACCTAATTTATCCTCATTATTACTATGAATATCACTAACTAAGCACAATTTTGGAGAATGCGTAACAATTCAGGGACTTGTGCTTTGCAGGAACTGTAAAGAGGGTTGCTGTTGTTGGTGCTGGGGTAAGGTATGGTTACTTCTTGATATCTTCAATTTGGCTCCTACTTTTTTGTTCTATATAATTTTTAGTTAGTTATTATTGCTGGTTCTTGAACCTATGGTCAACGCAGCAAGTATATTATTTGCTGTTAGTTTTGCCACGCTGACATTTTGTATACGTAAGTTTTGCTGGGTTGGATTTAGAATTGATGCCATTTTGTAGCGTGAAAAACCTTTGTCCTTCATGTGCTGGCAAGTTTTAAATGTCAGTGTCACTGACATTGGTTATGATGTCGTAAACCATGAGTAAGGGAACTGATAGCGTTTCGGCCGCAAATTGTGTGTGCCTGTGGGAATGAATTTTAAAAGAATGGTAGAATGACATTTCTATTTGTTCACTGTTACATTTTGGCTGACATAAGGTGATTGGTTGTATGCTTTGTTAATGTTTCATTAAGGGAATTGGGCGCGTTCATTCTCTGTCGTGATAAACATATCGGCTTTTGGTGTATCTGAGATTTTAAATATTGATGACGTTAACTCTTGCTAACTTTTTTATTGTGGTGTTTAGTGGGCTCGCTGCGGCTTACAAATTGAAATCACATGGTCTGGATGTCACTGTGTTTGAAGCTGAAGGAAGACCTGGAGGGAGGTTAAAAAGTGTTTCACAGGATGGTCTAGTTTGGGATGAGGGAGCTAATACAATGGTAAATTTAGTGGAAGCAAATGTGTTTGGATCCTTTAATGTTACCATATGTTTAAGTAGATGATGAAAATTTCAGTTCAACGTGTGGATTGTGACAAATATATCGAATATGGATCATATTACCTGGTGACCTGTTCTCTATCAAATTCCAAATTATGTGAACTTTTTATTCTGAAAAGCACCTTCTGCTTTTGGGGAGGGTTTTTTAACATTTTGAATTTGTTCTAAACATGCTTCTAACAGAAGTTCTTACTATTCACCATAAGTTTTGTTCACTTTGTGCAGACTGAAAGTGAAATGGAGGTTAAAGGTTTGGTTGATGCTCTTGGACTTCAAGAAAAGCAACAATTTGTAAGGATTTTTTAGCTTAGAAAATTTAATCTCCAAGACCATGTTTTCCTGAAAATATAAAGTCATTTTCTTTCATTTATTTTCCACTTCTGAACTCTTTCTAAATGTGAGCTGCTAGAGCCTCAGTTCTTTGAATTATAATTTGGATTTTGTTGTTGAAATTGGAAGTTTAAGAATATTGTTGATTGTCTGTTGGGAGATTGAATCTTTATTTTAGTTACAAATGAGATTCTGTTTGCTATTACAGCCAAAGTCACAGCATAAGCGCTATATTGTGAAAAATGGTACACCACTTCTGGTATGTCTTGCATATAACTTTCGTTTTTCTAAACTGCTGATTTTCTTTTTCTATTTTTAATTATTTGAACCTGTAGAATTTGTTTTCATGTTTTTCAGCTATCTTTGTCTCAATAAATATGAAATGTGGTAACATTTTACATCAGGTACCCACAAATCCTGCTGCACTACTGAAGACCAAACTCCTTTCTGCTCGATCAAAGGTTTCTTCTCACGACATACCTAAGGATCTTCCAGCTTCTTAGCTTTCAGAAATTTATCTTTCATCATCTTGCAACATTTTGCATTTGAGTAATGTTACTTACACATACTTGACTCACACTCTCTTCTGCAAGCCATTGGGTAACATTTGAGCCCCACTATATATGTACATATCATCACTATTATTGACTTATTATTCCTGTCTTATCAATGATGATTGTGCCTTTTGTGCTGTGACTTCAAAGTATTAATGGTGAATTGATCTCAAGTTTTAAGGTTGTTTTCTGGGCTTTGAATTATATGTATTGGAAATTATTTATATTATCCCTGCTGTCTTTGATGTAGTGGCCACTGTCACTTGCTATCCGCTATACCGGTTTTGGGAATTTGGGGTTGGCTGGTTTCAACCACTGTCTAGGATTGACAACTATGAAATCTGTGCAATGCAATCTCAGTTCATGCCTACTGCCTTCAATAGATTTTCTCATGACATACTATCATAGTCTATTTTCTACATCAGTGAAGATGACGTGTAGGTCTTTTTGAATTTTTCTTTCATTCTATTCTTTTTCAAGGGACCACACAATAGGTATATAGCCTTCATGATTGACCTCCCTAGCATAAAACAAAATTATTTTCCTGATATAGAGGTGTCTTGTGTTTGTCTTCTTGGAAATCTCAATTACTCCTTACAATCTCACATTATGGCTCATGAGGTTGATTCCTATGTAGATTGCACAATTTTGTATGTCTTTATTATTCTCGTCAATAGTTTGCACATGGAAAGTTCTTCCCCATTGATAAGGTTTCTACTATGAATACTAAACATTGGTATCTGACATGAGATCCACTCAAGGATGTTGATACCATACTTCAAAATACGAAATAGTTCTGAACATGACTTGGATGAGGGAATGATTTATATAGTAGACACATGAGAGCTTTTCTTTTCATGCTGTTTGTTTGTTCTTTTTCTGTCTTTTAATTTCTGTTAGTAGTATTGATTATCTGTTCTAAATATAGCTAGTAAAAGCTAGTTATTTATCCAGCTTAAAAGAAATCCACATGCCAACTGACTTTCTAAATTTGCAGATCCAGGTCATTTTTGAACCATTTTTGTGGAAAGGAAATGACCCCTCTAATTTGTGTGATGAAAATTCCGCAGAAAGGTGCAATAAATCTTGATCATTGGAATCAATGTCTAATATTCGTTGTTGTCTGTGCACAATAAATTGTACCATATGACAAAAATGTTATCTTTAGCATTCTCTCTGTTTTCTGTCTTGCAGTGTTGGTAGTTTCTTTGAACGTCATTTTGGTAAAGAGGTATACATCAGCACATTGCATTACCATTACTCATTTGTCACTTTTCCCCTCATGACTTATATGTTACATGCATACACTACATCCATCCTGGAGTGCAGAATTTTTTATTTAATGGATGTGTTTCATGCCTTCTTCTAACAAAATTATTTGAAGGTTGTGGACTATCTTATTGATCCTTTTGTTGGAGGTTCAAGTGCAGCAGATCCTGAATCCCTTTCTGTGAGTTCTCAGAATTTGAAATATTTCTACAATAGTTGGTATTTCATGCTTTTAAATATGAATTTCGTTGTATTCAGCTTGGATAAAGTTATGAGTATGACATATAATCATGGTGTAAACTAATGCTCTAAATTGACCAAGTAGGTTAAAGAGGGAAAGGCTTTCAGAGGTTGACTGATTTTTGATAGTTAACTTTGCTTTTAGAAAATTGCATCTTGTAATTATAGCAGCTTTTCTATAAGTTTTGTAGCTTCATATTTTAGGAAACAATAAAATTGGAAAGAAATTCATGACGTCTTACTCAGTTGTAAGCTAAACTCTAAAAGTTGTATAATTTGATACAGTGCAGTTGGTTTAGAATGCTTTTTGGTCCAGCAACAGAGCATTATGTTTTGCAATTTTTTTATGTAAATTATAGAAAAGTATCCCTACTTATGGAATGAGTGATGAATTGAAAAGAATATTGCATGAAAATACTGCATAAGGATCAAGGGACCAAATCCTTATAGTGGGCGAGAAGAAAAACAAATAGAGTTAAGGAGGTCCAAAAGGCATTCCAATTTAGAAAAGTTCCTGTCCATTAATTTACAAAAAGAGTGGAAGTTTTTTTATTAAAAGAAGAAGGAAATGGAATCTTGGATGCTATAAACATTATGACTAGGAGGATGATGCAGAGAAGAAATATGATAGATGCATGGAAAGGCACAACTAAAAGGAACATCTCCTACCCACTACCCATAGGTCCCCCAGAATTTAGTGTGAGAGCTGTAAGCCGTATCTATCTTTAAGGAAAGCAAAGACCTAAAGGTAGTCTAACTTGAGACATAAGAGAGATAAATTTCCAGGAACTAAAATGAAAGGCTTTGAAGGCAATCTTGGCACGTAAAATTTTAGCATGTTTTGTCTAGCTATCATGTTATTAATGTGTGTGGAATCGGAATGTGTTGTTGCCATGTGATTAATATGACATTGGAAACATTAGGTTCTTAAGAAATAGAGTAAATTACACTCACCTCCTGAGATTTGTTAAAATGTAACAGACACCCCCTTATTTTCAAATTTTGCAGCATAGGTCCCTAAGGTTTGTAAAAGCTTACACTAACCTCCGCTGGTAACAATGACTGTTAGTGCTATTAAATAGGTTATATCTTTTAATGACATAGATGTAAATATTGAGGACCATTATAATTATAAAAAGACCATGATGTCCTTTTTTTACTAAATAATGAAAATGTCATCCCTCCCTCGCAATTTGCATGCTTTGTGACTGAAACATCCTCCTTTCATATTCACAACATTGCTCCCATATTTATTTTCTCCTTTCTATTTTCTTTCTTTTCATTTTCTTGCTTCCTAGTTTCTCTCTTAATTTAAGCAAAGGGTTTATGGTTTAGATCTTGACCAGATGAACATTGACGCTTCTAGTTGCTGTATCTTTTGCCTCTAATTACCTTCCTTTGTATATTTTAAACAGATTTGCCATTCTTTCCCAGAGCTTTGGGATTTGGAGAAAAGGTATTGCTTGAAACTTTGTTGTATTGCTCTTAAACTAAATGAGTTGATGATGTTTGATTTTTTTAAACTTAATTTTTTCTCTAGTTGATATTTATGGAGCTCCTCTCCATTGTTTACTACTCTCTCTATTCTGTAATAAGTGTCTATCTTCATTTATGTACACATTACGGAAATGATTGTATGAACTTGAAGTTAGATAAATTTAAATGTATTTTACAACGCTACCCTTATCACCTACTCTAATATTCTCTCTCATATTTAATCTATTTACTAACTTTCTCTCTCTCAAGGATAGCAAGGGAAAAAAATAATTAATGCTGTCTAAATTTGTTAAAAGGATATATAATAGGAAAAAACAAAATTTTATAGATGGACACTTATTAGAGAATGAAGGGAGTATTACTTAATGCATTGGTCTCTTATATTTTCTTAAAGATTAAAATAAGGAACAGTTGTGATAATTCATTGGACAAGATAAAATTGTGTGCTTATTGCTCCTGGGGTCTGGTGAACACCACACTGTATCTGAATCTGAATCATTTTTGACATATATATGCCAAAGCTGTGGCCCTATGGCTGATTTCCTCTGTAGCTGTATTCAGATAGATATATTTTTTTCTTCCTGTAACATTAAAATTTAGCACATGGGCTTTTTGCACTTGATAGAACTGGTTCAGATAATCAAAGAAAACTCAAGAAACTGTATTACTTCTTCCAAGGATTACAAGATAGAGAGGATATTCAAGAGACCTCTCAACTCTCCTAACACTCAATGACTCAAATCCTAGACACCTTCCTTCTACTATTTCCCATTTATTTATACTAACCCATGCTTGAACTCCTAACTAACTGTTAACTAACTACTAAGGCTCAATGTCTTATCAGCACTTTAGTAGTTGTGACCTGGCCATTGGCTATAGTTTTTAGTCTCTTGGTAAGCACTCAATCTGATAATAAAAGCAATCTGATTCCAAAGCAGTAAGTTCAAGGTGAAAGAGTTGCCACTGAATAAATTCTATGTAACTTAGCCTTTTAGTTACAAGTAATTGAAATTTGAGTAAGGGAGTTGCACAGGAGTCTCACTATAAATGTAAAATATCATTTCTATTTATAGTAATATGGTTCATGTGTGGTGTATACCCTGTGTGTTTCAGGTTTGGCTCCATTATAGCTGGAGCTTTGCAATCAAAGTTATTTTCCAAACGGGAAAAAACTGGTGAAAGTAAGGGTGCATTAAGAAAAGACAAGCACAAGCGAGGTTCATTTTCTTTCTTGGGTGGGATGCAGGTATTGAATCATTGTGCAAATATTTCTTCTGTAAGAAAAACCCTATGCTGTGTCTGATTAGAGGCAGTAACTGTGAATATCAAATTCATCTCCTTAGTATGTCTCTTTCATCTCAGTTATATAATTGTATCCAGTGCAGACACTAACTGATGCATTGTGCAAAGAGCTTGGCCAAGATGACATTAAATTAAATGCAAAGGTTTTGACATTAGCTTACAATCATGATGGAAGTTCCACTTCCCAAAATTGGTCTATTACTTGTGCTTCCAACCAAAACGTAGAAGCTGTTGATGCAGTAATTATGACGGTCAGTATGGTTTTTTCTTAACCCTTTTTGCTCTTTCCTTGAATGTTAAGGACATATACACTGCATATGATGCATGACCAAGTTGACACCAACAGTAACAATAACTAAGTCTTGTCTTACTAATGAGGTTTTTGTACTTATGTTGTACATAGGCTCCTCTATCTAATGTCAAAGACATGAAGATCATGAATAAGGGTTCCCCTTTCCCTCTTAATTTTCTTCCCGAGGTATACAATATTTTCAAGTTGACTTCAACTTTGATTTATGCACTTCAAATGTTTATGAACATATACAAGTTGACATCTTATGCTCTTTCTTGCACCATTACCACTTGGTCAGGATTATCAAACGAAGCTATAGCCTTGTAATATCACTTTGCTTATGAATGTGGAAGGTTACTATGCTTAAATTTGAGTTTGAGCAGCATCTATCATTCAGAGGATATCTCCATTAAACCAATAATTGCATTATACCTTCCATTAGTTCTAGTTTTACAACACGGCATCTCACAATCTTCATTGCAGGTGACCTATGTGCCACTCTCGGTCATAATTACCACCTTTAGAAAGGAGAATGTAAAGAGACCCCTTGAGGGATTCGGAGTTCTTGTACCTTCAAAAGAGCGAGAAAATGGTTTAAAAACCCTTGGTACTGCTTCCATATGTGTATGGCTCAATCAAACTGAAATAGCTTTAACTAATTTTATGATATAACTGCTTAATTATTTTGCCCAACAGGTACACTATTTTCCTCTATGATGTTTCCAGATCGTGCTCCCAGCGATTTATATCTCTATACCACCTTTGTAGGGGAATACGAAACACAGAACTAGCACAAGCTTCAACGTACTTTACCTTAGTTATATTTATTTTGGAAAACCTTATATATTCATCTTCTGTTGACTTGCTTTTCCCTCTTCTTTTCTCTATCTCCTTTATGTTAAACTCTTGTTCATTGCAGTGATGAGCTTACGAAAATTGTAACTTCTGACCTGGGAAAGTTGTTGGGAGCAGAGGGGCAGCCCACATTTGTCAGGTATGTCATCTTATCAAATTCATTTTAGCACTCACTCTACTTTGTGTGTTCTTATAAATTATACTTAATGGCAGCCATTTCTGTTGGAGCAAAGGCTTTCCTTTGTATGGGCATAACTATGGATCAGTTCTCGAAGCAATTGACAAGATGGAAAAAGGCCTTCCTGGATTTTTCATTGCAGGTAACTTCTTATAATGAAGATTTGATATAAATCAGCTTCAACATGCTGACAAATTATGTCATACAATAATAAGAGGTTGGTAAAGAATAATGGTACCAATACTAAAGTTAAATCATTGGTTGCATTCAGATGAAGCCACTGGTGCATTTGTGCAAAGTTGTGAATGCTAAGGCCGAATGAACACCTCTTTTATCTAATCCTGATAGGGATGAGATTATACTGAATTTGATGAGAGCATATGCAAGAATTTAAATTCTAAACTTCTGTGCTACAAATGATCAACTTGGCAGGTAACCATAAAGGTGGACTCTCAGTTGGCAAAGCAATTGCCTCGGGTTGTAAAGCTGCTGATCTTGTAATTTCCTACCTCAACTCTGCTTCAGATAATGCAGTGTCCGATAAATGACTTTCGTAGTAGATGCAGGAGTTGTATGCTTTCTGGTTACCAGGTTTGTTGTTTCATTAGCTCTATTTTAGTATCTGTAAACACTGTAATAATCATTGTCCTTGCCCACTTCCCCACTTTTAGAGTAGGGGAGAGGAAGTTGAAAGGAAGTTCATTATAATGCAGTCATTTATATCTGAACGAATCGTACTTTTGAAATACAAACTCAGAACATCTTGAATGGGTGTCTCATTTTGGTTCTCAACATCCAACTCTTGGTTATGTCGGCATGCATTGTTATCTCTGCATCACTTAATTTGACTCCTCCCTAATAATAATAAAGAGACCAAGTTTGGTCCCACGATATGGGATATGTTTTGCGGTGGGACAGGTTTTGCATTTATTTGACACAATTATTTGACAAGGAAAAATTCTGGTCTCTGTAAATTGGGTTAGGTCCCAAGTTTGCGATTCACACCAATGGGTGTGTGAGTGAATACGTTATTTTCTTTTTTGGGTGGTTAACGAGGTGTGAGTGAATCATTGTTCTGAAAACTGGATCGACTGGTCTGATTGGTTAAACTGGAAATCGGGAAGTATTTGATCCGGCCAGGTGTCAAAAACCGCTAGCACCAAAAATTGGTCAAAAATCAAAAAAACCGGTTAGCAATCGGAAAACCGTCCGAACCAGAGGTAGTTCGCCGGTCAGCCGGTTTAGTGAAGAACCAAAACAAGAAGATTTGAGGGGATATGGAGTCCTCCATATGGCATATTGTGGAGGTAAGGAAAGAGGTAGCGATTCACTTTTTCTATTTGAAGAAGTGTTGGGTCTATTTGATAGAGAGAACGAGAATTTGGCTTGCAATTTGGTAGAGGAGCACTTGCTGTCTGGTACAGAGAAGAGTGGCTTCACGTCTGCGTCTGTTGGGGAGAGGAGGGAAGGGCGGCGCCGGCTACAGGTGCAAGAGTAAAAGGGAAGTGATTTGGGTAATTGTTGGGTTGGGTTTAATTTTTGGACCCAATTAAAGTAACAATTTATTGTTGTTATAGAAATACAAGCAGGCTAGTCCATATGGAGGACTCCATAAAGTGCTACATCAAAATATTCCTGACATATGACCAAAACGGAATATTCCTGACATGAAAAAAAATGCTAGAAGCCTTTTTCTTAGGTGCGAAAATACTGGCAGCCTTTACAATAATTTCATTTAGCATAGCACTTTTATTTTTTTATAAAAAAAATAATTACATTTTTATCGATAACTATATATTTATATATTTATATCAATATTTGTGCATATGTATATATAAAATTTATATTCATATATTCATATAAATATATACTTATGACATTTTATTTTATATTTTATATATTTGTAAAAATATATATTTTATTGGATATCGATTATATTCTAGTTGAATCTCTAAATCATTCGGTTTATGTTTGACCCGCTTTTCAGAACCTTAGAGTGAATACTGAATGGTCTTTCTTTGCGTGCTCCAATGAAAAATTGGGACCAAATCTGAGAGCATTGAAGATGCTCTGAGCCTCCAAAATATCATAAAGACATTATTTATCCTAGTTATAGCTGCTCATGGTTATCTTGCTTAGGCCAATATCCTCTTTGCAAATCTTTAATGTTCTCCCTCCATCCCGCGGGAAAATAAAATCTACAAAAAGAATAAGGATTGAATATTGCCACACTCCATTATCTATTGTCATACCCTATTTAATGTACTTTTGATTGATTATCCTAAAATACCTTTTCAAAAAGATTTGAAATAAAAATATTTTATTGTTACTTTAATATTATATAAACTTGTTATTAATATTGCTAAATAAATATCTTTTTCTGGTAGTTAAATAAATATCCTTTTAATATAGCTTATGTATTTTTTGTTGTGAAAAGTTATTATAATGATTTTATATATTTTTTATTAAATGATTATTAATATTTTAATACATAACAAGAACTCATTATAAATAGTGGTCAAATTGAATTAATTTTTTTTACTTTAAATAACTTTATTCAAGTATAATGATATTTTAATACTTTCATTTTAATATTCTATAAATATAATATAGAATAAAATATCACGATCAATGTAGTAATAACAAGTTTAGAAAATTTTAATAATAACAATAAAAAGTATAAAGAATTTGAATTATCAAAGCAGTTATAAAGTTTAAATTAAATAAAATGAATCATAATAATATTTTTAAAATTCAATTTTCACTATAACGTTAAAAAATTGTAACATAAATAAATAATATTTTTTATTTTATTTAATGAGATTAATATCTCATATATTACTAAAACACATTAAATGATGTGAAGGTATATTATCAAATTTTAGTATAAATTTTTTTTTATCATGAGAGAGTATATGATTATAAAGTTAATAAATAATTTAATATATTATGTTATCTTAAATTTTAAGAATAAAAATAAAAAAAACTGCAATATGTTGAGTGTATATGTTGTATGCTACAAACACAATCTTAAAAAATCTTTGTATATGTTGTATGTTACAATTAATTTTTTCAAAATTTTTATTTTTTATTTAATGTACTCGCTGTTATATTATGTAGAACATTATTACATTATAAAAAATTATAAATTAATTTAATATTTATCTCAAAATAATTATATCAAATAAATTAATAAAAAATACTTATAACATTTAATGGTCAGTTCAAAATAGAAAATATAATCAACATCAAACATTTTGCAATTAAATTAATAATCATTTAATAAAAAATTATATAAAATTGTTATAAAAACTTTTTTCACAAAATAAAATTCCAAATGCTATATTTATCATAACCCGATTTGTGAACGTAAATGTGGAAAATCTTATCTCCACGTAAGCCTTATGGCTCTAAGTTGTACTATATGCATAATTTAAATTCCATTTTAATTTCCAAAACATAAGAACTATATAACTTCTTCCATTTCATAAGTCAAATCTGAAATCTATAATCATAAGATAAAATATAAATTGAGTTACTCTATAATAAATCATGAAAAACCAAATAAATACAATTCTAATTCAAATCATGGTAAACAAAATAAATATGCATGAACCGAGATCCTACATAATCATTGGAACACTCTACTAGAAACATAAATTGATGCTTTATTGTAAAGTGCAGCTCACCCAAATGAAGTAAACTAATGTTGAAGAGGAACCTAGGATATGGATGGCGTTGTATCTATAAGGGAAGGAAAAGAAAGGGTTACGTCTCATCTAAAACTTAATGAATAGATCTCACCCATAATCCCGACATGGGACAACCAACAAGGATACATAACAATCCTAGAGCCAATAATTCTTGTGAATCATGAGGAACACTAATCTAATAGAGAAAGAAATGTAAAATATATATATATATATATACACACACACACACACACACTCTAATATCTAAATGGTACCTGATAAGGTCCTATGGATACCTAATTAGGTTCCATTCTCTGAATACTCTAATAAGAGCGAGATTGTCCTCTGACGAATAACTTGGTATAAGGTTAACGATCCTATAGCCATTAACTCATTGTTGTTTCTCTATAGTTACCGTATAAACTTAAAATCATGAAAGCTAAATAATTTCTCTAAATTTTGTATCCGTTATTTTATAAATATACAATTTCTTGAAAATATTGGGGTAAACATGTCGTTTCTAAATATTCATAGTTGTAGAGAAAATCTATTCATAAATAAGTTGTGCAGCAAACATGGTCCCATGAGTGTTATAACACATTTTTCATTATAATTTGGAAAGCATAAAAATCCATGAACTTGACATTATCTCTTAACAAATCATTCTAGTCATGAAATAGTCTCTAAAATCATGTTCTTATATCATAAGGCCACGAAAATAACTATGATAACCAAAATAAAGATTACATGATTGAATTCATTCGCCTGAGGGTGGAACGTGGTGCCAATACCAAGGGAGCTTTGGGATGTCTACCATGAAATCAAAGAAAACCCATGAGAACTCATAAACACTCTAGAACAATTCTATGAATAATGGGAGAGTACCTAAACTTGACAATAACCAAGAATATAAACACCCAAACTCATAAACATGGAGGAATGGAGAGAAAACTAAACATAAACTATGAACAATTCTTACCTTGAAGCTTGGAAGAGATAGGATTGAAGGAGGAAGGCGGAAGAAGGTGGAAGAAGGCTGGAACTTAGGGTTTGTGCTTTGGGAGAGAAAACACATAGGGAAAAGGGTTTATATAGGTAAAAAGGATGATTTTATTGAAACTGTGCCATTTTGGGGGTTATTGGTATTGAGGGACTCACCATGGCGTGGGGGAGGTTCACCATGGCGAGGGTATCTGCATAAAAGGTTGTTTTTTCTACAATTTGGTTTGTTTGGAGCCTTTCCATTAACACAGGTGGGTTTGGGGGCCTAAGGCTATATTAGACTTATCTAATGACATTGGACTTGAGACATTACAATATTATAAGAAGATTTATTTAGCAATATTAAAACAATGAGCTTGAATAATATGGTTTTGGCTAAAATCTTTTAGAAAAGGCATTTTAGGACAATTAATAAAAAAAAATACATCAAATAGGGTGTGGCAATAGACAATAGAGTGTGACAATAGCCACTCTCAAAGAACAAATATAGCTAATGTCTTTTTTCAGGATGCATTAAACAGTAGCTCTTTAGAGATTTAATTCTGCATGTGGGTAAGTAACAACTTTCAATTTCCTCAAATGGCAATGAATTCCAAGACGAAGGCTGCGATGCACCTCCTAAACTATGGTGCACCACACACCAATTTATCTAATAGTAAAGATTTGAGTGATTATCCATACATTAATGTAATGCCAATGCACTAAAAAAGACCCACTTTCTCTTTCACAAATCTAACAACCCCATCACCTATGCCAGAACAACACCAAGATCCTTATGTTGTCAACCACTACTTAAGGCTTGCTATAGAAGCCTAGCTTCTCCTTCACTATCGACAATGATGTATGCTTCAAGTACCAGCTCAGCCTACAAGCGAGGACCTTGAGGTCGTCATCTTCTTCACCAACAATAGCACCATGAGTAGAGATGGGTATGCGGATTAGCCCTATGTTCAGCCCATCTTCGATGGACCATAATTAACTGAACTGGCTTGGTTTAATAAATGAACTTGATTTTAGCCTGGTCCATGTCCACCCATAAGCCAGCTAGTCCGCTGACCAGTCTGCATAACCTTTTTTTTGTTCACATTTTTTGCCCAGCCAGCCAGCTCGCGACCAATCCTTTTTTTCTCTCTTTCATATTTTTTTAGTTTTTTTATACTCTACACTATATTATATTTATATATTTATATTTATAAATATATTTGACCTCACAAAATATATATATATATTTTTCATTACAGGATCCAAAATATTACCAATCAAATATAAATGACTCCTTCAATCATAAAAAATATATAGTTAAACTACAAAAGAATATAAATGAACAACTACCAACTATCAAATACCAAACATAAGCAAATCACATATCAAATACAAATATAAAAAATGGTAGAATATACCAACTCATCAAAGTTCATCCATCAAGAACATAAATAAATATCACAAAATGAAAGCATTTCCTCATTTATGCGAGCTAGCGGGTTGATTGCAACCCGAGGCCTTAGCCACGGGTTAAGTGGACCAAAAAAGTCAACGAGTTGGCTCACTAAAATTTTTTTGTTCATTTTCTGGGTTGCGAGTTAACAGGGTTTACTGGATCGCCCAAATATCCAATTCTAACCATGAGGCCAACCACCACCACAGACAAGTTCAAACAGGTCCCACACATTTGCCGCCTCATTTGCGCCACCCACAACGACATGCTCAGCCACGCCCCACCATCCTCATCTATGCTGACCATAGCCATCATGAGATCATGCTGGCCGTCCACAGCCTAAAGCTTGCCAAGTAGAACAACTAGAAGCTCTTGTTGGATAACATCCTCGGGAAACATGTTTGTGTTTCCAATAGCATATTTTGGAATAACCATCAAATTACTAGTGGAATTGGACATCGAATTCAAATTGTCCGTGAAATTTTGAAATCTCTTACGTTGTGGTTTGAGGATGGGCTCTCTAATAATGAGAATGGCCATTAAGGGGAGGGGGAGGAAATTTTATGATGCACCGTACATAATTAATATATGGGCGAACACTTAAATTTAGCCATTAGATGACCTGGTGTGTGATGCTCCATACTTGATAAGAAGCATTGCAAAATTTGTCGTGGTAGCAAGTAGCAATTTCAAACTTCGATTTTGATGGAATCCTAAGGAGGGATACCATACCACAGCCTGTCCATTGCAAAATGGTCCCCCCTACCTCTCGTGGTTTTAACGGGCAAATGCTACTACGTACTTGTTTCTTTTGCCGTTACCACTCTCTTATTTTCATTTTACCTTGGAAAAATAAAGTCACGCAATCAAATCTTATCTTGCATATGATTGACAAAAAGACATTTGGTACTTTTATCTTCTTATGATTATGAAATTATTGATTTCTTTGGTTTTGTTTATTTAGGTGGATATACGACATGATATAAGTTAAGACATGAGAAATGACAAGTTTTTTTTTTTTTTTTAATGTTTAGGTGGGTTAAATTGGAAGGAAAAACCACTCATCCAACGTGAGATAAAGACAAAAATCACTTCAATAAAAACAAAAGACAATAATTAGATATAAAATCCTGCATTCATAAATCTCGGATTTCGTAAGTATTTGTATGAGTGGATTAGTTTTTGACGATTTACCAATCCCAAGTTTGACACATGATCAACAACCTTATTTACTATACTACTTTTGTTTTTTCTTTTGGCATACTGTACTACTTTCTAATTTAGTTAGATTTTTTTGGTGAGTATATATATACTACTAGTGTTTTTTATTTATGAGATTGTTTACAATACTACTTATATGATAAGAAAAACGCAAAACTTTGTTCTTCAAAGGATAAAACTGCATCCTAAATAGACTGACAGTCACATCAAACAAATGTGTCGGAGTCAATGTGTATTATTCATCGAATTGGGCAATATTTAGGAACGCATGAGCCTTTTTTTGTTTTTATTTATATTTATTTATTTTTATTTTTTGTCAAGGGAACACATGAGCGTTCGACTGCACAAATATAGGCAATATTGATCATCATCTAAAATTGTACGGGCCCTATCTATTTTTGTGATGAATCAAGCAGAGCTTTCTTTTAGGTATGGTGTGAATTTCTTTTCACTTTGATGCACCCCTTATAATATGAAATAAATTCTTATTCGATTCGAAATGAGGATAAAATTGACATTTAATTAGTAGAAGCACCTAAAGGTGGAGCACAACACAAGGGTTTATAGGATAGGGTAAAAAAGACGTGGAAGTCACATTTGATCTTAATTTAGGCTTTAAACAAATTTTAACTAGTTGTTCTTACATTATTGGATGAGCAGCTACTATATTTGAGAAAAAGCATGTCCTTTTAATTTACTGTTGTAAAAGCTTTTGACGTATGATTTTTTGCTAGGCTAGAATGTTCGCACTTTTCTCTGAAATTACAAGTGTAGTCACTTTAATTTTTAAAATTGTAATATGTGAATTAAATTAAACTCTGAAATAAAAATAAAATAAATTAATTTTTTTTTTAAAATTTTGAGTCAAAGTATCCATAAAATTAACGATATTACTTTAGATTTGAAAAAGTAATTTGGTTTACAAAGAGTATTTAAGGGACTAATTTAATTTATTTGTATTTCAGACACTAAGTTATTGACTTTTGTTTTATAATTATAGGGATTAAAATTTAATTTCTTAATTTCAGAGATTCACACACAACTTTAACGATTAAAATCACCCACTCAAGTTTTAAATATTCTATTATATTAATGTTAAAAACGTTTTCTTTGCATATTTAAAGGTGGCAGCTCGACCATATGCACACTTGGAATTTTGGAACTTAGTTTGGACAAATAACTTATTTAAGTGTTTATGTGAAAATAATTTCTAAAAAATAATGTATTAATAATTAAATACATAACAACAAAAATACCTACTTTGTATGTTTTGAAAATGTAAGATATTTTAACTTTTAAGAAAGCACTACAACTATTTTTTTATGAAGTAATAAACTGCGAAACAAAACAAAGAGTTAAAAAAATGTGATTTTTTTATTTTTAGAAAATTGAAAAAAAAAGTAAGTTGTATTATCTAAGCATCATAAAAATAAGCTGCAATTATATACAATTCTGTTATAATATTAAATTATATAAATAACTCCTAAGGGCTAAGGCTAAAAAGAAAATGAACAATGTAATTTCTACCATTATATATATATATAAAAAAGAGTAAATAACACTCCACCCTTAAGGTTTGTAAAAATGACATTCAACTCTAAACTTATAGAAAATTGACACTCCACCTCATTATCTTGTTTCACTAACTACTCATTTAACTATGGCTAAAATATACATTTTTACATATTCTATAATAGCCTATCATCATATTATCTTATCCTGTATTCTATAATAATAATACAATTAGAAACATATAATAAATAAAATTTTGTCACATGGCAAATTTCTTACCATGAAAATTCAATACATGATTATTTTTTCTAGAAAAACTATGAACATCCTATCAATTTATTATAATATTTTTATCAAGTCATTTTTTATTATGGCATAATATTACCATTGCCAATAAATACTACCTATCAATTAAAATATAAATACTATTAATCAACAATTTCTTAATTACATAATTAAAAATCTATTCCAGAGAATTTTGACACATTTTCAATTCTCCATCAATGAGAATTTAATGCATGATTATTTAAAAGAAAAGCTGAACACTCCATCAATTTATTATAATATTTTGTCAAACTCAAATTTTATTGTGTATCAAATCTATATTTGGAGATGCAAATCCTTTTCAATAGAAGTTATATACATAAAAAAAAAAGAGAAATGTCATTTATCTCGGATATCCTTAAGGACATATCATAACATGTTATTTAAATAAATTTAAGGGATAATTTTTAGTACTTTTAAAAATTTCCTTAAGAAATAATACAAATAATATTACTAAAAAATAATAAAAACAAAATGGCTTTTGCAATATTTTTTTAACTAAGGTGTAATATAGTTTAAAAATTAAAAGTGTTCACCGAATTAAATTGATTTAATAAACTTAAAAATCCAACACAAATAAATAAAATTTATTATAATTAATTTGGTTATTTAGTTATCATATTTATGATACTTCAGCTTAAAACTCAAACATGTCACTCAACCACGTGGTCATATATAAGATTTTAAAATTTTGAATTTGAAAGTAATTATGCTAGCTTTTATCTATTTTATTTGCATTTGTTCATGTAATTATCCTTTTACCCAAACATATAAAATTATTTCAATAAAAATTTTATTGAACAATAATTTGCATTTCCAAACATAGATTTGACAAACAATAAATTTTGAGTTTGACCAAATGTTATAATAAATTGATAGGGTGTTTAGATTTTTTTAAAATAATCATGTTTTAAATTCTTATTGAAGGAGAATTTGCAATGCATAAAAAAAAAATCTAGAATCATTTTCTAATTACCTAATTAATAAATGATTGATTGATAGTATTTATCTTTTAATTAATAATACTTTTTGGCTATGATAATATTATGCCATAATAAAATAATTTGATAAAATATTATAATAAATTGATAGCATGTTTTTGTTTTAGTAAAAATAATCATGTATTGGATTCTCATTCAAGAAAATAGGTAGAATGGTATTATTATTATTATTATTATTATCATTATCATTATCATTATTATTGGATTAATAGGATTATAAGATATGATAGAATATGTAAAATGTATATCTTAACCATAGTTAAATGAATAGTTAATGAGACAAGACATTGAGATAGAGTGTCAATTTCATCTAAGTTTGGGGTTAAGTGTTATTTTCATAATCCTCAAGAAGGAGTGTTATTTGCCCTAAAAAAAAAAAACGTGGATTAGCATGGCCACCTTCCTAGTCATGACAATCATAATCAAACATGCTACATGCCAAATAGGTAATACAATAGATTCCAATATATTTCAAGACCCAAAATCATCCACACCATGCGGAACCTGCCCATGCCTCTGAAAAGAGCATGTGAATGCAAGCAATGGCATTTCCAACAATAACCAATAGAATCATAGGACATGTATGGGAACAGCAATTTTCAAAAGCATAATACAAACAAAGGAGGATAATATATTACTATAAGGCTTTGAGATATAAGACATCAAGAGTCACAACATAGGATTAGGCTACACACTTGCCAACATATATCTTCAAGTCATCATCTTCTTCTGTGACCCTCTTGTTCCTGCTTCCTCCTCCTCTTCTTCTACCCCACACCACTGGTTCTGTCACTCTCCCATTAACAACAAGGATTGAGAGAGAGAGACAGAGAGACAGAGAGAGAGGCACTCCTCTTCAGAGGGTGCATTAAATGCCTTAGTTTATGCAGTTATTATGCATTGTTTTAGTCTCTCATGATAAGGTTTTTTCAACAACTACCTCCCTTCTTCATGTATCTTGGTTTCAACTCATGCTCATTATTGATTCAGCAATTTGCACTGTAATGTTATGTCACTGCTCTTTTATTTTTTTTCTATTTTTTCACTTCCCTAGATGCTGTCCTTCCCTGTTTCCCTCTGCTACTGCTTCTTTTTCAGCTTCCTAGTGGTGGTGGCTCCTTCTTTCTTTTACTCACATTTATGTGCTTTGCTTTCATGATTTTCACTGAATGGCCCGTCCTTGTTAGAGTAACACCCCATTTAGTAGCTTTGAAAAATTTTTCCCCTTTCCCCGTCATTTAATGAATGAAACCGCAGCTCTAGTGTAATTTTCTTCAGAAAGTGGTGTCTTCAGGTCGTTTGATTTTTTTTAAAATTATTTTAATGAAAGCTATTATTTTTTTAAGGTGGAAGCTAATTTTGTTGCTGTTGAAAATATTTGAAGCTTTTTCTCCTGTTGAGCTTGTTAGTCCGTAACTTGTGCTGAGTTTGATGCTCACTTTCATCAAATTTGGTGCCTAACTGTCTAAGCCTGGTTCAATGAGATATTTTTGCTTTTATCTTTCTTTTGTGGCTCTTTCCTGGTTTTTTTTCATCCCTAGCACCCATGAACTACGAGCTGCTCAGACCCAAGTCTTGTTACATATAAGGAAGTACCTGGAGTACCCTACCTCATTGCAAATTTGGGAAAATTACAATGATGACCTTTGTGGGATTCCTTTATCTTCTCATATGAGCATTAAGTGTGAGGGCAATTCGGTAACTGAGCTCAAAATTATGGGAGATAAACCTGTGAAGGTTGACAAGTTCAATGGACTTGCAGTTCCCAATCTTACACTATCCATGAGCTTCTCTATTGATTCTTTTGTCACCACATTAACAAGGTTAGCCAGCTTAAGGGTCCTTAGCTTGGTTTCCTTGGGGATTTGGGGTCCACTTCCAGATAAGATTCATAGGTTGTCTTTGCTTGAAGTCTTGGACTTGAGCTCAAATTTCTTGTTTGGTTCTATCCCTCCAAGAATAGCTACAATGGTAAAGCTTCATACACTAACACTTGATGGCAATTACTTTAACAGCACCATGCCTAATTGGTTTGGCTCATTGTCTAATCTAAATGTCTTGAGTTTGAAAAGCAACCACTTAAGGGGTTCATTCCCTCCTCGCTATGCAAACTTAAGTCCCTTACTTGTATTTCTTTGTCCCACAATGAGCTGTCTGGTGGATTACCTCATCTTGATGCTCTCACTGGCCTGCATGTGCTGGATTTAAGAGAGAACCATTTCGATTCTAAGCTACCATCATTGCCAAAAGCAGTAGTCACAGTTCTTCTAAGCAAGAACTCGTTCTCAGGCGAGATACCTAGTCAGTTTGGTGAATTGGGACAGCTTCAACATCTAGACCTTTCATCAAATCATCTCACCCGGATACCCCATCTGCATTGTTCTCTTTGCCAAACATCAGTTACTTGAATTTAGCAAGCAATGTGCTAAGTGGTTCCCTTCCAGACAAGCTAAGATGTGGCAATAAGCTTGGTTTTGTGGATATTTCCAGTAACAAGTTGAATGGTGGACTCCCTTCTTGCTTGACCAATACGTCTGATCGAAGAGTCGTTGAGTATGGTGGAAACTGTCTATCTGTTCATTCTCAACCTCAGCGTCAAGGGTCTTATTGTAAAGAATCCAGTTCAGGATGGCAGAAATATTGGAGATGGAAAATAGCTGTGGCAGTTGCCATCATTATTGTAGTTGTTCTTGTGCTTTTAGCTCTTGGAGTTTCCCTTTATAGAAAATATTACTCAAGGGTGAATTTTGAGCATGAGGTGTTGCCAAAGGTTGCCCAAGATAACTCAACAACAGGGGTCTCCTCTGAACTCCTTGCTAGTGCCAGTAAGTACTAAGTAATGTTCTGCAGTTTGACTCAAACAGTAGACGATTAGATTGCTTATTGCTTGGGTGAAGTCTCTGGATTTTAATTAGATGTGCACATTTAAAATAGAAATACTAATATATCTTATTTCCTATCTCATTCAGGATTCATTTCTCAAGCAGTGAAGCTAGGGACACAAGCTACTCCAGCCTGTCGACAGTTTTCAATTGAAGAGTTGAAGGAAGTCACAAAAAACTTTGACTTGTCAACTTATATTGGTGAAGGCTCCATAGGGAAGGTACACTTCAATCACTCAAAATATATTCTTTGAAGATATTGGATAGTTTCTTTGTTTTTAAATGTTCTTTATGAGTGATCATTCATCATATTGGATGGTTTTCTTTTGGTTGCTGTCTTTGTTTAAATGCTTTCGCTCAATAGAAGCCAGTGTTGCCAGGACACGGGTACGGTACCCATGGTACAAGTACGGTACGGGATATGAAAATTTTGTAAAAGTGGGGTACAGGTACGTCAATATATATATAAAAAAAAACTAAATTTTATATGAAAAAACCAAAAGAGGAAGTGACATTATTACTATTTCCAGTCCCCCACTATCACTACCAAATCCAGTTGTTGAACCTTGTAAAAACATCTGATAAGTGTTTAAATAATTACACAATTTTAGAAGTTGTTCTTGTTTAGAACACACAACAATGACGGCAACAACACATTAAAAGAAGAAATGTATATGAAATGGAAAGCACAAATGGTTGCATACAAAAACAGAGAGCAATCAAAAGGTATACAAAATGGAAAGCACAAATGGTTGCATATCACCCCTACCTCACTGCTCCAGGTCGTGCTCAGGTTCGTCACGTCGCTCCGGGTCGTTTCCGTTCTGCTCTCTGGGTTCGAGACAAAGGTTGTTGCTCGGGATCGTTCGCATCACTACAAGGTCGTGCTCCAGGTCGCAACAAGGTTGTTGTTGCCGCGTCGCATTGCTACTTCGCCATTCGTTTGCGTATCGTCGCGCAATGGTGGGTTGTCGCCGGTGATGAAGAAGTGGAGGAGGGAGAGGTGATGCGCACTTGCTTAGGAAAAGGGCTGTGTAAAGTGTTAAAGGGGTTGGCAGTAATGTCGGGCCAACGTTTAAGAGAAGGAAAAAAAAAAAATCCAAAACAGCTGTGTTTTTGGTAAAATGACGTACCTAATATGGGTACGTACCGTGCACCTACCGTACCTAGATGTATTCAAATTTTTTTTGAAAAAAAAAGGGTGCTGGATATACCCATGCGTACCCACGTACCCGTACCCACCAGGACGGGTACTTTCCAATTACACGTACCTGTGCTTCAGTGATAGAAGCAGATGCATGCAAAACTAGGAACCACCTACTCTTTAAATACTCTGAGCACATTCTTCCCAAAACTACTTTATTTTGACAAAAGCTTGCAATCGTTGAAATCCTTTCCAAGATTGCAGCATTTACATGTGCAAACCTAGAGTGAGTGAGTAACTATTTTGGGTCTTATTCCTTTAAATAGGTAAAATGATTTTATATTCTGGTTAGGATAAACACAAGGTAATTTTGTTATGCTCATTTTGTATGCTCTATGTAAACGGCCTCTTTTATGTCTGCTGCTACATTTCAGTTGTACAAAGCTAATCTAGAGAATGGACCCCATGTGGTGATACGTTCTGTGACTTTATCAAAGAAATGCTCAATACAAAACCTCAAAGCTCGGTTGGATTTACTCTCAAAGCTTCACCATCCAAATTTGGTTAGCCTATTGGGTCATTGTATTGACAGTGGTGGACCAGATGATTCTAGTACTCTCAAACTTCATCTTGTTTATGAGTATGTGCCAAATGGGAATTATTGTAGCCATCTGTCAGGTTAGTATGCATAATAGTACGTATGTTGCTGAGTGCACAAATTTTATTGATGATGCAATTAGGATATGTTTGTGAGTTTGGATTTTGAGGGATACTATATGCTCTTTCTTCCCCTTTCTTCAAGGTGAATTACGTGGTGGTCCTCGTTGAGTTAGTGACTAAGTTGGTTATTGAATTTGAACCATTGATATTGTCATCTTACGATTGAACTTAAGGGTATGGTCATGAGTTTTAAGGGAATAGAAAGTAAAGTTATTAAATGGAAATGAAGGAAAAAGGGAAGGAAGAGTTTTAAAGGGTTTCAACTAACTTTTATTCACGAGTTTAAAATTGACAAGAGAAAGAAATAGAACTTATAATGTATTCTTATAAGTTTATCCTTCATTAAATTAATTTAGTATAGTTAATATATTTTATATTAATTTGTATAAATGGTATTTTGATATTTTAATAGGGATAATATAGTGAATTAAATAATAATCAATTTAAAACCCATCAAATTGGGGAAACTACAAAATAGGGATTTTGAAGGATTTTGAGGGTTTAATAAAAATCTTCACACACCTTTCCCTCCTAAAAATAAAACTCACAAACACATTCAAGCCCTCATAAATTTTTCCCTTCTCCCCTTTCGCTTCTTAATTAAACTCATGAACACACCCTAAAAGTCTATTTGAGTTTTTGTATTATTAGAGTTATGCCCCACGAAAAATTTCAAATTTAAAATACCTGAGTCTCATTTTGCTCATTAAATAAATCATCTTTATTTTTTTTATAATGATCAATCTTTCGTAATTTCATCTCTGCCTCCCGCACCCTGTAGGCACTACGGCCTAGTCCTCACTGCCACCGTTCATCCCTCACTGAACCCCCCTCCCCAAAACAAAAAAAAAAAACAACTACATAGTCATATCCTCCCTCACCCCCTCGTTGTCCTCTCATTCTTGTCATCTCTCTCTCTCTCTCACTGACCTGCCCCCTATTAGCAACTGCTCTTCAAGGTGTCTGATAAATCTTATCTCAAGCTTGATATTTTTTGTTTTTTGGTCAACAAGCTTCATGTTTTTCATAAGAGATTTAAGGAGAATTTTTAATTAAGTGAGATAGAAGATGAAGTAAAAGTGGTATCGGCAAAGAAGTAACCGCTGGTAATGGAATACTCCATTGTTAGATTACACCGTTATCACATCTCTTAGTTCAAAATAATCATTGTGAGTCAGTATCTTTTTGTTTATGTGTTGAGCATAGTGTTCCCAAAAAATTGTGAATTGAAACGGCAAGTGAGGGCTGTACCTTGGAGCTGTTTTTTTGCCTGGGTGCGGAAGCTAAGAGAGAAACCAGAAGAAAAAAATACCTTCGAGTTTGTGTTAATGAATAACTGCAACATGTTTTAAAAATTTTTAAAATTATAATCTCACCTCTCAAGTATTTTGTTCTCTCAATACTGACCAGTGATCAACTTAGTCACTAACTCAACAAAGACCACCACAGAAATCGCCTTCAATCCAAACTCAGAAACATACTCTTAAATTCTTTGGCATCATAATTGTTTCTGCTATCCATGGCTGCTTGAATTTCAATCATAATGAGAAGACAATACTTTTGAGAGAGGCATTTTTCTCTTGGCATGTGTTTGGTATTGCGGGTAGAAATGGAAAGCTCATCCATGAAATTTCTCCCTATTTTTTTACCCTCACACCAAACACGCCCATGATTTGAAAGTTTACCTTCTGGCCAAATAGACTGCATTGTTGAAAAATGATCACACATTTAGTTCGATGAAATGAGAAGCCACTGGGATTTAGGAAATAGTAAGATCAGATGTTTTATTTCTTCTTTTTTGTTTTTATGATTGGTTGGAAATTACTGTGTATAAGTTTTTGACTAGTGATGTATAGTCGTGGATAACTCAGTTTTTTTATATGTTAATATCTCGTTCTACCTCATAATATCTAATTTTATTTACCAATTTATCTGTAAAAGCTTTCTTTGGGATCCTTCATATGAGATAATATTTTTGCTTTTTCTTTGTCTTTTATTTAGCTCTATTACCAAAAAAAGAGAGTAACCTTTCTTAATTCAAACATGCAGAGTTTTCACCTGAGAAGGCACTAAAGTGGTCTGATAGATTGGCAATTTTAATTGGAGTTGCCAAGGCTGTCCATTTTCTACATACTGGTGTGATACCTGGTTGCTTTGGAAACCAGTTAAAGACGAACAATGTCTTACTTGATGAGCATCATATTCCCAAACTAAGTGACTATGGTATGTCCATCATTGCTGAAGAGATCAAAAAGCATGAGGTATGCTTTCTTGCTATTCATTCCAACTATTTAATCTTTTTCTAGTAGGATTAAGATTGGTCCTAGAGTGACTCTATTGCTTGGTTGGTGTTGTACAGGCAAAGGAAGAGAATCCAAAGTCATGGTATGGATGCTGATGGTAGCTTATTATTCTTTGGCGTGACAAATTGAAAATTTGGATTTTTTGTTAATCAATTCAAGTACACAATCCTTAACATTTGTATACATCTCCCACCATCCAGTCTCCTCTCTTTACCCAGCTTCACTTTCACTAACAACATCACATAATCACACCTATGAGAAATCCCTACGTAGACGTTACCTGCCCTAATCACACCTATGTGTAAAGGTATTATTTAGGGATAGCTGCATTTTTAACATGTCAACTCTCGAGTGTCTACGTAAAAAATGCATAGCTAAAGGTCTATTTAGTTTCTATTTTCATTTCCTGTTTTTAGTTTTAATTACAAAATGCGTCTTATTTTTACTTTATTTCGTTAAGGAAATAGTGATAACATGTGTTTTTGTAAAATGTCATCTTATTTTTCTTCATCTTTCATAAACTCCTGAAACAGTAACAGAGTATACATTGAAAACAGGAAATGAAAAAGAAGCCAAACAAGTTGTAAATCTCTCATATAGATATTTCCATTGCTTAACACCTATTAGCATTTCTTGACATCTGTTCATCTTCATTTAATTTCCATGAAGCTAATTCAACCATCAGCACCAGCTCTCTGTCAATATGTTTACTTCTTATTCTCCATTCACTATCCTTAATTGAGGGTATAAAAATGAAAGGTCTAATATGATACAGTTTGAAACTGATTCATTGTTCAATTGCTTTTGCATAGATGAATCCTGACAAATTGTTCTCAATTTTTCTGGTCTTTTATATTTTTCCTTGCAGGCAAAGCACAAATTTAGATGATGATGTTTATAATTTCGGATTCATACTGTTTGAATCACTTGTTGGACCCATACCAAGTGATAATAGCAAAGCATTCTTTCTTAATGAAAAGGTTAGAGAAAAGCTTTTAAAAACATCCGGCTTATATTTTCATTGGATGAATTAGAGTAATGATATATTCACATACAACTTATTTCACATATATGACATATGTGAGGAAAATTCTCATAAATTTGAGGAAGATTATATGTATGAATATCATAACTCCAGGAATAAAGCTTCTGCTTTAATGAAAGTATAAGTATTCATAATTGTTGGTGTTGAAAATGTCAAAATGATTTGTATTCCCTATCCCCATTCTAAGGAAAATCCCCAAATTTATTTTGAGTATGCTAGTTCTAAGCTTAAGGAAAACACCTAGGGAATATATTTTAGTTTCTCACCCTATGCTGTAACATGATTGAACTTTTCACTCTACTTCCCATGGCTTGTCAGTTTTCTGTCATAATAGACGTGATAAAGATGTTACCATATAATTTAATCAGTTTGAGACATTTTAATTCTCAAAAAACAATTTCATCTTGTTTGTACATACCCCTTTCACATGTTAGTTTCGTAAATAAGTACAGGGAAAGTAATTATAAAATGGTTAACTTAACAAACCAAGTAGCCAAAGTAACAATATTCAAACTCATAAGGTTTAGGAATCCTGGAATGACTTTAATTCAGAGAAAGTGGCTAAATTTAAAATTGAGAGAAAAATTCATTTGGCGCATGCTTAGTGAATAAATTGAGATATTGCCAATTCTTTGCATTTAACTACTAACAAATATTTCAAGGAGCTCTCTCTCTCTCACACACACACACTCACTTCTACACTTTATGCAGATATTATGCTTTGCTACACAATCAAATGATTTAGAAAAAATGGATTATCAACAACCATGCAGCAAGTCTCTCTCTAAAAAGCTTAGGGGGTACTAGTTAGCCAAAAACAACCCAAGCTAAAATGCATGATCCTAAGTTACCAGAATCTGCTTTCAATTGAATGCAAGAATTTTGGCAGAATTTCCCTATGTCCAATTGTCCACTAAGCATGCACCGATTACACATTTTTTCAGTCTGCTTTAAATGATGATTTTCTCCAAGCTAAACCATATACATAGAGAGAAGTTAGGCTTTCTGGGAGCAAAACATTGCTAAACATTGCTCTTGTTTTGATTTGTGACATTTATGTTGGTCAAATTCATGATAAATGACCATATTGAAACTTGTAAGTCTAGGGTCAAATATAAATTGAGAATTTCTTGGATCCCAGTTTATCTGTCATCAATTTTTATTGTTGTTCGTTTTTTTCATTAGAAAGTTTTTAATTGACCAAATCCAACACCCCATGTTGTGAACCACAGGCATCATTTGGCAGTCAAGATGGCAGAAGAAAAATTGTTGATCCAGTAGTGTTGACCACTTGCAGTGAAGAGTCGTTATCAATTGCAATATCTATCACAACCAAATGCATATCTCTAGAATCCTCATCTCGTCCCTCTTTTGAGGATGTTCTTTGGAACTTACAGTATGCAGCTCAAGTCCAAGCCACTGCAGATGCAGATCAAAAATCAGACTCTATATCATAGGTTCAAGCTTCAAGTCCTTCCTTCAACAATGCAGATAGCGATAGTAGGGATTGTCATTAGCATCTACAAGTAGAAAGCACAATCTTGTTTGTCAATCTTTATTGCAGTTATAGATGTATAGTTGTTAGAATATTTCCCCCTCACTTTTTCTATTTCCTCCAGTTTAGATAAGAGAAAGGTAGCTAGGACCAGGATTCACATGACTTGTAAAAGAAGTGGGAATTAGCAATTAGGCCAATGCAACAAATCATAAATATTAGCTACAACTGCTAGGAAGAAGTATGGTTGATGGTACTAGAGCACTTGAGAAGGGCTGAATCAAGGGCCTTTTTCTTGTTCCTGCATGCCTAGCACACAAATCAAAAAGCTCACTATTCATGCTAACAAAATATATCAAGAAAAATGTTATTCAAATTTTAATGTGAAAAACCCTTCAAAATAATGAGGAAAATCAGGAACAAATTTTGAAAAACATTCAACTATATTTAAAACAATTACAATATAGTGTATTCTAGTAAAATTCTTTTCTATTACAATTTGTAGTATTATAAAGACATAGAAAATATACCCAAATTCCCAGTGTATACTTTACTCCTGGAATTTCTCACACATTCTATTTATCTCTCACTACAAGGAGCCAAAATGTGTTGCTTCTTCTACTTGGTATGATCTGCGCTTGGCATTGTTCTCTATTTACAAAGCCTTGCCACCAAATTACACTAAATGCAATTTAACCACCTTGTCATAATATCTTCATTTGAGGAGGTTATGGAAGAGTTTTTTCTCCCTTCCCTTTATGACAAAACCACAAGACATAAATGAATGTCGGAAAAGTTTTAGTTAAGAGTTACGAAACTTAGTCTATTTATATTGAAGAGTAAAGCATATTACAAGAGTAATAATAATCCCAGCCCACTAACAAAATAACCTAAAACATATTATCTAACATCCCCCTTCAACCTGGAGCATAGATGTTAATCATGCTCAGCTTGTTACAAATATAATCTATTCTATTCTTATTGAATGCTTTGATGAAGATGTTTGTGAGTTGCTGATGGAAAATAATTCTACTATAAATAGGGGTAGTGTTATTTTGTAAAAGATAGAAGAAAATTGTTAGTAAAGGCCTCTCTCTTTCTGGCTAATTCTCTATCCTCTTTATTCTCTCTATTCTCTCTTACTCTCTATTATCCCAAATTATTCATGCATCAAATGGTGCTTTCATTGACCTCCATCTCGATTTCTATGGAGGTTTGTAGTTCAATCAAAGAGCAAACCACCGTAACAAAGCATTATCTAGCTGTTGTGACTTATGCTCATCAGGTCCACATGCATGATCCTAAAATATTAGTTCCTTGCTTTGTGAATGGATTGGAAATGTGGATTCAAAGAGAGGTTTTGTATGAAAATCCTAAATCTCTCTTTCAAGCATGGTACTTAGCAAAAATTGGGAAGAAAAATTTGCAAATCAGTGCCAACAAGTACAGATCCGGTATTCAGCATCAACAAATTCAGGACTAGAAAGCCAGCAATCATCAACAACAATCTCAATATCACAAATTCAAATTCAACAACACAACCAGAAAACAACACATCCAGATCCAACAATACCAGCAATCAAAAATAAAAAACAACATACCAGCAATTCTAGCCAACAAAAGGAACAACCAGATCGAGACAAGAAACGATCAGAGAAGATATGAGATAAATGAAACAGTAGAGCTACAAAGGAAATCGACACCACCACATCCATGTCTTCGTGCAACAAACCAGAGTTACTAGCAGTAGCAGTAGCAGGAGCAATGAACTCCAACAACGAAGCAATCCATGGCGGAGTCGAGGGCGCCTCCGCGAAAAGGAAGGGGAAGAGTCATCGAGCACCATCGCAGCGATTAACGTAAAGGCTGAGAGCGATCCGCGAACTGTGGCACCGTCAATGGAGGCAACGATGGTGGCTGAAACACCACCGGATCTGGTTTGCATACCTCCTCTAGATCCAGGAACCGTCACGACTGACAACGCGACGCAAGCGGCAGTGGAGAGGAGAGCAACCGCCGTGACAATCTTTGGCAGCTACAACGTGAGGAAGGATGTGATACGGAGGTGGTTCTTTGGCACGACGGCGGGCGGCGCTCTGTTTGTCGATGGCGGAGCAAGCAACAGCGATGGTGGTCCTGTGAAGGAGCGCGATGTTCAGATTGCGGCATCAGTCGTGGACTTCAAGGCAGAACTGACGGCGGCAACGCCACCACGACGGAAGGCTGCACACCGAGAATGTCCATGGAGGTTGGTGGCTGTCGGGGGGGGCGAGCACATGGATGGTCATCGATGGCGGCACCAACAAGAAGAAGGAGGAGACGGACCATATTTTCCCCACGGTGAATAGCAGTGGTGAGCAGAGCAGAATGAAGGAAAGTGTGGAGTGGAAGCTGACCCCTCTCTCAACGTGGGGTGAAAATTTAACGGGCCAAGCCCGTAGAGACCCAAGAGCTAATGCTACTGGCCTTGTTGGGTTCCAGCTCCCAATGGCAGAGAATTGTGATCAGGATGCATTGATAGGCCAAGCCCAAATTTTTTGCTACTATTATGGAAGCTGACAAGCCCAAGAAAAATTTGTCTTGCAAGGATAAGAAGCCCAAATAAAGACTTTGTTCAACTAATTAGGCAATGGACCCCGGTGGAATCTTAAATTTTGGGTGCAATAGAATAGGAATAGGAATAATTTCTTTTAGAATTAAATTTTTAATTAGGAGCTATCGTAATTAGGAATTAAAGTGTAATTTTTTCTTCTAGCAACCTTGAGGGCAAGGTTGATTTGAAGAGGAGGGTAATGATGGAAGATAATTCTACTATAAATAGGGGTAGTGTTATTTTGTAAAAGATAGAAGAAAATTGTTAGTAAAGGCCTCTCTCTTTCTTTGGCTAATTTCTATATCCTCTCTATTCTCTCTTACTCTCTATTATCCCAAATTATTCATGCATCAGTTGCTCCCAAGACGTACATGCCTAGTTACAAGAAGTTTTTGCTTAATCTTTTCATGTATAAAATGACAATCAGCTTCAATATGCTTTGTTCTCTCATGGAAGATGGGTTTCAATGCAATATGAATGGCTGCCTCATTATCACACCATAACTTCATTGGTATTGTACTAGCAAAGCCAATCACATTAAGTAGATGACAAACCCATACTAGTTCACATGTAGCTTGTGCCATTGCTTGATATTTAGATTCATCACTAGATCAAGCAACAACACTTTGCTTCTTACTTCTCAGGAAATAAGGTTGCCTCCTACAAGAACATACAACCCAAGCTAAAATAAATCCTTTGACTAAATATTATCCATGATCTCTATACTAAAGTATTTTGTTAGCTCCAGAACTCTTCAATAAGTATTATCATTTAAAGTTTTGAGTGATAACAAATTAATTTTGTTAAAATATTTTGTAGAATGACTAATCTCTTACTTGAGTTTCTTGAGCACTCAATAGGCCATTCTCATTAGCATACAAGTTCTTTAAACAAGTTTTACTTTTACGATATCATGTGTAAACTTGTTTAATCTCATTCAAAGAGATTCATAACTTAAATGAAGTGAAAAATAATCCTTGAAATGGATGTTAGTATGTTTGATGCACGAAGAAAGGATTTTAAGAACAAGAAAACAAGCTTAAGATCTTTAGAAAGTAGCCTTTATCTTCAAAAAGTGATACACAATGAAGAATTCAAACCTCCTCTGAAGCTAGTTATGGTTATCGTCTTCAATCGTGATAAGCTCTGATTGAAGCAATAAAGATCAAAGGGAAGTCTAGAAATGAATTAGCGCTTCAGAAAGCACATTTACTCTTAAACTGCACACTTTATAGAATATGAGGGAAAATTCAAATTTCAAATAAAGTCAAACCCAAAAAGAGGATGACAATGACATTTCACTTTTTAACTTAGTCAACCATGTCAGCTTCTAGAAGAAAATGTTCGGAAACCTTGTTCAAAAAGCAAAAAGTAGTTTTTGTAGATGGACTCAGAAATCTTAATTTGACAACAATCTCTGAATTACAAAAGTGGCTCAATAGGAGCTAGTCTTCTAGTTGCATTTCCAAGACACAAAAAAAGATCAACACGTGTTACTAGGAAAATAGATCAAAGGACAATGGTCTGAAATTAGAGATCAAGTATAAAAGGAGGTCATGTGCTTACAACTCAAGACTTTTGGCTAAAACGCTTGTAAAATCTTTCGAGAACGCAAGAATTCTCATTCTTCTTCTATAAAGCTATTATTGCCTGTAATCAATTCTCTTCTAAAAATCTTCTTTTTAAGTTTTTATTAGATAACATTTTCTTCCTAAAAAGAATTTTTAGAAAGAAGTCATTCAAGCTTTCAGCTCATACACTGTTTTATTAGAAAACTTGAGTGTTTGTTAGTTGGAGTGAACTAACCCTCAAAAATCTTTGTACTTTGATCCAATAGTGATCATCATGAGTTTAGCTTGGAGAGGTTAGTTAAAAACTATTTGGGAGTGACGGAGAGTGAGCTACTGGTCATGTAAGATAGCTTGAGAAGGCTATTGAAAGACTATTTGACTTTCTCAAGGTTGAGAAAGAGTTGATTTAGTGAAGCTCAATAGGTTGTTGAGAATTGGATGTAAGCAAGTTGGCCAAACCCCTTAATCTATTTTACATTCTGTGTGTGTTTTATACAATGCTTTTCTAAAAAATTACTTTGAACCAGTTTTCTTATACTTAACTTAGTTCAAAAAGTTACTTTCTAATCATAACTAGCAAAGTTTTTTGCTACACTTTAAGTATACACTTAATAGTCTTTGTTTAAAGTTTTCAAAAAACAGGGAAAAGAAGATAAAAGCAATATTCAACCCCCCTTCTCATGCTTGTTTTGACCTACACATTTGTGCATTTCTTATATGTGTTAGAGCATAAGTGTGGGGAGAGCATGAGGACATGCCCTAATTTAAGTGTGTGATAGAGACAATGTGTATCTATGAGTGGCAAAAAAAAAAAATTAGCAAGTGAAATACCAAGAAAATAAAAAAAGAAGTAAAGTGGAAAAAAAAAGAAAAGGAAAGAAAAAGGTTGCAAAAATTTGGATAAATGTGTGCCATATTGTAAATTAAGGGTCTTGCATTTATTAAGTTAGACAAAATATACCCTTAAGTATTTATGCTCTTAATGTATGCATTTGCTCTCCTTTGATTAGAGGTTTAGCTTTATTAGCCTATATATTTACCCACCTTCACCTAAGCCTCATTACAACATAAGACAAGTCCTTTTGATTCAGGATACATGTGTGTGTGATGAATGGAGAATAAGATCCGTGGCAAGTCTATGGCAATGCAATTTCAATTGAGATGATTAAATGTGTATCATAATCGAAAACACTTAAGTGAATGAGTGGCGTAATACCAATGTACACGTGTCAAAAGATAAGTTTTGTATGACTTTAGGGTCCCAGGATCTACCTAGGTTGCTGGGTCCTAAATTTCACCAAGTCTGGATCCTACACCTCCTTGGAGGACTATATGATAGAACCATATTCTTGGGATCAAAAGTCCTGATAATTGTTCCTAAAAGAAAATAAGTTAAAGAGCAATTTTTAATAAATTTTATGAAACCTTTAAATGTTTCATTTTTTGCCCACAAGTTTAGAAAATCATGAAGATTTTCGAATTTGAACTAAATCCCAAAATTTGGATTTTGATTAGTTGGAATTTTGATTTTTATGATATTTTATTTGAATCCAAATACGAGGTATTTGCTTATTTACATTTATGTTTTAAAGTTAATGGAGAGACATTAACTTAAAATTAAGAAATGTAAATAAGTGATGTTGAAAGCCTATGCAATTGGATGCTGTTGCTACAAAATTTTGCACAATAACCTTGCTCCAGCTAGTGATTGTTTTATAGGTTCAAATGTGTATGTCTAAAACATGCAAAATGATGTAGTTTTGGGTTAATGACCAAATACCTCTATATAAACCCTCCCTTTGAGTTTCCTTGACACAAACCGAAGCTCTCCACCCCAAACCCTTATTTTCTCTCCTTCTCTCAAATCTACTCCATTCCATCATCCCCAATCATCAAGGTATGTATATGTTGTTAGATTATGTCTCCATTCTCCCCATTCTTTTTATATTCTATGGTTTGGGTTATCTTTTCTCCCAATGTTGTCAAGTGGAGTGCTCCTAATATTGTTAGAGTTGTTTTACAGTTATAGAGGTAATTAGAGTTTGATCTTGAGTCTATGTTGTTTTATGACAGTTGTTGGTGTCATTTCAAGCTCTCAAGGTCAAGTTGGTGGTGAACACATACTCCCAGCTCCAAACTGTGAGTGGGTACAAACCCATGGCCTTACTTTTAAGCATTATGAGTATGTTTATGCATGATGATTGTTAAATATAAAATTATGATTATATATATATATGATTTTGCAAGTATGACAAGCTAGATAAAGAGCATGATTTTGACAATAGCATGAAATATGTGTTTTAGAAAACCATGGGACCATGATTAATATATTGTATGTTATGGAAACATTTTATGTGTAAGCCTAAAAGATTTACTATAAGAATATATGACTTAATAAGTTGTTATTTTACCAAATGTGCTTCAAGAGTTTATGATAACTTTATGTTTCAAGACTTGAGATTTCAAATATGATTTTAAAGTATTCAGTTAAGATATTTTAGCAAGAATGTCAAATAGAGAATGACTTATTTTCATGAATAGAGATGTTATTATAATGCCAAAGTTTTTATGACACTCAGAAGTGTGGAATTCAGTATGATTTGTAACAAGTGCTAGATACATATTATGTGGGCTTGAAATCGAATGCCTACAAGCGGGTATCCCTTGGGTATGATTTCATAGTCACCTTATGCTAAAGTCAAATTGGTAGAGTTATATAAGTTCAAGCTTTCAGAGTTTTAAAAGTTTCAAATTTAAATGATTTTATATATATTGGAGATTTTATGATTTCAAGAATAAATTAATTATGTGATAGAGTTTTAAACCCAAAGAAGAGCCTAGAACAAAGTTTTAGAGAAATGATTAATTTATGATCTAGCGTTAATCATTGGGAAAAATGATCGTTAACCCTGGAACCAAGTTATCCTTAGAGGTAATCTCAAGAGAGAGATGGAACCTAGTTAGGTGTCTATCTAGATCTTTGAGGGATCATAAAGTAGAGAATTTGTTATGTTATAGTTGACATGCATAACTAGAATGTATATTGTTATGCAATGCATAACAAGACATCCATGTTTCTCTATTAGGGTCCTGTTATTTATGTTTTTCGGATTATTGATGCTTCTTCAGAGGATATTTGACTTAAGAGCTATGGTATGTAACACCCGGGACGAGGGAATGAGTGATTGCTGGTCCGAGAGGCACAAATAAGGAGTGGCTCCTCTTCCAAGCGAAGGGGTACATGAATGAACCAATTACACACCTAAATGAGAGGATGAGTGTATAGTATGAGACTATATAGTTAATGAGGGCTTATATGAATTGATTGGTACTACTTATGCCACAAAGATGCATCTTTCTTTTTATTGCCCATCACGAAGAACTCATTAAGCGTGCTTAACTTGGATAATTTTGGGATGGATGACCTCAAATTTTCCAGGAAATGTGTGAGTGAAGACAAAGTACGCTGAAAAGACCTGTGTTGATTTGTGGGGACAATCAATCCATGAAGCGCAGGAGATGTTACAAATGGTATCAGAGCCTACACCTTCCCAGTACGTATGGTTTGGGACGAACCAAGCGAAAGTTGGTGGGCATGTAACGCTCGAGGACGAGGTAAGGAGTGATCGCGTGCGAGAAGGCACGGACAAGGAGCGGCTCCTCCTCCAAGTGGAGGGGTACATGAATGAACTAATTACACACCCGAATGAGAGGATCCTAAGTCTATAGGTATGGGACTATACGTTAATGAGAGCTTATATGAATTGATTGGTACTACCTATGCCACAAAGATGCATCTTTCTTTCGGTAGCTCATCACGAAAGAACTCTACAGTTAGCGTGCTTGACTTGGGGTAATTTTGGGATGGGTGACCTCATGGGAAGTTTTCTAGGAAACGTGTGAGTGAGGACAAAGTATGCTGAAAGACCTTGTTGGTTTGTGGGGACAGTCAATCCATGAAGCAGCGGGGATATTACATGGTATATATGCATAGAAAATGATTTCTTGTTAGAGTAAGAATTTAGAGATGTTTTTATGAATTTATAAATCCAGAGATATCTTTTCTATATAATTATGCATATGAATATCAAATGGTTTATGTTTGTGGCATGTACATTATAGATGGTATATTCCTTGCTTGTCCCATGTGGGTGGTGGGTAAGAACTCACTCACTGAGTCCGTTGACTCACCCATCTCCCTTCTCTCATAGTTGGAGGACACGTTAATTTCAGCCTCCTATGGTAGATGTAGTTGTTCTCAGTGGTGAGTCTTATTTTGGAGTAAGACTTAGTTTAAAGTCTTGTTATAGTATAGTGCTCAGAAGATGTGCACAAAATCCGAGCCATGCATTATTTTCATATTATATATTAAATTTCAGTATTTGAGAGTTATGTATATGTTTTCAATTTACAAGTATGGATTTGAAGTTGTAGAGTTTGATTAAAATTTCATAGAAGCTAGAGATGAATTATGATTCAGTTCACATGTTAAATTGATTTTCAGAGTATAATTAAAATATTTTTAGAGCTTCATATATCAAGTATTTTAGTTTTATAATTCCAAATATGAAGTTTAAATAAAGATTTAGATGAAATTATGATTTAGAATGAAAAATATGTTATTTTATGCATATAGAGAGACTTAGAGGTCACGAGGTTTATGTGAGGAGATTTATCATGTGTCGGTCATGTTCCTAGTTCGAGTTCGTGACAATGGCAAGCACTAACCATGGGAGGATTTTTGTACTTGATCCATGTATCATGTATATGGATCTTACCATGTGTGCTATGTTTTTGTTCATACCTCGCTTGTTAAGACCCTCTTGATTATTGATGTGAAAGCTTATTGTTTGTGCCTCTAAGTCCATTAGATTGGTGTATTGTCATTTCTTCTCATGCATCTTGCATTTTTAGAGTTGGTAGAGCCAAGAGTTTAGTCTTTCCATAGTTGCATTCCTTGCTTATTATGATACTTTGCTCATCCATACCTTTGTCTTGATCTTGTTTTCTCATGGGGGTATGCGTAAGCTCAAGTGTGGGAGAGTTTGATAAGGGGCACTCATGCCATATATCTTGCTTCTAAACCTTAGCTTTTTGTATAGATTAACTGTGTTATTGATGTAAATAATTAGAATTTTTGACTTGGTTCTCATTGTACAATTTTGATAGGATCATTGACTATTGCACTAATTTTGGAATGATTAAATTATTATAGCCCATTGTTTTTTTGTATAGGAACATTGGATTGAGTGCAAAATGTCAAGAACGAGGCTAGAAACTCTTTGAAGGGAACTTGGAGCTAAGGGGTTGCATGAATGAAGCAAAGGCGCAAAGAACCATTCTCTATTAAGCGCCGGGCTAAGCGCTCAACAGAGTCATAAGAAGAAATGCTCGAGCTAAAGGTTCTGGTGAGTGCACCTCATTTGAGCACGCAATGCTCATACAATGATGCGATTTACTAGTTTTTAATTGTGTTTTTGGGCCGGCTTGGGCTATTCTAGAGAATAATATTTAAGAGAATTGTACAGACTTTTACCCTAGTTTTAGATTTTGAGTTTTGGCAGCTAGGATTTACATTATTTCTCTTTATCTCTTCTTCTCTATTCTTTTCTCTCTAGGGATTCCATTAGTGAAATTAGTTTGTTCTTGGAAATTTTCACAATGATCATTGTTATTATCTTCATGTGCTCTTTTATTTTCATTGTTGTAATCCTCTAGAGATGATGTGTAGTTTTTTACTAGTGTAAGAGTTTCTTATGGATTGAAATGATATTTTAGACCCTTGAATGCATTAATTTTCCAAATGTTCTTTAGTTTCTATTCTTATAACTATTGTTGCAATTATTACAATTTTTATTGAAATAACTAAATTAACGATTGTCATTTAGGGAAACCTTTTGTGCATAAATTGATTTATCAATTGATTTATGTTTGAAAGAGAATATTAGAATCAACCTTCGATTGGTAGTTAGGCTATGGGAATTGGTACATTAAATTCATGTAATTTCTAATAAATTGGGATCCGTTACTAGTTATTTGTATTAGTCAAATTCAGAGGCCGATTGATCACTAGTATAATTGCCAATAAGTGATTACTAATAGCCACTAATGTGTTCAATACTTAATCTATGATGATTAATTTCAATCCTAGGAATACCTTGCCTAGTGCATTTAATTTTTTCTTATTCCCAATTATTTTTAAGTGTTTCAATTTAATTCTCAAAACCCTCTAATTTCCAACTAAGTGACATAACCTCCTTGAGAGATGACTCAAGTTATATCCTAACTAGTTTTAGTGCATTCAGGATTTGAATTTTATTTTACTACTTTAATTCTAATTTGAGGAGGTAACAACAACTTTCATTAATAACAAGTAAAATGTGTTGTTAATTTGGAAAGAGGATACCATGTACTTGGTGGGTCTTAAGGTATTTATAAAGATATTCTCCATCCTCGACTTCAAATTGCATATTCTTGCTCATATAGGTAGCTTTTGGTTTTTAAGACAGAAAATAAAGACACTGAAACACAAAGCTTTTAGTGGAAACAATTATAAAATACAGAAATTTTATTTTAGGACACAAAATATAGAAAATTTCTTATTCTGCTTTTGGAGGTGCAGTGGAGACAAGACATAAAGGAAATTTAATATTTTTTCTTCTAATAATATCCCTATATATATATATATATATATATATATATATATATATATTTAATATATCCTCTTTGTCCTCATTGTCATGGGTGATTTGGCAGTAGTGGTCCGTAGTTGGCAACGACTTTCCAGTGGTCGATGACTGGTGCCCTGGCGACTTTCCAACAACTGGTGGTAGCGGTTCAACAATGATAAATAATGCTTTTATCATGTATTTTTTGTTTTGTCTCCATATTTTTAAACAAGATATAGAGATAATCGTAATATTACTACTACTACCAAATATGATATAGAGACAATCTTTTTCATGTTTTTATATCTACTATTTCAATATCTCTATCTCCATTGTCTTGAGATACTCTCCAAACGCATCCATAATGGGAGAATTTTAATTCCCATGATCAAATCAAATCTTGCCTAGATTTCAGGCATGTGCATGATACTACTAAACTAAACAAAGCATAAAATTCCAACGTGGAAGACAAGTAATGTTATGATGAATGCTTACTTCAGTCTGTTATGCACTGAAGTGGACATCTCAACCCATGCCCTCTTTGGTGAATTATGAACCTAAACTTAATGAAAAAGAAAAAAGTCTAATGTAGAGCTTACTTAGAACATAAATGATCCGCAGGTTACAACTGACAAAGGTTAAGCTCCATTAATCCTACTAGTATTGTCGATATTCAATGCAAGGCAGGTGCATCTGTGATTGTGAATCTGTGATCATCATAGCACGCACGTTGACTGCATTTGGTGAAGCTGCAGCTAACTACACCTTGGCCTTGGCCTTTTGTTATTATGACCATGGCTGGTGCACCTAAGTTGTAGTTGTAGGCCGTTAATGTTGGGTGGTAAATAGCCGATGAGTTAAGCTTTTGGTTCTATCAAGCTTCACTATGTGCCCACCAAAATATTATGGAAACAATAAAATTACACGATAAATACACATTACACGTCTTATCATCATTGGATGTGATGAGTGGTATCCTCATTCACTCACTTATCACATCAGATGATGATAAAATATATGGTGTATATTTGTTGTGTAATTTTATTGTTTACATAACATTACTAGTGTGCCCACCCATTAGCTTGAAAACCAATTCAGTTAATTAACTTCATGCTCCAGTTGTTTTTTATTGAAATTTTTGTTAATGTCCGAACAGATCAAAACCAAACCATCTAACTTTAAGAGTTACTTTTCTTGAAGGGTGACTTGGAAGTTGAAACCCTCAATCTTAAAATGGAAATCACTCCAATTAGAAAAGACATGACGGGTTAAAAGCATTGAGGAGACTTTTGTAATAACGTTTTGATGTCAAGTTATACAAGTTTTCTGTAAAATTGTCCCATTTATTATCCAATGTGAGGATTTGTACGTTTTACACTTTGTAACGTGTACAATAAACATTAAACCTTGTAATTAAAATTTCGAAGACATCCATCAACCAAAATGTGAGTATTTGTTTTGTGGGGTTTTCCAAAGACAGATAATGGTAGGTGGATTATAACAAAACCTACACTTCCGGAACTAAAAATAAATAAATACATAAATGAAGGCTTTCTTGATATTGAAGAAAGAGAAAAGTGAAATGAAAAGAATAAAAACAAGAACGTTGGTTTTAACGATCGTGGTAGGAGAACCCAACTCAACCCATGTTACATTTCAGGCTCAGAATGCAGTGTCGATGGAGAAGGTGCATGGGCGCCACCTCATCACCATCGATGCCCAATTTACTTGAGATACCAAATTTCATTAAGACTTTTTTTTTTTTACGTAAATTTCGTTAAGTCACATTGTAAAGGATAAAACTAATGCTAATTATCTTTTGAGTCACTTAAAAATATTGAATATTTTTAATTAAAATTTTAAGATAACTGATGTCAATATTATTATTTAAAAGTAGTTTCTATGCACTGTAAAATAATTTATAATGTTATGTAACAAAAATGAAAGTAATTGTTTAGTATAATTCATTTCTATTCAATTATCCATTGTGATATAATAAATTTTATGCTTTTAGAATTTAATTTTGATATATTGAGTATAAAAAACTTTATATTGTCATGCAACAATATACTATCATATAAATAAATATAGTTAATTTTCATATTTATTATTTATTAAAAAATATAAATAAAATTATTTAAATAGATAATAATATAATTTTATATATTATCAATCTATCAAAATTAATTTTCTTATTAAATAGCATTACAAAACTATTGTACACTCTCCTTGTAGAAAATTTAGTCTTGTTTCAACAGCAATTTTCGTTTTCAATTTCTTAACAAAATTGAATTTGATAAAGTGTAATTTAATCAGAAAAATGTTAGAAATACTGTTAGTGTCGGTGTAAGACTATTAGTGTCGGTGTGCAGAGCCAGTCCAGCCTGAAAGCGACGCATCTCACATTGTTTCAGTGTAGCGTGTCGTCACGCGCGAGACTCTGAAAGGGTTTTGTTTGTCCGTTACTCTCACATTCTTTCAACCCGCGTTGGTATACTTTTTTACTTCCCTAATAGCATTTTCATAAATTTAATTGAGTCTAATTTTAATACAGCACATTGAAAAAATATTTTATACTGTTGTTTAATTAAAATATTTTATTTAAATAATAAATAAAAAAATTAATTATTATATACTATATATGATACATAATTAAATTGATTATATAAAATAATTTTATACTATTAATATAAGTCAATTAAATTTTTGAATATATCTATAGAGAGAATGTTATATCATAAGTAAAAATCATGAGTTTACCTCTTGGGAAAACACCATTTTAAACCATAAATATTTGAGTAATGATATTTTGACACTTAAAAATGAATATTATATTCAACATTATTTTATAATCATTGAATGTGATGGTAGCCCACTTATTCTTACATCAAATGATTATAAAGTGAATGTTATAATACATTTTTTATGTGTTAAAATATTATTATTTAAGTTTAATTAAAATATATATTTAACTTAACTATTTATTATGTAAAAAATATTACAAGAGTGAATTATAAAACTCTTTTAGTAGTATGTTTTTACCTCATCAAACTTAAATTTTTAATTATTATTGTTCATTATTTGAGGAAGCCAATATTTTTGAATGAACCGATGGTATTTACTCTTAGAACTAGCAACTAATCTATTAGAGATCATAAATATGAATATTATTTTTATCATAAAATTCTTTTTATACGTACTATCAAAAATCACATGTTGACTATGTTTTTAAGGAGTGTGGCTAGTTATTAACTATATTATGTGCATGGTGTCTGAGGAGAAAAATATTAGAAAAATATTATTTATATTTATTATGTGTGAAATATTGTCAATTTATATTTTATTTATTATTAAATGAGATGTTGATCTTATTTAAATATGATCCATATCTATATAATAATAAATGAGATATAGTTAACAAATATATTACAACAAGAATAAATACCATAGATCTATTGAGGTGGACAGTATTTTCTGCCGATGCGTCGTATTCATAATTAAGAGCGTCACTGTTTTCGTTATTACTGATGGCTTGCTCAAAAACGACGTCGTCGTTTCTCCTTTACCGCGAATCACATTCTTGTCCAGCAGCACGGGGACACTCACTTCTTCGAGTATCAGTCCTCAAAAGATATTATAAAAATTAGTAACTAGTAATAATAAATGAATTTCATAGTTTAATAAAATATGTGCACAGTAACATCTCCTAACAAAATCATTAAATGAGCCACTTTTATCAATAAGATATAAGATATTATTATGGTTCTGCTTTTTCATAGTTTTTTTTCAATATGGTATATAATATATTCCATTTTCCTTTTTCCCCATTTGTTTAGACACATTCTCCATTTTGTTCACTTGCAGCTTCTGAAGCGCGCACACACACACACACACACTATGGTGTCCCCCTTGCAGTTCCAGCTAGCTCCTGCAGCTTTCTGATTCTTACCTGCCACTGCTTTTTCCGGTAGGGTCAATATTACGCTACTCATTCACTCTCCTTATGTTTCAAGCATTCTTATTTTCTCCCTCAACAGTTTTGACAACTCCTTCTATTCGTGTATTTAACTAGTAACCGAACTCCACCGTCTGCATTATCTATTTCGTGCTTGGTTTCAGCTTCCAGCTGTCAACTCTCTCGCTGAGTTCCCTGTAGCACTTGCTTGATCTGCTCATATCTGGCTCAGAAGTCAAGAATCTCATGCATCTTCACCAATTTCGCTTTAATCGCACTTAAAACTTGACTCTCTGAAGTTTGTAATAGCATGCTTGTCTTTGCATTGTCGTCAACTTTCTCGCTAATTGAAAGTCCAAGATAAGTCATCAGAGACTTAACTAGCAAAGTTGCTCCTTCTATTGTTTCCCTAATATCGTCTTTTGTCCTTTTTCTTGAGTCAATTGGAAGAAAACGAGTATTTAATCTGAGTCCATAGCCACACATTGCTATGCTGTTGCTTGCTGCCTTGTTCTGTTGTTTGTAAAGTGTAAATCTAAATCTAATTTCATGCACAGTCTGTTTCAATTCAGAGGATTCGCGGTTCCCCACATTCAGCATTGAAGAAAGTAAGTTCATTTGGAGAGGATTTGAAGATTGATCATCTTGGCGGCAGCCATGGTACTAGGCTCTAAAGGAAAGAACCGGAGAGGCGGCGCCATTCGAATCGATTGCACCATTCACATTCAGGAGATCAGGCCTTGGCCCCCAACACAGTCTCTCAAATCCATTCGCTCCGTATTGATACAATGGGAGAATGGCGAGCGCTCGTCGGGTCTACCAGTCCTGTTTCCCCTTCACTTGGTTCTATTGTAGGTGAAGGGAAAATGAGTTCAACAAGTCGTTTAAGCTTCCTGTAACTCTTTGGAAGGATATGTCTGTCAAAAATAGTGTTGCCAATGTGTTCCAAAAGAATTGCTTGGAGTTCAATTTGTATGAGCCTCGAAGGGATAAGATTGTTAAAGGTCAGTTGCTGGGGACTGCCATCGTGGACTTGGCGGATTGCGGCGTACTTAAAGAGCCTCTGAGCATCAGTGTGCCGTTGAACTGTACGAGGAATTACGGAAACATGAATCAGCCGCTTTTGTACATTAAAATCGAGCCTGTTGAGAAGAATCGCGGTAGGTCCTCGTTGAAGGATGGCATTTCGAAAGAGGCGTCAAAGGAGAATAATGGTGGTGACTCTGTATCAGCATTGATGAATGAAGAATATGCCGAGGAAGCTGAGTTTGCCTCTTTCACTGATGATGATGTTTCCTCGCATTCGTCTGCAGCAGCAGCTACTACATCCCTGAGTCTAGTGCGTGTATAACTCATGAACGTGTAGAGGTACTCGTATTTTTTCCCCAACTACATTCTTTTGTTCGTAGCAGCATGCATTTTTCATGCAATAACTATGTTGATGTGCGAGACTATTTTCGTTGTGCTCCTGCCCTATACCATGAATATACTTTCTTGAAATTGGACCAGCTGCAATAGGACATGTCATTAACAGGTTTTATATGCTTTGTACTTGTTGGACAAGGTTTAGAACTTTCCATCAGCATGGGGAATGGATCCTTTCACATTATATTTGTTCTTATGAATCTATACTAGGAAAACAAGAAACACTATTTTCATGTTACTATCAGCAGCTTGGCAATGCATACAGTCTGCTTTATGGGTATATCTAAATATAAAAAAAGTTCTCATCAAGCAATATATTAATTGGTGCTGAATTGCAGAATGGACCAGATGGAGCAGCTCGAAACACTGGAGGTAATGAAAGGAGCTTCCCTTGGCCTCCGAAACAAGGGTTGAAAGATTGAATACGTTGCAGCAAGACACATATGAGAGACTGGGGAGTTCATCAAGCATGTCATCAATAGATGTATCCTCTAATATTGGAAGTCCAGTAAATGGTCAATCTTCTATGATGAACACTCCTAATCATAGTTCAGCAAAAACTCAAAAGCCAGTTGTTTCCCCAAGTGCTGATTCTTCCTCCCCACTCTTTGAGGGAAATTCCAAGAGCAGGTCTGGAAGCAGTGATCATGAAAATTTGGATGAGGAAGTTTGTGAAGAGGTTGCTAATGGTAGAAATAAAGTTACAAATATTCAAAGTAACAGTAATGAAAGTGCTCTTGATATATATTCAGACAACAGTACATCTCTACACAGTATTTCCTTTGTGAACAAGACTCCTGGCTCTGTAAACTGTGTTAGTTCAGAAATCAATGATAAATCTAATGAGCTGCCTGATGAAGCTGACAAATATCACGTGAAGGAGAGGGGAAATGCTAAATCTTACTACAGTTCTGTTGAGGACATTCATGGAAATGAAATGTCTGATTTGGATATGCAAACCCATGTAGAAGATGAATCAGTAGCTCAAGGTGCCAAAGACCATGTTTTATTGAGTAGTGGTACATACTATTTAGGTGGGTCAGAAAGTCATGTGAAAGGCAGTATTATGAGAAGTGAAAGATTAAAGCACGTGAAGTCAGTGAGGTCTTCAGCAGACGCAGCTAGGGGTATTGGGTCACTTGGTAACAATCATCTTGCCGAAGTAAACGAAAGTGTTGTTATTGGAGATGAACAAAATAGTGGAGGGAACATCAGAAGCAGTGACAAAAAAGATGCTAAGATCTATCCAAGGGAAGCCAGAACTGCCATTTTAGACAGCAAGATTGAGCATTTGGAAAACAAGATAAAGTTGCTTGAAGGAGAATTAAGAGAAGCCGCTGCTATTGAAGCTGCTTTATATTCAGCTGTTGCCGAGCATGGAAGCTCCATGAGTAAGGTTCATGCCCCAGCTCGGCGCCTTCAGGCTTTACCTTCATGCTTGTAAAGAAAATATCCAAGCAAGAAGGTCTGGGGCAGCTAAAAGTGCTGTTTCAGGATTGGTACTTGTTGCAAAGGCATGTGGAAATGATGTCCCAAGGTACGTTTGACCTAAATGGGTTCCTGATTTTTTTTTTTCTTTTGGTACAATGGTTGCTGCATTTTCTTAGGTATCCCGTTATCCTATCTGTAGTCAAGCTATTTTGATGATATCTATGATTACAAAGCATTACAATTTGCTTCATCATGGAAATTTTGGGATTTTTTTTTGTAATAAAAAATTGCATCCAGTTAAATAAGAAAACAAGCTTTTTTGAGTTGTGACTGAATTTATTTTTTTTTCGGGTGAAGCCTGAAGAAAATTTTTCTTATGCTGAACATGCCATATGTCTCTCTGGAATGGTCCTTTTCTTAAATGACAGATAAAGTGGGTATCCTACATAAATTTCTTAACTGAAATGGATCAATTAACTATTAGAGGTTGGCCAACCAATGTCTTGACAATTCTTACTGCATGATATGGAAATCATAGTTTCATCATAAGCTGTGCCAACTGCCTACTGATTAGCCTCTTCTTGCATGTGGATACAGGTTGACATTTTGGTTGTCTAATTCTATTGTGTTGAGAACAATTATAAGCCATGCCACCAAAGATATGGCACCATCAAGTCCCGCTAGGTCTAGTCTGAGAAGGAAGAGCGGACAGGGGAACGGAAAGATAGCACAACCATTGATATGGAAAGGGTTCTGTGCTAGGAGAGGTGAAAATACAGCAGTAGCATATGCTGCTTTTGGTAGCTGGGATGATCCAAGCGTGCTCACAGCAGCACTGGAAAAGGTGGAAGCCTGGATCTTCTCTCGTGTTGTGGAATCTATTTGGTGGCAGGTAATGCTTTAATGTTGTGTTCCGCTTCAACAATTCTAAAGCTTCATACAAGCTAATTATTAATGTGGAGAATTCCATTGGCATCTAACATGTGTCATTCTTTGTCCTTGTCCAGTCTCTGACTCCACATATGCAGCTTGTTGATGCAAAGTTCATTCATAAGGATGTCGGTTCTGCATCAAGGGAAAGCTATAGAAAAATGTCTAGTACATGTGATCAAGAGCAAGGAGATTTATCTCTTGATATTTGGAAGAATGCTTTTAGACAAGCCTGTGAAAGGATCTGCCCCATTCGAGCTGGAGGGCATGAGTGTGGCTGTTTGTCTGTGCTGCCTAGATTGGTTAGTCTATCCAGTTCCTTCTTTGCCCTATTCCTTTTTTAGTGATAAAAGGTCGCAACGTTTTCCATCATAATACCATTTGTATTTTGTGCCGTTTCAATTGTCTTTTGTCCATGGGCTTAGTTGGCATTGGATGGGGAATAGATTTGAAATGGACATTATGTAAACAAGAATAATAGGGAGTGTGTTCATTTGTTGATAAAATTATAAATTAAGAGAAGGAATGGTCAAAATGTGTTGTAAAGACAGTCAATTTTATGGGACAATGAACTAGTTAAAAACTACATAATTAGCTTGTCATCAAAACATGTTAGTCTTTTTTTATTTTTCCTGGACTTATCTCTCTGAAGTGTGAAGTGTAATGTCTGAAGCAATGGGTTCTTTTTTTTTATTCTTTTCTTTTCTTTTTGAACTGCAAACATATTTTTGCAGTTTAATTTTTATCTATTATTGTTCCTATTCCTCACAAGAGAGTGAGGCCCAGCACAACAGAAAGGCTGCTGTTCTGTGACCTGAAGGTCATGGGTTCAAATTCTAAAACAGCCTCTCTACAAAGTGGGAGTAAAGTTGTGTATATCTACCCTCTCAGAACCCCACTAGGTGGGAGCCTCGTGCACTGGGTCTGCCCTTTTATTGTTCCTATTCCTCACAACATCCTGGTAGCAAATGGAACTTTGGTAAACACTGGTGTGTAAACTCTATAGTAGTAATTATGGCAGCTATAAGTGTTGGCTTTGATATCTGTTATTGATTCTCATGAATTAGGGTGACTGACTTGGAATGTATCTCTTCATGCTTAAAATCTTCCCTGGAGCATAGTTCCTCCAATTATGATCTCATTTGAGAAAAAGGAGTGACAAAAGTATGATTTGTGCAAATTGTTCGAGCATGAAGCCACCCTACTTTGAAAAACAGAAGAAGATATCTTTCAATATATTAATCAATATTGTATCTAAGTTTGTCAGCTTAATCAATAGAAACTATTATTTGCCATTATGATGACATTAGAATGCATTTTTGTTGCTTAATCTAGATAATGGAGCAGTGTGTGGCAAGATTAGATGTGGCTATGTTCAATGCCATTCTTCGTGAATCTGCTGATGACATCCCAACTGATCCTGTGTCTGATCCATTAGTGATCCGAAGGTTCTTCCGATTCCACCTGGTAAATCAAGCTTTGGAGCTGGTGCGCAGCTAAAAACTGCAGTAACCTCTTGGTTCTCAATATATGTATATATTTTCAATGTGAACTTAAATATTTGGCCATGAGGGTGAGTTTTAGTGCAACAGTTAGGTTGTTGCTTTGTAACAAGAGCTCACGGGTTCAAATCTTGAAAATAGCCTTTTATTTGCCGGGGATAAAGCTAGGTACATTTACTCTTTCCAAATCTTATGAGATGGAGCTCTATGCACTAGACCGCAAGAAAATTTCTGATAAGCTCTAGGAGGGAGAGCTTTTCTTCCTCCACAATAAATCGTCACCTTTGGATGTTTAATAGGGGCCCGCTTCCAAGTACAAATATCAGAAAGGTTGTGGTGTATACACTTTATGGTGGAAGAAACTTCTTCCTCCTGGAGTACAGAAGGGCTTCTTTCAATTTTTGGCTTATCAGCTCATGCATTTAATGCCAAACTACAGATGTAGGTTCAATTTACTCCTTTCTTTCTGCTGATATCTGCTCGTCTCTTAAATCTACCCCCTAAAAGTAGGCCAGGTATGAACTTTTGGCCTGGAATTGGGTACTGGGCTGTTGAACATTAAAGCATGACTGGTTAACAGAAAAGGAACAAAAGGGAGGATGACGTGACTGCATATTTTCAATATAACATCAGAGGAGATCCCTTGTCTTAACTGATATGGGCTTTTTCATTCTGGATTTCTCAGATTGGTAACTGGTCTAGATGGCTGACTGACCTCTTTGGCATGGATGATGATGACTCACTTGAAGATAATGAAGATGATGACCATTATGACAATGATGGAGGTCAAAACACATCATTCAAGCCCTTCCATTATCTTAATGCACTAAGTGACCTCCTGATGCTTCCTAAGGATATGCTGTTAAATGCATCCATCAGGAAAGAGGTTAGCCAATAAACTTGCATTTTTATAGTTGTTAACTTTGCTGAGTTTCTTCTCAATAATGGTAGAAGGATTCTTGTTTGTGAAGGTGTGCCCAATGTTTAGTGCACCACTTATCAAGAAGATTCTGGACAGTTTTGTCCCGGATGAATTTTGCCTCGATCCAATTCCCCCTGCTGTTTTTGAAGCTTTGGACTCACAGGTGAGATAAACTAAATTTTCACATTATTTTTTGTGATCACAATTCATTAAAATCTGTAGTTTATAGATGCATAAAAAAAGTGTGTAAACATGGATTGGATCAGTTCCGGCATGCAAGAGAAACATAATGATCAGGGTACCATGTTTTATAGAGTTTCAATGAAAGTGGCGTGTCTCAAAGTTGTGATATACAATGTTCTTTACTAGTTTAAGGCTAAGTTGGAACATTAGGGTTGACCTCCAAAATATACAAACTAATATTTCTACCCATGCGTTTACGTATATTTATATTTTTAGTGTTTTTATTATAATAAAATTATTGGTTAAACTACTAACCATTAGTCGGGAAGGAAAATTTTGCATTGTGCAACACCTAACTCGATTACTTTTATCCATAATAAAAAGATACAATAGCCTAATGCACCAATTTAAATACTACTAATTAAGTCAAGTATAAATCCTTATACTCTAACAGGCTGAAGCTTCCACAAATATGGCTTTCAATCTCTACATATGTTTTCAATTTGATGCAGGATGATATCGAGGAAGGAAAGGAGCCTTTGAACAACTTCCCATGCATTGCAGCTCCAATTGCATATTCACCTCCTCCAGCAACTTCCATTGCGGGCATTACCGGGGAGATTGGAGGCGAATCTCAGCTGAGAAGAAGCAAATCCTCTGTTGTGAGGAAGTCATACACAAGTGATGATGAGCTCGATGAATTGATCTCTCCATTATCTTCTATACTGTTCAGTGGTTCCTCTTCCTCACCAGTATTGGCTAAACCCAGCTGGAAGTTAAAAGAGAGTCACAATGAATCTGCTGTCAGATATGAACTTCTCAGAGATGTGTGGATGAATAGCGAGTGATCTTTGCAGGAATTAGATTTTACCATCTGGCTGTAACTATCGTTGGATGTCACTGTAAAAATAATATGTCCTCCAGGTTTAGTAGAACATAAACACCCAAGTACTAAAAGATTACGTGATGAGAGCGGTTTGCACATATATAAATAATAGTAAGAGTCTCTGCATGCAGCGTGTAATAAAGTCATGCAAGTGATGTTTGTTAAAATCTGAATTGTTCGTGTGCGGTTTCTATTGAAGCTGATTTTACTGGATTTGAATCTGACTTCGGAAGACCAAAGAAGTTCAACCACTAACCCCGAAATGTGTAAAACCTAACGCAGATTCAATTATCAATCGTGAAATTACCAATGAATTGTAAGGGAGAACATCAAATCTGCCACCACTTATGCTATTGCAACATCTCGTAGAGAAACTTAGCAGAAAAGATGTTGAAAGTCCTATAGTACAACAGTGCCAAAACCTTTTTAACCTTTCAAACACAAACGCGTTCTTGACGGATTGAGACCAGGGGAAAAAATAATAAGAAAGAGAAAGTACATGGGGCCACGATTGCATGAAGACGACAGCACGCGCTCATTGTAGGATTAGTGGTCATGATTTCATACATTACGTATTCTCTCAGCTTTCTATCCTCTAGTTGGACATTTGCATTACAAAACAAACTTGCATTCTCAAAATTTTCCAAAAAGAAAAGAAAAAATCAACAATAATTTGGGACACACCAAAAATTTTCCATTAAATTCTGGCTCTCATATTCACATAGTACTAGGATGCCGACAATGCCAGAGACGATAGATGGCCCATCAGGCAGTCAACTTTTGTGAAGAACTGAGAGCATTAATATGCTGGAGATGTAATGCGGCCAGAAGTCCCTGCCAGGTTTCCCCAGGTGCACCTCCCACTTCAAAATTAAGAAGTTTTTTCTGCTTCCTGTAGTAATCTTCCAACAGCTTGCTCTAAAAAAAGATACCAAAAACAATACTATTAGTATGGCACAGAACTAGTATATCACTTATCAGGATCAGATACATGCAATTAGACTATCTCAAAATCTCAAACTAGTATATTCTAAGTACCACCGCTAGGAAAAGAAAGAAAAATATAAGAGTAAACCCTCAATTTAGTCCCTCAAGACTTCAAAACTCCACTTGGGGTTCCTCATCATTCAAAATATGGGACACATTGGTCTCTAAACATGCAAAATAAGACACCTTAGTTCCCCCAATTTGCATGTTTAAGGAACAAAATATCTCACATTTCGAATGGTGAAGAACCTAAGCGACTTTCAAGTCCTTCCTTGTCCTCCGATATTTTGATCATGAACCAAATTAGGGATTTTATCAAGATATATGTGGTCACCTCCTCTGCATGATTGTGGACATGTTCATCCTGCAACTGATTGGTTGGGGTCATGGAGCATCGCATAAAAATATACTCTTGACAAGGAGAGAATTTCGTGTTCCTAGATTCTTCTTAACCAGATTCTCTTCCGAGCATTTGAAATTCACCACTAGATCAACACGAGCAATGTGATCAAGAATCTCCTGCTCAGGAAACAGGAGCTAAAAGTTAGCAACCACAGTTCAAAAGGCACATAGATGAATGCAAACTTCAGGAATGTATGTAATTCAGCAGAGTTTATTGCGAAACCAGAAACTCACAGCTTGGATCCTTGTTCGAGGGATTCCATCCAGAATGAATCCAGTTTCACCTCTGGAGTATCCATCCTCCAGCCTCTTTGATAGCAGCCCAAAATAATCTCCTCCGGGACAAGTTTTCCTTGATCCAATGCGTTCGCTATCTGAATCACACCAATATCAATTATTAATTAAACATTAAATGCAATCAAAACCAACCTTCAGTTTAGAAACACTCTTAAAAACATACTACTGAATTATTATGAAATAATTTTTTTAAAAGAAAGACCCACACACACACACACACACACACACACAAAAGTCAAAAGTTTTCTGTCAATCACAGGAATTTGGTATATTAACCAATGCAATTCTTCAATTTTCACTTCTTTTCTTCAATTCAATCCTCTCAATTTCAGCCCAAAAAAGAAATACTCATTCTCTTTACAACAAGAAGCGCTAACTTTAATCTGAAATTCTCCAAGAGGGAAGAAAAAGTTAAAAAGAAACAAAAAGAAAATCAAAATTAAAATTAAAAAAAAAAGAGAAGCACAAACGTTCCTGAAAAAGTGGATAAACCCTAGAAATTGATCGAATTTCCGAGAATACCTGCTGGTAGAGAGAGGAGCGAGGGTTGAGCTCTTGACGAAGGAGCGTGCCCATGGAAATGTGAGGAACTTCTAGAAGCTTCGAGAGCCTCTCGGCGAAGAGGTGCCTCTTGGCTCCAGGCTCACCTATCATCACCCACTGTACCCCGCGCTCCGGCGCCGAGCCTTGCGCGTCCAGCATCGTATTTGGCACAAAACACTGCGCGAACTCTTCTTCTTCGTCGTCATCATCGTAGTAACACTGAACCGCCGCAGCAGATCCGAAAGCGCGGTTCGAAAGCGCTTTCAGCGGCTGCACAAACGCTCTCAGGCGCGCGATCGCGGCCATCGCGTTGGCAAAAAGTGCTTTTCTTCTCTCTCTCTCTCTCTTGTTTACTGCGACAGGAGTGACGGCGCCAGTGAAAGAAAATTGGCGTATTTAAGAGGAACCTCGCTACCTCAGGGTTTTAAGAGGGATATTCGGGGGTTTACATAAATGACACTGCTTTTTTGAGGTAATTACGAGGATGCCATCGTGCGGTGCGTGGCTAGAATGAGCCCCCGAGCGAGTGAATTGCCCAGGTGGGTGATTGTGATTGGAGGGGGCGGAGATGGAAATGGCGGAGGGCTCAATCGAGTGAGGGAGGGATCACTGTGGGTTTTCCTTTCTTTATCAGCGTTTTGCTTTATTTATGTTTTTTTATAAATATATTTTCCCTCAATTTTAGATTATGTGTAATTCAATTTTTAAAATGTTATGTATAATTTTGATAACTAATAAAGATAAGCCTGAAATTTTTAATTTGTGTATCTGGGGATTAACGATTTTTTATTGTGAACAAGACTGAAGATTTAAAAGTTCAACTGTACTGAGATGTGTCATAATATATATTTTAAAAATTCAGAATTTAAATTATATATGCTCTAAAATTAAGTGATAAAATACATTTAACTTTGGGGGGTTTGGAAGCTGATGGCTTGTGAAACGGACACGTGGATTGTATGAAGAAAAGTCAACTGCAGTCGGCTAACGCCAAGACGATGCCACGTAGCATGCGACTATGCGAGGCGTTATACCGTTGCATCTTGTTACTTTTTCCTTTTTTTTCTTTTACTTCTGTAAATTCCTTTTCATTTTTGTTCTTTTTATTTTTATTTTTGTCTGAATTTTTTTCTTTTTAATTTTATGGTTAGTGCTTAAGTCATGTGGCCGCCCACAACCGACAATGGGAGAAAGCCCAAAAAACTAAAAAGAATTTGACGAAAAGTTTTCTGAATTTCTGACCAAAGGAAAAAAAAGGGGCTCTAACCAAAATTGAAAAAAAAAATAAAAGTACATGGACCTATCGGGAAAATGGGTTGATGATAGAGTGAACGGAAATAGAGTTATTTTATTTATGCGCCCTCAAAATCTCAAATAGTTGACAAAGAAAGATCCTGGAGCGTTGTTTCTTTCTCCCCCACCCAACAACGTAACAGAGCTCATTTCTCGTTCTTCTTAATAAGGGAAGCCAACCACATTGAGGTAAGTCCTCTCCTCAATGGTGGCTTTGACGATCCCTTCCTCCTTCTTCTTCTCCTCCTCCTCCTCCGTCTTCTTCTTTTTTTATTGTTTTCTTTTGTTGGTTCTGTTCCTCAACTTCTCATCACATGCTGATTTGGTTGCTACTTCTTTCGGTGAATTTTCTTGATGGAAGTTGTGTCTAAGTGGTTTGAGACAATTCTTCGGTGGTATATGCTTTATGGTTCTCTCTATCATTGACATGTCAGACTGCATAAGATGATTGCACTTGGAGCAGGTTGTTCAACTATCTTCATTTATGATGGTTAGAGTAGGGATTTCTTCCTTTTATATTTCTGCCTCTGGTGGTGGCGATCTGCGTGTTTATCACGCTTTATTTGTTCAAAAAGTCTGCAAACTTTGATGGAGCCAATTGATCCGAGATGAGCATACAATGGAGAATTAATCACATGAAAACTCGAGTTCCAGCAGAGCAGATTAATCTATATGCATCTTTTTCTTCCACTAGATTGATGGCATTAGATGTAGCTTGCAAAGTCTTTATAACTTGTACAATTTTATTTCCAATGTTTTGTTTTATATGGCCATTGAACCTCTTCCAACTTTGGAGTGGGACTACTCTTATAACTTGTAATATTTATCATGTGGGTAGTTGGCCTACTTAATAATCGAATGATACCAATTTCTTTTACCAAAAACAAGTACCTTGGGTTGACCATTGGGAAATGCATATATTAATGGAGGAAAATTCATGATGCAAAAGGCGAACAAGGGGAACCAATTGTGGTTAATTGGGAAATTATGGGTTACATTGGAAATTTTATGTGCATGATTGGGAGAATTAAGTGATAATATCATTACTTAATAGTGAAATCTCCTCAATTCTCCATTACTCAACACAAATATTCTACTATTTACATTTGAAACCGAATCACATGTCTCTAAAATATGTTTCCTCCCTTGTCCTATCAATTACTTATTATCATGTGAAAGATGCATAACATATATTAGCTCCAGAATCCTTAAAAAAAACTTTAATGCAAAATGTCTTGAGTGATAACACAATCAATTTTAAGAAAATATGAAGAATGACTAATGTTTTCCTTGAGTCTCTTGAAGCAAAAAGGTCTTTATGTTAGCATAACAGGTTCTTAAAATGAAAATATTTTTACATGACATGTGCAGCATGTGTAAATCTCATGTAAAGAGATTGAGACTTAATGATAGTGAAAAATATATCGTGAAATGACGAATATATGCTCAACATATTGAAGAAAATTCTCATATACAAGAAACCAAGACTAGATCTTCAAAAAGTAGCACGCGACTTCAAAAAGTACATTTCAAATGAAGATTTTAATCCAACTCTGAAGCAAGTGTGTATTACAACCTTCAACCATCATGATCACAATCATATCATCATCTACAAGCTCTGATTGAACTGGAAGATGAGGAAATATCAGAACTACGCAAGCGCTCTTCAAAAAGCATGTTTCAGTGAAACAGTGCACTTTATATCAGGGAAAGAAGGAAATTTTGAAATTCAAATTTAAAGTCAAACTCGATTATAGACTGACATGATATCTCTTTTGCCAACTTAGTCAACTGCTCCAACTAATAAAAAGAAAATTTCAAAACCTCATTTGGAAAGTAAAAGTAGTTTTGAAGGTAGCCTAGAAACCTTTATTTCACAACGGCTTCTACAGTTGCTACTCGCATCAAGCTACTTCTGAGACCTGCATCTTCCAAAACATAAAGGAAGGTCAACAGGTCTCACTTGAAAAACGGATCAAGGCAACAAGTCATTAAATACATATCAACTACAAATAGAGATGTTGTGTTTAAAATCAAATAGACTTTTTTGCAAAGAAGAAGTAACTACACACTAAAAAATTTTCTCCTTATCTTTTTTGTAATGATATTACTACTCATAATCAGTTTCATACTTATAGAAATCTTCTTTCTATGTTCTTAATAGATCATATGTTCTTACTAGGAAGAATCGTTAGAAATAAGTCATTCAAGTTTTCCAAGTATGTTATTATTCATCTTACGAAAACTTGAGTGTTAGTTAGTTTGAGTATCAAACCCAAACGCAAACCTTTGTAACTTTGATCTAGTAATGATCGTTGTAAGTTATATTGGAGAGGCTAAGTAGAGATTACTTGTAACGTGATAGTAGAGTGAGCTACTAGTTACGGCTTGGCTTTGAGAAGCTGGTCAAAGACTACTCAAGTGTGATAGTCAGGTGAGCTATTGGTCACTATATTAGCTTGGAGAGGCTCAAAGACTACTTAGTTGTGATAGTAGAGTGAGCTATTGGTAACTTGTAAGAACTTGGGAAGGCTACTGTAAAGATTATCCAACTTTTTCAGGTTGAGAAAGGTTTTAGTGGAACTCAATGGTGGTTGAGAACTAGATGTAGATAGGTTGACTAAATTGGGTATAAAAATACCCATGTAGTATCTTCTTCTCCCCTAACTCTCCTTTATTTACCTCTTTATGCATGTTATATCGTGTTTCCTAAAAAACTTGTTCATACGTGTTTTATTATATTTGTTATAATCTAAAAAGTTACTTTTGATATAACTAACGTATTTTCCTGCACTTCAAGTTTAATATTTGATAGTTATTGTTTAAGTTTGTCAAAAAACGAAAAGGAAAGAAAAGGTGAAACACGATTCAATCCACATTTCGTACACTTTTACCTACAACATATATTTAGTAATTGTTTTAAAATTTTAAATAATATCATCAAATTGCCATCTTTCGAATGGTAAGAAATGATTGATGGAACAAAAGAAAAATAATTTGGAAATAAGTGATTTCCAATCCTTGTATATGTATTTCCTAGTATTCAATCTCACTATTATTTCAGATGTTGCAAATAGCATTTTTTGAGGAAATACAGAGAAAAACCTAGGTTAAAGTAATTATTTTTCGTCTAACTAAAAATTAATCGAGTCCCACCTTAATTGTTTTCTTTCTATTTTGTGTTGTAAATATGTTGTACAAAAATATTATACATTACAATTTCTCTTAAATATATGAACTTTCACTTCTATCAAATTAATGAATTAAATTAATTATGAATTAATGATTTGCTGCTGATGTGATGAAATACGCAATAACGTGTGCTATACCATAAGGTGTTCCATTTTTGGCAATTTCTTCCATCAATTTAATGGCTTCCCAAAAGCTTCTCCAGCATTGTTTCTGACCAGGGAGAGGCCAACCTGTCGATTTAGCAGGCAACAATATTTCCTGATCCACTAATTAATCAGAATTCAGAGCTATTTCAAAAGATCTAAAATGTTAAGTTTGGAGCAACACAAAAGCACAGTTGAAAATCACCACCAAAATAGTTTGGGTGTTGAGTAAGTGAAAGCTCATGATAAGTTGTAGTAGCCAATCAGGTAGCTTCCGGTATCAAATCAAGGAAAGAAATCCACCGAGGAAGCAGCGGTGGTGCTGAAGCTTCGACCAGCCAACTAGACAGAAAGGGACAAGATTCTGATGGTAAAGGCCACCTAGCTTGTTGATTTTATAATGTACTAAATTTTTGCTAATTCCCTAGAAAACACTTAAAAGTGGACGGAGTTAGTATATGCATCGCACCTCTTGTCTCTATCCTTTAATCACCGCCTTTGCTTCCCGAATTCAGCGTGATGGCAAAGATATGCAACAAAATTTCAGCTTGTAGGCACGGAATCGAGGTGGAATCCATCAAGTTGGAGATTCTTCAATGCTCACTAACCTAAAACACACTGGATGTCAAGTCCTTGAGCTTCACGTGTTCTAATAGTCCTCGTGCTAACCACAACAATAACAGGAAAAAAAGAAGGTAATGAGGAAAATTACACTGTGTGGTTCTTGAAGATGTGTTTTAACACTTAAACGTCGAATGATGAATCATTTACATTTGGGTACTTAAAAAATGGGCATCATAGAACTTAAGTCTTCAAAAGATCAATTACATATTTCTGAAATCTCCAAAACTTGAAGTTATAACACTTTAGTCCAATGGAAGATAGACTAAAATGTGATAGTATAAATCTTTCAAAGATATGCAATTAATCTTTTAAATATTAAAGTGTTAAAACGCAAATTGTTTTTTGGGAGTTAAAATGTAGTTTTATTAAAAAAAATTAATGGTTTCCTTTAGAAAAAGAATAAAATAAACCATTGTGTTTTAAAATTTATTAGATTTTAATTCCAATTAATCTGGTTTTAGCTGAGTTGGTTTATCATAAAAGTGTGCTTGATTTTTTTATGATTTATTTATATTTAAATCAGAAAATGCAATTCAACATTTGAGGTTAGTTCTTATAAACATTCATTAGGTGTTTAAATATTGTAATATACAATATATATCTTTAATATATATGTTTCTTGAATTTTGAGTAGGAAAATGTATATTTTCTTTTAGAATAAACCTATAATAATTTGATCATTGACAAAATATAACCAGGAAAAATGGTCCTTAAAAAAAATTGTGATCCCTCATAATTTAAAATATGTTAATATTTTCAAAAAATTATATTTATATGATAAATTGGTTTTTAGTTATTTATACAATTATTCAACAACAACACAAACAGGAAAAATATGTTTTTCAGCTTATTTAGCTGGAGATATGGCCCCTGCCGCAATTCTTTTTCCTTATTTTCTTTTTCTTCCCTTTGATTTGTGCCCACTATTTGTCACAAATCTATCACAAACTATCGGTGAAAGTGTCCGCTACAAAAAAATATGCCGCTAATTCACGTTTTCTTGTAATGAAATGACTAATTTATCTTGCATTTTAATTGTGATGAATGACAAAATGTAATTTTTTTTCTTGAGTAACTGATTTGTCTTATACTGATTTTGTCAAGAACTAATTTAGAATTTATATCGTTTCTAATATATTGTGACTTTCTTTTAAATTTTTAAGTTAAATAAAAAATTAAAGGATATATATTATTATTTTCTGCATATATGTTATCTTTCAGTACTGATCCCCTAAAAGACTGGCTAGTTCCGCCCCTGGTTCTCACTTAAGTTTGGAGGTCAATGAACGCCTGGCTGATTCAAGATTAGCATGATAGTGATGTTTACAATGGGGTTTAATTTGAATAAATTTTGAACCAAAAATCAATTTATCCAAATAATTCAGTTACTTAACTTATAGCACAGTCTCGATTGGGCCACCTTTTTAATAACTCTTGTGGAGATATAATATCACATGATTCACGAAAAGCCCAACATGGACTTTAGATGAAACTTTGAAAAAAGATACAACAATGCCTGTCAAAAACAAAAATTACAAAGACAGGTAAAGAAAAAGTTTAATAATGCATGTGAGGGATTTGCCACCAAGTTTCCGAGACTTTTTCGTTTGAATGATTTTCTTTCTGGGTGAATAATTTTCTTTGAAAGATTAGCCCCCCACAGAATGCACGTTCTATCTCCGTACTTGTAGTCATGCATGATATTTTCCACGCGGAAACTTTGGCGCTAACCCTAAACAAAAGTCTTCCATTTCTGAGGAGCATGACATATTGTCAAAATCTCAAACTCCAAACCATATTAATCAGAGGGAGAACGCAATAACTCCAGTTGACATGTTTATTTATTTTTATATAGTAGCAAAATTAGGCAAAGTCGTGCTCGAATATGTAGTTTTTTTTTATTTTTTTTCTTGGTATACAAATAAAATGCTCGAGTATGTAGTGACGTAAAATGATGATCGTCTCATTTGACGGTCATAACATGAAACTCTTAGAATATAAATTTAGTACCTCATATTTTTACACTATCAAATTCAACTCTTGAAATACTTCACATATCCACGTGAAATTAGAAATTACATATGAAGTATAGCCAGAAATTTTACCTTCGAAAGACCACCACATAAGTTAAGGTTTTAGATAGAGGCATATGATAGTTTTGTATTTAATATGCTCCCTTATGCAAATATCTCTTTTGAACTTGAAACGTGAATAATATATGAGCCTAGTTTATCTTATTTTGAAATTTAATTATTTAATTTTTTTATTTAGAAAATGGGAAATAATAAAGATAAAACTCTAAATCATATCTCATGAAACCCTCTCTAAAAAATTTATCCATTTGTAGAGATATATGAATAATTTTATAGCTAACAAAGTGAACATTTTGGGACTTAAATAAGTAAAAGTAAATCTCAATTTGAAACTTAATTAAGAATAATAAATACCAGTTATATTATTAATTTATGGATTTAATTTATAATTATCTGACACATAAAATACGGTAAAATCATTAATAGTATAATTGATATTTATGATTTTTAAGAACTATGCCATGATTTTTTTTTCAAATTAATCTGTCTAATGTTTTTCTTTCTCAACATTGAGTTCATTCTATTTTAGTTTGCTACCTCCTCCCTTCATCCTTGAATAATTGTCCAATTATAAATGTTTATGGGAATTAAGGAAATTATTAGTAAAATATTAATATTAGTAAAAATTAGAATTAGTTTACTAAATTTTTTTTTCAATACTCCAACTTTCTCTCTCCTCATTCATTAATAAGTCAATAATATTTAATAAGGTAATTATTGGTAAAATATAATTTAAACTATCTAAACTTTTAAAATGGATAATTATTCCTAGATAAAGTAAATATTTTAAATGAATAATTAATCAAGGACGAGGATTAATTAACAAGTACTTTTCATGACAAAATTAATGGCTATCTAGTTTTTTTCATATGATGAGGTATTTCCATAATTTTGGCATATTTGAACTTCGTATAATATTAATTCTCATTAGATTACCAAAATACAATAATTATATAGTCCCCCCAGGACCCCAGCAACAAAAGCTGTTGTCTAGGTTTAAATTTGCTTCCTCCTTTTTTACAGTTAAAGTTGATTACTACTTCAATTAAATTTTTCGTGGGTTTAATGACTATCGTATTAACAAAAAACTAAAATAAAATAAAATAATGTCAATTAATTTTTTTTAATCTTAATATGGTTAAAATTAAATATGCATAAATTTTAAGTATAGAGAGATAAAACATTTTCCTAGAAATGTTTTGATTCACTCACACGCAGAGAAAATCCCTAATTCGGGGCCTTTTAGATTTTGCATATAGAAAACTTTCTGCTAATTAAATACATGGGTTAGATAATGCTATTTGATTGAGTGTTTTGATTTATAAAAAGTATAAGCCAATTTTTTTATTTGGTAAACTAAAAAGTTATGGTGTTTTTGCTAATATAATTCTAAAATTTTAATAAAAATTTAATTTAATTTTTCTATTAATTAAGACTTTTAATGTTTTATTATTTCCGTAAATATTTATGTTTAGCATAGTCATTTTGTATCTTAAGCATAACTTTATAATATATTGGGAAAAAAACGTTTTACCCCTTGAACTTTTGGTCCGTGCAATTTAGACTCTGAGTTTTTAAATATTACAAAATGACCCCCTAAACTTTCAAGATGATGCAAAGAAGACCTTAGATTGACGTTAAAATCTATTGTTAAGTGGACATGTGCATTTTTTGTTTCAACAATTACCCATTCTCTAACTCTAATTGCCAAAACTCTCAATGGCTCCTCTCTAAAACTAAAAAAACTCACACACACAAACACACACATTTCCATCTTTGATACACAAACCAGTGTCAAATCTAGGCAACAATCAAGCAACAACAAAAATAAGGAGAAAAACAATGCGGTAGCGGGCAGGTGTAATTTTTATCAGTATCATAAAAAAAAATCAAAACCACAAACCACTAATTAAAGCCTAGGAGTAGAACCATGTAACCTCAATCTTGACCATCACCCACCACCGCGTGGCCGCGGAGCCGCGCCAACCACCTCAAAGTCTCAGCACCGGGCGCGCCCTGTCACCATTTGCACTGCGCCTCCGCCTCGGCTCCCTCCGCTCCGCCGAAACCATGAAGCCTCCACTGCCTCCACCTCTTGCCTCCGGTGGTGGCGCAATGCCGCAAAGCCCGCTGGCAGCCGACAAGCACCGCGAGTCCCCCACCATGGATCTACGCACGGCCAGGTGAGCTGGCCCTCCTCTTCTTCCCACATGCAGAGCCCCTTCCTCGCGGCCTCGTACCTTCTCGCCGCCGATTCCCTGCCGGTCTCCCACAACCGGCGTTGTGCTGTGCTCAGCTGCGATGACCTCCTGCCTTTGCCATTGCGCCGGCCGCGAGGATCTCGGCGCACATCCGCCCAGCCCCACGGCCCCCTCCGCCCATGCATGAGGTGATCGCACCTTCACACGCACTCACCCCCCACCTCAAATCCGCCACCGTCGTCCTAGCCGCCGAGAACCTCCCCTTCGCGACCATCCTTTCTTCGTCTCTCTCATCTTGCTCTCTCTCTCTCATCGCATGTGTGTGTGTGTGTGTGTTGGTGAGAATGAGAGATTGAGAGTTTTGGCAATTAGAGTTAGAGAAAGAGTAATTTTGTCCAACAAAAAACTCATGTGAGAGACACATGTCAACTTAACAGTGGATTTTAATGTTAATCACAAAAGTTTCTGCACCATCTTGAAAGTTTAGGGGTCGTTTAAAATATTTAAAAACTTAGGTTTAATTGCATGAACCAAAAGTTCAAGGGGGTAAAACTCTTTTTTCCCTAATATATTTACTAAACACTATTTCAATAGCTCATATTTATTAGAGTAATTTTTATATTATTTTACCAAACAGTGCTAATATAATTTTTTTAGAGTAGTTTTTTAAGAGCACTAATAGCTCATCAATTTTTGGAGCACAACAATATTAAACCAAGTTTTGCTTCCTTTCCAAGAAATATTAATCCCTCACGTACGTTTGTTTATTGTTCTGAACGAAATCCTGAGACCTTAAGACAAGGTGTTGATGGTAAGACAAGAAAGAGGGGAAGAAAAACATAAAATTTTTGTACTTCCAAAATGTGGATATATGATATGGAGACAGAAATTTAATATTTTTGTTCTTTAATAATACCCTTATTATATTTATTATTTATATCTTTCTCTATTATTTTCATTGTCCTTATATTTGTGTCCTTATCTTTATATTTCATGTCCTAATAAATAAACACTACCTCAAGAATCATGAAGAGATCAAATTGATTTTTTCATATGCAAGAATTGACTTCTCCGATATTTTTAATTGTAAACTCTATTTTTTATATCTAGGGGACCAATTTTTTTAACGTTTGTAATTGATGGGAAATTCTTTGGGTATTTTTTCTACCCGATTTGGAGGGTTGTTGGCACACTTATTATAATGCCGGTGTCCTCGTGCACTTTTCTGTGGCACAGGAGTCAGCGGCGGCTCCTCGTTCTCCACGTAGACGAAATTACAAGTCTTTCTGCTTAGCAATATTTTTGGTCTTTCTTCCACGCCATAATTACGTAAATGCCCAGAATCTTCCATTTTCGTCCCTGGTCGTACTAGTTAATTTGGTCAAGTCACGCCACGCGGCATTTATATGTCTATATACGTGCCTCTCCATTTCAAAATCCATTTTGAAGCTTCTTTATTTCTTCATCTTTATTTCTTCGTTTATTCTTCTAAACTTTATGCCGTTTAATTTGGTTACTATATATATGTGCATACCTTATAAAGTTAGATTAGCTGCAATATGGTCATGGACAAGCTAAGGCAATATGAACGTGTGTTCAATCACTTCGATGAAAATGGAGATGGCAAGATATCGGCATCGGAGCTTCGCAATGCGTTAAGACCGTCGGGGGAGTTGTCGGCTGAGGAGGCGGAGGCGGCAGTGGCGTTTCTCGATGTCGACGGCGATGGGCTGGTGGGATTGGATGATTTTGTGAGGTTTGTGGAAGAAGGAGGAGAGGAAGAGAAGGTGAATGACCTAAGAGAGGCCTTTAAGATGTATGAGATGGATGGGAGTGGTTGCATCACACCAAAGAGTCTTAGGAGGATGCTTAGCAGGTTAGGTGAATCTAGGAGCATAGATGACTGTGTAGTATGATATCTCGATTTGATCTCGATGGGGATGGGGTGTCAGTTTTGATGAATTTAGGGCCATGATGCTGTAATGCATGTTTGGTTTTGGTTCCCATTCTCTTATTCATTGTAGATTAGTCGTTAGTTTTGTACTTTTAGTGGTCCACTGGACGCATATATGACCTATTGTTAAAGTTTTTATTTTTTATTTTTTTTCATCGTGTAATCTTTACACCATATTCCCACCCTTCTACTATGAGAAAACAAAAACAGAAAATATATATGTCAAAACAATATTTACATAAATTTTTAAATAATGAATATGAAAATCAATCATATTTATTAACATGATAATAAAGAATTTACCCATTCTTTTATGGTTCAGAACCATTTTTCAATGTTCTTTTTCCTCAAATTTTGAGCTCTAATTCAACTCACACACACACACACACATATATATATATTGGTCACTTTTTTTTTTGGGTATAATGAATTGTATGATAAAATCTGTTTGAACATGATAAATATAAAGCCTAACGTAATATCATATCAATAGTATCATCTATATGTTATTGATGATTTACTTTTTCTTCTATTATTATATTATCTTGGCTCTTTTCTTGTGTTTCGGCCTTGTATATATAAGTTATGTCCCTTGCATATCATTCTATCAAATTCTATCTATAACAACCCAATTGATTAAGTCCAAACCCACATTTGTTAGCCCATAATGCCAAAGGAATCCAAGCCCAAAGTGACCAAAAAAAAAAATCTTCAAATGCCAATGTTGGATGACTTGTGATTAGAGATCTTCTAGAGGGATGATACCTACACAGCTCATCTAATAGTTTGTTATGTTCGTTACATGACTCATCTTTCTTTGTATCAGAGGAGATTATTCCTCTTTCTAGATTTTCCTTTTTCTCTTTCTTACTACTTGTATATATACTCGTTCAAGAATGAATGAATGAATGAGTAAACCTATTTCCAACAAAATATCATATGTCTTAGTTTCTTGATGTTCTTACCTAGAAGTGGAGGTAAGGTGCAAGTAGCACCAACGTCCGTGCAAACAGGGGGGGTACCTAAAGACACTCCAACGCTCAAGTCGTGAATAAATGAGGCATAGAGTGATAAAAGAATAGCATGTAATAAGCTTGTGATACCTGGGGGCATTGAGCCCTTTATATAATGTGAGATGATCTCGTGATAAATTAGGAGCAATTACCCTGAATAGGGGAGATATTCATGGGATTTAGTATATAGTAGATATGTTCTATATTTGTATGAGATATGATATAATATATGAGATATGGTGTAATAATGACATGATATAATGAGAGATATAGAGAGATCTTGTATGAGATTTAGGAGATATCCTTAAATAAATCTGGGATAAATCTGGAGACTGGCACTACGTTGTGATCTTGGACCCATGTCCAGCTCTTGTGGTTTAGGCCAAGTGTTCCACCTATATCTCTAGTCCAGGACACTTGATATGGTATCAAGAACCATAAGTTCTCGCCATGGCCAAAGGTTCATCTTCTTCCAATACTGCCACTCCTCAACATTAACACCATCAATAACAACAACCATGTACAGACTCATCCCAATCAAAATCCTTCCCAAAACCCAGCTTCACCATATTGTATACACCCAAATAAAAATCCCACCCTCACCTTTTTTGCTTCTCCTCTTATAGGCGCCAATTATCACTCCTGCACTCTGTGTCTTCCTCTATCACTTGAAGTGTTGATGCCATTGATAGAATAGTGATGTTTAAACCAATCTTCAGAATGCTATTCTCAAAGCTATCTCATGCATGTTGGTGAACTCCAACAAGAGCTTTATCTCAAGCAACTTCTTCACTAAACTCACCACTCTTTGGGAAGAACTTGAGCACTATTAGCCTACAATTCATTACCTTTGTCCTGTTCATTGTGCCTGCTTAAGGTTTGAAACATGGTCATTTCTCAACAAGTTCAAATTCTTCATTTTCTTCTCAGACTCAACGATCAATATGCTAGCGTTTGTTCCTAGATCTTTCTCATGGTCCTATTCCTCCATCTAACTGTTCATTACGATTCAATATCAAACGCCTACATCTATCTAATTTAGCTCTTGACACTGTGGCAAAGCCAATGCTATGGAGTTTCGGTGTGGCGAAGGGCGTGGCCATGGTCACTCTTTCTACACATTTTGCAACCGCACCCTAGTCACACCATCTAGTCTTACTTCCAAAAAAATTGCTTTCTCCTTAGCTCTAGCAATCAGGTTCCTCTATTGACCAACAATGTCTTTGTTGATGTTGATGGAAACACCTTTTGCAATTATCAGGAGTCTTCTCTTCAAGCACCCATGCTTGCTTTGATGCCATGTCACAACCCAATTTGGAAACGTGATTGGCATGTGGAAAACCAACCCATAGAGGCCCTTTTACGACATGACATGGATAAAACTTCATAATTTCCAGTTAAATATAATTTAAATAAAAATTGGGTAAGCACTTTCTCGTATAAGTCATAAAACAATCCATAAACATGATCTAATACAAAATAATTGTTCCAATCAACTCATAAAATCTTTTACTTGTAATTACATAAATCCTCAAAATAACATAAGTAAATGTATATATGCATAGTCCATGAATCCTGGAATGTAATTGAGCAATACTAAACATAAACTAAATTTATTTCAATCCAAAGTGAAGCTCACCTAAAGAAGAAGCTAACAACTGAGGAGGAGGTATCTAGAAGACTAGACTAGGAACTATCTATAAGGGGAAAGAGGGGTGAGTTTCATCTAAAACTCAGTGAGTGAATTTTCACCTACAACCATACATAGGACAACACAAGGGAGATACAAATAGTAATGTAGTAATCAAAATTATTTCTATTCATAATACATAATAATAGTAATAACTTCAGTTTCATGTAAATTATAAGAAAACATAATAATTTCTCTAATGAATTAAAAGGATATAGATTACCAAAAGAGTTATAATGACAATGCTTAGTCCCTTGCGAATAAGAGCACCTAACTAAGATTTTTAACGATTCCTTGTGAATCGTATCCCTTGTGGACTAACCTAAGTGAAAAGTAATTGCCCTTTGTAGGCGTCATAGTATACCAAGGTTAACGAATTCATTGTCATTGACTAACTTCTCTCTCTTTCTAATTCCTATCCAAATATCACTCACAATTAGTGTGCTAAAATCTCAAGCTAAAACTTCAGTTTAGTGCTTTTTATCACATCTATGGTTCACGTTTGATTTTCTGAAGCAACTATTCTCTTTGTAATTTATAGGAAGCAATTAAAAGCATGATAACATAAATTGCATATAAGCATTAGCAATGGTCCCTTGTATTTTTTTCTAAAATCATGCATTTTCATGGAAGGCTATAAAAATCACAATATTTCTGATTTGGCATAATTTAAAAAGCATGTTAATAGCAATTGAATTTCTAAATTCTTGGAAGGTACAAACATTGTATGGAAACTATTTGTAATGGCCAAAATTAAAGCCATGAGCTTAATGTAGGTTGAAATAGCATGAGAAAGGGGGTTGAATCGTGCTTTAACTTCATTTAGATTTTGAAAACTTAAACAAGATCTTCTTTTAGATTTTGAAAAACTTAAACAAGATTTATCAAGTTTACACTTGTAGGCAGTGAAAACTTTGTTAGTACGATTTAGAAAGTTACTTTTTCAACTAAGTGAAAACTTAGAAACAATTTCAAATAATGTTTTAGAGCTATATACTTTTAATGGGAATATAAAGGCGATAAAAAGAGATAGAGAGATCCTCAGTGATTTTTATACTTGTTCGTCGAACTGCCTACATCCAGTTCTTAGCAACCTATTGAGTTTCACTAAATCCCTTTCTCAACCCAAAGAAAAATAATAGCTTTTGTGTAGTCTTCTCAAGCTATTTCCCTGGACTAGTATTTCCAATTTACTATCACTTTTAAGTAGTCTTTGACTACCCTTTCCAAGCTAACCTCACAATGATCACTAACGGATTAGGATACAAGAGTTATGTTTGGTTGGTTCACTCCAACTAAGATACACTCAAGTTTTTCCAAGAATGGAATAGTGTATGACCTTAAAACTTGAATGACTTCTTTATAACAATTCTTCCTAAGAAGAAGATGTTATCTAATGAGAACTTAGAAAAAAGATTTTTATAGAAGAAGAAACTGATTACAAGATGTAACATGCTTTACAAAGAAGAAGGAGGATTCGCATTTTTAGCATTCTTGGCAATCTGTCTTCCAAAAGTCTTGAGTTGTAAACACATGGCATCCTTTTATACTTGATCTTCAAATTAACCTTTGCCCTTGATTTTGCTTCCTCTTGACATGTGTAGATCTACTTTTTGTGTCCTAAGGAAGCTTAGAAACTAGCTCGGTGTCAAAGCTATTTTTGTAGGTGGAGAGACTTGTCAAATATGGTTTCTTGAAGCTTCAAAAATTACTTTTTACTTTTTGGCCATGGTTTATGAACTCTTTCTTCTAGAAGATGTGAAATTGACCATGTGAAAAGTGAGATGTCACTATGAGCCTTCTTGAGGTGTTGACTTATTTGAAATTTGAAATTTCCCTCATTTTCTGCAAAGTGCATTTTGAAAACTAGTGCTTTCTAATACGTTCTCTAATTTTGATCTTCTTGTTGATCTTCATGTCTTTAATCTAACCTGATAGGAATATTCTTCAGATTGAAGAGTTTAATGACGACTTGCTTCAGGAAAAGATAGATTTCTTCATTAAGTAGCACTTTCTAAATGCGTAAAATATTTTATGAAGATTTGGACTTCGTTTATGATCTCAAAAAATCCTTCTAAATGTATTTAACATACACAAATTCACTCTTAGAACTTGAATGGGATTATAATCACATCAAAACATGATATTATGAAAAATAACTCGTTGATTTAAACTAGCATGTTTATGAGAATAATCCTGTAAATACTATAGACACTCAAAGGAAACATTAGTTCTGAACACCATATTTTGTCCAGGTCATTTTTTTTTATATATAAGAAAAATTAAAAATGTGACAAAAAAAAATCTTTTCCTTTTTTTAAATTGACTTTATTTCATCATGCATCAATTAAATCTTTTTTTTAATTACTTCAATCAGTATCATTTTTAATTGCATATTTTTCAAATCAAATCACATTTGCATCCCATTAGAATCATATCATAATCATCTGCATTAATTCTCATATTTATAAATATATATATTGTTTCGAAACAATAAAAAAACAACCCACACGAGGCGACACACTTTCATCTCTTCAACCCTTTCTTATACTAACCATCTCCTTTCTGTTAAGCTTAGCCATAACCATATAACTCATCCACCATCACCATCAGTAAAGCTTAATCCATAGCTTTTGACAGCCATCATCATCAACCAAGCCAGAACCACCACCAGCCAAACCATAACCCCATTCATTCACTTTCACAGCCTTCCTACCTCGCGAAAACTGCCTTCCACCTCAGAACGGCACCACCGTACTCATCCTCACGAAATTGCCATCGCGGGCCCTTTTCTTAGCCTCCAGAATCACCTCCCCAAGTACCGCGACACTGGCGGCTAGGAACCCAGCCTTTGTTTCTTCCAGTCGCGAAGCCTCACAGGGGCAAGCCGTCGATCCAACCAGCTTGCACGGGATATCGTGAGCCTCACCACCCCTTACATGCCCCTGCCCCTCCTCGCCTGAGCCATCACTGTTGCCGACGTATCAGCTCGCTCAATCATTCGAGACCGCAAAGAGACCGCCAGCAACACACTTTCAAGCTTCGCCTCCATGTGCTTATTTGTTTCGCCCTGCTGCTTTTCCTTTGTGTGAACCAAGTTAGAAAAGCCAAGGTTAGAGACATTGCTATGAGATGCTTATTTGATTTTCATTTTATTTCTTTAACTTTATTTCTTTTTTTTTTTCTTTTGTTTTTGTTAGACCTTGTTATTTTCTTGACTTTGTTTGGTTAATGGGCTTGTTATGAATTAGGACATTTTGGGCTAGGCTTGCTCTTTCTTAGTTTGGGCTATGTTTGTTGATTTTTTTTAAGAGTCTTGGATGTTTTATTTTCTTTTGGGTCTTTTAAAAAAAATAATAAATAAATAAAACAAACCTTTTGGGTTATATATATATATATAAAATAAAATAAAAAAATAATTTTGTCGCGCAACAATTAATAGTTGTGATTGAGAGGTGGATGCCTCCTTCATGTACTATTGAATTGTAAGGATTTATTGAATAGCTTAGTGTTAACTTAATCCCATGCAAAAAGTCGGATTTTCGTTTTAATAATCATTATCAAAAATCCATTTTTCAGAATTAAAATCAATCAACACTTCATTTTATTTCCTTTAATTAAAATCCATCAAACACATAATCGTTTTTTACAAGAATGACGTAACTTTGAATTCCTCATTGCACCGATGATACGTCGGTGTAGCCAACAACTATCAAGCCAAAAATGTTTTTTACAAAATTTGTTCTTTTTATTTTCAGTTTTTGCTTTATTTCTTTGTAAATATAAAATCGTTATAATTTTTGGAAAAATAAATATTATTGAAGTTATAAATAAATTTGCATAATGAGCTCTAGGGTAACGTATTTATACGGATGTATTAGGGTGCAAGTAGGATTAAGTTTCCACCCTTCCCTAATCATAATTAGACTCTGAACTCAAATCATTTTAAGACTTTTATCAAATCAAAAGGTTTTCCAATTTTAGTCAGAATTAAAATTGGTGGCGACTCATATTTTTTTAAATTGGTTGTCATTCTCGCGGTCCTGAGACGTTGTGACAGTTTGCGACTCCATTGGGGATAGTTAAGAGTCAAGCCTATTAGAGTAAATTATGCAAATAATTATAACTTTATAATATTTATTTTTCCCTTCATTTTGCTTTTTTTTTTTTTTATAAAGTCTTCCTCTTATTTATTTGTATATATTTGTTTATTTTATTTGTAAATATTTGTCACTCAAACCTTAGGATAGATGACTTTTTGTATATATATTGTTTAAGCTTTTGTCTTGCAGGAATATCTATGCTCCTTACACAGTGCACCATCACTATCTCACACACATTTTGGCTTTATACCGAGCTTGTGCAACCTGATTAGATGGGGTCCCAACATTGTCATTAAGGGGCTTCATGCCCACTTGGCATTTGGCGGACACCACCCAGATTGTTACTGGTATCATGGATAGGTCATATTGAAAGGGTTCATCCTACTTGTGATCCTTTCATGAACTGGGTTTCTATCCTATGGGTAGGGCAATCTTGGAATCATGGCCTTTAGAAGTCTAGACCCATCCCAAAGCACTAATAGAATGAACCTAGTGACTAAACATTTGTTCCCTAGGTTTTACCCTTTTAGGACACAAAGGAGCATCTATTTCTGATATATCTCTTCATTCACTATATATATCTCCAACATACATGCATACATTTTCACATAAAATAAAAAAATTTCTTGCAAATATGTCATACATTATGCATCCATTGCAAAAAAAAAAAAAAAGAAAAGAACATGTTTCACATACATTTTATCTCATGTATACATCACATTGCCATGCATACATCATTTACATTGACATTCATTTTCATGCATTCATAAAAACAATGGCATGCATTCATGCACACATCTTTTTTTCTCATCCATAGTCCACGTAAAAAAAAAAAAAATCACTTGACATGCATTCATGAAATCATTATTACATCCATAAAAAAATTCAAACATGCATGCTCATCTCTCATATATCCATTCCTTAGTTTGCATGCATTTTTCTTACATGCATTCATGCAAGAGCAAAAAAAAAAAAAAAAAGAAAGGAAAGTCATCATTTCACACATTCATGCATTTTTCCATACATGTAGTTCATCTAGCATGCATACATCTTGGCACATTAGCATAACCTCAATAGGAGGATCCATTTTCCTTTCATTCTTCCTTCTCTCTATGATTTCAATGGTTTGCAGTTTTCAGACGTTACTCCTCCAAAGAAACTTTATTGATCCCAAGTAGCTTTGTTTGAAAAGCCTTTGAGAAGCCATGGCAGGAGAAAGGGATTTTGCAAAAGAGCTTGATGATTTGAAGGCTATGATGCAAGAACAAGTAGGGGCAATTAAAGAAGCTATTGCAACCATGCACCAACCCAGGGGCACTGGAACCAACAATTTCAACCATGAAGAACCAGGGTATGATTAGATGAGGATGACAACGCAAGCCTACATGGCAAGCCTAAGAAAGAGGTGGAGCTGAAACTCAAACAAGAACTGGAAGAAAGCTGCAAGAACGGTTTCGAATGCTACGAGGGCCCAACCCCTATGGTCCAATGAGTATCAATGACCTATGTCTAGCTCCTAGTGTTGCCATTCCCAAGGATTTCAAGATGCCAAGTTCATCAAATTTGATGGTAGCACTAATCCTATCATGCACCTTCGATACTGCACCAAGATGGGAATGTGGTTCAAAGATGAGAATTTCCTAATCAGCTTTTTCCCTAGAGCTTGGATGAGCTGCATGGGAGTGGTACATGCAAATAGAACGAACACAAATCAGATGTTGGGAGGACTTGGCACAAGCTTTTACCAATCAATACAAATTCAATTTGAATGCTACACCCGCTGAGAGATCAGTTGAAAGGGTTGAGAAAGAAAGCAAGTGAAATGTTCAAAGAGTATGCCCAAAGATGGAGAACTATGGCTGGTAAAGTTGTTCCACCAATGTTAGAGCAAGAGATGTGCTCTTATTTCATTCACACACTAGAGGGTCCATTCTTCAAGAATATGTTGGGACCCATGTCAGGAGTTTGTGGACTTGGTGGAAATTGGAAAGAATTGAGGCGAACATCCAAGAAGAAAAGTTGGAGTTAATAGAAGATGAATCACAACCCAAGCAAGGGTCATTCTACAAAAAGAAGGAAAACATGTGAACCTCATACAACCACAACACCTGTTCCAATCCTACAAGCCAACCTTCCAACCAAAACCATCCTCCTACCAACACCCATGCTACCTATCTTCCACACCTTATCCATTCCCTATACGCTACCCACCTCAACCATATCAAGTCAATCACATCTCCTTCCCTCCACCATATGCACCTTTTCAAGCTAGACCTCACCAGATCATGCCTCCACATCACCCAAGAACCCCTCAATATGCTAGCCCAAGACTGCCAAGAAACAATTGTCCCTTGCCCAATTTCGGAGTAAGCAACTCTAAACTGTTTAAGAGTTTGTGTGATGCAAATCTATTAGCTCCACGCCTGCGGTGTTGCAACTCCATCATATCCTCACTGGTTTAATCCAAATCATGTGTGTGAATATCACTCCAACATTCTGCACTCAATTGATGACTGCAATGGTTTCAAAGATGTTGTGTGAGGATTTAATTGATGTCAAAGCCATCGAAGTACAAGATGCAAGGGTAGAAGAAGGCTTTGCTGAAAATGATAGTGCTTGAATGCGTTGTTATTGAACCCATTGTTGCATCTTTACTAGATTTGTTTGCTTATGTCCTGAGACTTATTTATGATTATGTTTGGTTTTCGTTATATCATTTATTTCCTTTCTTATCACTTCATTATTTATTTCACTTCATTCTTATCACTATTAATTGATTGTTGTGTTACAATGAGCTTGAATAACCATGGTCATGATGAAGATCCTAAACTATGCGAATAATTTGTTCAAGTGTTGACAAATGACAAATCAAAGATCAAAATGTCACCATCACTTAAAGGAATCATGCAGTTTGTTGTCATAATGGCAAGAGCATTTGGCCTTGGATGTTTTGGTTGAATGACTTGTTTTGAAATTCATCACACAAATACGCAACATCCAAGAAACACTTGAAGAAGAAGTGGCACAGGACACTTGTCAAAGCGCAAATTTTGGAAAAAGGCTCTCTGGATTGGTAATAAAAACAATCTAGGCAAAAGTTAGAGCTTAAAAAAAAAAAGAAGAAAGAAAAAAAAAAGAGCTTGTTAGATTAAAGTCCAACAGGATGATCTAGGCAAAAGTTAGAGCAAGAATACCCATTAGGTTGAAAACCTGAAAAGGCGACCTGGGAAAATGCATCAAGAGAGAGCTTACAAGAAAAGACTTTTGATGAAAGCCCAAATGGGGCAATTTGATTTGATGACGAAGGATCAATGAAGAGGCATTTGACAGAAGATGAAACGTCAACTTTCATATCCAGACTATTTTGTCGCATAGCGAAGGATTATAGTCTTGGTCATGGCTTCAAGCTCAATGTAACTGAATAATCAATTAAATAGGTTAATTTGATTAAATCTGCACTTTTTCCAATCTTTCATACCTCACCCTCACCTCTTTTCGTCCATTTGATCATTTCTCTTGAATTACGCATAATCATGAGATCATGCAAGGTCAAGGGACATTAGCTAACGAGTTCAGAGAAGTTCACTAAATCAAAAGCCTAAAAAAAAAAACAAAAAAGGATAAAAAAAGAGAAAAAAGCCCGCTAGATCAAAAACCAAAAATGGCAATCTAGGCAAAAGTTAGGGCAAGCAAAAAGAAAAGGCTCGCTGAGATCTGAAAACAGAAATGGCGATCTAGGCAAAAGTTAGAGCATAATCAAGATAGGTTCAAACACAGTGCAAGGGCAAGGGCTGAAAATAAAAATTCAGAGTAGTAGAAGGAGAAAGATAAAATGACTGTCCAAAGAGAAGAAATGAGTGGCTCTTTGAACAAAATGGTGCATTTGGATTAGACTAAGGTTTTCCATGGAAAACAATGTTTGGATACAGCAAGCTGGGTAATTTTTTTTTTTTTTCTTTGCTTTCCATTAGTAAAGTGTACATATCATATTAGATCCTTCATTCTTGCATTATTAGATCATTCATGTCATCATTCTTTAAAAAAAAGAACTCTAACTGGGGCAATTTATTTAACCACTTGGACAATCAGGTTTATTTCTCCTCTTCTTTGAGAAATCATTCATCATCAAATCATCTAGGCATAGTGTCATAGTCATTAAATCATTCATCATTACATCATCTAATCATCCCTAGGCATTTGCATCATTTGATCATTCATTGCAAAGCATTTACTTTTTTACATATTTCTCTGTCTCAATCCTAATCATCTTTATCTTATCACATCATCACATCATTTAATTTTCAGCGTTATCATATCATTTACTTTTCTACAATTATCATATTATTTTTAGCAATTATCACATTATTTAATTTTCAACAGTTATCATATCATTTACTTTTCGCATTATCACATCATTTAATTTTTAGTGTCACACCATTTATTTTTAGCAATCATCACATCATTTAATTTTCATCAATCATCACATACATTTACATGCTTGCAATTATCACGTTCATTTATTTCCAACAATTATCACATGATTTACTTTCTTGCAATTATCACATCATTTACTTCTTCGTATTATCACATCATTCTCTTTTCTTGTCTCATCACAATCATTTACTTTTTATCTCATCACCATCATTTAGTTTTTGTCTTAATCACGGTCATTTCGTTCACATGCTTTCACATTTTTTTCATCTTTCACAGTCTTTCTTGCTTTTACAGTCTTTTACATGCTTTCATGATCTTTCATATCTTTACATGCTTTCACGTCTTTCATATCTTTCACAGTTTTTTAAATGCTTTTACATGCTTTCACATCTTTACATGCTTTCACAGTCTTCACACTTTCAAGTCTTTCATGGTTTCACGGTATTTATATGCTTTCATAGTCTTTCAAATCTTTTGCAAGTTTACATGCTTTCACGGGCTTTTATATTTCACAAGTCTTTACTTTTAGTTTTCATTAATCATTGCATTGTCATATTTTAATAGCATCATTGAGTCAATTATTTTCATCGTCACCATCCGTCTTTGCACTTTCAACCTCCTCACTTCTAATTAATGCATCCTCATCATTTCTTTTGGTTGGCCAAAATATGTGTTCATATCTTTACTTGTTCCTTACAAAGAAAATATTAAACAAGTTTTTATATTTTCTAGTAAGAACAAGTAAAGGGCCACTGTGAACACCATATTTGTCCGGGTCATTTTTTTCATATATAAGAAAAATTAAAAATAACAAAAAAATCTTTTCCTTTTTCTTTAAATTGACTTTATTTCATCATGCATCAATTAAATCTTTTTTTTTAATTACTTCAATCAGTATCATTTTTAATTGCATATTTTTCAAATCAAATCTCATTTGCATCCATCAGAATCATATCATAATCATTGCATTAATTCTCATATTTGTGTATAAATAGATATATTTTAGACAACAAGAGAAAAAAACAACCCACATGGAGGCGACACACTTTCATCTCTCGAACCTTCTCATACTAACCATGTTCTTTCTTAAGCATTGGCCATAACCATATAACTCATCCACCATCACCAGTCAGTCAAGTTAATCCATAGCTTTTGAACAGCCATCATCATCAACCAAGCCAGAACCACCAGTAGCCCACACCACTACCGTTCATTAACTTTTCAGGCCTTCCCTACCTGGGTGAAGACGCTGCCGCCGCCTGAAGACGGCAGTGCCACCGCACTCATCCTCACGAATTGCCGTCGTGGACCCTCTCTCTTAACGCTGCGATCGCGTCCCAAGTACCGCGACATGGAAACTAGAACCCAGCCTTTATTTCTCTCTCATCGCGAACCTCGCTCCGAGGCAAGCCGTCGATCCAACCAACTTTACCAGCGATCGTGAGCCTCTGCCACCACCATCTCACGGCCCGCTGCCCTCTTCCTCGCCTGAGCCATCATGTCACCACACGCATGCCCGCTCTCGGGATCGAGAATGGCGCGAAGGTGCCACGGACCTAGCTTTCAAGCTTCTCCTCCATTATGGCTCTTTGTTTCGGTTCTTGTGTGTTTTCCTTTGTGTGAACCAAGTTAGAAAAGCCAAGGTTAGAGACATTGCTATGAGATGCTTATCTTATTTTTATTTTATTTCTTTAACTTTATTTCTTTTGCTTTTGGTCAAACCTTGTTATTTGCTCTGACTTTGTTTAGTTAATGGGCTTGTTATGAATTAGGACATCTTAGGCTAGGCTTGCTCTTTCTTAGTTTGGGCTATGTTTGTTGATTTTTTTTAAGAGTCTTGGATGTTTTATTTTCTTTTGGTCTTTTAAAAAAAAAATAATAAATAAATAAAACAAACCTTTGGGTTATACATATATATATATATATATATATAAATAATAATAATAATAATAATAAAATAATAAAATAATTTTGTCGTACAACAATCAATAGTTGTGATTGAGAGGTGGATACTTCCTTCATGTACTATTGAATTGTAAATATTTATTGAATAGCTCAGTGCTAACTTGAATCCGTGCAAAAAATTAATATATTTCGTTAATAAAATCATTGTCAAAAATCCATTTTTAGAATCAAAATCAATCAACACACTGTCATTTTATTTCCTTTTAATTAAAATCTACCAAACACACAATCATTTTTTACAAGAATGACGTGGCTTTGAATTCCTCATTACACCATACAATTACATGGCGTAACCAACAACTATCAAGCTAAAAATATTTTTTTTTATAAAATTTTTTCTTTTTAATTTTGAGTTTTTGCTTTATTTCTTTGTAAATATAAAATCCTTATAATTTTTGGGAAAAATAAATATTATTGAAGTTATAAATTAATTTGCATAATAAGCTCTAGGGTACCCATATTTATACGGATGTATAGGGTGCAGTGGGATTAGTTTCCACCATTCCCTAATCATAATTATACTCCAACTCAAATCTTTTTCAAGACCAGTTGTATCAAATCAAAAGGTTTTCCAATTTAATCTAGAATTAAAATTAGTGGGACTCCCATTTTTTAAAATTGATTGTCATTCTCATCGTGGTACCTCAGGACGTTCAAGTTCATTCTTCAAAATATTTCTCAGAATTTACTTTATCATTCAAAACTTTAAGCCCTAAAGACTCTAAAGGGTCTGGAGCTAACAATCTTCCTATTTTATGACAAATCAAATTGTAAGAAAATATTTTGGAAGATATAGAAGAAAGCTTTTAAGGTTAGGAACCTTGTATCAGAGCTTTAAAATGAAAATTTTATATCAACACTTAAAAGAATCTTATACAGAGTTTAGGATAACATTGTATAAGAGCTTAAGAGCTCTTTCAAGAAGCATGTAAAATAATAGTCTTTCAGAAAGTGGCAACTTAAGGTTTGATTTTCAAGATGCGAAACAACGTTAATAGGCTAAAATCAGAAGTTGTTTCTTGAAAATGATTTTCTAAATGATATCAGAGCATTAATTTTCTAACTGAAAATAGCTTGAATATTATAGTCATTTTTACTTTTTGACCTTAATTAATTAAGGTATGAAAGTTACAATGATAATACTTGTGATATTAATCTTGTATCAAGAACTCAATACTCAACACAATTTCTTCAAAACATTTAAGAAATCTCATCTTTCTCATAGAATCAAGATCATTTTTTGTTATAAGCAATAGTTTCAAAATATGTAACTCGATAAGTAAATAAGTTTAAAATATATATGCCAGATTATGATCTTGTGTATTAGAGCATAAAAACCAAATGCTAAACATATGTATGTCAGAGCACACTTGCACATTTTTGTGAACATATATTTTAGAGCATACATATGTATCAGAGCAACATAGCACTCATATATGGCAGAGCTAATAAACATATATATTTTGGAGCAAGTAGAGCATTTTATAAGTAACGAGCAATGTCAGAACATAGTCTTATCATTCAGCTAAAAATATTCAAAGCTATCAGAAATTGTTCATTAAGAAAATATCCATAATCAAGAGAAAATGATATGCATGTGAAAATGAAGTTCTTATCTCTGAAGCTCCCATCAATTTGACCTCTTAACTCTTAGCACAAAAGATTTTTTTTTCTATTTCTACCCCTTTTGTCATCAACAAAAAGGTTATGCTTTGAGGTTACACCATCACTAGCCTCCTTTTTGAACTCATGAAAGAGTCAGGAGCAACTCCTCATGCCTCTTCAATTGTGCTTCAATGTCTCTATTTAAAGCTTCGACTTTGTTGAGCCATAGCCTTCTCATTGTGCAGTTGTTGTTATGACATTGGGAGCGGCCTGAAATGTCTAGGAGAACAATGTCCCCAGACTTTGATGAGTCTTGAGCTTCTTGTAGCTCAATAGTAATAGCACAGGTGTAGTTGGAGTGGTTGGTATGGTAGTATGATCAGTAGGTGAAGAGGTAAAAAGATGGGTAAGAGTAGTTATAGGAGGAACATCATTAAGAACATTCTGCGGTGGCAGAAACACTAGGAATGGAAGAGACATCATCAGCAAAGTGAGCAAGCTGAGCATTTGTAGTGTGAGGGAGGCTTTCTTGAAGCTTCATCACTTTCCTCCAAAAGGAGTTATTATTCGATGGATGGAGAAGGATGAGGCATATGTTTAAGGATTATAGCCTTGGATGGTTCAATAGCTTCCTCCTCAGGCTCTTCCATTATGGGCTCGAAAGCATGAATATACATTCCCAAGTACAACATCATCCTTAAGTCATGACATCAAACTTAGAGTTGTTACTTATAAATTATAGACCTTACCTAAATATCTATAGCAAGTTCTGTTGATTCGTGTAATAACTAAGTCATAAATCTATTAGAATATGTAACAAAGAAACAAAACATTTATTGAATACAAAGTCAAGTATAAAAGGAAGCTCTTTTATGAGCTTTAATACATATCTATCTCATTTAAACATTTATACAACGAAACTACTAGTGATCTTCACCCATCGAGCTACCCTGATACATGCATTTCTAGCACGAGCAACTTTTGTATTCTCTTGTTGTTTGGAAATGACATGGAACACACAACATATGGGTGAGAATTGTAAAATTCTCAGTAGGCATTCCCTAAAAATGCATTTACAAATGTCATCATCATTGTCTCAAGCCACTTCGATTTATTAGAAAAATGTGATTATGCATTACATACCAAATATTCATTTTTAAAGTTCAAAATCATAACTTCGAAGTGGGTTTCTTTTAGGATTAAATCAATTAATGCACATATGTCATAATGTTCAAACACATAGTAAATCATCATAGGTAAACAATTCAGACTAACATGAGTATGCACATGATATATACAGTGAAGTTATCTTAAAGTTCCCTAGTTTTACTTGTGGTCATAGAACTCAATTCCATGCATTTTCTTTTTATCAACATAGGAAAGATTTAGTTCATACAAAATGGTATATATAGTGGATAACACCACACATGGGAAATATATTGCTTATAAGGACTGGGCTCATTCCTATACGTGATCATCAGACTTCATTTTTCTCTCTTTCAATCACACATAGATTCATTCCTAACCAATACATCTATCAACTCATAATATATCTAGGAAAGTTCATCTTTTTGCCTTCCTGTCATTCAACATAAGTCTTGTTTCTATTTTGTCCATATGTAAAACATGCGATTGAAGTTCATACATTCTCTTTTACCACATATATTATGCATCATTTACTTTTCTTAATCCAAATGCATGCATAAAACATATATAGTCATCCATTCACAATATGATTTCAATCATGCCTCATAAACTAATCTTTACTTCCTCAGCATGCATTTATATCACAAGTCATATGCTTAATTATTCACAATAAGTATTCATGTCATACTAGAACCAAAATACCATTATATCATTAATTCAAGGCATTGGTTCAATTTCTAGCACATTGAAGATTTCACCCCATATGGAAAAATTTAGTTTGCATATCAAAAACCAAATCCAAAGCTATAAAAATTATCCATGATACTTCAATGTGTCCCCAAGGTCATGTAACTAAAAAAAATTTCAGAGGAAAGGTAGTTTTCTAGCTAAGTTAGCAAAATTGTACAAATTTAAAGGTAAGAAACAATTTATTTTCAGTCACAACCAAAAGTCTAATTTTTTACCTTATAAAATGAATAGATAAAATCCCACAAAAATCCAAGTTGAAACTAAGATGTCTTCAAACACTCTGTAAAAATTTCAAAAGGAAAATTCGATCATTTGATATAGTAACAAAATTAGACAAATTCATAGTTTCAAATTTCTTGGTTATAGGAAGAAACCCGACCTGTACAAGTTTCTAATTTTTAGAAAATAGTAAAAGTAATTGAAGACCCAAGAAAAATACTGAAAACACTTTAACATGTTAGATTCATCATATAAAATTTTTAGCTAAAGAAAAGGTATCTAACTAGGTCATAAAAATCGAGAAATCCACCTATTTGCCTAAAAGGGATTTCTCAGGCCTTGCTCAAAACATATTTTTAGAAAAAGAGTTTTATAACATCATCGAAATACTCACCAAATTAAACACACCAATATCTATACATTATCAACCAATACAATCAAAAATATCAAATTAAAATCAGTAACCAAAATATAAAACAGATTTGAAGTAAAAAGGGGTTCAAAAGCCTTACTTTTGGAGCTTTAGGGCTCTTGCTTCCAAAAGATGTTATAAGAATGATTTTGCTCACTTAAAAGCCTTCCAACCCACACCAAACCCCTCATTTAAGATGGAGTAGGAGATATCAAAGTGAGAAATGGTGACGAATTGAAATTCCAATCGGTACAGTTTTGTAGGTGATGATGAGTAGTTGAAGTTATATGAAGAGATCTTAAGGTTTTAGCAAGTTTAGACTGGGTTTTGGAGGTTTTGAAGCTTGTTAATGGTGATTTGAGAAGAAAGAAATAGAGGCGGTATCATGGGAAGGCTTGGCCGAAATTGTAGGGATGGAGTGATAAGGTTTGGTGGCTTATGTTGATCTTGATATAAATATAGTCAAAGTGTGATTTTCTTCCTTGTTAAAGAAAATAATGATATGGATGACTATGATTTGTTTTGTTGGTCAAAGAATGAATCTTGGCTCATCCACTAGGCTCAAGGTAAGTTGCTCACTTTAATTTGGTGAGTAAGTAGCTTTTTCGGTTTTAAAATTGCACATCAAAATTTCAGGAACGAATGAAATATTGGCTCCTATAAAATAATAATAAATGAAAGGTTATGATTAAAACTTGCTTTCCAATTTTCAATCCTTACCATCCACTTAGCAAGATGTGATTGGTAGAGTTTACTTGACCACCAAGTAACTTTTAAGGTGTTAAAACTCACATCAAAACTCTCTAAACGGGTAAAACACGTAAAAGAAAATTCAATATTACCGAAATTAAATTTCAGGTATAAAATCTTTCATTTCTAACCTTAACCCTATCTTTTCTCAGTCTCAAGTATCTCCTCTTAATCGAGGGTTTTAGCTATCCTTACGGATTCAAGGGCCTGTAAGGTCACTATTCACATTTTTTTTAACACGTCCATTGGATCGTCCTCATTGCTAAACTGTTCAAATTTTTAAATTCTCACTAATAAATTTTAAATTAATTTTTTGAATAATTTTTCGGGTGTTACATGAGAAAGTTTAGTTATGTAAATCTTCAACTCCTCAGCTCTCCCTTCAAGTTGTAATCTCTTCCACGTTCTTATACGAATTTAATTTGAGACATCTGCTTTATGGTCAAGGATTCATTATCATCACCTTTGGGAGTAGTTTATGGGCCTTCTTAGCTTGAGCATTAGCTATTACTCTTAAAGCTCCATTGATTCCTCAATGGCCTTGTTCAATGTAGCATCAGTAGCTAGAGAATCCATTGATTCAAGTGGTTCAAAGCTAGTTTCTGAGGGAATTTGGCTCCTAGGGAGGTGAGAAGAAATGGGGAAGGATGTATACCCAACTTGTGAGTCATTGGTAGGTTGGTTGATCTTCAATCACCATAAAGTGTTCAAGGACTTGAGCCCTTGTGCTTCTCCTAGATGAGCTCTGTTTAACCCTTTCTACTTTTTGAGCCTCCTCTAGCCTCTCCTCTTCCCTTGGAGAATCTTTTTCCTGCTTGAGGATCTTTTTACTTCTCTTCATCTTTCCTGTTCCTCATAATAAGGCTTGTCTTCAACAACATAGCTAGCCTTCTAAGCTTTAACTATCTCCTTTAAGATTAGAGTAGCCCTTGGCACACTCTTTAGCAAATTTCTGAACTTGTACTCTATGTCTCACCTCTTGATGGGAAATTTTTCAGGCTTTCCCTTTGGTTCACTTTCTAAAGACTCATCTTTAGTTTCTAGAAGGTTGAGTAGCTCTTGGGGACTCTAGCTTGTGCTTCTTGTCCTATTTTTGCTTGCTTCTTCTTCAGTTTTTAGAGGCACTTCAACAAATTATGTATCTCTAGATTTTTCAATGTCCTCTATTTTTGTAACATCT
>JAMLFY010000008.1:27874587-28221940 GCA_030441495.1 Dalbergia oliveri | reverse complement strand
AATAGCACCAAAATTTAATGCAAATTGTATCTACTCACAACTAACTAAAAATATAGTAAACGTTAAGTTGCACAAAAAGTATAGTAAATGACACAACTTATGTCGTCTCTCAAGGAAATGTTACTAGCCAATTGGAAATTATAGGGTTTTGTTTGGAAGAAAATAATAAAATAATAGAAGAAAATTCAATTAAATAAATTATCTACACAAAGAGTTCCTGGAGATCTAGTATTATGTTATCACTAACTCAAAATAATACTTCACAGAGAACACTATTTTTACCAATCTACAATTATACAATCAGTGATGTAATTTTACTTGGTAGTCACATAATTGCACAATGACCAAGGGTTTGGATAACATGAATAGTAGTGCAATTATAATCGCAATTCCTAAATGCTTATGCTAACTTAAATGCCAATCACAATAACCTAATTCTTATCAGAATTAATTCAATCCCTTACCAATTAAACATACTTTAATTATCAGTTAAATTATATCCAATTGGAACCTAACCATGCATGATATTCACATTTTGAAACACACATAATAAAAGCTAGCTCTCAAAAATATAATTGTATCAACCAACACAAAAATATAGAAAAGAAAGGAGAAGTGAGAGTGGAAAGCCAAAATAGGAGTCTCAAATATAATCCTTGAATCCTTTGGAATCCTTGTGCAAGGAAGAGAGATTGCTCCTCCATGAATGAATGAAAAGTATAATCAAATTCCCAAACTGAAGTTAAAACAAGGATTAGAAGCTCCCAAAATCTAAAGAGAGTAGAGAGAAGGTAGTGAAAAAGAAGAGCGGCAGTCCTAGAATAAGTGTATAAGATCCCCTTTAATCTAGGCTAAGTAGGTATATATAATACACCATCACGTGTAAAAACGGGCCCAAAATTTAAAAAAAACAAAACATTATTTTACGACAGTGTACTCAGAGACATGCTCCATACACTTCCAAGCCCTTTTGAACCCTAAAAATGTTCGAATTAGCTCTTGGACCTATAGTAGAAGTTGTATCCTTTTGAATAATATTTCCAAAGGCACAAATATAATCTCAATTGGACATCTATAGCTCCAAATATTGGCAAAATACAAATTAGGTTAGACTTGATAGCATCAAAATATTAGTAACCTTTAATCTTGTAACTCAATTTTCACTAAGAGGCTCTTAGAAAAGAGTTTTGAGTTGAACATGAAAGTTGTATAAGACTTCTTGAGCTTTCAAAACATCTTTATTTGTCAATCTGAACTCTAAGAGAAATACTAATTCTTCCTGCAAAAGTGCTCAAATGGGCTCCAGAACTCTTCTATTTAGCTCTCCAAATTCTTGCAAATTGAACATTACTACAAGTTACATGCACCTCTATGGTCTTCATACACCAACATGGGAAGTCCTTGCAGAAAGTGATACTCACAAAAGAAGACTAAAAGTGCATGAAGCTCCAAAACATATTTATTCATTAAAATGGTGCACTTAACCATGATTTACTCAATGATTCACAATGAGGACTGAATCCAAATCAACCAAAAGTCAATCATTGTAACATACAAAATGATGCAATATGCCTAGAGCTATAGGAAAAAAAGGGTGAATGGATGCAATACATCAAATGGAGATGGCACTTACACCAATTGGATGTTAATAATGCATTTTTACATGGTGATTTGGAATAGACAATTTATATGTAGGTTCCTTTTGGTGTCATTGCTGGTCCTAACCAAGTTTGTAGATTGTTGAAATCCATCTGTGGCCTCAAACAAGCAAGTCGACAATGGTTTAGCAAGCTTTTCTTCTTCTCCTTTCTTGCGGCTATTCCAGGCTTATAATGATCCTTCTAAGTTTTTCAAGCTTCATTCCTCAGGCAACCATAGTCTTGCTCATCTATGTTGATGATATTATTCTTACTTGGGATTCTATAAAGGAGTTTTTGTTTATTAAGCAAACACTAGACAAACACTTCAAGATCAGAGACTTGGGTCTCATTTGTTATTTCCTTAGGCTTAAGGTGGCCTATTCTTCATCTAGGATATCTTTTAGTCAACATTATTGTCTCCATATTTTGAAAGATATGGGTCTCTTATTGCAAACCTACCCTTACTCCCATTGACTGTAGCACTTGCCTTCACCGAACTCCCACTGCTCCTTTCTAATGCACCAGCCTACCACTATTTAGTTGGCTTATCTATCTCAACACTACCAGGCCAGACATTACCCTTGCCACTCAACAACTCAGCCAATTCATGGCCAAGCCCATCATCACTCACCACCAAGCAGTTGTTTGCCTTCTTCACTTTTAGGGATGTCTGGTCATGGTCTCCTTTTTTGTCATGACTCTGAATTACATTTGCTTGGTTTACAATGTGATTCAGCGAATGCGCAATTCTCATTGCCCTATCCTGGTTAATGTTTTTTTCTTGCGATTCTCTCATTTCTTGGAAAACCAAGAAGTAATTGACCATTGTCCGCTTTTCTTCAGAAGTCGAATATCATGCTCTTATCTCTACCACATGTGAACTTCAATGGCTCAGTTCTAGCTTATGATTTGAAGGTTTCTTTTTCTCAATCTCCAATGCTTTGTTGTGATAATCATAGTGCCCTCCACATTAATGTGAATCTTGTTTTTCAATAGTGCACAAAGCACCTAGATATTAACTGCCACATCATTAGAATGAAGCTTCATTAAGATCTCATTTGCCTCCTTCCTATTCCCTCTTCTATGCAGATGGCTGACCTCTTCACTAAAAGCCAATCAACTCCAGCCTTGTGCCAATTTCTCTCCAAGCTTAGGATGGTCAATATTTACCACTCTAGCTTTTGTGTGTGTATTGGGGAAAATGCAAAGGCCAATTGATTGAGTCCAAGTCCACATTTGTGATTGAACTTCCAAAGCCCATGATGCTAGGAATCCAAGCCCAAAGTAACAAAAATATCTTCTTCTAATGCCAATGATTGATGTTTGTGTGATTCAAAGATCTTCTAAAAGGATGATACCTGCACAACTTATCCAATAGTGTGTTATGCCATTACATGACTCATCTTTCATTGTATCAGACGATTATTCTACTCTCTAGATTTTTCCTTTTCCTCTTTCTTACTACTTCTTGTATATATATTAATTGAAGAATGAATGGATGAGTAAGTTGTTATTCTCAGCAAAATATCATATGTCTTAGTTTCTTGATAATATGTCTTTATTCAGTTTCTCTACAACAACCATTTTGTCTTTGTCTTCCAGATCTCACATGCTATCAGAGCTTTTGCATTCTGATCCATAGAATTGTACAAAATTCCATTGCTTTTGCATACACTACACTCTAATGACCTTCACCAATCCATTGGTCACAAACTTGATAAAGAATCCTATCTATGGCAGCAACTAGCCTTAGCTTGGGTCCAGCAGTGGGCCCCACTATTGAAAATTTAAAAGAAAGGGAAAGAGAAGACAAATCTTCACGTGACAGTAAAAATTACTATGCACACGTGAAGCAATTTGATGCCGTGATCAATTTTTCAATGCGTGAATAGTAACAAATTCCGTATATGCATGAAATGCCCTCTATAAATATAGGCGAGGAAGCTAAAAATGCAAGGAAAACGGAAGAAAGCAAGTGAAGAGAAAAATACACAGAGAATGTGTTATTTTTCTAGAGTGAGAGGAAAAATAGAGAGTGTGAGTAATCCCAGAGAATGTAGGTGTGTAAGTACACAGGAATATTTTTGGTATCATCTTTATTACTCCTTAAGTCTGCAAAAGTGTAGTATTTGAATAGGAGGTTAAGGGAAACACTATATTTACCTATTGAGTTGAAGAGTGTAGAAAGAATATTTTATAATTATCATGAATATAGTGGAATATTTTTTGAAGTTTGTCCCATGGTTTCTTTCGGTATTTGGGGGTTTCCACGTTAAAAATTCAATGTGCAATTTCTTGATCTATTTTGGTGGTGTAAGTGATGTGGGTCCCACTTTAGTGAATAGTGACATCGATCATACTATTCATGAGATTAGTGACGTGGTCCGAATGTGAGTATTATCCAGGTGAATAGTGAATAGTGACAAGTGGGTTCCACTTAATTACTATTCACCCTTATATTTATTTTGTTGTTGTACACTCGTTGGTAGATTTAATTCTATCAGATTTATTTTGATGCTTATTGCCACACATTAGCATCATTTAATTACATTGTGAATCAGTCCTTAGCCAAACAAGTGGTATCAAGAAGTAAGTTGAGCTCAGGATTATGCTATGTAAATTAAATGGAGGATAATATGGTACCATGATCAAGTTGAGAGCAAATTACTCCATCTAGAAGCCAAAAATGGAGAATATACTTTTCCATAAGGATTTGTATGATCCTATAGAGAAGGGAGATGCAAAGTTGCAAGATGTGAAGTGGAGAATTGGAAAAGATGCACGGAAGGCCATTGGGTTAATTAGGCAATGGATGGATATTAATGTATTCCACCATGTGGCTATAGAGATGAATGTCCATACTCTGGAAGAATTTACAAGATCTCTATGAGAGAAAGATTGCACAGAATAAGGCTTTCGCAATGGGAAGCTAGTGAATCTCAATTACAGAGATGGAAGGTCTGTTGCTGAGCACTTGAGTGACTTCCAAGATATGGTGAATCAGTTAAACACCATGCAGATAGTGCTAGATGATGAGTTACAAGCACTATTACTTTTGAGTTCTTTGCCAAATAGCTGGAGACCCTCGTAGTGTCATTGAGTAACTCTGCTTCAAGTGGAAAGCTATCTTTAGTCCAAGTCAAAGACAACATGTTCAATGAAAAAACCAAAGGAAAGACTTGGCAGAATAGATAATTCCCAAGCCCTTATCATGGAGAACGGGGAGAAGCAAAGGAGAAGGTCGGTCTTGAAAGTCTAAGGATCGATCGCTGCCCATTCAAGAAGAAGGTTCAAATGTTACCATTGTGGCGAAGAAGGCACATCAAAAGGAATTGTAAAGCTTGGAAGAACAAAGATAATAAAATTGGAGAAGTCGGCACGCTTCAATGAAAATACTGCGACCTCGTGACAAATGGAAAAGTAGTGTTGCTTTCTTTTGTAGATGAAGAGTTTCATGTTGCATATTCATGTGTTGAATGGGTTGTTGACTCAGAGCTTCGTATCATGCCACTCCCAACAAGGAATTCTTTGTTGTGTACAAAGCAGGAGACTTTGGCAAAGTAAGGATGGGTAATACTAGTAATTTTGACATTATGGGAGTTGGTGATGTGTGCATTCAAAAAATATAGGATACACGCATTAAAGAACGTGCGACATGTACTAGATTTATGCCTTGAATTCGATCTCTGTACATGCTCTGGATCTAGCCAATACACAGTCACTTTGGTGATGGCAAGTGGAAGCTTTCCAAAGGTTCGATGGTGGTTTCCGAGGAATGTTATACAACACTTTGTACAAAACTCAAGTTAAGTAGATAAGAAGGTTTAATGAGTGGAGGACGATGTTTCGTCAAATTTGTGGCATAAAAGACTGGCTCATATGAATGAAAAAGGGTTGCAATTTTGGCTGGAAATCCCTTATTCCTTATGCCAAAAGTACAAAGTTAAATCCTTGTGATCATTGTTTATTTGGCAAGCATCATAGAGTGTCTTTCAACAAAAAGTTAAAGCTAAAAAGAATATTTTGGATATGGTTTACTTTTATGTATGCGGTCCCATAAAGGTGGAGACTCTGAGTGGTAGTAGATATTTTGTGACGTTCATTGATGATGCTTTGTGAAAAGTTTGGGTTTATTTCCTAAAAAGGAAGGACTAGGTGTTTCAATACTTCAAGAGGTTTTATGCCATGGTGAGAGAGAAACCTGGAAATCTTTGAAGTATCTTTGCATTGACAATGGGTGAGAGTATACTTCCCATGAATTCAAGAACTATTGCTCTAAACATGGCATCAGGCATGAGAAGACGGTTCTTGCACCCCACAACATAATGCTATGGCCGAAAGATTAACAGAACCATTATGGAGAAAGTCAGATGTATATTGAGAATGGCTAAGTTGCCTAAGCCATTCTAGGGTGAAGCTGTTCAAACGGCATGCTACCTGATTAACAGATCCGTCCATTCCTTTGGGCTTTGATATTCCTGAGAGTATGGTCCGAACATGATGTTAGTTACTCTCATTTGAAGGTGCTTGGATGCAAAGCCTTTGCTCACGTAAGTAAGGAGCAGAGATAGAAGCTTGATGATAAAGTCATTCCTTGCATATTTATGGGGTATGGAGATAAGGAATTTGACTACAGGCTATGGGATCTAGAAAAGAAGGTGATTATTAGAAGCAGAGATGTATTGTTCCATGAGCAAGAAATTGTGTCTTTTGTTAGGGAGAAACAATGAATTGATGGTAAGGTTGATTTTACACAGTCTCTATAATATCCCCTGTTACTTTATGGATTATCACCGTCCCCACACACCAATGCGGGTCTTTCAGTGTGCTTGTCCTCACTCATATACTTCCTGGAAAACTTTCTAGGAGGTCACCCATCCCAAAATTATCCCAAGTTAAGCACGCTAACTCTGAAGTTCTTCTGATGGGCTCCGAAAAGAAAGATGCATCTTTGTGGCATAGGTAGTACCAATTAATTCATATAAGTCATCCTTAACTGCTAATCTCATACCTATCCAGGCTCAAAATCCCTCTCATTCGAGTGTGTAATCGTTCATTATGTACCCCTCGCTTGAAGGTACAGCCGCCCTTGTCCCTGCCTCTCGCTCAGCACTCCGTTCCGGGAGTTATAGTCTCTTTTGAAAGAAAATGCCACAACAGGGGAAGATTCAAGACCATGGGTTCATATGAACTCAGCATTGATAATGCTTGAGATGAGAGGTGTTAGGAGGGGAAGCAAACTCGTACACCACAGGCTTCAGAAGATCTAATAGAGTGCCACAACCATTCACAAGTACCCTGATCAGAGTATGTCCTTCTCACTGAATGAAGGGAGCCAAAGAGTTTTGAAGAAGTTCAGACTCATAAGGATGAAGTTCAATGGATCAAAGCCATGCAAGAAGAGATGGATTCCTTGTAAAAAACACTTATGAGCCCAACTCCCTAAGGCAAGAAACCCTGAAGAATAATGGGTGTTTAAGCTTAGAAAGATGGCAACAAGCTAGTGAAGTATAAGGATCGCTTGGTTGTAAAAGGTTTTGGTCAAAAGTGAGGGATAGATTTTGACAATATTTCTCTCCAGTTGTCAAAATGAGTTTATTTGATTATTGTCAAATTAACGGCTAGCTTGGATTTGGAGCTTGAGGAATACATGAAGACTGCTTTCTCCATGGTGATTTGGAGGAAGAGATCTACATGGATAACAGAAGGATTTGAGGAGACTGGAAAGGAGAACATGGTTTGCAGATTGAAGAAGAGCATGTACTGATTGAAGCAGACTCCTAGACGGTGACAAGAAGTTTGACTCATTCATGGTGGGTCATGGATATACCAGGACAAATGCAGATCACTGTGTATATGTTAAAACATTTCCAGGTGATAAGTTTATCATCCTTCTACTGTATGTAGATGATATGTTAATAGTAGGACAGGATGCAAAGATGAATGGTGATTTGAAAAAGGAACTATCAAAGTCCTTTGATATGAAAAACCTAGACCCTACAAAGCAAATTCTGTATGCAGATTTTGTAGAAGCGAATGGCTAGAAAGCTTTGGTTGTCACAAGAAAATATGTGGAGCGGTTTCTACAATTCAATATGAAGAATGCTAAAGCAGTTAGCACACCATTGGCCAATCATTTCAAACTCAGCAAAATGAGTTGTCCTACTACTGATAAAGAAAAAGAAAGCTATGGCTCATCTTCCGTACTTCTTGTAGTTAGGAGTTTGATGTATGCTATGGTTTGTACTTGGCAGATTTGCTCATGCGGTTGGAGTTGTTCAGGTTATTTTCCAATCCTGTAAAGACCATTAGAGAAGTGTTAAGTGGATCTTGAGATTCTGAAGGGTAGTTCAAAATGTGCTTGTTCCTTGGAGGACCAGAACAAGTTTGGAAGGCTATGCAGATGCTAATATGGCAGGTGATCTGGAAGGAGAAATCTACTTCCGATTTCGTGTTTACTTTTGCAAGTGGAGCTGTGTATTGGCTTAAACCATAAGTGTGTTTCCTTGTCCACTCCTAGGAGAATATGTTGCTATTATGAAGCTGGAAAATAAATACTTTGGTTGAAAAGATTCCTTGAACAATTGGGAATAAAGCAAAATAGGTCTGTTATCCATTGCGATGGTCAAAGTGCTTTGGATTTGAGTAAGAATAATGTGTCACTCGTAAATGAAGAACATTGATGTCAGATATCATTTGTTGCGTCAGAGCAGGAAAAAAAAAACCAATTCAAGTTGGAAAAGATTCACACTAATGAAAATCCCTGATATGATGACGAAAGTTAAAGTACAAGATAAGCTTCAACTTTGTGCCAAGTTGATTCGCATGGATTCCAGAATTTCTCCAGATTATTTCCCCATCAGCTTGGAGGGAGAATTGTGGGTCCAGTTGGGCCCCACTATTGAAAATTTAAAAGAAAGGGAAGATAAGACAAATCTTTCACGCGTGAACAGGAAAAATTACTATGCACACGTGAAGCAAATTGGCCATGATCACTTTTTCAACACGTAGACAGGAACAAAATACCTACACGTGAATGCCCCCTATAAATAAAGGCGAGGAAATAGCTAAATGCAAGGAAAGCTGAAGAAGAGCTAAGTGAAGAGAAATACACGAGCGTGTTATTTTTCTGAGAGTGAGAGGAAATAGAGAGTGTGAGTAAATCCTAGAGAGTGTAGTGTGGGTAAATCCCGAATATTTTGGGTATCATCTTTATTACTCCTTGGTCCTGCAAAGTGTAGTATTTGAATGGAGGTTACATCTGAAACGCTATATTTACCTTTGAGTTGGAGAGTATGGAAATGATATTTTGTAATTATCCTGAATATAGTGGAATATTTTTCAGAGTTTATCCGTGGTTTTTTTAACATTTGGGAGTTTCCACGTTAGAAATTCAATGTGCAATTTCTTAATTTATTTTGGTATAGTGTACATGAGTTCCCTTAGTAAAATATGATCCTGAATCATACTATCACGAGATTAGAGATGTAATCTGATTGTTGAGTATTGTCCATGTGAATAGTGGCAAGTCGACCCTACCATGAATAGCGACAAGTGGGTCCCACCATGAATTACTATTCACCATCATATTTATTTTCCGCTTGCACTGATTGGTATTTAATTCTATCAGATTTATTTTGATGCTCATTGCTACACATTGCATCATTTAATTATACTTGAATTCCCTAAGCCCAACATTAGCAACCATCCCTCAAGACCTAGAAAATCATCTCTTGAAGAATAATGTAATTATCTAACTTGTTGTTAAGAAACATAAAAGGTACCCCACATGAGAACTTTGAGAACATGTGAACGTGACGTGCAAAAGTACCATTTTTCACACAATTTAAATAATTTATTAAATAAATAACCGTCTTAAATAATTGAATCATTTAATATATAAACTTTCATAAAAACACTATGTTCAATAAACTGAATTCAAATAAAATATTCTATAATGTAATAACAACGTCAATTAAAATAAATCGTACATGTCTATCTAGTCCAAGGCGAATTTCTAGATACTTATTGGAACATATCTAAAAATTGGTAAAAGATTCTAAAACATTATTGGCCTCACTATGAAGTGAAATTCACCATTGGAAAATGTCATGAACTATTGAGGTGGAGTAAGAGTGGCATTTGTGCCAATAGTTGGGTTTGAAAGGGGACCATTTTTTAAAGTTAAACTCACCATTGGAAGTTTCTGAAACGACTAGAGTGAAGTAAGACCACAACTACTTTTGATGCACTTCAATATAAAAGAACTTTACACTATTATGCAATCATATGTTTCTGTTTACATTACTTTCAAGGTTTTAGGTGCTTGAGTCAAGTATTTTTATTGATGTGTCAATACATGATTCATGATTAGATATCTGTGTAAAATTTTTTTTACACTGACAATGTGTTATAATCAAATTATAAATTAAAAAAATGACAACAATGATTGAGAATTAGTTTAATCTCCATCAAATTTGAACTATATATTTGCTACAAATATAGACAATGGAAAATACGGACCTTCTTGAAAATAAATGAACGAATGCCAATTTTAGTCCTTAAACTACACCTATAGTTCTTGAAATTTAGGAATCATCTCTTAGTCCCTAAAAATTATAAAACGTGAGTCAACCTTGTCCCTAGCTCTATTTTTATTACATTGTCTTTACAGTTTTGCTAATGTAACAAAGTGACAAATTGATGATAGAACATCTTGCTCTGCATACAATGTTATATAGCTAAATAATATGCTCAAACTGTAAGCGTTACAAAATATATTAATAATGTTAAATTCATATTATAGTCTTCCATTGCTTATTTGCATGCAATTAATTGACACATAAACAAAATGCTTATCATTAACATAACACATTTGCAAAAATGTGACAGAACAATAACAGAAATAAGGTTAGAGACTAATGTGACTTTTATTTTACAATTTCAAGGATTAAAATTAATTTCTAAATTTGAAAGAGCGAATATGACTCACATGTCAAATTTTAAGCACCAACTTAAACATTTACTCGAAAATAAATATTTAGGTGAACCAAGTAGAGTCAATCAAGTTCCTTCTGTGATAAAGCCACTTTGTGGCAAAATTTTAAAGTGCACAGGAGAATTTCTCTGTGCACATATAATAAATTCAAAGAAGGAGGCACCGAAATCACGAGAGTTACGTGAGTTACTATATATGCACAGGTTTATCATGTGAGCAGAAATCATTAGAGTTACCTATTGGTTGCGGACCTCGAGGCTCTATAAATAAGCTAAATTAGTTAGCTTCTGCATCGAAGCAACTGAAGTGTCTCTAATATATAGTGTCTTCTGAGAGTTCTCCTATATTTATAGAGAGAGGTATTTTCCTAGTATAAGAGATGGTGTTATTGCTCTTAGTATTAGAGAGAAGTGTAATTTTATCTTCCACATAGTGAAAATCTCCCGGCCTTGCAGATCTTTCCCTCATCATTAGGGGTTTTCCACATAAATATTTGTGTCAGCTTCAATTCTCAACTCTATTTTAGTTGCGTGATCTGTTTCTATAACTCTGGTACCCAACAGTGTTGAGAGTTTTGTATGGTGAGATTTTCTTAGTATGCTTTGTGGTTTGAGCTTAGTTTGATCTTCCACATTCAGAAAGAATTTTCCCTGGTGCTTGAAGAGCCATTGGTCCACGCCTGGTTACTACTCTCGGTCACTGGTTATACGTGTAGTTGTATACTTTTTAGGATTGTTACGTATATTGGATTTGTTCCATATATGGTATAAATATACGTCCGTCCACGTATATGGCACTATTCACATATAAGATACTGTTCATGTATACGGACTATTCATACATATGGTCCTGTCACATATACGGACCTTTCGGTAAAAAAGTGACCGTTGAGTAGAGGAGCAGGTCCCTGAATCACCATGGCAGCAAATTTGAGTTTGAGAAGTTCAATGGGAGTAATTTTTCCCTGGAAATTGAAGATCAAGGCACTCAGAGGAAGGACAATTGCTTACGTGCATTGAAGGCAAGCTGAAGTTAAATAAAAAGTGGAAGGAGATGGATGATAATGCTATTGCCAATCTGCATCTTGCAATGGGATTAGGAATTGTCTAGTGTTGCAGAAAAAGACAGCAAAGGAGATCTGGATGCTCTTTCAAAATGTACGAGGTCAAGTCTCTTCACAATAGAATATTTCTAAAGAGAGGTTGTATACTCTTCGATGAGTGAGTCCACATCAATGACGGACCATATCAACAATCTGAATATTATTCTCCCAAGCTTAGCATCAGATTAGAAAATAACGGAGAATGAATGTGCGAGCTTCTACTTTAGAGTCATCCTGACTCATATGATCAACTCATCATCAACATCACAAATAATAATACTACCAACTGTCTATCATTTGATGATGTCCGCTGGTGCTATTCTTGAAGAGAGTCCAGGCGCAGGGATAAGGAAGATAATTGGAGAGCTTAAGCAAGCAGGAGGTCGTTGGTGTGAGAGGAAGATCATGGAGCGTGACTCCTTGGAGTCATGGTCGGAGTAAGAAAGTACAAGAAGAAGGAAGAACTTCAAATGCTACCGTTGTGGCATGAGAAGGCACTTGAAGAAAGATTGTTGGAACAATAAGAGAATGGGATAAGCCCAGAAGCATCAAACTCTAAGGATAGAGAAATCCTATGTGAGGGCGCAATTAGTTCCAAAGCGGAACAGCTCTGATTATTTGGATAATGGATTCAGGAGCATCATGGCATATGACTCCTCACGTGATTGGTTTTACAGTTATGAACCTATTCGGAGGATCTGTGTTCATGGGAGATGATTATGCCTTAGAAATTGCTGGTATTGGTACCTGTCAAAATAAAATTATTTGATGGTTCCATTCGAACAATTCAAGGAGTGCGACACGTGAAGGGCTTGAGGAAGAATATATTGTCTATTGGGCAATTGGATGACCTCGGTGCAAAACTCATGTTAAAGATGAGATATTGAAAGTTGTTAAAGGTGCTCTTGTGATGAAAACGGAAAGACACAGCAAATCATACAGGCTAAAGGAACGTTAGGAGGAATACATTAGGAGCATCAGCAAGTAGAAGAGAAACAACGATGATGTGGCATTGCAAGTTAGGCCACATGTTTGAACGTGGTTTGAAGGTTCTTGCGAACGTAATCATTCCCAGTTCAAATCGGTATTTACCGTTTTGTGAGCACTATTACAAGCAAGCAGCATAGATTGAAGTTTGGTAGGTTAAGAGTTAAGCATATCTAGACTTGATTCATTCTAATGTGTGGGAGTCGCTAATGTCCTTGGGAGGTGCAAAATATTTTGTATCATTTATTGATGATTACTCAGGATGTGGGTGTACCCAATCAGAGAAGTCATGTGTTCCCAATATTCAGGGACTTCAAAGCAAGAGTAGAACTTGAATCCGGAAGAGAATCAAGTGTTTGAGGACGAGACAATGGAGGAGAATATACTGATGGAGATTTCTAGCATTTTGCAAGCATGAAGGGTTCAAAGGCAATTCAGGCACATACACCTCAGCAAAATGGTGTAGAGGCGATGACAGGACTCTTCTAGAAAGAACAAGAGCAATGCTAAAAAGGTTTAGCCAAGTTTTGGGAGGCGGTCAAACCCCCTGTTGCGTGATTAATCGGTCGCCATCAACCGCGATTGGTTTAAAGACACCAATGGAGATGTGAAATGGCAAGCTTGGAGATTATTCTTCTCTACAAGTGTTCGATGTTCGGCATATGTGATGTATAACTCCAAGAAAGAACAAAGTTGGACCCAAAGTCAGGAAATGTATATTCTTGGGTTATGCCGACGTGTAAAGGGATCGCTTGATCCCAGGCAAGGTTATTGTCAGCGGGATGTTATTTGGAAAATGAACTACAAAGTGAAGAAGAAATGACAGCATTGGAGAGACTCCAGTCCTAGATGAGAAGTCTAAGAAATGATTCTGAAGCAGAGCCAGAGCATGATGAACAAGTACTAGAAGAGGCTAATAATCCAAAGTTAGGCGATCACACGAAGAACAAGCCACCATCATGGCATTTAGACTATGTTATGGCAAGCCACATGCATTCTGCCTTTTGGGAAGAAGGAGACCATCAACTTTCAAAGAGGCTTTGGAGAGCACAGATGCTTCTCCTTATGAAGGATGCAGTGAAGAAATGGAGGCCTTGCATAAGGAACAAGACATGGGAACTTCTTGCACTTCAAAAGGTTGAAAAGCCATTGGCAACAAATGGGTCTATAAGATTCAACGAGATGACAATGATCAAGTGGAACAATATCGTGCAAGACCGGTGGTAAAAGGATTTGCTCAGAAGGAAGGTCGATTTCAATGATATTTTTAGTTGTAGACTTACCACTATAAATAGTATTGGCTATGTGTGCATTTGATTTACATCTTGAGCAATTAGATGTGAACTGCTTTCTTCATAGACAACTTGAAGAGAGATTTATATGCTCCAACAAAAGGTTTTGAAGAAAAGGAAAAGAAAACTTGGTTTGTAGGTTGACCAAATCTCTGACGGTGAAAGCAGGCGCCAAGGTGTTGGTAGAAGAATTTGATTCCTTCATAATTCGCCTCGGATACAACGAATTGAGTTCAGACCATTGTACATACTACAAGAGGTTTGGTAACAATGTTCATCATTCTGTTATTGTATGTGGATGACATGTTGGTGGTAGGCCCAACAAAGATCGAATCCATGAATTGAAGGCACAGTTAGCTAGAGTTTGATATGAAGGACTTGGGACCTAAACAAGATTTTAGGGATGTAATTCACCGAGATAGAATGGACAGGAAGATCTGGCTTTCACAGAAGAATTATTTGATGAAAATCTTGCCCGCTTCAATATCAAGATTGTAAGCCAGTTTCAACCCCACTTCCTGAATTACAATTATCCTCAGGTATGTGTCCTAGCAATGAAGCGAAAGGATGGAAATGTCTTTAGTACCATATGCATCGCGTGGGAAGCCTTATGTACGCTATGATTTGTACTAGGCTAGATATTGCCAAGTGGAATAGTCGTCGGTTTATGGAGATCCAGGAAGAGCATTGGAATGCTTGAAGAGGATCCTGAGATACATTAGAGGAACCTAAATGCTGCACTATGTTTTGGAGGATCAGAGTTCATTGTCAGAGGATATGTTGATTCATATTTTGCAGGTGATCTTGATAAAAGAAAATCTACTAGAGCTATGTGTTCACACTTGCAAGCGAGCTTAAGCCTTGTCCAAGTTAGGGAATTGTAGCTCTATCTACCACAAAAGCTGAATATATGGCAACTACACAAGCTTGCAAGGAAGCTATTTAGATTCAAAGGTTAATAGAGGAACTCAGGCACAATAGTCAAAGATTCCTGTATTGTGACAGTTCAGAGTGCCTTGCACATTGCAAGGAATCCAGCCTTTCATTTCAGGACGAAGCACATAGGAGTCCAGATCACTTTGTTCGAGAAGTAGTAGAAGAAGGAAATGTGGATATGTAGAGATTCACACGAAAGACAACCTAGCAGATGTCATGACAAAGCGATCAATCCTGACAAGTTTGAATGGTGTAGATCTTCCTATGGTTATCAGAAACGTAGAAGCATAGAATTGGCAAGATGGAAAAGATTGAAAGCTCACCAAAAGTGACTTTAAGTGGGAGATTGTGGCGTGATAAAGCCACTTTTTGGCAAAATTTTCAAGAGTACAGGAGAATTTCTCCTGCACATATAATAAATTCAAGAAAAGAGTTTAAATCACGAGAGTTATTGTGAAGGAACTATGCATGCACAGTTTTATCATGTGAGCACGAAATCACGGAGAGTTACTGTGCATTGGTTGTAATGTTCAAAGCCTATAAATAGAAGCTGAATTTAGTTTAGCTTTTGCATAAAAGCAACTGAGAGTGTTCTGTATATATAGTGTTTTTGAGAGTTTCTCCTATATTTATAGAGAGGTGTATTCTCTTAGTATAAGAGAGGGTGTTATTGTTCTCTAGTATTAGAGAGAAGTGTAATTTTATCTTCCACATAGTGAAAACTTCTAATGTGCCTGGTTTTTCCCTCATTATTAGGGGTTTTCACGTAAATATGTGTGGTTCAATTCTCAACTCTATTATTTGCTTGAATAATTTCTATAACTCTGACCCAACACCTTCTGGGCCCTCTAACTCGTTACAGATTGATTATATGGCATTTGTGCTAGAACTCTTCCACATATAGAAATGTCAAGCAGTTGCTTGCAAGCTGGCCGTCAGGCTTTTGGTATGCAATGAAGATTCAAATAATGTATCTTCTCTTTAGCAAGAAAATTTTCTTTTAATCACAAAATTTGAACAGTTTGAGTTGTGACTGGAAATGAATCTTTATCTGATCACATGCAGATGCATGATTTATCGTAGCCCCTATGGTCTTAGGTAGATTTGGTCCACATTGTCAGTCAAATAAGCACCCAGAGTTAATGCTGGGGAAATTAGAACTTATAAAAGAATAATAACCGAACAATCTGCTGAAATGCCTTCATAATTCATATATTAATTGGGTTTTCTGGTCTACAATTGCCAGTCTATGGCTGAATCAGTGAAAATAGCTGTGTCTGTGATTAAGCATATAGACATAGAGAGAGTGAGAGAGGGGAAGATAAAAGATGCTTCACTAACTGATTTTGTAGCTGATGACAGGTAACTAATATTGTTATACAGTGTATTTTTATCTCAGGAAAAATAGAAATGACAAAGTTCTGTGTGTCTTATTCTGATTTCTTATAGTAATTACATAACAAAAAGGGGGCCAACTGCATACTATAGGCATTGCATATAGGCACTCACATCAACAAGGACTGAATTTAGTGACCAGAAACTAGGTTGACTTGATCTACTTTTGAGTGTTTCAGTGGATTTTGTTCACTGATTCATTCCTACTGCCTTCACTAGAGGCTTGCTAGAGCTTTCACTCATTAACATGTGCTGTTCCCCTTCTGGCAATTCCTCCACCAATCTTGATAGCTTCTCAACAATTTCCCTTGCACTTGGTCTCAAGGAACACTCTTCCTCCACACAAGCCCTTGCAATGTTGGCCACTGTCACAGCTGCATCAAATGAATAGTTCTCCCCTAGTGCACTGTCTATCCACTCCCTCAGCTCATTCACATTTTCTGACATCAAAATGGACTTGATTTTATCTGTAAGCCAAACACTTCCTTCACCCTTATCATTTGGCCTGCTTATTGGTGTTTGACCAGACAAAACTTCCAACAAAACCACCCCATAAGCAAAGATATCAATGCTTGGTGAGATTATACCCTGGTGCACATATTCAGGAGCCAAATAACCAAGACTCCAGGAGGCAGGGTTGGTGGAATAGAAATGTGGGTCCTCAGTGTCATTCTCAACACACCCTGCCATTCCAAAATTCCCCACCTTTGCACCAAATTCCTCATCTAAAAAGATGTTCCTGCTCTTTATGTTTCTATGAACATAGCTTGGACTCATGACATGGTGCATGTACTGCAAGGCACTCGCCACATCAAGGCAGATCCTGAGTCTTTGGCTCCAAGTCAGGAAACAATAGCAGGAAGCAATGAACTGGTTCTTGATGGCCAATCCACCATGAAGCCAATCTTTCAAGGACCCATTCTTCGCATACTCAAAAACCAAGAATGACTCTGGACCCTCCAAAAGGCTAGTTCCAAGCATCCTAAGTATGTTGGGGTGGTGGTGAAGTGCATCATGGAAGAGGCCAAGATCCATCTTTGACACCATCTCTGTCTTTGTTCTTTTGATTGCCATGTTCTTCCCATTTAAACGGCCATGAAACACTGACCCCTCAATGTGATTGCTTGAACTGAATTCCTCAGTTCCTTTTCTAATATCTTCAATGGCGTATGTCTCCAGCAGCATCTTGCGTGGGGTGGTGGCGTCTATAATTTTGCCATCAAGAGCATCTCGGGATCCCTCAAATGAAACTTTCTTGTCACTGGTGGTTCTTACACTGAGATTCAGATGTTGTAGTTCTATATCCGTTTCTTTGCCCGAGTTGAGTGAATTCTCTTCCTCCTTCTTGTGCTTCAGTCTGATAAAAAATAAGGCTGCTGCAAAAGCAATGAAGACTCCAAGTGCAACCACAGCTACTCCGATGTACAATTCAGTTCTCAACATTTTGGGCTTCTTGTGAGGACTGATTACTGGGACACTGGTTGCTGGAAAACCCGGATTGGTTGGCTCCCAGGGTTTAGCCAGAGGACCAAAGATAGGAGGATCATCATTTAGTGGAATCAAAAGAGAGGTAAAGGGTGTAAGGCTTTGAGGTCTAAAGCCTTCTGATGACACGTTATTTGCCGAAATTATAGCTTCTATAGTAACATTGAATTTTGAAGCCAAATCGGAAACTGTGTCACCTTCACTTACAGGATAAGAAAGCAGAAGCCTTGGTTCGGAGCTATTAAATGGAGATGAAAATGAAAATGGGCAGGCACATCTCAGTGGGACTAGCAATCTGACTTTGTCATCAAGGTTCCAAGGTGACACACCTGGGTTGTGATCCTTGATAGCCTTGCAGGTAGTCAAGCCCTCCAGTGACTGAGCAATGCCATAAAAGCTTTCCCCCTTGATGGTGGTTTTGGTCAATTCAGCATAGAAATGTCCATCTTTGCACTTGCAATCAATTGGTATCAGAAGAGGCTGATCCTTGGAGAGGAACTCAGTTTCTGCAGAGAAGCCATTTGCTTTTGCTATCATAAACCGGTTGAGTCCCAAGTATAAGGTGAGGTTGGAGAGAGATGAGTAGTATGGGTTGGTGAGAATGAGTGCAAATGTTCCACATTGGCTATGTGGTCCATTTTCAATGCAGCGGTAGCCAGAGGCATATGGTGATGTTGTCTCACAGCTTAGCAGGTCTTTACCCAATGAGGGGACAAACAGCCACAGGAAACAGACCAAAGCTCTCATGTGGAACTTAATGATCATATCTATTGTGCTCATGACCACTCACCTAGCTCTAACCTGGGGAGTGGCCTATTAAAAAAGAAGGCTCCCTCTCTCTCTCTCTCTCTCTCTCTCTCTCTCTCTCTCTCTCTCTCTCTTGGGGAGTGTATATTTTGGATCTATACAAGAAAAAAAAACTAAGTTAAAGAAAGATAACAGAATTTTTTTCAAAGCTGTTGAGAGACAGGATTCTTGGGAATCACAGAGTTTTTTTTTGTATATTTTGGCTCTGCTTCCAGCTGTGTAGGTAACTATCTTGGACGTGATTCCTTTGGCAAAGATGAGGCCATCTATATTACCAACACCTCGCCCCACTGACTCATTTGCAAGTGACTGCAGCCAAACACTCTTTTAACTGCCTGCTTTTAGAGGCTCCTCGGGCTTGAAACATGCCTTTATATGCATCTACTTGCATGTGAGGAAGGTCACTGTTGTTGTACATGTCACATATATCATGTGTATATATATAATAATATCACATCAGAGGATTGATTTATCTATATACTGAGTGCATGGAGACCATCAAGAATTTTAAAATAATGTGTAGCCTTTTAAAAGCAATCTAAGAGCAACAATGTTAAGTCAGATGGTACTTATGAGCCTACAGGAAGAACAGGACAAAGGATTTAATTGTTCAAGTATATAACCTATGGCAAGTATATTTGTACAAAGTCATTAATATTTATTAAATCTCTGATGGGAAGTAGGGTTGGACCTGGGTAAGAAATGGCCCCCCTGATTTCAGAAACCATTTGATATAAAACACAAGGTTTCTAGGGCATCCTATATATTTGACTGATTTGGCCATGTAAAATAATAACTAGTAAATTGGCCTCTTCTATATTCTGCTAAATATTCTTACAAAAATCTAATTCCAATGCAATGAAGGGTCATTTTGATCACAAAATAAAAAAAAAACATTAGTTCATGTAATGTATGTAGAGTACAAAAACAGCAATTAAGTTTTATTTTACTGGATGGACTCAATTACATGGATCAAACAACGTCATAATATTTTATATCATGCTCATAGTTAATCCCCTCATTAACATCTAGATCTCTCTAGATAGAGTAATTTTTTTTTAAAACAAAAAAGGGGGTGGGAGAAGACATTACCATGGAGGTTTTGAAGTATTGTTGGCTCGTTACTTGTTAAAAGATGACATCTATTTCTATTTTCTACCCTTTTTAAGGTATACAAGTGAAAAGGAGGTATTGGAAAGTGGATTTACTGAAAACGTGGGACGTGAACATTTTTCACACGATAGTCAAAGCAAAATTGAAATGCACCTCATTTTCGTTTTTCATTATTTCAATCAAGGACTAAAATCCAACCTTTTACATCTTTGCGTTGCTTTCTATAGTTGACGTTTAATGCCAAGCCAAACGCAAGAAACATGAATAAAAAACAGCCAAGACATCAATTTCAACAACGACGGTTCCCCACCATCAATGCAAAAGAAGCTTACATGGATAGCACTGTGCCTCCCAAGTACATGCAACTTTTACACATAAAAGCAGAGACTTCGAAGGTCCTTAGAGGATGAAAGATGAGAAGGCAGCATACGGATTATACTACAAAGAATATAATCTTTGAAGCTGTATGGATGGAAATGATGCAAGTAGAGGAAATTGTGGACTAATGAAAAGCAGACAAAAGAATAATAACTATAATGCATGTTAAAGCCAAGGCATTAAAGAAGGACTAGGAATAGACAGGTCACAATGACCATTAATATCCTAGGTTGACAAGCGCCATTAACATAGAAAAAGACCACCGACCTCCTATGCCAAAGTCATGTTGCACACAACCTGCCTTATCTCTAATTCTTTATAATTAACTAGTTTTGTTACTTGGACATACTTGAAGTGAACCTCAGGACAATAAGTTACTATCTTTAACCTTAAAGTTCCAGTTTAAATCTTGAAAATAATTTCTACGCAAAAGAGAGAGATTAAAACCTTTCAACTGAAAGTTTCGTATATTAGACCGTCCTTAGTTACTTGGACATACTTAATGAAGATAGGAACAACACACGTTAGCGATGAGGACGTTGATGAATGAGGAATTGGAGAGACTATTATGGGAAGTGATCATAGTGTCACTTGAATAGATGATTTATAGCTAACTTTTATGATGGCAAATTAGACTTTCACCCTGAAGTAGTTTTGTACATACACAGATTTCCTACTTCTTATAAAGGCATATATATCATGAAATCAAAATCATCACTTCTTTTTTCCTTTTTTTTTGCATAAATCAACAACCATCCTTCAAGTATTTATGAATTCTCTGCACAATATTGTCCTGCACTGCTAGTAACATTCTGCTTAAACTACAGAGATATTTACTAGAGGGCGAAAAAATACATCATAATGATCACAAGAGAGCATACATTGATCAAGAAATTTGCTTTATTATTATTTTTTCAACTGAATCAATACTACATTAGCAATATATAGAACGTCATAATTTAGAAGCTCCTCAGACCTCACCTTAGCTACACTCTTTCCAACTGTTCACAGTCATCTTATTCATCCTTAATAATAAACGAGTAAAATATCTCTGAAAAATATGAACAACATAGAATCAACAAAAATCCAACCTCTACGATTTCCATTTCAAAAAGTTACAAAACATCCCCCATAAATTGAATGTAGTGATGATAAATTTTATAAAAATATATATGACATATATATATATATATATATATATATATATATACATCATGATTATATGATTTTTCTCCCCAACTCAGCCAACCAACGTTTTTGTGAAGAAACAAAAAGCTTGTTAAAGTAAGCACGAAAAAGCATATCTTTTTAATTTAATATTGTATTATCATTTACATATTCCAATAAATAAAATTTAATAATTTTTAAATTATTTAAACTGTTTTAGAAAATTAGTTTTATTTTATAATGCTTAAACAATAAATTATAATTGTCTGAGAAATAATAATAATAATATTATAATTAAAATTTTCACATTAATTTATTTATTAAGTCAGTCTAAAATAAAATTATATTCATTTTAGTAATTATATAGATGCAAAGGTGATTACATTGCATTTTCAACAAATTCAACTAGGGAGTTGACACCTACCACAACAATGCAGTTAGTGCTGATGGGGTTATTAAATTTTGGGGTTTGTGATATTGACCAGTTGTTATTCGGAAGTGTATCAAATTGATTTAATGAATTTGATATTCCAAACCAAACCAACAGTTTTAGATTTATGATTTTTTAACCCAATTACTCGAATACCAATCTGATCACCTGATTAACTATTTTTTTCTTATAGATTTCCATGTTTTCAAAGTTTTCACATACACTTTTAGTGATAGAGTTACATTTTATCTTTTTTTCCTCACTTTTGCTCAAGAAATTTATCTATTTACACCATTATTATTAAGTATATCTTAATCAAACTTTACACAATTAGTAGTTATTATAAGGATTAAAAAAATTTAAAAATGAAATTCTTTATTTTTTACTTCAACCAAATGATTTGAACTTAATTGACCAAATTTTGATTAGATTGGTTTATTTTAATTTGTTGAAAAACAATTGAAAACAAACCAATTAAATTTGATTGATTCAGATTTATTTTGCACTGACACTATCCAATTCAGTTATTAGTGAGCTTGATTTGAGCTTTTGGGAAGGTTACCATTGAGAGTTGTATCCAAGTGATTATGAATGTTTTGGGTGGTTTTTCATTATGAGAATTTCAAATGCTAAAGTATACTCTTAATCTTATGACAAAAAAGGGATACTCTTAATTGTGGAGGAGTAGAGATGGCTCTCTCTTTTTTTTTTTTGGTCAAAGGTAGAGATGCCTCTTCAAATCAGGTCAATGGCTTATTGATGTTAGAGAGGATTTTTTTTCCGTCATGGGGTAGGCAAACGGGATTTAGCATATGCTTTATATTTTCCTTGGGCTTGGAAAGGTTTAACAAGTAAGCTCACATCACATAGTGTGATATATTGTACACTCCATATCCATAATAATAGGTAATATGATTTTAAGATCATATGTGCAAAGAATATAAATCTCTGCAATGGATAGAGTAAAAGATAATCTTAACTTCATAAATGAACATCTAAAGTTCAGTTTTTATGCTTTTACTGATACTTGAACCAATTTGATCTACAATTGATACTATGGGTCAATGTTGGCGATCTATTCCTCTACAATATTTCTACATGAGATTTTGTGTTTTTCTATTAAGTTTAATTTTGATATATTGACAGTGTAAAACTTTTACACCGTCATCCAATCAAAATATTTCATTTGAATGATTTTTCAATTAATGAGTATAAAAGTTAAGTATCATGGCTTATGTAGCAATACATGATTGAATGTTTGTATAAAAAAAATTTACACCATTAGTGCATAACAATTAAATCCTTTTTTGTTTGCCATATTTTGTCTTCAATTTGAAAATCAAGATAATGTTTAGTCTTAGGAATTCAGTTTTGGCAAAAGAGAACTCTATTTAGACTTTCAAATCCCAAGTAACTTCTTTATCCCTGAAATTTTGATCAGGAAACAAATTAGGAATTTTGCCTTCCTTTTACTTGTCAAGAGTTCAAGACAACTCGAATAATCTAGTTCAATCGAATGAGCCATCCAAGCTTTAAAACGCAGCATGAATCCATACGCAATTGGCTTTCTGCAAAAAAAATCTTGACAAAAGCATGTGCAATTATCATATATCAAAATTTGAGGGTTACGAAGAATAATATCAGCCCTCCTTCAAATATATTTTTCACAATCTCTTTATTACAAGCATATTTTGTCATTGAAATTAGGACATCTACATCAAACAAAATTTGGATGACAAAACAATTTAAAGAATTAGTTTAAAATTAAATGGGAAGAGAATGGCAATTCAAAGAATTGATTGTTTGGTGCATGGTAACTCAATTCCAATTTCACATATGCATTAAATGTAGTTCCCACAGCACCTTCAACCTTGATCTTCCAAAGTACCAACATGGCTTCATAAGCTAAATAGCCTCCGCATATATCAATAACTCTGTTTTGTGTAGCCATAGTAGTCTCTAATAAAATTCAATGGATATAAACATTAATATTTGGAAGATAAGCATTTCTTGCTAGTTAGGAAGTGTGAAGTTGGTTTTAGATTTTACAAGCACTAAAGCAATCAAAATGTTGAAGGCTCCCATTTCCCAAAGACTATATGGTAGTACAACACCATCTGCAATAAATATTGTTAGTAAAACATGCCAACATACAATGAGAAAAATAAGAGCAATAGAAAACATTGTCTATGGCTTGACATTGAAGAATAAACAATCAATTTGAGTACAAGCACATGGATGGAGTTTAAATATGAGTAACAGCTCTACTCTATTTTTTGAGAAAAAAATATCACTAAAAACAAGCAAAGACTAATCTTTTTAGAACAATAATTTTATGTCCCTTGATAATTTTCCTATTTGCTAAATAAGGAAAATTTTGAATGCTTTGCAAATGCATTTAATATCTAGAAAACACAAAATAATAATATTTTCCTCATTTAGCAATTAAGAGGATTTTAGAAGGATTCATTAGAAGAATATAGAAAAATTCTTTTCAAAAGATCTTGTCAAATTATTTAAGCCTAACTTATCTTTGGAGGCTTAAATAGTTGAAGTTAAACTATCTAAACTTCATAATAAAGTTTTGCTTCTAATTGAATATCACTCGTATAGATATGACCACACATCTTAAAATGAAACAATGCCTTCAATATAATGGCAACATATAAAGCCAGCATGATGAATATCTGACTTATGAATGGTTGAGTGCCATCAATCTACAACTTACCATTATTACTTATCATTGGGTGTTCGCGATCTAGGAATTCTCAAATTAGTAAGGATAATTTGTTTCTTATATTCACTTACTAATTTGTAGTCTATATGTTTTGATTAGATTTTTTAGCAAATTAGTAAGGACAAGAAAGCTAGTAATGGTGCTTTTATGGGGCACTAGTCCAAGAGGCATCATTGAAACCAATTCCATGATAAAAAAGTTTGATAATCATGGACATAGAGGAGCAACAAGAAGTTCAAAATTAGATCCAAGCATAGGTATTCAATAATATTATTAATGCCATGAGAGACAAAACAAACAATCCATGTGAATAAGAATTTCTTAAAAGAAACCTCAAGAAAAAATGCATACCTACAGATTATTTCTCTGGCAAGCCATTGAAGATGTCCATTGCAATTCAATTTTATTTTTCTAATATTAGGACTATGTGCAACCACGAGTCTATAACTTCCTTGAATACATTCACATCATAGAATTCAATGTGCCCATGTGCCTTCTCTAGAAATAGTAGACAAGTTCAATTTCTTTCAAGTGTAATGAATATCTTAATATTTATCAGTTGAATCAATGTGCTTACAATTGCTGAAATAGGCTATACGGGACTATATTTTATGATGGAAATGCATCCAAGGGAACTTCGTAACCATGCTTGAAAATTTGTTCCAATATTTTCAAAACCATGGATCTCTGACTTTAGCTAAGTAAGCTTTGTACATCACCCACAATGTTTTCATTGTACAATCAATGTTAACACATTCCATCTTATGAAAGACACTCTGCATTTCCTTAAGGTGCTATTGTGATCCATACATGACCAGCTTACAATGGTATAAGGAGTGATTTTCCACCCACATTCAACACGTTTCACAAATGTTTCCAGCTTTTCTACTACTTTGCACCGTTAATAACTTCTAATTATGCATTTCATAATAGCTCTAGTGGTTACAGGGTCCTGTGCTCAAATGCCTCATTTAATATGTTCACCATTTCCCTTAACCAGTCCTCCTGGGCATAAAACCTAATCAACAACACATTTAACAATAGCTTGTACTCTTCTTGTGGAATAAGCTTCAACAATACCTCTATCTTCTTAATTCTATCTGCATCAAAACTTTTACAATACACATATATCATAAACCTAATCAATGGAATCTATTTTCATTTACTTGATCACTTATCAAAGAATATGTCTTTTCCATCTTCTCCAAATTACCTGCAAGTGCATAGCCTCAAATCATTAGCAAGTAGGTTTTTAAGTTAGGCGTGATAGGTCCTACCATCAATATTTGAAAAAATTTCTCCATATCATCCAACATCCAAGCCGATATATATCCGACACTCAAATGATTATAAGTTTTTATATTAAGGATGAGGTCTAACTTGTTTATCTCCTATATGTCGCTTTCATGTGATCAACCAGCAACAAGTGGCCAAAAACAAATATGAGAATATTGTACCTGGCAATGGAAGGAGTGTAACACAGCAAGCATCTAACCTAAATGAAGGCCAACATTCATCAACTCCAAGCCATACTACAAAAGATACAGCCCATCATTCACATCAGAAGAGAGGAGCAAGATATGAATTACTTTCCTATTATTTGTAAATATCAAGAGAAAGGTTGAGCTATATAGTTTAATAATGATTCTTTCTTATTTTATTTTCTTGGCAGATCTCTAGTGATATGTCTTTCCTTTTTGTTGCCACAACCTTGTACTATAAATTGACATTGTATCTACTCTTTGAACACAAACAAGTAATATATTCTTCATAATTCCTCTGGACTTGTTTCTCCCTATATCCAAATCTTCGTGTTATGGTATCAAAGCTCCATCTTGAGCTCTATTGATACCTACTCCTTTCTATGGCTAACAATTCTGTATCATCCACTACTCAACTCACACCCATACCTAGTAAGCTCAAAACCATCTAGCCCCTATTATATCCATCCTAGTGAAAGTCCAAGCTTAGTCATTGTCACTCCCCTTTTGACAGTAAATAATTATCATTCATGGTCTCGTTCATTCAAAATGGCAATCATTTCCAAAAACAAACTATGTTTCCTTCAGGAACCTTTCCCATTCCCATAGCTTCTGACCTCTCTTCTCCCCATGGGAGCATTGCAACAACTTACTCATCTCTTGGGTTTTAAACTTCTTTTGGCCTCCATAGCACAAAGTGTTATTTTTCTTGACCATGCTTCTAATATCTGAGATCTACATGAACGTTTCTCTCAAGGAGATCTCTTGCGCATCGCTGAATTACAGGAAGAAATTTATGCTCTCAAACAGCAATCTCAGAGTGTGATAGACTATTTTACAAAGCTCAAAGCAATTTGGGAGGAGCTTGATAACTACAAGCCTTTTTTTGTCTTGCACATGCTCTGCCCACACTTACCATCAGGATTTCATCATCCGATTCTTGAAAGGACTTGACGAACGCTTCTCAATTATGCATTCTCAAGTTCTTCTCATGGATCCCCTCCCCTCCATCAATCGCTTGTCTCCATGGTAATACAACATGAGCGCCAGGAATCAGGTTCCTTGCCCTTCCTACAGAACACAACAACATTCTCCTAGCCAATGTTAATAATTGATCCTCTCACGTGTGGCTTTGTCTAGTTGCGGTGGCTTTTGGGTAGTGGTCGTGGATCTTCCTTCGTGGCCATTTTTCTGGTGGTGGCCGCGACACCTCCAACAAGTTTGTACCTTTTGCGACGTTTCTGTCACACCATCAATGCATGCTATGTGAAGCACGATTATCCCTTTGGCCATCCACTTTACCCCAACGGCGCATGCCTGGGTCCAGTTCTGTGCATCTTGTTGTTGCCGCTAGCGAGATAGCACCAAGGGTTAGAGAAGCTGAAAACCCAAAGGTGGATTTTCCCAATGGACTTATGTTTACTTCAGCCCAATATCATGGTTTATTAGCCCTCCTTGAAAAATCACATGCTTCTAGTTCTATTAATGTGGGCTCGTGGACAGCCTCCTTCTTCCCACGTGAACCTCTCTTATGCCTCGCAGTCAGCCAAGTGATTTTAATGGCCCAACTCTTGGTAACACATACACATACTCCCATGCTTTTGTCTCTTGCATTATTAACCAAGCTCCACTGCACACACACACAACATAATAGTAATGGATCATAGACTCTGAGCAACTGATCATATAACATCTTATTTATCTTGCTATCAATCTTTTTCAAAAATGAATCCTGTTATTATTCACTTACCTAATGGGTCAACTGTCACTTGCTACTTATTCAGGTTTAGTCCAATTCTCACCCAATTTTGTTTTACATAATGTCCTCTATGTTCCTGTGTTCCATTTCAACCTCATTTCTATATCAAAACTAACATCAGTTTATTCTTATGACTTAATCTTTTCCCTTCATTTTTGTAAAATTCAGGAACAGATGTCCTTAAGGATGATTGGTTTGGCTAAAATGAAGAAGGGATTGTATTACTTAGAAGTCAACAAGAAGGAAGCAACCTATTCTCCCCTTGCTCATATTACCTCTACTATTTTCAACCATATCAACCCATCAAATTTATGGCATTTTAGACTTGGTCATCTCTCTAAAAATCGTCTTTCAATCTTATCCTTTTATTTCCAAAAATGTTTATGAGCCATGTGATGTTTGTCATTTGGCAAAGCAAAGAAAATTATCTTACTCACCTAGTTTAAGCAAAGCATCCAAAACATTTGAGCTTGTTCACTTGGATATTTGGGGACCATTCTCAACACAATCTGTACATGGTCATAAATATTTCTTAACTATTGTTGATGATTTTAGCCATTGCACTTGGGTTATCCTTTTAAAAACAAAGGCAGAAATCCAATCAAATATTATCAATTTTATCACCCTCATTGAAAACCAATTCAATATTAAGGTAAAATGCATTCGCACTAACAATGGACCCAAATTTTTCTTAAAATCTTTCCTCAACTCAAAGGGCATTTTACATCAAACAAGTTGTGTTACGACACCCCAACAAAATGGGAGAGTTGAACGCAAACATCAACATATTTTAAATGTTTCCCGTGCCTTAATGTTTCAATCTCATCTACCAAAATATTTTTGGTCCTATGCCATTAAGCATGCTATTTACCTTATTAATCGATTACCAACATTGGTCCTTGCAAATAAGACCCCTTTTGAACTTCTTTTTAATAAACTTCCCAACTTCACTAATCTCAAAGTTTTTGGTTGCTTATGCTATGCATCTACACATGCCTCTCATAGACAAAAATTTGACCCCCATGCTAGAAAAGGTATCTTTTTAGGATGTCAACATGGAGTCAAAGGATTTATCATTTTTTATATTGACACTAAAGAGATTTTTCTTTCACGAGATGTTTATTTCAAAGAGATGACAATGTCTTTTCTTTCCAAAATGATTCCCTCCTTTTATTAACTCCAGACCCTCTATTCCCATTGGTCCAACTTTACCAAATGTAGACTTAGTCCCACCTCAAACAGACCTCCCTTTCACCCAACGTGACTTGGCCCATCCAAATATCAACCCTATTCCAACCCAATCTGAATTCTTCCACTCCCCACCACCTGCGTCCTTCCTTTGACCCACCAAACCCAAACACACTCACTTTTGACCCACTTTCCTTCACCATGCCTTCACATTCTGATTCCAGTCCTACCTCTACTCCTTTTTCCCTCTATGCAGATCAACACGTCCCTCTAAACCTCCTTCCTATTTGAACAACTACTTATGTAATACTTCTCTTCTTCTACCCAACTCACCCTCAAGGTGTTCCTATCCACTCAGTTCTGTTCTTAGTCATCATCGACTCTCTTCCTTTCACAAATTTTACATCATGTCTTTGTCGCCCACTGAACCACATAGTTACAAAGAAGCTAGTGCTCATGGTTGTTGGAGAGGCCATGAAAATTGAGATAGAAGCACTTGAATTGAACCATACTTGGCAAATCGTGGACATTCCTCCCACTGTGAAACCTATTGGTTGCAAATGGGTGTACAAGATCAAGCATTCTTACGAATCTATGGAACGCTACAAGGCACGCCTTGTTGCAAAGGGATTTGCTCAAATTGAAGGTATCGATTATTTCGAAACTTTTTCTCCGGTCATCAAAATGGCCACTATTCGTGAGTCTTTGCTCTAGCCTCCATTAATCATTGGCATGTTCAACAACTGGATGTCAACAATGCTTTCCTCCATGGCAACCTCTTTGAAGATGTTTATATGTGCATTCCTCCAGGTCTCCGTTCCTAGACCAGCAAAGTGTTGCAAGTTACTCAAATCCTTATATGGTCTCAAACAAGCTAGCCAAAAGTGGTATGAAAAGCTCTCACTTTTCCTCTTATCATGTGGGTATCAGCAAGCTCAAGCAGATCACAGTCTTTTTGTTAAACATGACAACTCTTCCTTTATTGCTTTTATAATCTATGTTGATGACATTGTGTTAACTGGTGATTCTTTGAAGAAATCGACCACCTTAAAGTAGCTTTACATTCTGAGTTTCCCATCAAGGATCTTGGCATTTTAAAATATTTTCTTTGTATTGAAGTTGCTCACTCTAAATTGGTATTACCTTTGTCAATGCAAATATTGCCTGGATCTTCTCCATGACTCTGGCTTATTGGGTAAGCTATCTTCCACTCCCATGGATTCTGCCTACCATCTTAGTTCTAATTCTGAAACTTTACTCAATGATGTTCTCTCTTATCGATGCTTGATTGGTTGCTTGATTTATCTAACTTCTACTCGACCAACATTGCCTATGCTACTCAACAATTGAGTCAATTCATGTCTCAACCTACTACTTCTCATTTTCAGCCTCATCATTTTGAAATATCTCAAGAGCGTCCTACTCAAGGTTTACTTTTTTGCAGGATTCACCCACTTAAATATTGGGCTTTAGTTATGCCGATTGGGCTCGTTGTGTTGATTCCAAAAGATCTATCACGGGCTATTGTTTTTTCATTGGTAGTTTTCTCATATCCTGGAAGACAAAGAAACAAACTGGTTCTATCCTCCTTGAAGTTGAATATAGGGCTCTTGCCACTTCTACAAGTGAGTTACAATGGTTGTCTCATCTTTTGCATGATCTTCATATCTCTTGTTCTCGGCCTCCTATTTTATATTGTGATAATTAAAGTGCTTTGTATATTGCCGCCAATCCCATTTTTCATGAACATACAAAGTACTTGGAGATTGACTGTCATTTCATGCGTAGAAAGCACAAGCTGGCTTATTTCATCCAAAAACCAGCTGGTTGATATTTTTACGAAAGCTCTTCCACCACATCTATTTCACAACTTTCCATCCAAGCTTGGGATGGTGAATCTTTTTCACCCTCCAGCTTGTGGAGGGTAACACAACAAGCATCCTACCCAAATGAAGCCTAACATTCATCAACTCCAACCCACACTACAAAAGATGTAGCCTATCATTTACATTGCATAATCCAGCAAGATATGAATTACTTTCCTGTTATTTGTAAATATCAAGAGAAAGGTTGAGTTGTATAGTTTAATTAGGATTCTTTCTTATTTTATTTTCTTGGCAGATTTCCAGTGATATGTCTTTCCTTTTTGTTGCCACAGCCTTGTAGTATAAATTAACACTGTATCTACTCTTTGAACACAAGCAACTAATATATTTTTCACAATTCCTCTATACTTGTTTTTCCCTATATCCAAATCTTCGTGTTAGAGTGCAAGTTGATTCCCTCTTCATATCACAAAACAAGGGCTAGCACCTACCAGCAAGACCATTGAACATGTATGCACCTATCAGTGCATTGTAAGTCCTGTTGTTTAAATACCCTTGTCTTCAGCCTCCTTGAAAGCTCAACAATAAGATCAATATTTCGCTATCTACCTGCAACTTTTATCCCCTTAGAATACTCACATGCACTCATGGGGGTACTAGCACAAGAAACCTTCCTCCTCCAATTAAACACTTGAATGATGACCAACATTACCCAATAGCAAAATAGGAGTTACTTTCAACACAACCAATACATTCATTAGAGTTTTTCATATAAAAAAATGGGTTTTCAATAGAACATTACGTCTAATATTTTTATAAATTGTTTGGAGAATATTCTTATAAAATAAAATAGCTTAACTTTGATACACTTGTAAGGTAAAAAAGTTATCCAATAAACGTCCTTTTGGACGATTTTTTATGTAGTGTGTTTGAAATTCAACTAATTTTGTTGATGTGGCAATACATAATTGAATAGGTTTTTACACTATCAATGCATACAATTTAAACTCTAGAAATAAATCATGAAATAATGAACTTTTGGCTTATGATACAATCAATTCTAGAGTACTATCTCAAAATTGCTTTTTTTATTCAAGTTTATCCGAATGTATCCAATTTCTAATTACAAAGCCCAAGTTAGGAAAATTTGGAAAATATCTCAAGGGCCAATGAATGGCGTGAATCTAACCGATTCAAAAAATCAAGCAAGACAAATCCAAATGGGTGAAATTTTATTAGATATTCAGAATTATCATCAAGGATCTTGAGAACCATGGAGAGTGTGATGCTTCATGAACCAACTGGGTACTCAAAATGGAACTTTGTTGGTGAGATCGTCTTTTAGCGGGATCCCATATTTTGTGGTGAATAAGGAAATGATGTTAAAGATCTTGTGAGGAGGGAGGGTGCAGGCATTGGTGTGTGAAGGCATAGTAGGGTGAGGCGGGTGGTGGTGGTGGTGGTAGTGGTGGTGAAGGGGGAATAATGGGTTTGGGATTTGGGCAAAGATGAGTTGCATTTATGTAACCCTTTTCTTTTATAACTCTAGGCATTTTGCATCTTGTTTGTACTTAATTGATTAATAAATTGTGGATCCGTGTTTAGTCCTTATCATGCACCATTAGATAAATTCATTGCGTTAGCACCGTTTCTAATGAATAATTATATTTTGGAGTTACCTGTGCTCTTAATCTCTTTGTATGAGTATTATTTGGTGACAATAACTTTTCAAGTTGGTGCATTGGACCAAAAAGAACTCAGAGCAATTTTCACACGTATCCACAATAGTCTATGACCGCCTCACGATCAACAAAAGAAATAGAATGAAGGCAGGACCGCCATAGCAGTTATTTACTACCCAGTGGTCGACTGCCATAGTAGTCGATAGAAATGCCAGCTGCATGAATGGCAACGACTACCCAAGTGGTCATGTGTGCATAGTATTTAGCCAGGAACACGTGATTCAATCCCATTGGACCCACTTTTATGTTATTTTTGCTACAATATAAACGGGATAGGTCAAACATTGTAAACAACTTTTATATATTATTTTAGAATTGCCTTCAAGTTCTCTTTCTACTTTCTCTCTTCATCTCTCTACTTTTTACTCTCTACTCTCTCTCTAGGTTTTGGGAGCTTTCAATCCTCATTTTAGCTCTTGTTTGGGATTTTCATCACTATGGATGATTATGGTTGTAATCATCCACCCATGGAGGAGTAGTTTCTTTACATGGCGCAAGGATTCCAAGGATCGAATGATTGTGTTTTGAGACTCCCATTATTTTAATGTAATTTACAGTTTGGCTTTCAAGTATTTCTTTTCTCCCCTATATTTCATATTTTTGTGTTGGTTGGTACAATTATATTTTTGAGAGCTGCCTTTGATTGTGTTAGTATTTGCTATTGTGAATGTCATGTATGGTTTGGGTTCCAATTAGACATAATTTAACTAATAATTTGAAGTATGTTTTATTGCCAAAGGGATTAGAATTAATTCTAATAAGAATTAGGTTATTGCGATTAGCATTTAAGTTAGTGTAAATGTAATATCCCTGTTACTTTATGATTGACAACTTGTCCCCATAAATCAACACGGTCTTTCAGCGTAATTTGTCCTTACTCACACACTTCCTGGAAACTTCCCAGGAGGTCACCCATTCCAAAATTGTTTTAAGTCAAGCACGCTTAACTATGGAGTTCTTTAGTGATGGGCTACCAAAAAAGAGATGCATCTTTGTTGGCATAGGTAGTACCAATCAATTCATGTAGTCATCCTCAACTGTATAGTCTCATACCTATACAGCCTTAGGATACCTCTTATTCCTGGTGTGTAATCACTTTATTTATGTACCCTCCGCTTAGAGGCCTTGTTAGGAGCTATTCTTTGTCTGTGCCTTCTTGGGCGATCACTCATGCCCTGGTCACGGGCATTACATGCCCACCAGCTTCTGCTTGTCGTCCCGAACCACACTCCTGGAAAGGCAAGGTTCTGATACCATTTGTAACATCCCTTGCTACTTTATGGATTGACAATTTGTCCCCACAAACCAACACTGGTCTTTTCAACGTGCTTTGTCCTTGCTCACACACTTCTTGAAAAATTTTCCAGGAGGTCACCTATCCCAAAATTGCTCTAAGTCAAGCATGCTTAACTTTGGAGTTTTTTAGTGATGGGCTACTAAAAAAGATGTGCATCTTTGTTGGCATAGGTAGTACCAATCAATTCATATAAGTTATCCTCAACTGATAGTCTCATCCCTATACAGCCTAAGGATCCTTCTTATTCTAGTGTGTAATTGGTTCATTCATATACCCCTTTGCTTAGAGGCCTTGCCAGGAGCTACTCCTTGTTTGTGCCTTATTGTACCGACGATAACTACTGCCCTAATCACTAGGCATTACAGTAAACATTTAGGGATTGTGATTATGATTTTACGTTGTCCATGTTAGCCAAACCCTTAGTCAGTTGTGTAATTGTATGACTAAGTAGAATTACATCACTGATTATACAATTTTGAATTGGTGAAGATAATCGCCTCCTTGAATTATTCTTTTGAGTCAGTGATAACGTAATCCTAGATTTCAGGAACTCCTTGTATAGGTAATTTATTTAATTGAATTTTCTTCCATGACTTTATTAATTTCTTCCAAACAAAATCCCCTAATTTCTGATTGGCCAATAACACTCCCTTGTGAGACATCCTAGGTTGTGCCTTTTACTATTTTTTTTTTGTGCAACTTAGCATGAAATAAATTTTAATGTGTTGTTGGTAGTGACAATCCGCATTATTTGCACTGTCGCGCTTAAAGAGAACCTCTACTCTCACTTCATTGTTGCTGCTTTAGATTTTCTTAGGGTTTTATAGAGATCAAATCGCCACCCAAACTACACACCCTTTAACACACACAAGGTCATTAAACTTTTGCACTCCAGGGCTTCACTTGTGTTTTTTATTTTTTGGATAAAAGATTCATTTGTATTTGAGTCTAGGCTTTTCAGCCCACGTTCACTTGGACCTAGCCACTAATAAAATTTTAGAAGGGTTGTTGATGCAAAAGAGTGATTGCATGCACAAGATCCATTGACATAGTGGAAGATTGTCATTGCTAATTGCATGAAGTAAGAAAAAAAAAGAGGAATTTTGATATCAATAGGTTTATTAATGTGTTATGAAGTTCTCATCCCTAAGAAGGACACCCGTGTATTTCTCTTAACTACGGCCAATAAGTCTTTGTAATGTGGTGTACAAAATTATTTATAAGGTCATGGTGAATAGGGATAATGGCTATCTTGGAGCATTTGGTGGGTCCTTTCTTGAGTGCTTTCATTCCTAGAAGAAGTGCTCATGATAATATTGTCATAGCTCAAGAAATTCTTCACCTTATGCATAAGTCCAAGAAAAATAAAGGGTATATGGCATTGAAGATTGAATTGTACAAGGCATATGACAGTGTCAATTGGGTTTTTTTTTTTTAAAAAAAATTGTGTTACTTTGGTTTTCATTCCCAACTAATCAAATTCATTATGGTCTATAATTCTTCATATTCTCTCTCTTAGTTATGGAATGGTTACACATTAGAGAGTTTGCATCCTAATAGAGGCCTTTGACAAGGGGATCCTCTATCCCCATATCTTTTCATTTTATGTATGGAATAACTCTCTCTTCTAGTTTAGGATAAGATAGAGGACAAGGATTGAAAGCTAGTTACTCTTTCAAATAGGGGAGTGGGCATTTCTCATTTGTTCTTTGCAAATGATATTCTATTGTTTGCCAAAGCCACCTCGAAGAATATGAGGGCAATTCTCTAGGCTTTGGACTTTTTTGCGTAAGCCTCTAGACTTAAGCCCAATATTTCTAAATCAAGGGCATGTGTTGCAAAGGCAGTACCTAGAACAAAGAGGAAGTAATTGGGAAGTATCTCCAATATTCTTCTTCCTGGCCATTTGGGTAAATATTTGGGCTTTACTTTGAAGGGTGGTCATATGAAAGCCTTAGATTTCAACTTCATCGTTGACAAAATCAAAAGCGGTTGTCCACTTGGAAGAAAAATACTCCTAATAAGGCATGGCATGTGACTTTAGCTAAAGCAATTTTTTTTTCCATTCCAAACTATTTCATGGCTCCAACTTGGATACCCCAAAAAATATGGGACAACATTAATAAAATTGTTCATAATTTTATTTGGGGTAGGAACATGGATCAGCAAGGTTTGAATCTTATCTGATGGGATAAAGTTACCCAACCAAGAATGGTGAGAGGATTAGGCATCAGGCAAGCCCGCTTGATCAATGTGTCCATGCTTAGAAAGTTATCTTGGTAGTTCATGCATGCTGAGGGAAGCTCTGGCCAAGGGTCTGGAGGAAGTTCATGGGGAAATGGACTTCATATTGCCCACTAATTCAAGGAATAACACTTCTTTTACTTGGAGATTTATTATCAAGGCCACCACAGCTCTTTCTGATGGGTTCACGTTTTACATGGGGCAAGGAGTTATGTCCCTATAGTATGATCCTTGGTAGACTTGTTGGTAGACTCTGGATATTTTCCCTTATGTTCATATCTCAGATGTTGAGCTTTGTGTCAAAGATATTTAGGGAATGAGGGATTGGAACTTGCATATGCTCTATACTCCACTTTCTAATCATATTCAAAAGCAATTCTTAACATGAAAGTAAATATGCACTTAGCCTCTATAGATTGTATAGTGTGGGCTCCATTGATGAATGGTGTTTTTTCGGTTAAATCTGCTTATTGGTGGCTTTATAGCATTAAACATCCACCACTGGTGCTTGGTAAGAACCATTCATGGATGTGGATATGGAAACTTCGTACCACAGCTAATTGTCAATTTCTTTGTTGGGTTATTTTGCATAACTCTCTTCCTATTAACTTAATGCATTTTCAACTCCATCTTGCTTTTTCAACTACATGTAAGAGATGCAATGCTCATGATGAATCCATACTTCATGCACTTAGAGACTTGATCAAGGGTTATTTGGGAATCATATCATTTGTCAAATGATTGTTTGAATCATGACCACCATTTTTCTTGGCTCTTGAGCTTTGGGACTACAACAGATACTTCACTCTTGTGCAGCATTCTTTGGTGGGTATGGCGTAATAGAATACGGAGGTTCTTAATGGCCGCCTTAGCCAATCTTTCATATTGACAATTGCATTGATGCTAAGATTCATTGTGTGTAGATGGAGAAATCCCACAAAAATAGGGGAACAGCTTTGTGCCATAAGGTGCAATGCTCTTAACCTTTAACAGGATTTATTGATATGAACATGGATGGTAGTTCATTGGGTAACCCTGGTTTGGTTGGTTTTGGTGTGTTGTGCATAATGATAACAATGGTTGGTTATTTGGTTTTGCTAGTGCTATAGGCATTGAAGGAAATTTGAAGGTGAGATTATGGCTATTCAATATGGGCTTTAGTTGGCCTGAGACATGGGTTCCTCCAGGTTGAGTGTGAAAGTGACTCCTTGGAAGCTATATGGCTTGTCACTAATAGAGAGGTTTCTTTATCCTTCCATTTGTTCCATTATAAAACTCTTCGTGTAGGGATCCCTAGGATAGGGATTGGAGAGTGTCTATTTTTCATGTGTTGCGTGAAGCCAATTTTAGTGCTGACTTTATGGCTAAAATGGGGGGGGGGTGAGGAGTGCAACTCTTATAGCTGTTTTTGACCGTCTTCTTCAGGGGTCAAGGATCTTCTATGGTTTCTGTTTTCCCTAGGCTTCTAAAGGTTTAATGAGTAAGCTCACATCACATAGTGCGATATACTACACACTCCATATCCATAATAATAGGTGATAGAATTTTAAGACCATGCGTGTAAAGAATATAGATCTCGGCACTAGATAGAGTAAAAGATAATCATAGCTTCAAAAATGAACATTTGAATTTCAGTTTATATGCTTTTACTTATGCTTCAACCAATTTGATTTGCAATTGATACTATAAGTCGATGTTGGCGATCTATTCCTCTGATACAATATTTCTACATGAGATTTTGCATTTTTCTATTGAGTTTAATTTTGACACACTCAGTATAAAACTATTTTACACCATCTTCCAATCAAAATATTTCATTTGGATGACTTTTCAAGTAGTGGGTATAAAAGTCAACTATTATGGCTTATATATCAATACATGATTAGATATAAATTTTTTTTACATCGTCAATGTATAACAATCAAATCCTTTTCTGTTTACCATATTTTGCCTTCAATTTGAAAATCAAGATAATGTTTAGTCTTAAGAATTCGGTTTTGCCGGCAAAAGAACTCAAATAGACTTTCAAATCCCGAGCAACTTCTTTATCCCTGATATTTTGACCAAGAAACAAATTTAACATTTTTCCTTCCTTTTACTTATCAAGAATTCATGATGACTCAAATTATCTAGTTCAATCGAATGAGCCATCCAAGCTTTGAAACACAACATGAATCCATATGCAATTGGATTTCTGCAAAAGAATCTTGAGAAAACATGTGCAGTTATCTAGATATCAAAATTTGAGGATTACAAAGAATAATATCAGCCCTCCTCCAAATTAATATATTTTTCACCATCTATTTATTACAAGCATATTCTATCAATGAAATTAGGACATCTACATTAGACAAAATTTGGATGACAACAATTTAAAGAATTAGTTTGAAAGCAAATAGGAAGAGAATGGCAATTCAAAGAATTGATTATTTGGTACATGGTAATTAAGTTCCAATTTCACATATGCATTAAATGTAGTTCCCACATCACCTTTAACCTTGATCTTCCAAAGTTCCAACATGGTTTTATAAGTAAATAGCCTCTATATATCAACAGTTTCTCCTCTTATACCTATAGTAGTCTCTAATAAAATTCAATGCATATAAACATTAATCTTTGGCAAATAGACATTTCTTGCCAGGTACGTAGGAAGAGTAGGCAGACTTTGGATTTTACAAGCACTAAAGCAATCAGAATGTTGGGGGCTTCCATTTCCCAAAGACTACAGGGTAGTATAACACCACCTGTAATAAATATTGACAATAAAGCATGCCAACATATAATGAGAAAAACAAGAGCAACAAAATCAATTTTTATGGCTTGACATTGAAGAATAAACAATTAGTTTGAGTACAAGCCCATGGTTGGAGTTAAAAATGAGTAACTGTTCTACTCTATTTTTAGGGAAAAAAATAAGCGAAGACTAATCTTTTTAGAATAATAATTTTATACCCCCTGATGGATTCTCTTGATCATTTTTCTAACTATTAAACAAGGAAAATATTGAATGCTTTACAAATGCATTTAATATCTTGAAAACATAAAATAATAATAACAACAACAACAATAATAATAATAATATTTTCCTCACTTAGCAATTAAGAGAATTTTAGAAGGATTCATTAGAAGAATATAGCAAAATCCTTTTCAAAAGATCCTGAATTGTTGAAGTCTAACTTATCTTTGGAGGGTTAAATAGTTGAAGCTAAACTATCTAGACTTCATAATGAAGTTTTGCTTCAAAATGAATGTCACCCATATAGACACAACCATGCCTCTTAAAATGAAACAATGCCTTCAATATTATGGCAACATATAGAGTCAAAGTGATGAATGATTGACTAATGAATAGTTGAGTATCATCCACACATGACCTTTGACTTACCATTATTACTTATCATTGGGTGTTCGGATCTAGGAATTCTCAAATTAGTAAGTATAATTTGTTTCTTATATTCACTTAATAATTTGTAATCTATGGGTTTTGATTAGATTTTTTAACAAATCAGTAAGGATAAGAAAGCCAGTAATGGTGCTTTGTAGAGCACTAGTCCAAGAGGCACCATTGAAACCAATTTCATAATAAAAAAGTTTGATAATCATAGGCACATAGGAGCAACAAGATGTTCAAAATTAGATCCAAATATAGGTATTCAATAATTTTATTAATGCCATGAAAAGCAAAACAAATAATCAATGTGAATAACAATTTCTTAAAAGAAACCTCAAGAAAAAATGCATACCTACAAATTATTTAGCTGGCAAGCAACTGAAGATGTCCATTGCACTTCAATTTTATTTTTCTAATATAATGACTATGTGCAACCACAAGTGTAGAACATCCTTGAATGCATTCACATCATAGAAGGTATTCATGTGCTGCATGGTCCTCCTCTAGAAATAGTAGACAAGTTCAATTGTTTTCAAGTGTAATGAACATCTTCACATTTATCAGCTGAATCAATGTGCTTACAATTGTTGAAATAGGCTATACACAGGACAATATATTTTATGATGGAAATGCATCCACATGGACTTCATAACCATGCTTGAACATTTGTCTCAATATTTTCAAAACCATGGATCTCTTACCACAACTCAAGTAAGCTCTATACATTATCCACAATATTTTCTTTGTGCAATCAAGATAAACACATTCCATCTCACTAAGGACACTTTGCATTTCCTCAAGGCATTGTTGTGATTCATACATGACTAGATTACAATGATATAAGGATTGGTGGATTTTCCACCTAGCATATTTAGCACGTTTCACAAATATTTCTAGCTTTTCTATTGCATTGTAATGATAATAACTTGCAATTATGCATTTCATAATACCTCTGGTGGTTAGGGATCTTGTGCTCAAATGCCTTATTTATTGTGTTCTCCATTTCCTCAACAAGTCCTCCTAGGCATAGAGCCTAATCAACAACATGTTCAACCACGACTAGTATTCTTCTCATGGAATAAGCTTCAACAATACCTCTATCTTTTTAATTCTATCTGCATCAGAACTTTTATAATATGCACATATCATAGACCTGATCAACAGAATTTGTTTCTCATTTACATGATCCTTTACTAAAGAATATGTCTTTTCTATCTTCTCAGATTACAGAAAGTATGTAACCACAAAGCATTAGCAGGTAGGTTTTTAACATAGGCACGACAAGTCCTGCCTTTTGCATATAAAAAACTTGCTCTATATCATCCCTTATCCAAGCCAATATATATCTGGCAATCAAATGATTGTAAGTTTTTATATTAAGTGTAACGATTTTTCATGTACAAATGACCGAAATGCCCTGAGGTCATTTTACCCGAAAATGAGATCGCCAATCCCATCCTCAAGGGGATGTTTTGATGTGAATAAGGGATTATATGTGTTGTGTGTGGTAATAGAGAGAAGAATCTCATTTTGAGTTCGACGCGAAATTACCAAAACGCCCCTATGTTTGTCATCGTTTTATGTGCCAGTGAGCCCAACTTTACCAAAATATTTTAAATGATGTTTGTAAGTGGTTTTTGATGTTTAGTTAGGCCAGAAGGTCCAAGTTTTAGTGCGAAATTACCATTTTGTCCCTAGAACAGTGTACAGTGAGCCTAATGACGCGATTAAGCAAACCTAAGCAATATTAGGCTCTAATCGAAGATTAATTTATTTCGATAATTAATCTATAGTCAAAATAATTTATTAAGGTTAATTAGGACCTAAGATTGCTTAGTTAAAACTCTAAATTGCATTCTTTAATTCAAGATTCCTAGTCATGGAATCTTGAATAGTGTTTTTCTCTCCAATTCCTTAAATTAAGGAATTGTGCCATACCTCATTTGACCAAGAAAATGAATTTAATTTGTTAATCTAGAATGACAACTCCCTAATCAAGTATTGTACCACCTTAATTAACCATTTTCTCACCTAAACACTTTCTTACAAACTCCTAATCAAAAGCCTAATCAAAGACACACCTAAACATATCATTAAACCACAATTACATGAGCAATTCCTCCTCCCCCTTGTCTGACTAGCCGAAATTCAGCCTCCCATGTGTAGCACATGGTGAGTTTGTTTCACTCAAAGAACCATGCCTTAGGCCATACCTTGTCCATGCTTTCAACCATGCTTGCCATGCCTATGCCCATGCCTTTGTAGAGATATTTCCTCCCTCTTCCTCCTCCAAAAGGAGCTGATTTCCCTCCCCAAATCAGCCACAAAGTTTCATTTTTCTATAAATACCAAACTTGGAAGAATTTGGTTATACTTTAGATCATTTGCCAAGTTTATTTTTCTTGCACTTTCTTGCATTTTCTCTCAAATTTCTCTTCATCTTGCTTGTCTATTTCCTTCCCTCAAAGAATCCTTCCACCACCACAAACAACCTTGAACCACCACTCCCACACCTCAAACCACCTCTCAAACACTTAATTTTCCATTTCCAAGCTTGCTTTCTCAAGGAAAATCCACCTTCCTTGTGTCCTCCCTTGGCCGAATCCTCATTGATATCCAAGAAAGATTTTGTCTTCTCATTTCATCAAGGATCCAAGCTTTCTTTCATTTCCTTCAAGACTTCTTTAGGTAGGGGTTTTGTTTTCAAGTTTTCCTTGTTTTCCTTAAAGAAAGTTCTAGTTTTCTCTTGGTTCAAACTCCTTTCTTTCTTTCTTTTCATTTTCGGCCAAGAGGCCATTTTATGAAAATAACATGAGCTTGATGATGAGGTTTCAAGATAATGACTTGTTGTTGTCATGTGAGGAACCTCTAAAGCTTGAAATAACTTGGTCTTGGACCATACATGCTTGTGTTTCTTTCTTTTTTCTTGGTTTCATTTTCGGTTCTTTCTTTTCTTCCTTAAATGATTTCGGTTTCCTTTGCTTTGGTTGGAATAAATTTTGCTAAAAATATAAAGTAGATCACAAAAGTTTTGTTAAAGAAAATTAACCACAAGTTTTCAAAGAGCTCTAAGCTTACCCTTGCCAACCTTAAAGTTGGTCGGCCGTTCTAAGAGTTTTACTCTAGATTGAAGCCTATGAGCAATAAAATAAAGAATGTGACTTAGTTCTTGTAATTTTGTTTAGACAAAGTGTTGAACTTTGTGTCTATTTTCTTAAGCTTGATGATGAAGTTCAAACCTTAAGACTTCTTTGAAGTCTAGGTGCTAAGAACTCTAAAGCTTGCCTTATGATACATAATAGGTTGAGGTTTATATTCCTTTAAAGTCTTGCAAAGAGCTCTAGCTAAGATCTAAAATAAAATGCATTCATGTTTATTTTAATGCTTTGCATAGCATGTTTATTTTCAAGTTATCACTAAACAACTTAAAGATTAAAACAAGAATGTGCATCCTCACTTAATAAATCTCAAAGCCTACCTATTTCAACCTTAAAGTTGATTGTTGATTTGGGATAAATACCTCAAGAGGCCTAGAGCACTAAAATAAAGAATTGAACCTTGCATCTCATGTTTACTTTCTTGTCTAGCATGTTTAAATTTTATGCCATCACTTAAACTCTAAAGATAATAAAAAGGTGCATCTCATGTTTACTTTATGTCTTCACTTTATTTTCTAATGAAGAATAAAAATGAGGTGCATAACATGTTTAAGTTTATGTCATCACTTTAATGATCTAGAGCTCAAAGATTTGCCCAAGTATCCTATGTAAGGTTTTAAGAAAATGTTGACATTCTTAAAGAAGCTATTCGGCCTTGTGGTGATGATGATGGACTTAGCATGAGTTCCTCTAATCACAAGTGTCCATGGTTCATGTTTTGTAATTTTTTAAGCTTAGAAGCACCTAAGCAACATTATGAATAAAATTATATACTTTAAATCTATTTTATGAACAAGTTAATTTAGCTACTGACCTCATGTGTAATTGCATGATTTTAATGTAAGGATTTGAGTCCTAAAAGAGTTTTGAATCCCTAGAATTATTCCAAGAGAAAACTAGCAACTTGTATGCATTTTAATTCACAAGATTATGTGATTTTATGGGCTTATGATTTTGGTTCTGCCCTTCATGATTGGCTACTATATAAATGTTGTTTTAAGGTGTTAAAATGTGTAAGATTATGTTTGAATGTAGCAAGGATCGATTTAGAGAAGTTAGAAAAGAATAAGTAACTTGAAAAAATTAGAAATGAGAATTCTAGAACGCTTAAATGCACGAAATATGCATTCTGTTCCAGCATGTTTGAAACTAAGGAAAGTGGTTTATAATTAGTAACCATGTGTAGGAATCCCTCATAATTGGTTTAGGAGTTAATTATAGAACCGTAGGCGAAGACGGATCTTAAAAAGGGTCTAAAACGGAAATTCTAGAAACCCGTAATCATAAGATAATTTTCTGCCCAAGATGCATAATGCTGTATGGAATTTTAGTAAGCCTAAATCTTAGTGAAAAATATAAGTAATGATCTCTTAGGTGTAATAAATATGTAATATGGGTATTAGGATAGTTGGAACATAAGTTTAAGACCCGTAAGGCTGAAGCATAAGACACCATAAGATAGGAGGTGTGATGTGAGTAGGAGGGCGAGTGAGCATATTCTTAATGATGTGACTATGTTAATATCTTAAGTATGAAATGTTATGTGGCATGATGATGTGATGGTATGTCACGTTTAAAATGCATGAGAATATGAAATGTGAATGAAGGATATGTTATATGAGGTTCTAAGGTTGTATGCTCATGTTGCATCCATAAAAGATATGATAATGTGGAAATGATCCCATTATGACTTCCCGAGTTAAGGGTTGCACGGGGTGATCCAAGAAAGAAATATGATTCCCCCTTTTACCCCGTATGAATCTAGCGACGGCTAGTTAGGATGAGCTCATTCCTAGGCGATAGGTGATTAGGAGTTTTGGTGACCATGTTAAAATCATCGGGGGCATGTTGGGTGGATTTTGGTGACCATGATGAGGGTGGAAAAATGGAAAAGTTATAAAAGGAACTCACGGAGTTCAAGCATGAAAAAGTAAAAGACGTACATGCATATGTTTCATTGATGCTTTGATTAAGTGGTATGTGTTATCTACGTGTCCTGTCATGCTCAAGTATTGCCATGCATACATAAAATATCTGTTGCATTCATACCATCAAGACTCATGCTAAAAGAAACCCACTTCGGATAATAAGCTTTGAGAAATTAAAACTGAACCTATGCATGAACACCTCTTTTATAATGAAACCCAAGTGGCTGGCGACGACGATGGCAATTGTGTTAGAGTCGGGGAAGCCCTGAGAACCTTGAATAAGTTTCTCACCCCTTTCCTCTTTCCCGTGTCGCCACCAGACGGGAATGATGCGATCGTTCGTGATCTACGTTGAGGCGAGGCGTAGGAATCACGTCACCTAGATAGGTCAGAAGGTCAGCGGAAGCATGAAGACTAGTCTAGCTTTGCTAATACCTTGTTTTGCATTAGTTAAAAGTTATTTGGTGTAATTGATAACCCTAGATGTGCTTATATTTATAAGGACATCGTTGTTATGTTATGATTATGATATACTACTATAATTTATGTTATGATTATTCTATGGTTGTTATGATGACGTATATCTGGTTGTTATGTTTTACGTTTAATAATCGGTCTCTATGCGCATGCGCGGTTCGCATTTTAAATCTTAAATTCAAAAAGAAAAATTTAGTCGTATTTTTAGTACTCGTATTTTAAAGAAAGCCAAGTCAAGTTCTAAAACAAAGACGTCACCGCTAATAACTAGCCAAATGCGACTCGAGCGTATTAGGTGAAAGTTAGGGTGTTACATTAAGGATGAGGTCTAACTTATTTATCTCCTGATAGGTCGCTTCCTTGTGATCAACCAACAACAAGTGACTAAAAACAAATGAGAATATTGTACGTGGCAATAGAGGGAGTACATGTTGATTCCCTCTTCATATCACAAAATAAGGACTAACACTATCAGCAAGACCATTGAACAAGTAAGCACCTATCAATGCATTATAAGTACTAGTTGTTTTAATACCTTTGTCTTCAGCCTCATTGAAGAGATCAATAGCAATATCAATATTCTACTACCTACTTATAGCTTTTATCCCCTTAGAATACTCATACGCACTAATGGGGTGTAATACCTAAGGTACATGTGTTCGTAGCAAGACCCATATGGCCTCAGGGTTCCCCAGGACGCACCCATGCTGCTAGGGAAACCCCAGAAGCATGAAAAACCAAGTAATGCAAAACTAGGAGTTGCTATCACCGCTATAGTGGTCAGGGTGAGCTTGGCAGAGTTTGGCACACTACTAACCACTATGGCAGTCAGGACCACTATAGTCGTCCCATGTTGTACATGAGGGAGCTGGAATGCTTTGACCGCTATAGTGGTCATAGACCGCTAGCGATGCCCCCGATGCGAGAATAGTGCTAGAACAACGTTGTTTGGTTTAATGACACCCCACCTATATATACCCCCAAACTCGTTCTTTACCCCTATTGAACCCTAGTAGCTCTCCCCCTCCTTCCTACTTTTTCACTCTCATTCTTTTTACCGTAGCTCACCCAAGCTCCAAGGTAAGGATTTATCCATGTTTTATGTTAGATTTCTCTTCCCCTTTCCATGTTCTAGAGTTTGGGTGTTAAGAGTTATCATTGTTGTCAAGTGGGGTCTCTAATGTTGTTAGAGTTGTTTTAAAGTTATCTAGATGTTATTAGATATTGATCATGAGTCTATATTGCTTTATGACAGTTGTTGATATCATTCCAAGCTCTCAAGGTTAAGTTGGTGGTGCCCACATACTCCTAGTGAGTGGATTCAAACTCATGACCTTATTTTCTTGACATTATGAGTATGTTATGCATTATGATTTCTAACTATGAGATTAATGATGAAAGTATGAATAAATATGATTTTGCCAAGTGATGCCAAGATAGCAAAAATTGTGATCTATGATGATAGCATGAAAAAAATATGTTTTAGAAAACCATGAGACCATGATTAGACTGTTGAATGCCATGAAAAATGTTTTATATGTTTTGGAAGAGATTCGTTAGAAAACATATGATCTAGGTTACTAAAGTTGTTGAACATGTGTTCATGAATTTTTGATATTTTTATGTATTCAAGTCTTGAGATTTTAGAATATGCTTTTACAGTACCAAGTTAAATTATTTTGGAAAAAGGTTGGATAGAGTATGATTTGGCTTTTGAGCACGTATGTTATTATGATTTAGAGTTTTTATGATTATAAACCCCATTTATTTTAAAGTATGATATTAGAGTTATCAAGTTATGAAAATATACTAGCTTGAGATATAAATTTAGAACTTTAGCTTATTAGTACAAAGAAGTATGGAATTTCAGGATGATTTATAACAGAATACATACTCTGGGCTTGAAATCAAAATGCCTATAAGCTGGTGATCCTTTGCGCATAATTTCACAGCCATGGTTATGCTAAAGTCAGATTATTAGAGTTACACGAATCTAGAGCTCTCAGAGTACTAAGAGTTTTAAGTGTTTTCAAATCTAAATGGATTTTGTTAAACTAGTTTAGGCGGTGGATATAGAGAAACAAACAATTAGTTAACGACTGAAAGATTGTTAAACTTGTACCAAGTTGTCTGCTAAAGGACAATATTGCCCAGGAGATTAGAGAAAAATAGGACTTAGTTAGGTGCCCACAACTTGTCCAAGGAGGGGCATGGTTCACCAAGGACCATCAGAGATATAGAGATAGCTATTATTATTATGCATATATTTATCATGTTCAACAAATAGTTTCTAAATTACTAATCAATCATGAAATCATAAAATGATTTCATAATTGATTAGTAATTTAGAAATGCTTGCTTATGAACCTTGGAATGAAAAGTGTTTTCCTAGCTAGCTATGTATGTAAATATAAAATGATTTATGATTGCTGCATGTATATAGTATTATGCACATTTCATGGTTGTCCCATGTGGGTGATGGGTGAGAATCCACTCATTGAGTCCGTTGACTCACCCTTCTCTTCCTCCTCAAGTTGCAGGTATAGATATAGTTTACCGATCTAGTAGCCATAGGTGTTCAGTGGTGAGCTTTACTTTGCAGGAAGGTTTAGATTAGAATTATGTTAGAGTAGAGTGCTCTAGTAGCTATGCAGACAAGATTTGAGCCATGTGTGTATTTTTAGATATTATAGTTATTTACAAAGTTTATGCATTTCCCTATATGTTTTAGAAATCAAGTATGAATTTGAAATGTAAACTATGACTAAAGATTCATGTAACCAGCTAGAGATGTGTTTACGATTCAATTTTCAAGTATTAAGCGGATTTTCAGATTTAAGATTAATATTATATGATGAAACAGTTTATGATTTCATGATCGCAATTGGTTAAGATGTTTTCAAAGCTTGAATATTAAATACTTTTAGCTTTTATGAATTTAAATATTATGTTTTAAATAGAGAAATAGTTGTTGATTTAGAAGAAAATCATATTTTAAGTATAATATTATGATCAATTGTGCATTTAGAGAGTCATGTCTCCAGAAAGCTTACGTGGGAATGAGATTCCTCATGTGGGGATGAGATTCCGCATGTCAGTCATATTCTCAAATTGGGTCGTGACATGGAGGTGCCATCACTGGAAACTTTCCTCCTCTAAATAAACACATGAATGATGACCAACATAACCTAACAAAATAGGAGTTACTTTAAGCACAACCAATACATTCATTAGAGTTTATTATATAAAAAAAATGGGTTTTCAATAGAACATTAGTTTTGGTATTTTTATAAACGTTTGGATAATATTCTTATAAAATAAAATAGTTTAACTTTGATGCCCTTACAAGGTAAAGAAATCATCCAAGTCAAACTATCCCATTTGGATGACTCTTTACCTAGTGCGTACAAAACTCAACTACTTTTGTTAATGTGACAATATATAATTGAATGTCATTTTTTACACTATCAGTGCATACTAATTAAACTCTAGAAATAAATCATGAAACAATGAATTTTTGGCCTATGAAACAATCAATTACAAAGTACTATCTGAAAATTGTTTTTCTTTTCAAGTTTATCTAACCGTATCCAACTTCTAATTACAAGGCCCAAATTGGGAAAATTTGGAAAATACCTCAAGAGTCAATGAAGGGCATGAATCTAACAAATTCAAGAGCTCGAGCAAGATGGATCTAGATGGGTGAGATTTTATAAGAGATTCAGAATTGTCATCAAGGATTTTGAGGACCATGGAAGAGTTTGATGCTTCATGAACCAACTGGGTCCTAAAAATGGAAGCTTTATTGGTGAGATTGTCTTTTAGTGGGGTCCTAAGTTTTGTGATGATGTAGAAAATCTCTTAGTTTTTTCTGATTAAATTTTGTTTATCTTTTTTGAATTAAAACATCTCTTAACCCAAGCTTGATTTTTCATAGAAATCTCCAAACACCATAAGCATGAAAAACATAGTCCTGTTAATGGCTCTTCTACATGCCTTCATTCTTTTGCATCAACAAACCTTCTAAAATTTTATTAGTTGTCGCCCAAGTGAACGTGAGCTAGAAAAGGCTAAACACAAACACAAGCAAACTTTTTAACCAAAAAAAAAAAAAAACACAAGTAAAGGCATATGCCATGTGGTGCGTGCGATTACCTTGTGTATGCGTAGAGTTGCATATATGGGCCACAATCCGAGCCAATTCATTTATCTTGCAATATACACGAAAATACATTAGAAAAGTTTTAATCTGTCAATTCGTGGATTTTTTTTTATCCGTACTTGTTGATTCATAGGGCTAAATGGGTTTGGCCGTGGATTGCAAACTAACCCACTAACTTGCATAATTTTTTTTAGCTTAAAATATAAAGGAAATTACAAAGACCTCCTTGGTGATCCATCAATACTACACCTAAATCCTTCTAGATTTTAATTTGATAGCTACCTTCTTTAATTTATTTAATCTCATTACAAAAGCCTCCCTTATCCCTAAATTATATTTTTTAATATTAAAAATATATGAAATGACTACTTTACCCTTACTAATTTATTTAATTTCTTTTCCATCCTATTTATCTCCAATCCACATCCAAATCCTACTTAGAAATCCATCTCCATGTCATGTTCATCTACCAGAAAGCTAGCTATAAAAATGGTTGGCCAGAACTACCTAGGCTTGGGAATTAGATCCTAAACAAGTAAACATGGAATAAAAATGACGGAAAAACACAAATTTTAGAACACAGCAACATTGCAATGAGTCTCCTACTTGCTTTCATTGTCGTCGCAACAATAACATCATTGCCATCTTCCACCAGGAACCAATGCGTCCTCCTCCTCCTCCACAGTCATGCCATCCATTGTGCACCCTCTTCCCTCACTGTGTTGTTGTCGCGTCGCCACTATGTCTCCATTGTGCTCATGACTTCTTGTGGCTCCGCCTTGTTCTAGTCACCCTTTAGCCTTTATTTCCAAACTAAAACCTTAAAGCTATGATTGAGAGTTTTATAAAAGATAGAAGGGAAAGGTTATTAATGGAGTATAGAAGAAATGTCAGGAGTGGAGTGAATGGTGAGGGTCATAAGCTATTTGGGAGTTTATAATATAAGTGAGTGGAATGGAAAAGTGTATAAATTCCCTTGTCCAATTTTGCCCTTTTTACTTTGTGAGTGTATTTTTCATATGTGAGAGATTACAAAATGTCAAAATAGTAAAACCATTGCATCAAATTCATGTGCCATCACCGGCCCTAATTTGGAGGTCAAGAAACACATTGTAGAAGAAGGCTTGGAGTGGCTATGGTATCCCTCCTCCTCCATGCCTCTCCTTCCCCATTTAGCACTCTCAAACACATATTTTGGATTCATCGCTTCCCTTCCTTGCCACTCCCTCAATTTTTAATCTTCCAATCATAGCCTTAGAGTGGTGGCAGGGTTCCTACAGGCAGAAGATGACGGGTAAAATTGAAATTTCAAAAAATATGTCGAGAGATGGGCAAGTAGCGGCCCACAACTAGTCAACCACAACTAAGCCCAATTGAAGTCCGCCCAACTCAAGCAAATACACAATGCAGAGACTAAAGTAAGTTGCGGCCCACTCCTTTAAAATCTAGTCTTTTTATCTCGTTTTGATTTGAAAGAGAAGTTTGAGATGAAACCCTAGCAGAGCCCCCACTCTCATTCTCTTTCAGTATCTCTCTCGTCATCTCTCTACTGCCATAGTCAAAGTCTCATTCTCTCAACTCACAGCCTCCCTTCTTCACAAATTAGTGGAACCACAGATTTAAAGCCATTGGTCACTTTCTTCTCCCTTAACTCTCGGTCTCTACTCCCTCGGACTATCGGCCTCCTTCACTTCAGTCACACAGCGCCGCTCCGATTCGCCGGCGCCAGTGTCGTGCCGCCGTGTTGCCGCCGAGACAGACACCTCCGCCGCTGCTGAGTGCTGAGATCCCGACATCGTCTCGTCGCGACAGTTGCATTGCTTGTGGGTATTCTTTTTTTTTTTTTAATTCTGTCATGTTTTAATTTTTTTAATCATGTTTTTGTTTAGTTGAATCGGTTCCGAGATTGTGTATTTTTAAATTTTTTATACTGTCATTGTTTAGTTTAATTTTTTTTGGTTGTGTAGCCTCTGTTTCTTGGTTTTGATTTTTGTGATTTTTGTTCATTTGTAGCTTGAATTTTTTTTTTTTTCAAAAAAAGAGCAACGTGGACTGGTCCGGGATTTGCGGGCATATGGGGGCGGACGCCGAATAGACCAAAGTGGAGTCCATTAATGAAACGGACCTGTCCAGTCCGACCCGTTTAAATCTCATGCAGCAACAATGAAGCGAGTGTGGAGGTTCTCTTTAGACGCTGCAGCACAAGCCGAGTTCTTGTGCTTCTTCCCTTCCCATGGAATCCCAAACCCCAAACCTATTATTACCCCCTTCACCACCACGCTCAGAACTTCACCCTCCTACGCCTTCACGCGCCAAAGCTGCACCCTCCCTCCTCGCAAGCTCTCCGACATCGTTTCCTTATTCACCGAGAAACCACCGCTAAAAGACGATCTCACTAACAAAGCTTCTATTTTGAGGACCCAGTTGATTCATGAAGCATCGGACTCCGTCAGGATCCTCAAGATCCTTGACGACAATTCTGAATTTCTGATGGAATCTCACCTATCTGGATCCGGCTTGCTTGAACTCTTGAATCAGTTAGATTCACGCCCTTCATTGGCCCTTGAGGTAATTTTGCAGATTTTCTCAATGTGATTGTTCATGTTGTCAAAAAAAATCTTAGGATAGTGCTCTAGAATTGGTTTTATTGCAAGCAAAAAGTTCATTATTTTATAATTTATTTTTTAAATTTTAATTTGTATTGTCATCTATTATTCGATCATATATTGTCACATTAGAAAAAATGGTTAAGTAATGCAAATGGGATGATTTTAATTGGATGACAGTGAAAAAATCAATACATAGAAATTAAACTCATTTTTATATTATTCAAACAGTTTATAAAATTTTGAGAAGTAATGTTTTGTTGAAAAACTATTTATTTTTTACATAATAATAAACTCTAATGGATTTATTGGTTGTGTTGAAAGTAACTCCTATTTTGTTATTGGATTATGTTGGCCATCATTCAGGTTTTTAATTGGAGGAGAAAGGTTTCTAGTTACAGCTCCCCCATGAGTGCATATGAGTATTCTAAGGGGATAAAAGCTGCGGGTAAACTTTGCAATATTGATCTTGCTATTGAGCTCTTTAAGGAGGCTGAAGACAAGGGTATTAAAACTACTAGTACTTACAATGCACTGATGGGTGCTTACATGTTCAATGGTCTTGCCGATAGGTGCCAGTCATTGTTTTGTGATATGAAGAGGGAAGCAACCTGCACTCCTTCCATTGCCACGTACAATATTCTCATATCTGTTTTTGGTCGCTTGTTGCTGGTTGATCACATGGAAGCGACCTACCAGGAGACAAACAAGTTAGATCTCACCCATAATATAAAAACTTATAATCATTTGATTGCTGGATATATATCGGCTTGGATGTGGGATGATATGGAGAAAGTTTTTCAAATGTTGAAGGCAGGACCTGTCGCTCCTAACTTAAAAACCTTCCTACTAATGCTTCGAGGCTATGCGCTTTCAAATAATCTGGAGAAGATGGAAGAGACGTATTCTTTGGTAAGGGATCATGTAAATGAAAAACAGATTCCATTGATCAGGTCTATGATATGTGCGTATTGTAAAAGTTCTGATGCAGATAGAATTAAGAAGATAGAGGTATTGTTGAAGCTTATTCCACAAGAAGAGTACAGGCCATGGTTGAACGTGTTGTTGATTAGGCTCTATGCCCAAGAGGACTGGTTAGAGGAAATGGAGAACGCAATAAATGAGGCATTTGAGCACAGAACCCTTGTAACCACCCGAGGTATTATGAAATGCATAATTGCAAGTTATTATCGATGCAATGCAGTAGAAAAGCTGGTAACGTTTGTGAAACGTGCTGAATGTGCTGGATGGAAAATCTGCCGCTCCTTATATCATTGTAAGCTGGTCATGTATGGATCACAACAGCGTCTTGAGGAAATGCAGTGTGTCCTTAATGAGATGGAATGTCTTAACCTTGATTGCACAAAAAAAACATTGTGGATAATGTATAGAGCTTACTTGAGCTGTGGTAAGAGATCCATGGTTTTGAAAATATTGGGACAAATGTTCAAGCATGGTTATGAAGTCCCATTGGATGCATTTCCATCATAAAATATATTGTCTTGCGTATAGCCTGTTTCAGCTACTGTAGGCACATTGATTCAGCAGATAAATGTGAAGATGTTCATTACACTTGAAAGAAATAGAACTTATCTACTATTTCTAGAGAAGGCACATGCAGCACACTGAATATCTTCTATGATGAGAAAGCAGTCAAGGAAGTTCTACACCTGTGGTTGCACATAGTTGTAATATTAGAAAAATAAAAATCGAAGTGCAATGGACATCTTCAGTGGCTTGCCAGCGAAATAATCTGTAGGTATGCTTCTTTTCTTGAGGTTTCTTTTTAAGAAAATTCTTATTTGCAAGGATTGCTTGTTTTATCTCCCATGTCTCTTGTCCTTGGTGATTTCTTAAAAATTCTAATCAAAACCCATAGATTACAAATTAGTAAGTGAATATAAGAGACAAATTATCCTTACTAATTTGAGAATTCCTAAATCCTGAATTCCCAATGATAAGTAATAATAGTAAGTCATATTGTTTTGATCATTTGCATGTGTGGATGGCACTCAACCATTCATAAGTCAGCTGTTCATCACTCTGACTCTATATGTTGCCATAATACTGAAGGCATTTGTTCATTTTAAGATGCATGGTTATGTCTGTTTAAGGTGACATTCAATTTGAAGCAATACTTTACTATGACATCTAGATAATTTAGCTTTGACTATTTAACCCTCTGATGATAACTTGGCTTCAACAATTCACAGGATCTTTGTTTTGCTACATTCTTCTAATCAACATCCCTTGTGCCAAGTCTAAGCAAGCCGCTTCTGCCCCATCTACACCTTCGCCGCCCTCGAAGAATTTCTAGAGGTTCCAACCCTTTCAATTAAAATCAACTCTTTCTATTACATTTTTGTTTAGTGAAGCTGTTAATTTCTTTCATGTTGATTTTGTTTTTACGTGGTTCATGTGTTATATTACTCCACTACCTTCTAACTTTTCTCTTCATCCCTTTCTCCAGTCATGGGTAATCACAGTTGTTTTATCAAATGCTTCATCTCGTTATTATTAATTGCGCAAGTACATGGTAATGAAAATTGTGTTATGCTGATCTAATTTATTTTTCTTTCTTCTAGGTTGAATATTGAATGCTTGGTATCAGGAAAGAGCAAGGTCGGAAGCAAGATAAATTGTCCACTTTCTTCTGATTTTTGCTACTTATATAGAATCATTCTATTACCCAAATGTATTAGTTTTCAATTCAATTGAAAATGCTATGTATTGATATGTAATTTCTATTCCTCTCTAGTTCTGCCCTATTTCTGAGGACCGGGAACAATTTGTGTTGGTGAGCATACACGGGTTTGGGTGATTCACGAGTTTATACGTGGATGAACGGGGCTTGAGTTAAAACAATAAATCACTTTTTTTTTTTTAATGATGGCTTCTATTGGGTGCATGTGCTTATGCTCTGTGTGCGCGCGTGCACAAATGACCATGAGTGTATTTGCTTTTTTGTTTTGATAGCTGGTTAAAGTTTCTGTATTTTATTGCATAATGTGAAGGTGCTGGAAATTTTTGTTGGATAAGCATGGTTCTGTATTAAGTTATTGCAAGCGAAAGATTATCACAAGCAAATCTGTTTTGATATGACAATATCATGTGCAAGAGACAAGGATTTAGCTTTGACATGAGGAGCTATGAAACTAACAAGTGAGGAGTTTTGAATTTGCAAACTCAGAGGATATGGTGGTCGGGAAATTGGGCTTATGGTTTGTCTCTGTTTGAAGGGTGGGTGCTATGCCTTTTGTTTTCTATGATGCTATGTCTTCTCGATTTACTTTCAGACTCAGGATATGTGCGCCTATGTTTGCTTCTCGCATCCTTTTGTTGAGATTTTGTAATCAATTTAGCGGAAAAAAAATTAGGTTGACTTATTTATTGAAATGAGAGCATGGCGACAATGTGTTCTTCTACTGAACAATGATTTTTATTTAATACATTTATTTTTTATTTGTTTAAGTTTGATATATGTTTGTAGCTTCTGCGTAAAATGTGCATCAGAGTTGGGACTCTACAACTGTGGAGGAGCAGGCAAAGTTTACAAAGTGATGAAGCGGCAATGCATTCATCTTCCTTTGTTTCTCTGAAGAAGAGGTGGTTTGCGTCTTTATTTGGTTTTCACTTTTTTTTGTTTCCTTGTGTAAAAAATAACAATGAGGGACTGAATTTTTGGCTATATTTCAGTCATTAATTTTAATAACACATTCAGCAAAATCAACTTCATATCCCCATGTGTTGGAAGTGGAAATGTGTGAACCTTATTTTCAACCCCTGAATCCAACGAGTCCAAAATTCAGTTCTTACCAACTAATTATTTGAATTTATATATCATTAGTACACTTTTAAGTGACTCTTTTATCCATTTTATTGTTTTTCATTTAGAGCCTTTTTTCCCTAAATTCCTGCCTATGAGGAACAAGCTTTTTGTCTATGGTATATCTTAATTTGGACCTTTCTAAAACAAATGGATAGAAAGGATGGAAGTTGTTATAGATAGAGATCTTATTGTATTCAAAATTCGAATTTCTCAAAAAATTCCTTTTACTTCTTTGAGCTCTGGTCTATGCTTATTGGCATGTTTCCCTGAGTTTAGCCGAAATCATATTAAATCTAGATGCTTGAGCATGTCGCTCCTTTGAGATTGTGGGATGGTGCTAGACGTTTATATGAAAGTTGTTAACAGGCTTGCATAAGTAATTTGCTTTCGAGGATGAGAATCTGCTACAGCAATTTGATACTGGTTCTAAATAGGAAGCATATCTCATATAGTTGGGACTGACTGCAAAGTGCATGCGTAACAAAGGTGGAAATGGTTGGATGCAGTGATATTTCGGCTTATTCAATGGGGAGTAATGATTTCAAACAGAGAAATTATTCACCTAAAATCGTGGTGGGATTCTGCTGATTTTTTGGAATAAGATGTTCATTGCTGTTACCTCTTTGTATTTGGTGGTGCCGAACTTTATCTGCGGCAATGTGCAGCATTAGGGTGTGGAGGGTATTGGCTTATTCAAAGATATTGTTTGATCAAAGTCATTGTTTTGTTTAGTTCGGGTGTGGAATAGGTTTGTAAGGGGTGATGGCTGTGCTTCATGTCCTTTTTCCGTCTGTGACACTTTGTGTGGCTAAATGCCGTTGACAATCCTCTAAGTTGGAGGATTATTTTTGGCTAAATAATTATTAAACAGAGAAGGAATGCGAGAATAGTCAGATTTTAATTTTGATGCTGTGTACAATTTTTTCATATTACTATTCAATCAAAATTTTACATTTGAATGATCTTTTAAGTAGTAAGTTTGAGATTAACTGATTTGCAATATATGATTGAATGATGATATAAGTTTTTTTTTTAATACTATCAGTGTATAAAAATTAAATATATTAAATAATTATTTTTACCATAATTTCTTTAAAATTATATATTAATTTTGTTTTGTGACTTTTTTTAACCTTAAATCTATTTTTAAATTGTCTATAATTTAAAAAATACATTAAAATCGATACTTTCATATTGTACAGTATTTAACAAACTTTTTGAAAAAAATACTTTTATAATAATACTGAAAAATAATATCTTAAGATGTTCATTTATCATATTAAAATAGTTACTATTTATATATTTTATGAATTTTATTTGAGTAGTCAGCTCTTCTATTTTTTAAATTCCAATAAACTAGAATGACCCAAAACCGTCTGTTAGATTAATATTAGAGTTTGATTTTGATTCATTGAAAATATAAAATTTTTTTTACATTGTTATTTGATCAAAACCTCTTATTTGTATGCCTTTTAAGTAATGGGTACGAAATTAATCACCTTTGCCAATGTGGCTTTGTATGACCAGATGAAAATGTAATTTTTTTTTATACAGTTAGTGTATATAAATTAAACTCTTAATAATAATATTATTTTACATAATAGTACTAAAAGAGTATTGAGGATTAAAGTATAATAATGCCATATTGCTATACATTCCTAATAAATATTTTTTTCATGAAGGTGAGAAGGTTTCTTATGAGATTAAAAGTTTTACAGATATAAATTTTTGTTAATTTCAGCTATTTACAATAATTAAAGATGTCATATGTAATACCCAGCACACTAATTAGAATAATTTCCAAAAAATAAAAAATACAACTCGATAGGTACATTGTGCCTCTCAGTCATTAGTAGTTTATTACATAGATAGAAACAAAAAGTATTTAGTTTCACCTCCCTTCCATGAGTTGAAAATGTTATGTTTCACACTCTGATATAAACTCTTTTATCCTGTTTTAGATATGGATTTATGTATCCTATTACATTTTGGTTGAGAGAAGCTGATGTTATCAACGGAATTAGAAGATGTGATTTTATTTTTGTTTAGGTGTTTCAATGAAGCAATGTATGGTTTGGAAAGAGTTGCACTTTAAAAATTTTTATTGTCACTTTCTTACACTTTAGAAAATTATTTTATAAAGTTTAGAAAGAGTTTCAATTTTCAAAAGATACCTTTCCACTTATTTTTTAACTTTGCTTGCTGATTAAATTCTCAAATTGAAAGTTTACAAGACCACTGTCATAATTCATGTTTTGTGTAATATTTGTACTGTGCACTTCTTTTAACTTTGTATAAAATAGAAAAGCTAACAAGCACTGATATTATGTGCTGTCGAATCTCAATTACTATATACTCACATTTTTCTCTTTTATTCAAAAGTAATTCTTTCACGGGTGTAAACTTTATGCATGGATATTTAATGTTATTCTCTATGGTCTTTTTTTTTTTCCAAGATATTGTGCGTAAAATTTTTGTTGGCACCTATGGCGTTTTTTACTTATATATTGTTTCTTATTTTTGAACTGTTAATGATACACGAGTTTAAATTGAACACCAAACCCCCCCCCCCCCATTTTAGGGCTTTTCTTGGACACAATGAATCAAGCTTAGTTAGAATATGCTGGTTTAGATATAGGATTAACCTAATAGTGATTGATAACTCTGATTGTGCTAACTTATTCTTTAGGATTGACAAGCTTGCTTATTGTTGAAGAGATACTTTTCTGATATGTTTAAGAAGATTATGAATGTGAGTTTCTACCTCAATGACATACTTTAAAATAACAATTTTCTTATTGTATTATGAAAGTTATAGTCTTATGTATTTTTTAGTCTCCACTAAAATGAAAAGTTATAGTATTTGATTGCAAACTGAGTACAATGAGAGGGTTTGTAATATAGAGTGATTCTTTATATGTCAGCTTCAACATATATCAATCGATTGATTAATTAAATCAATGCGTAATAAATACATATGGTCAATTTTTTTTATATCAAATGACTGATAACAAATATATTCTTTCCATGTAATTATATACTCCATCCCTTTTAGAGTATTTGTCCACTTTTAAACAACTTTATATTTTAAAATATTTGTCAATTTCGTATTTCAATAAAGTATTAATTTTGTTCTTCTAATACTATCCCTAATTAATTTCACATTTTCAAAGCATTCTATCTAATATTAGCCTTGAACATTATGCTATTAATTAATAAGGGATATATTAGTCCATTCACTATATTTTATTCCATAATCAATATCATTCACTATCTTTTTTAATATCTGTGTTTGATAAAAATTGACAAATATTTTGAAAGGGAGAGTATTTTCTACGAAAATATTGATCCAGTATATTTTACTAAAAAATATCTTTTTCTTTTAAAATATCATTTGTGTAAATAGAAATTATTAAAAAAAATCATTTATGAGTCTCAATTAGAATTTTTTAAAAAAAAATATATTTTCATGATCACAATTATGAATCATTTGTGCAATCACCCCACATTTTTTTAATTAGAAAGGTACATGTTTTATATTATTTTTTGTAAATAATGTACATGTTTTTATTTATAAAGAATTGTATTACGTACTAATCAATATCAATAAAAACGTGTACATTATGCTACAATTCTAGTACTAATTACTAATTATTATTATCGTGCTTCTCTCTATGTTTAATTTGATATTATTTTCGTGATTTACATATTTGAGTCAAATTGCATGCATTATATTCAAATTTTTGTTTTATGATAATATTATTGTTAATTGTTAATTTACATTGTTTTCAATTTTTGTTTGATTTGAAATTTAATATTTAAGATTAAAGAGATGGTTTTGGTTGATATTTTGCAGCTAATTTTGTAACGACTTCAATTTTTTGTATTGTTGTGATAAAATAATTAATTATGAATAATCTATAGGGATTTTAAAAATTCTGCAGATAAGTTTATGATTAAATTAATATGAGGAGTTTGTAAAAAAAAAAGAAAATTAATTTAATATTATTAAAAAATTAATATAATAATATTTTAATTGGAGATATAGAATGAGACCTTATAATTGGTATAATGACATAGATAAAATAAGTATAAGAGTAAATAGATATTTTAATCCGATAAAGTTTCTTTTATGTCCAATGGGGTACACAAAATAGTAATAATCGGTACATCAAATATTGAATCAGGTATAAATAATGGATATTATCAATTCAGATAATTTTTACTTATGACAATTAAATAAATATAAACATTTCTAATACAAAAACAAAGTAAATTGATCCGACAATAGACATACTCATTACTTGGTCTCCAAGTAGGTTTTTCTACATAAAGGAAAAAGAAAAATAAATAACATTTCCTCTCGGTTTCTCATAGAACCTCACGTTCCTTCTCCTTTCTTCATTCTTTTTCATTTCTTTCCTCTTCAAACTCTATGAAAGCTCCATATTCTTGAAGGTTATGCCTAAATAAACACTTAAACTTGTTCAAGAACACTTCCTCTACATCAAACTCAAGCCAAAGCCTTCTTTTTCCCTTTTCAAATATGTTCAAACAACAGCATAAATAGGTGCTAGAAAAGTGGGTTTGAGGCTTGAATTAGAAGAAAAACTAGAGAAAGTTTAGCTAAAAAGCTTAGAAGAAAGGAAGGAAAGATTCTATGTCTATTGCTTTGTGATTATTTGGCTTTTTGCTAATATAAACTCTTGAGATATGTTTGGAATTATGTGTATGAAATCAGAAATTTATTCTCAAGATTCATATATATGAGTTTTATAGTTCAAGAACACTTGTGGATTGATTGAATTAATATAAGAGATTTATTAAGTAAATGAAGAGATTTTGATTCATAGAAGAAAAAGCTTGAAGTTCATCTAAGAAACTTGGTTTATTTTCCTTGAAATTATAAGAATTACCACTTAAGGAGTTTTATAAATTTCTGATGATATGAAATCTCAAAAAAGATTAGCAACTTTCAGAAAAATCTCATGACGGTTAGATTTTCAGAAAAATCTCGTAACAATATCGCAGATTTTATAGAAAATTCTCATAATAGTTTAGTAGATTTTATGGAAAATCTCGTAAATGTTTAACTATTTTCTTTCAGAAAAATCTCATAAAAGTTTACAACTTTCCAGAAAATCTCATAACAGTTCTTCAGAAAAATCTCATAAAAAGTTCAATAGATTTTGATAAATCTCATAAGAATTCAAGAGATTTAAGAAAATCTCATAAGAATTCAGAAGATCTAAAGAGAATATCTCATAAGAAATTCAGGAAATTTTCAAGAGAAAAGTCTCACGTAATTTAGGAGACTTAAGAGAAATCTTATAAGAGTTAAGGAGATTTCAAGAAAATCTCAAAGTAGAAGTATGAGATACAAAACTATTAAGAAGAGATTTTACTTTATAATTAATAGATTTTCTAAATAAATGATAAAGTTTCATATAAAGAAAGAAACTGAAGAAATACGCCTTATGTAATATTAATTACTTAATGGTAAGCTCATGGATTCACGGGTGGTAATAGACGTGCTATGCCCTTGGAACTATATCATGTTGTAATCGCAAAGGCGTTATATCGTTATGAGAAAAGGGATGTACTAAGAAGAATAGAGAGGCTATTCAAATGAGATGTAGTAGACGTACTTCATTTAGTGAACTATATCAGGTTATAATGTGACGGCGTTACATCGATGTACAAAGAAGTATCTAGAAGAATCCTATGATTTCTACCATTAAGTTTATGTCTAACCAAGTTAAGTCACATGAAATAATAATACTAACTACATATCAATTGCTTGATTATAAGCTCATGGATTCACGTGTGATTTATATTCAGGTTGTAGTGCGAGGTACTACAACAAGTGAACTATATTAGGATGTAACATGAGGTGTTACATCACAGAAAGGCATCAGATAAGAAGTATATCAGGAATCCTATGAGTTATATTCTCAAGCCTAAAGTTCATAATAAGATTATGTCAAAGAAGAAATGAAACAAACAAACTAATTATTATGTACACAACAGAATATCGAGTAATTATCTTACGAATCCTATGATCTTTTTATTCTCAAGCATAAGTGTATTCATAATACTATGTTAACCAAGCAAATAAATAAGCAAGCTAGTTATTTCAAAAGAATCCAAAGACATATTAATTATTTTAATATCATGTCAGATATCACTGTGTAGTAGACTAGTATTTTTCCTCCAGGGAATCTTTGATTCTCATTCTTGTTATTATATTTTTACATAGATTGCTATGATGGTGATTATTTTGTGGAGATTCTCAACTGATATTAGCATCATGGTCCAAAGTTTAATGAACAGATGATAGAGAAGTTAGTCAACCTTTTTATTTTCTTTTTAGAGAATCCTAGTATACCCTACCTAAACTAGAGGGTTCCTATGTGGACAGGGTAAGGGTTTGACAGAGTTATATATGATGTTGCTTTATTGTTGGATAATACAATTATGTATTTTTGATATATTATTTATGTTCAAATTTAATGACTCAAAGAGAAAGGATTTTATGTTTGTCTAGAAAAGCAGGCTCATATGTAATACGTATATACTCCATCAAGGGCCAAGTAAGATAACAAGTAACAACTGCTCATTATAAGGTTATAGCTAAGCATAGCCTTATAGTGTGAAGGGTGTTAGATTCATGTCACATCCTCAAATTACATTCATATATGTTTACACTTTATGAATCAATTTTGATTTTATCTATTGAAATCACATAACAATCACATTTTATATTAGAATATCTATAATAATTGACTAATTTATAAGACGCATTTATGACTATGATTAATAAAATCTCTTATTATATATAATATAATTATAATATTTAAGGTTAAAGAGTTAATTTTAGTTGAAAACAATCACAATTTATATGACAATATATCTATAGTATATATATCGTCTTAATATATATATATATATATATATATATATATATATATATATATATATATATATATTGATTTTATCTAATTATCATTTGATTGAATGATGAAGAAGAGAACAATGTTATTTTTTTAATATTCAATAATTAATATTTTCATGAATTAATTTTAATTTTATTTGTCAAAATTATACCACAATCACAATTTATATCAATATAACTGCAACAATTGACTAATTTATATGTAGTATTTATGATTAAAAATTCTACCCATTTGTCATTGCAAAGTTGCGAAAAAAATCCCATGCAAATATTATCTTATTATATATTATAATTCAAAATATATATGTAGAAATTATAACTAAAATCATAATTTATATTATAATATTTATAATTAATTAATTGATAAGGATGTATTTTTTATTAATTTAATAATTAATTTATGACAACCAAAATTGTGATATTATATTGATATTCTAAATTTAAGTTTGACTATAATCATGGGATATTATTTTCTAAATGAAAGAATTAGAAACTAATTTAAAATTAGAATATAACTGATTCCCATTATACTTAACATCAACAAAATGTCAATTAATGATTTAGAGCTATTCATTACCGAATTACCAATACTTTTGTCTATTTGTCAACGTAAAAAGGTGGTAACAAATTTTTATACCCATTATTCTGCTATTATATATTACAGTAGATAATAAATAAAAATAGATAGATTTTTTATTATCATCATGAGCATCGCATGGTATGAATATTAATAATATAATGTTTAAGAATTAATCTGCTTACTGTTTTTAAACAAATTTGCTAACTTAATCTCATTTTTCAAGTAAAAAATCACTCAATCTCTAAACCAATATAATTATAAAATTAATAAAATTATATTGTTAAATATTTGTAAAAATAGTTTAAAATGTTTTACACTTTAATTTAATAATGTACCGTCACATAAACAAAGATATTTCAATCCCATATCCACTAATTAAATGGTCATCTAAATAAGATTATCTGATTAAATGACAGTGTAAAAAAAATTTTACACGATATATTAAAATTAAACTCTATTAAAAGTAAGAAAATAAATAAAAGAAAGAATATCCATATTATTGCTTAAAAAAAAATTAATATCATACCAAAGACCCAGCTACTCAACAATTTGAATATTTAGAGAGCATAGTTTTTCTTTTTTCCATTTTAGGCACTTGGTTTATCCCATATTAACCAAAACACCTAAACTAACGCTAACGCTGGAAGCTGCTTCTTCTGGGCCTTTTCTTCTTATCCTATCTTTCTAAATACATTCCTTTTTCTTCTCTTGGTTCCTGGCAGTTGCTACGTCGTGGAAAGGATCTGTTCAGTAAAACATTAAAATGCTACAACAGCTTATGCATATTTTCAGGAAGAAACAACAATTAAAAAGCAAAGACACTAGGGGAATAGAACGCGAGAAGAGCAGAGTCAGAGAAGGGGAGGAAATCAGAAGAAAGGAGTTGAAAACATTTCACTTTCTTACTCTCTCATCTGGATGCGTTAGCTTTTAGCTTGTCCAGGTTTGTTCAATTTGATTGTAAAAATGTGTTTCCATCACTTTTTCCTTCTTCCTATGATTCTTTAGACTTTGCTCAATGTTGGGTTTATTGCCTTGGATTGTTTTAAAAGCCCATTTGAAAAAAACAATAAAGAATAAGGCCCCTTTGATTACTGCATGTGATTATGTTAGGGATATGCAAATTTGTATCACTTTTAAAAAGGAAAAGACTGATCCTTCTTCTCTCTGTGTGTGGTGTTGTGCCGTATAGAGAAAGAAAAGAAAATTGAGTGTGCCATTTTTTTGAGAGTATGTTTTGTTTGAGTGAGTTTTTATTAGGTTGAGAAATTATTTTGTGAGATTTGGTGTATTGGGGTTTTGGATTTGTGAGAGATTGTTAGATTGATGATTGTATTTTTCCAAAATTAGTGGATTGATTTGTTGAGTTGTGGACGTAGGTATTATTGCGGAACCACGTTAAACATTTTGTGTAGTTCGTTTATTTTGCTTTGCCCTAACAGTGGTATAAGAGGGTTCTAATCCTGCTTCTGGTATTTTTTTTATGGCAAGGATGCAAGGTTCAATAGGCAAATTTGAGGTGAAGCTCCTTGATGGAAAAAATAATTTTAGTTTATGACAAAGTAATGTTAAAGATATTTTAGTGCAACAAGGATTGGTTAAAGCTTTAAATGGGAAAGAGAAAAAGCCTAACAAGATGACAAATGAAGAATGGGAAGAGATGGAGATGAAAGTTGTCAGTATGATTCGCCTATGTCTAGCACCTGAGGTAAAATTTAGTGTTCTGAATGAAACTTCCGATGTTGACTTATGGAAGAAATTAGAGAACATGTATATGTCAAAATCCCTTACCAACTGCCTATTTTTAAAGAAGGAATTATATTAGTTGAAGATGGATGTTGGTGCTGATATTAGAGATCATGTGAATTATTTTACAAGATTGGTTACACTGTTAGTTAGTATTGGTGTGAAAATTGATGATGAAGATAAAGCACTATTGTTATTATCATCTCTTCCAAATAATTATGACGGTGTAATAACCACATTGCTAGTTGGAAAATATACTTTGAAAGTTGATGATGTGATTGTTGTCTTATTATTAGAGAATGCAAAATTGAAAAGATCGAATAATCAACCCCAAGAAAGTGCCTTTGTTGTTAGAACTAGCTGTGGTAGAAGCATGTCTCGTGGCGGTAATTTTGGTAGAGATAATTCAAGATTAGGCTCCTATCAAAATCGAACTATAAAGATAAACAATGTTATTATTGTCATGAGATGGGTCATACTAAATTTTATTGCAGGAAATTGAAAGCGATATGGAAGAATTTGAAAGGAGTAAAGGAAAAGGAAAAGAGAAGTTTGAAGATGTTACCATTATAGAAGATTATGCCAATTATGAAACCAATGTGATGATGGTTGAAGAGGAAAGGTGTTTATAGTGATTGTTGGCTTTTAGATTCTGCATGTTCTAATCATGTTTGTTGCAAGAAGGGATGGTTTGATACTTATTATGCTTGTGATGATGAGGTTGTGAGATTGGCTAATGAGGATTGCTTTGATATTGTTGGAAAGGGTACTATGAAAATTAAAATGCATAATGGTTGTGTGCGAACACTTGGTGATGTGAGGTAATACCTGCACTTGGAAGAAATTTGATTTCTTTGGGTAGACTTGATGGTTTGGGCTATGGACATTCTTTAGAGATGGAGTAATGCAAGTTACCAGAGGAACTTTGAAGATAATGAAGGGTAAGAAGACTCCTGGTAACTTGTATAAGTTAATGGGAGACTGTTGTGAATAAAGGCAATGACCAAGTATATAGGAATGCGAGAAGACAAAGCAAGTGCTAAAGAAAAAGTTAACATTTGCTAGTCCTTTGACAAGGCCTTCTGGCTATTTTCCTGACATATACAATTTGTCCCAATCGCAAGGCAAGATGGAGATTTGTTGGGTTTATTGCCTTGGATTGTTTTTAAAGCCTACTTGAAAAATAAAAAATAAAAAGGCCCCTTTGGTTACTGCACATGACTATGTTAGGGATATGCAAGTTTGTATCACTTTTAAAAAGGAAAAGGTTTCTCCTTATTCTCTCTATGTGTGGTGTTGCACCGTATTGGGAGAAAGAAAAGAAAATTGAGTGTGTGCCATTTTTATGAGAGAGTGTGTTTTGTTTGAGTGAGTTTTTATTAGGTGAAGAAATTATTTTGTGAGATTGGGTGTATTGGGGTTTTGGGTTTGTGAGAGATTGTTAGATTGGTGATTGTATTTTTCCTAGAAAATTAGTGGATTGATTTGTTGAGTTATGGACATAGGCATTATTTGCGAACAATGTTAAACATTTTGTGTAGTTTGTTTATTTTGGTTCTATTCTAACACTCAAGGACATTTTCATTTAGTATATATTTCTAATCTCTGTGGTTATATGCCTGTCATGCACAACTTTACTTTTTTGGGTTGCAATTTCAAGCTTGAGTCTTGTATGAACACTAGTTTGTGTGTTGATTGTGTTTGTTGGAGCATAATAATAGGCCTTTTGGGTCCTCTCTAGGAGGTGTGGCTTGAAGATTATTTGCAAATGCTAGAGTAGAATGAAGGCCTTTTGGGTGCTTTCTAGGAGGTGTGGCCCAAGGATTATTTGCAAATGCTAATAATACATGCTTGATGGTTGTTAGTCTCTTATGTTATGGCTACTGTTGTGTTGTGTGGTGTTGGTCTCTTTATCCATTTTTATGAGTTTATGTCTCTTTTTTCAGCATACTAAGATAAAAACTTTAAAGTTTCTTCAATCTCACAATGAATGATTGTGAATTTGGAATTAACTCTAATAGGTAAGATGTTACTTTATCTTTTAATTTAATTTTTTCATGCCTTATATAAAAAGTTTCCCTTACATTTGTTTTCATAGTGAAAACTCAAAGAGAACTAGGAGTATTCCTAAAGAAAGATGTGTAGGAAGCAACTCCAAAATTTGTAACGCCCCGATTTTTTTTCTATTGAGTACAAATGACCAAAATGCCCTGAGGTCATTTTTACCGAATTTAGGAAAGACCAGTCCTCGAATGGGTCAACTCAATGTTTGAAGGGGATTATAACTGTTATGTTTGATATCCGAGGTGAAAATCTCGTTTTCAAACTTTCGGCTCAAAATGACCAAAATACCCTCTGTGTTTACACGGGTAAAGGTGCCGTTTGAGCCAAACTTTTGGAAGTTTGGAATGATGTTTATGAGTGGTTTTGATGTTTAGTTGCCTGGAGGTCCCAGTTTTAGTGCAAAATTACCATTTTGCCCCTAGAACAGTGTACAGTGAGCCTAATGACGTAATTAAGCAAACCTAAGCAATATTAGGCTCTAATCGAAGATTAATTTATTTTGATAATTAATCTAGAGTCAAAATAATTTATTAAGGTTAATTAGAACCTAAGATTGCTTAGTTAAACTCTAATTGCATTCTTTAATTCAAGATTCCTAGTCATGGAATCTTGAATAGTATTTTCTCTCCAATTCCTTAAATTAAGGAATTGTGCCATACCTCATTTGACTAAAAAATGATTTTAAATTGTTAATCTAGCAAGATCACTCTCCTAATCAAGTCTTGACAACCTTAATTAACCATTACCTCACCTAAACACTTTCTTACAAACTCCTAATCAAAACCTTAATCAAAGAAACACCTAAACACATCATTAAACCACAATTACATGAACAAATTCTCCTCCCCTTGGCTAAAATGGCCGAATCCTCCCCAATTGTGTCACATGTTGATTTTTTTCACTCAAAGGCCATGCCTTAAGCCATACTTGACCATACCTTGCCATGCTTGAACCCATACCCATCAAAGAGATATTTTCCTCCCCAAAGCCAAGAAGGCCGTCCATCCTCCTTGTCAGCCTCCATGTTGCAAAATTTCTATAAATACCAAGCTTTGAAGAACTTGGTTACACTTTAGATCATTTGCCAAGTTTAGCTTTCTTGCATTTTCTTTCATTTCTCTCAAATTCTCTTCATCTTGTTCTTCTTCTTCCTCCCTCAAAGAAACCTTCCACCACCACAAACAACCTTAAACCACCACTCCCTCACCTCAAACCACCTCTCAAACACTTAAACTTTCCATTTCCAAGCTTGCTTTCAAGGAAAAATCATCTTCCTTGAGCTTCCCCTTGGCCGAACCTCCTCCATTCAAGAGAAGATTTTGTCTTCTCATTTCTTCAAGATCAAGCTTTCTTTCATTTCTTTCAAGACTTCCTTAGGTAGGGGTTTTGTTTCAAAGTTTTACTTGTTTTCTTCAAGAAAAGTTCTAGTTTTCTCTTGGTTCAAAACTCTTTTTCTTCTTCTTTTCTTTTCGGCCTTGAGCCTTTTCATGAGAAAACTTTAGCTTGATGATGAGGTTTCAAGATAATGGCTTGTTGTTGTCATGTGAGAAACCTCTAAAGCTTGAAAAACTTGGTCTTGGACCATACATGCTTTTGGTTTTCCTTTCCTTTCCTTGCTCAAGTTTTGGTTTTCTTTCTTCCTTTCCTTATGATTTCGGTTTCCTTTCCTTTATTTGAACAAAGTTTGCTAAAAATGTTAAGTAGATCACAAAAGTTTTGTTAAGAAAATTAATCATATGTTTTCAAAGAGCTCTAAGCTTACCCTTGCCAACCTTAAAGTTGGTCGGCCGTTCTAAGAGTTTTACTCTAGATTGAAGCCCATGAGCAATAAAATAAAGAATATGACTTAGTTCTTTGTATGTTTGTTTAGACAAAGTGTTGAGTTTTGTGTCCATTTTCTTGAGCTTGATGATGAAGTTCAAAACCAAAGGCTTCTTTGAAGACTTGGTGCTAAGAACTCTAAAGCTCACTTTATGTTGTTAAGATACATATTGGGTTAAGGTTATAATGTTCCTCTAAAGTCTTGTAAGAGCTCTAGTTAAGATAAAATGAGTTGCATTCATGTTTATGTTTATGCCTTGCATAGCATGTTTATTTTGATGCCATCACTAAACTCTCAAGAATAACTAAATGAACTTGCATTATCATGTTTAAATTTCCAAGCTTGCATTTCATGTTTATATTTCAAGTCATCACTTAATCTTTAAAGATAATAATGAGGTTGCATCTCATATTTATTTTATGCTCTCACTTTATTTTCTAATGAAGAGTAAAATAAGTGCATAGCATGTTTAAGTTTATGCCATCACTTAAATATCCTAGAGCTCAAAGACTTGCCCAAGTATCTTACATAAAGTTTTAGAAAATGGAGGCATTTCAAGAATGCCATTTCGGCCTTGTGATGATGATGATGGACTTGAGATGAGTTCATCTAATCATAAGTGCCCATAGTCTAAGTCTTGGAATTTTTCTAAGCTTAGGTGTACTTAAAGAACTTTATGAACAAAGTTTTATGTTTTAAATCTATTCCTTGAGCTAAATAATTTAGCTACTGACCTTACCCATTTTTATATGATTTTAATGAGATTAATTGGTTTCTAAAAGAGTTTTGAGTTCCTAAAATGATTCCAAGAGAAACTAGCAACTTATATGCATTTAAATCATGAGATTATGTGATTATATGATGCTTGTATTTTTGGTTCTGCCTTGTGCACTTGGCCACTGTATAAATTCTGTTTTATGGTGTTAAAATGTGTAAAATTATGTTTGAGTGAAGCAAGGAACGATTTAGGGAAGTTAGGAAAGAACAAGTAACTAGAAAGGACTTAAAATGAGAATTCTAGAACACTTAGATGCACAAATTGTAAATTCTGTTCCAGCATAATTGGACTTAAGAAAAATGGTTTATAATTAGTGGATATGTGTAGGAATCCCTCATAATTGGTTTAGGAGTTGATTATAGAGCCTTAGGCGAAGACGGAACTTAGAAAGGGTCAAAGGAGATTCTAGGACCCCAATCATATGATAAAATTCTGCCCAAAGTGATGTGCTGTTTGGTTATGTTAGTAAGCATAAACATTAGAGGAAATTATAGGTAATGATCCCTTAGGTGAAATAAAGATCCATAATGAAAGTTAGGATAATTAGAACATAAGTTTAAGACCCGTAAGGGCCAAAGCATAAGACACCATGAGATAGGAGGTGTGATGTGAGAATGAGACCGAGTGGGTATACTTATGATGATGTGAATATGTTAATGCCATGAACATGAGACTATATGTGTATTTGTGACATGTTGTTGATAATGTGGTATGCTATGCTTAAGATGCATGAGAATGTGAATATGAATGAGTTAGGAGGGTATGCTCCTATGATTAAGAGATTTATTGATTGAGAAATTTCATGAGAACAACATGTGTGATTTGAGTTATGTGGCATGACTCAAATTTGAGGAAATTCGGAGTATAGTCGTTATGCTGAATTTCCATCAAATTTGAGGGACTTGAGAAAGTTTTGAAAAGAAAGATTTTATATGTGACATGCCGAGACGCATTTCTCCTGCTACGGTGAGGAGAAAGGAAACCGTGGGGGTATGGTCGTGGAGCCATATCGAAGCGGACAATGTCACTGGTCTTAACCAGATGATGCATTTCGCAGAAGACGTACTTCTCCTGCTACGGTGAGGAGAAGGTAAAACCGTGAGGGCATCGACATTAGCCTCCAAAGCGGACAAAGTCACTGGTCTTAACCAGTTGATGCGTTTCGAGAAGGAAGAAAGTCCCATGATGGGTGATTCCTTAGGTCCCCTGCCGTACTCTTGGAGTCGGGTTATTATTTTTATGATTATGATTCGCTTATCAAGAGGATAAGTAAGAACTAGTGACGACTAGTTAAGGTATGAGCTCATAGCCTAGTATCAGGGTCGGTTACTATTTTTACATACCATGATGTCACAAGTTTGAGAAATGAGAAAAGATGTGAAGCATTTTGCTTATGAAAGAGAAAGTTGATTATGAGAAGTTACATGCCACTTATATGTGAATTAATTATTGATGATATGTTTTATTGTTTTGCATAAAGTATTGCCATGCATTCATGTTTTATGCTGCATACATGCATTAAGATTCATCATAAAAGACACGGACCTTGGATAATTATCTTTTATGAAAACCTCATAATGAACCTTTGCATGTTTAACCTTTTTATAATAAACCCAAGGTTCCTGGGACGTAAACGATGACACTAGGATAGAGGTTTCCCTGAGATTCTTTAGCAAGATTCTCACCCTCTCTTCTTTTTCCGTTACGTCTTCAGATTCCGATGGCGTCGTTCGTGATTTTTGTTGATACGCCCGTGTGGGAGGTGCACTACGATCCAGATCATCAGTCTTACCATTTGAGGGTCGTTGTGCCGTGCGCATTTTTGCATACATGGGACGCCCATTTGCATTTCCGGTCTCCAGCTTTCATTTCACCCGACCTCTCCCTACCGCGATTTGATCTTTGAGAGGACGCGACCCCGTGACGAGAAGACCGTCATGCCCGACCTTCGTCTTCGCAATGCGCTCCTATCCGAGTACGTTCCCCTCATACTTCATTGTGGGAGGGACCTCGAGGATTCCCGGCAACCCTATTCGAGGTTCTGCCCTGGTGCCTATGGACGTCGGTAGGGTAAGAGACCCGGTCACTCAGCGAGGTATGTGAGGCGTGCACATCAGCTGAGAGGCGTCCTCGCCAGGAGGCCACGTCACCCGCCGATCCGCATGCCACGCCCCTGCTCGTTGGCCACATCCGAGGAGGTCCGGTGGTTTGCGGGCTATATTTCCCGTTCAGAGGATTAGCGTCATCAGTAGTTTGAGGGAGAGGGTAGCCATGGCTTGGGATTGATCTTTTGGGACTTTCCATGTATTTGTTGTTATGTTCCTGGTTAGTTTATGTTTCATGTACTGCAAGCTCTGCTACCTCATATGGGCATGACTTTATGCCTTCTATTATTTCAGTTGATGTACTAAACTATGATATTTAATATTATGATGGTTGTGCTTATGATTGAAGTGTTCTCATTTGCTCTTATATTGCATGATTTATTTTCTTCTCTGCTTTACGTTTCGCTTATGTTGCACAGGTGGCTCGCATTTTGTCTTACAAAGATTTAAAAAAAAAAATTTACCTGTATTTTCGCTAAGTTATTTTACAAACGATGTTTAAAGGGAAGTAATACCTAATAATTAATCTTAATACGTCCTAGGCGTGTGGGTTAAATATTAGGGTGTTACAATTTATTCCTGACATACGCATGATATCATCCAAGTGGTAATTTATACATGTTCATATATTTTTTTGTCAACATTATATAATCTATGTTGTGTTTTTAATTCTTACTTGACTTATTTATTTATTTATTAATAATATATGATCTATGTAATGCTCTTTACATCACATTACTGAAATTTTCTTCACAATTTGAATTTTGTAGCTTGAGTCTCTTTGTTGACAAAGTTCAGCATAGTGGATTCTTAGATCCTATGCATCATTGCTTGAAACAATATATGGTTCTCATATTTCAGTCATTAGACAAGAGATCTAGTCATTTATTAGACAAGAGATCCATTCATCTAGTCTGTTCAATAAGAGATTTGGAAGTTAGTGGCCTAGATGAAATATGTGTTGTTACATTAGATAACGTTGCTTCTAATGATTCAATGTCCACTCCTGGGTGAAGACAACGAAGCTAGCATAAGTGACGAAATATATAGTATTTACAATTTGTTTTTACTTTTAAGCTATAGTTTATTATTAACGCATGGTTAAACATATAGGCACCAATACGACGTCATGTTGGGTAGAAGCTTTTCAATTCCAAAGTCATTGATGTGAAGGAAATCTGCATCTACACCTCAATAATGAATTGGCTTTTGTGCATTGATGATCCTGATATGTATTTTAATTCTGGTTGTTGATGGTTTGTGACTCTTTTCTCCATTTGTAGTCAATGTGCATATAAGAAAAAGGGTGAATTTGATCTATTATATCCTTTGGTATAGGAGTTTCACTTTTGGTGATGGTAATATTAATGTATTGTAATATTTATGCTCTTATGTCTTGAGATTGACGTGGTTTTGTTGCTCGTCTCTTAAGTAGAAAGTTTAGAGGATTTTGTTATCTATGAAGAATGATTTTAACAATTAAGTTGATGTATTGAGACACTTTGTGTAACGCCCTAATTTTCTGTTTTAAAGTACAAATGACCAAAATGCCCTGAGGTCATTTTTACCGAAATTAAAGGGCAGTCAACAGGCAACCCTCGAATGGGTCAACTCGATGTTTGAAGGGGTTATAATTGTTATGGTTGTTATTGAGGTGAAAATCTCGTTTTCTAAACTTTCGGCTCAAAATGACCAAAATACCCTTGTGTTCTACACGGGTAAAAGGTGCCGTTTGAGCTCGGAATTTTTCAGGAAGTTTAGAATGATGTTTTTAAGTGATGTTTGATGTTTAGTTGAGCCCGGAAGGTCCCGGCAGTTTAGTGCAAAATTACCATTTTGCCCCTAGAACGTGTAGTGAGCCTAATGACGCAATTAAGCAAACCTAAGCAATATTAGGCTCTAATCGAAGATTAATTTATTTCGATAATTAATCTAGAGTCAAAATAATTTATTAAGGTTAATTAGAACCTAAGATTGCTTAGATAAACTCTAATTGCATTCTTTAATTCAAGATTCCTAGTCATGGAATCTTGAATAGTGTTTTCTCTCCAATTCCTTAAATTAAGGAATTGTCCATACCTCATTTGACTAAATGAGATTTTAATTTCTAATCTAGTAAGACCACTCCCTAATCAAGTCTTGACAACCTTAATTAACCAATTACCTCACCTAAACACCTTCTTACAAACTCCTAATCAAAACCTTAATCAAAGAAACACCTAAACACATCACTAACCCACAATTACATGAACTAATTTTCTCTCTTTCTTGGCCTTAAGTGGCAGCCAATCCACCCCTCCATAGCCCATCATGTGTTGTTTCAATTACACTCAAGAGCCATGCTTCAAGCCATGCTTTGCCCATACCTCACCATGCCTTCAACCATGCTTACAACCATACCTTTGTAAGAGATATTTCTTCTCTTCCTCCCTCAAAGTGGCTTCCTCCTCCCCCTTGGAAGCCTCATTGTTGAAAATTTCTATAAATACCAAGCCTTGATGAACCTTGTCACACTTTGGTTCATTTGTTAAGTTTACACTTCTTGCAAAAATTCTCTCATTTCCTCTCAAACTCCCTCACTTTGGCCGAGTTCTTCCTCAAGACTTCAAGAGGATTTCCTTCTCATTTCATCAAGAAAAACAAAGCTTCCTTACATCTCTCTTCAAGACTTCTTTAGGTAGGGGTTTATTTTCTAAGTTTTGTGTGCTTCCTTTAAGGAAAGTTCTAGTTTTCTCTTGGTTTTCAAAGTTCTCCCTTTCTCTTTTTATTTTCGGCCTAGAGCCTTTCATGAGAAAAACTTTGAGCTTGATGATGAGGTTTCAAGATAATGACTTGTTGTTGTCATGTGAGAAACCTCTAAAGCTTGAAACAACTTGGTCTTGGACCATACATGCTTGTGTTCTTTTCTTTTCCTTGGTTTATTTTTCGGTTTCCTTTTTCATTTGTTTGAACAAAGTTTGCTAAAATGTTAAGTAGATCACAAAAGTTTTGTTAAAGAAAATTAATCACATGTTTTCAAAGAGCTCTAAGCTTACCCTTGCCAACCTTAAAGTTGGTCGGCCGTTCTAAGAGTTTTACTCTAGATTGAAGCCCATGAGCAATAAAATAAAGAATATGACTAGTTCTTTGTGTTTGTTTTGTTAAAATGTTGAATTTTGTTTTAATCTATTTTCTTGAGCTTGATGATGAAGTTCAAACCAAAGACTTCTTTGAAGACTTGGTGCTAAGAACTCTAAAGCTCATCTTCCATTGTTAAGATACATGTTGGGTTGAGGTATTGATGTTCCTCTAAAGTCTTGTAAGAGCTCTAGTTAAGATAAAATAAGTTGCATTCATGTTTAAGTTTATGTCTTGCATCTCATGTTTATTTTGATGCCATCACTAATCTCACAAGAATAAATGAATGAACTTGCATTACCATATTTAAATTCCCAAGCTTGCATTTCATGTTTATATTTCAAGTCATCACTTAATCCTTAAAGATAATAATGAGGTTGCATCTCATATTTATTTTATGCTCTCACTTTACTTTCTAATGAAGAGTAAAATGAAGTGCATAGCATGTTTAAGATTATGTTATCACCTAAATACTCTAGAGCTCAAAGACTTGCCCTAAGTATCTTAAAAAGGAAATCTTAACCATGAAAGTGAATATGTTTAGTATGATACAATGATGGTTTGATTTTGTAAAATGTAAGGATGATTTCAGAAAAATGTTGGAAAATGTTTTATGAGGTCTCAAGGTGTTTAAATAGTTTGAAATGTGTCAAAAATCATGTTTTCTCAAATTCCGGAGGTTCTGGTAATCGATTACCAGCTTATGTAATCGATTACCAGAGTGATTTTGAAGGACTTTTGGTTTGGTAATCGATTACCAGACAATGTAATCGATTACCAAGGCTGTTCTTCATGCCCAAAACTGGTCCTTAAAACCCTGTAATCGATTACCTGTTAGTGTAATCGATTACTCAATGTTCTTTATTTTCAAAGTTTAACCCTAAGTAATCGATTACCATCTATGTAATCGATTACCCTTGTTTTGAACCCAGAATAAATTTAGCTCCTGGTAATCGATTACGAGGCACATGTAATCGATTACCAGAACACCTTTTTGCTCCTGAAATTGTCCCAAGAGAAAAACTAGCAACTTATGTGCACTTATAACATGAGTTTATGTGATTATGTGTGATGAACATTTTTGGTTTCTGTCTTATCCTTGTGGCCACTGTATGAATTCTGTTTGAGGAGTTAGAATGTGTAATATTATGCTTGAGCGAAGTGAGGAACGTTTTGGAGGATTGGAAAGACTAAGCAAATAGGGAGGATTTAGAACTAGAATCTTAAAGTGCTTAGACACAAGAATAATAACTTCTGTTCCAACATAATTGAGCTTAAGGAAGATGGTTCATAACTAGTGATTATGCCTAGGAGTTGAATATAGAATCTTAGGCAAAGATAGAACTTAGAAAAGAGTTTAAGGCATAGATTCTAGAATCCCCGTAGTTGAATAAATGATCTTGATGAGTAATCTATATAATGCTGTTGGATGAGTTAGTGAGCATAATGTTAGAAGGAATCATATGATAAAGACTTGCAATGGGTGATAAGATTACTAGAACAAGAATTTAAGACCCGTAAGGGCCAAAGCATAAGACACCATGAGATAGGAGGTGTGATGTGAGCATGAGACCGAGAGAGTATATTCTTAATGATGTGAATATGTTAACATTTCAAGTGAAACCTTATGTGTATAATTGATATGTTGATATGATGAAGTGTTGTGCCATGTATTTGAGATGCATGAGGTTTCGAAATATGAATGAGATTGAGGAATATGCTCATGTGAACTAGAAAGTTATTGATTTGAGAAAGTTCCATAAAATGATGCATGTGATTGAGATTATGTGGCATGACTCAAATTTGAGGAAATTCGAGAGTAGCTGTTATGCCGAATTTCCGTCAAATTTGAGACTAAGAAAGTTTTTGAGAAATATGATGTTTAAGGTGACACACCGAGACGTACTTCTCCTGCTGGTGAGGAGAAGGTAAAACCGTGAGGGCATAGACATTAGCCTGCCAAAGCGGACAAAGTCGCTGGTCTTAACCAGTCGATGCGTTTCGAAGAAGGAAAAAGTCCCATGATGGGTGATCCTTAGGCCCCTACCCGTACTCTGGAGTCGGGATTATGATGATTATGATTATGATTATGTTTATGATTCGCTTATCAAGAGGATAAGTAAGAACTAGTGACGACTAGTTAAGGTATGAGCTCATAGCCTAGTTTAAGGGGTGCGGTTACTATTATGTTTGGTGTCACAAGATTAAGATGAAGGAAAGATGTTCAAAGAGAAGTTACATGCCACTTATATGTTGTTTGATTATTGTTTGATTTGCCTAAGATGTTGCCATGCATTCATGTTTATTGTTGCATACATGCATTAAGATTCATTATAAAAGACATGGACCTTGGATAATTAACTCTTGTAAAACTTCATAATGAACCTATGCATGCTTAACCTTTTCATAATAAACCCAAGGTTCCTGGGACGTAAACGATGACACTAGGATAGAGGATTTCCCCTGAGATTCTTTAGCAAGATTCTCACCCTCTCTCTCTCTTTTTCCTTTACGTCTTCAGACATCGATGGCGTCGTTCGTGATCTTCATTGACCCGCCCACTTGGGAGGTGCACTATGACCCCGAGCATCAGTCCTACCACTTCAAGGGTCATTGTGAGGTGTGCGTTTTTGCATACGTGGGACGCCCATTTGCTTTCCGTCTCCGCTATCGCTTCGATCCGACTTCACCTTTTGGCGACGACTTGATTTTTGAGAGGACGCGACCCGAGACGAGTAGACCGTCGTGCCCATCCTTCCTCATCGGCGGCACGCGATGCCAGTATGTTCCCCGTTCTCGAATCGAGGCCGATCCTTCAGGGCTCTTCCCTTCGTTCCTATGGATCTCGGGAGGTAGCGAGACACTCACCGGCGAGGCGTGTTCGACAGCCGAGAGGCGACCACGTCGAGGAGGCCACGCCGTCCCTCATTCCCATGCCTAGATCTCCGCTTCGTTGGGCTACATCAGGAGCTCCGTTCGCAGCTACATCTCCAGGATCGGCATCATCAGGAGGCGTGGAGGGTGAGGGTAGTGATAGTTGGGCGTTTTATCTTTTGGGATCTTACCATGTACTTGCTTTTATTTTCCTTTCTTTATGTATTTCCAGTTTTCTATGTCCTCCAACTCTGCCCTCTATATGGGTAAGACTTTATGCTTTCCTTTGTATTAGTGGTTATGTATTAAACTATTATGACTAATATTATGATGATTGTCCTCATGATTGAGATGTCCTTAAATGCTTATGTTTTGTATGATTTATTTATTCTTCCGCTTTACGTTTTCGTTTATGTTGTACGCGAAGGCTCGCACTTTGTTTTACGTGTTTCATTTCAAAAAAAAATTTCCTGTATTTCCGTTAAGTATTTTGTAAATGAATTTAAAGGGAAGTAATAACTAATAATTAATCTTGATACGTCCTAGGCGTATTGGGTTAAATATTAGGATGTTACACTTTGTTGTCAATATTTTTCAAAATAGTCTATATGACATTGCTTTTTTTTTCTCTTATTTTTGCAGGGTTACTTTTGAAGTCCCTAAAGGAGTGAATATGGATGAAAAAGAATGGGCAATGGCAACGTACCTATATAATGTGGATGGTTCCAAAGAGTAAATATATTTATTTATTTATGATACAAGAATTCATTTATTTATTTTTTATTATTAGAATTTGCCGCATGTTTTGCTTTATCATTTTTTCAATGTAGAGAGTCAATAGTCAAACATATTGTTTTGCATGGGTATAGAAAATCATTTGGTGTCATTATTCCTAGAAAGTTGATAGATTTTGATGTAAGTATTTTCTTTATATTTTGGGTTAGGTAAACATCATATTACCCAATTTTGAAAAATGTTGTTTCAGGTGTTGACCATGGTTTCATGCATGTCACTCATGAGAAAGAACCTCAACGAGCCAAAAGATGTGGTTTTTGCCTCCTAAGGTTTGATAAGCATAGGTGAATAATTAATGGCATGTTGCAATTTATTACTTTTCAATTGCACATCAAAATTAGTATTTTTCTTTTTTCAGCAACTAGCACTCAGTTGGATAACTACACTACATTTAGTTGTTTCAATTCATAGGGCATTGTATATGTCTAGTGTTTAGAAGTTATTGAAGGTAATAACAAATATTTTTTCACAATGAGTTAGTATTGTTTTCTAATTTAACATTACACTAAAGATATGACAAATGGGGATGCTGCTATTGAAGATTTACATACTAATTAATGATGACAAGCAACATTTGTACTTGTGTGTGGACTTAAAGTGGAAGGAGTTGATTTGTTTGGACTCATTATGATCTCCATCCAGGACAATATTTAGAGCAACGGATTCGATGAGTGGTACAATTATCATCCACATGTTTATTAGACCTTTGGGAAAATTACACATTTAAATCATATTATGATTTTTTTGCTCAATACAGGCTATTTTCTTGAGGGCATGATTGACTGGAAATTATTTTATGAAAATCTTGTAAAGAATTGCCTAAAATATGTGAAGTGTTACATAGACCCGTGAATTTCCTATAAAACATTCCCGTAATATTCCATAGCAAAAAAATGTGTAAGAAATGCAATTTCATCCACAAACTACAAAGAATTATTATTTTTTATAATATATAAGTTTGTATTAGGGTGGATTGTGTATGGGTTGCTACATGAAAATTTTGTTTAGAACTTAAAAGGTATTTCCAAATATATGTGAGTTTACTAAATGCATTAATGAGTTGTAGATTTTATTAAGTCCACTTCATAATAATATATATGCACTTTTCATCTTACACCCAGTTGATGAGAAAGCACGCATGCGGTTGGCATTGGACTTGGTGCTCAAGAATTATAATGAAGCTAGTGAAGATGTTATTTGTTATGCAATAGATTTTGTTGAGAAAAAAAAGGCAACAATGTCAAGCTGCCTTGAAATTAAATTTATGGGTCTAATTTCACTTTCTAGATGATGTAGTAGTCACCATAATTGATTTTCTATTGATACAATGAACTACAATTCAGTTTCTTACATTAATTGTGAACTTAGATATTTGGTGTTTATTTATTAGAAAAAAAATGGTTTCATTCGATGTGTTACAATTGTGCAGCTTGCATTTTTTTTCCCCTTGGTGTGTTTTATTTTTCACTTATTTCATACTCTTGACCAAATATCCTCCATCTATGTTTAAATTCAATTAAAATGTTAGGGCAATGGGAGAAAACAAGGATGAGGGCGATCACACACTTCTTAAGGGGGAAACAAGGATGGTATGCGAGGATAATCCTAGTCAGAAGAAGGTTGGAAGGATAGGGGTGTTTCCCTTAGGTATAGGTTGGTAAGGGGTGCAATAAGGAGCTTTCCTAGGTTTTCATCTGATAATGTGGAGAAGAACGTGAAACTCATTTTTGAGGAAAGTGATTATCGTAGACCTATGGAACATTTTGAGGAGGTCATGGTGAATGAGATGAGTATCCTTTAGAAGCATGCATTGGTGACTAATATCCTAGCCAAACGTTTGAGTTTCACTATGATGGCAGAAGCTGAAAGCCTTGTAGAAACCATCAGACTGGCTTCAATATGACATTTGTGGGAAATGTTTTCTACATGGATAAGTTCGATAACATGATAAACTATCGGTTAGTGATTGGGGGCCGTGGATGATTAATTGGTAGTATCTGGTTGTGAAGAATGGTCTCCAAACTTCAACCCACAAGATGACTGTTTTGGCTTTACCATGGTTTGGATCCGTTTTCCTTGCTTGAATCTTATGTACTACAATGATGACATTATCAAGAAGATTGCTTTAGATATTGGAAAATCTATTAAGGTTGACATGATGACACAAAGGTTGAATCAAGGGAAGCATGCAAGGGTATGTGTCAAAGTTGATATGAGGAAACCAATGCCAACTAAAATGAATTCATGACCATTGGCACATCATCGAATATGATAGTCTACACCTAATTTGTGGGATATGTGGTTGTTATGGTCATGTTGCTAGGAACTATGTTTCTGGATGAAAGTGATGATAGTGCAATGATCCTTAAGCTAATAATTGGTACCAGGTGGCCAACACACAGTGACTAGGGTTCAGGCAATAAAATCTGACCTAGATAAGTAATATAACCCTTTATCATGTAAGAAGTGAATTATACATCAATATCCTGCTAGATTTGCATGCATAATTGCCAAGTCCATCACGCCAAGGGAAATATAAGCAATTAGAATCAAATACTTCAAATGCTTTCTCAACATTGATCTCTCTCCTGCTTTCTAAACAAAGTTTATTCATGATCCAATTCCATATGCGGACCTTTGTTAAAGCCATCGGTACCATAAAGTTTCTTCACTAATCGTGCACCCATATCAGCTTCTTCATAGCATGTTCCTTTTAAAAAAATGAACCACAACAAAAGAAATGATAAAGGAAAACTCTATAAATCTATTAAATCAATCTACATAAAGTAAAATGGAACTTCATAAATAAATAGATAAATAATACCCAAGGCAGAACATAAGTGAGAAAAGAGTGAGGCGTTGACATCAATCCTCCACCCTCTATGTAGATCCACCTCTTATGGGAACCACCAGTAAAAAGTCCTCTGTCTATACGATTCATCACTAGATGTAAGATCATTTCTTTATTTAGTTTGGTGCTTTGACTATCTCACTTCACCATTAAAATTTATGATCCACTAACCAAAAGAACAACAACAGGAGATTCATTGCCGCGATGCACATTAGTGTCATCCATAATATTAGTGCAGATGTAACAATCATGCCTTAGGCATAATGCAAATAACTTTAATAAATAGTGGTTACATAGATAGATCAAAAAAACAAAAAAGAATATGCTAATAGTACTTGTGACAAGGTCAATGTAGCTATATACACAATTCACTAGCCAAGATATACTATAGTATTGTAGAAACATATGCATACAAAGTTAATTATCAAGCAATAAAAAACAAAAGAAAAAAAAAGTTCATTTCTAGATTCAAGAGTTTAGGATCTTACAATGTTCCTTACCATATTCTTTACTTGAGAAAATAGAAAGGGCTAACTTAAAAACATTGCATTTATGCTATTGTGTTTGTAGAAAAGGGAATTGCCAAATCCTTTTCAAATGGACACAAGTGGCTATTAGTATGTAATTGCAACTTGGTATTGACATTAATTTTATGCGGATCACAAGTCAATAGCATAACTTTGATATTATCAATATTAATAAAAAGTTTCACCACAAAAATAAATGATGTAAAGGAAAAAAAATATCTATGACCTGTAACCATTCTCAATTAGTCATTTACCACTTACCTTGGTAGCAAGTGGAATGATCATTCCCACAATAAATAAAATGAAGGAATGCCAAAATCAGCAAGACGCCTTAGGATAGCAAGTGAAAATAGAAATCTACTAAGCAACCAAAGCATCCTCATAACAACATAAAAAATTAACAAGAAATAAAATCAATCATGCTCATCAAAGTTTACACTAAATCATCAACTAACTAGACTCCAAGAACGAATCCTTCCTAGAAGGTGAGCCAATATCATCTTACAACATAGCCAAAAGTTAAGAATTATAAAACTTAAAATAAAAATAAGCAATACCAAGCCATTACAATTATTTGAGGTCAAAAATGTGATTTTCATTAACCCTCACCATTTTATCAGAATCTAAGGACGATTTTTGTGTTCCAAGTACATTTTGACACATGACTTTGGCTTTGTTGGGTATAAGTTGATTTATTATGGTCAGACCTATTGCATAATGAATAGATGCCACCTTTTTCCCAGTGGTTGATTGCAGGATGGCCCTTGGGACTCACTAATGTTGGATCCTTCACACTTGTAATATGATTAGATTCGCCACGTAACAACTTCGAACCATGAACTAATTCAAGACAATGAATGTTTTTATCAACAACGTCTAATATCTTATTGAAGTCATCTTTAGAATTTCTTGCTAGAAAGCACATCCAAATTCATCTTGATAAAGTACTTCGACCCAACATCGACATTCAATTCTTGTTAAATTCATTTTCTTAATGTCAAATGAAAGATTTATTATCTTTGCAAGTTTGGTCCACCTATCAAGTATCAAGTATGGTACCCCTTGAAAATGTTCTTTCTTCATAATGCAAATAATATGGTAACACGATACCACATGATTCGAATTGGCAACATGAGCATTTGATTCCAATAGAACTTGTGTCAAGTGACACTTCCCAAGATTTGTTATATTTATCAAAGCTTGTCAACTTCAACATTTTAATCCTATTCTATTTCATCCTGTCACCAACAATACACAAAGTAGATTTGATAAGTGGCTCGCTAAATTCCTTGAACTTACTAAGAGTGTATATTTCTGCTACACTATTTTCAATGCAATGAAGGCTGACTTCAATCCATTTATGATATTTCCATTCAAAATCACATGAATTCATTATTTTAATAATGTCACATGGCTTGATCAAAGTGTCGAAGGAATTCAAGGAGATTATGTTTTGAAGTCACTTAATCTTTTATAAAGCTATTGATGCTTGTTAAAATAAAAAAAAACTTTATTGTTAAAATAAAAGAAGAAATAAAATGAAACCGAAAAATATAGTGTTCATAGTAGCTTCACAATGTAATATTGTATTAATCCTAGCAAAAAAAGTCTCACGAAGGTATGCATTTGCCCACATTTTCTTCTTGTATAACTTCCTAATCCATTCATCGCTATCCATTCATCGCTTTCAAGTTCAAATCAATAACCATATTTGCACACAACCTTTCAAATTGCTCAACTTTAAATTTTCCATACATGCAATTTGCAAAAGCTGAAAGAAATTCTTTTTTTTTTTAACATGTGTTCTTACATTTTGCTTCAAATACCAAGCGTATAACGATCACAAGCTTGAGGTCGTAATTCTTTTATAGCTTTTCAAAAAGCCTTATCTCCATTAGTAATCTCTAAAACCGAATGTTTGTTTGCCATTGCATTTGTTAGAGATCTAAGCACCTATTTGTAGGTCTTTCAATTTGATCAACAAGGAGTCCAGCATCAAAGATAACAATATTTCCTTTATGATTTAAACTAGAGAAGATTACCAAAGGCTTATTGTAAATATTTTCCTGTAGGTGTTGTCAAAAGCTATAGCATTAGAAAAATATTGGTAGTCCATTCAAGGTATTCCATCTATCCAAAAAAGAATTCGCTAATCTATCTTCTTGATCAAGGGTATAGCTAATATAAAATAGGATCAAAATCACTTTTTACCCACAAGTAACCAAGAACTAACCCATTTCCATCCATAACTTGTGCTTTGTGCTTCCTATCAAGGTGATTGTACAAATTCCTCCTAGTAAATGCCATATTCCCATAGCCACCTACTTGATTAGCAATGCACAACCGAATTTCAGAAGGTTTCTTTCCATGAAAACACAAGGTAGATGCTAGTGCCTTATCTCTATTTGTCATCTGTCTGTGTGAAAGAATAAGGTGGCTATGTTTTGAACCAATTAGCTCATGATTGTGATTTCCTTGATGCCACCTACCACTTTCTTTATCAAATAAAGCTTGCAAGTAAAGGAACAAATATCTATGACTTGTAACCATTCTCAATTAGTCATTTACTACTTACCTTGGTAGCAAGTGGAATGAACATTCCCACAATAAATAAAAAGAAGGAATGCCAAAATCAGCAAGATGCCTTCAATGTTGACTTGCAAGTGAAAATAAAAATCTACTAAGCAACTAAGCATCCTCGCAACAACTCACCAAATTAAAAAGAAATAAAATCAATCCTGCTCACCAAAGTGCATACTAAAGCATCATCTAACTAGAATAGAAGAACGAATCCTTCCTAGAAGGTGATCCAATATCATTTGTATTTGTCATCTATTCTATGCGAACGAATAAGGCGGCTACATTTTGACCAATTACCTCATGATTGTGATTTCCTTCATAGCTAGAAACATGCCACCTACCACTTTCTTTATCAAACAAAGCTTGGAGTAAAGGAACAAATATCTATGACTTGTAACCATTCTAAATTAGTCATTTACTACTTACCTTGGTAGCAAGTGGAATGACCATTCCCACAATAAATAAAAAGAAGGAATGCCAAAATCAGCAAGATGCCTTCAACATTGACCTCCAAGCAAAAATAAAAATCTACTAAGCAACCAAGCATCCTGAAACAACTTAAAAAATTAAAAAGAAATAAAATCAATCATGCTCACCAAAGTGCACACTAAAGCATCAACTAACTAGAATTAAAGAAGGAATCCTTCCTAGAAGGTGATCCCATATCATCCTACAACATAGCCAAAAGTTAATAATTAGAAAACTTAAAATAAAAATAAGTAATACCAAGCTATTAGAATTATTTGAGGTCAAAAATATAATTTTCAATAACCCTCACCATTTTATCAGAATCTAAGGATGATTTCTGTGTTCAGTACATTTTGGCACATGACTACCACTTTGTTGGGTGCAAGTTAATTTATTATGGCCAGGCCTATTACACAATGAACATAAATATAACCTTTTTTCCTTAATGGTTAATTGTGCTAGATGACCCTTGGTACTTACTAATGCCAGATCCTTTACACTTGTAATATGATTGAATTGGCCACCAAACAACCTCAACTAAGAACTGATTGAAGATGATGTATGTTTTTATCAACAAATTCAAATATCTCATTGAAGTCATCTTTAGAATTTCTAGCTAGAAAGCACATCTAGCTGCATCTTGCCTGAAAAAGTACTTTAGCAAAACATTGACACTCGATTCTTGTTAAGCTTATCTTTCTCAATGTCAAATGAAAGATTTATTGTCTTTGCAAGTTTGATCCACCTATCAAGTATCAAGCTTTCTGGAACCTCTTGAAAATGTTCTTCCTTGATAATTCAAATCATATGATAACACAGATGCCACATGATTCGAATTGGCAACAAGAGCATTTGAATGTGATAGAACTTATGTCAAGTGATGCTTCCCAAGATTTGTTATGTTTATCAAAGCTTGTCAACTTCCACATTTTAATGCCATTCTATTCCATCCTGTCACCAACAATACACACCGTAGATTTCATAAGTGGCTCACCATATTCCTTGAACTTACTAAGAGTGTATATTTCTATTGCACTACTTTCAATGCAATGAAGAGCTGATTTCACAGTTTATGATATTTCAATTCAAAATCAGCACTAAATTCATTATTTTGATAGTGTTGCATGGCTTGATCAAAGTGACGAAGGAATTCAAGCAGTTTATGTTGTGAAGTCACTTAATCTTTTATGAAACTATTAAAGCAAGTTAAAATAAATTAAAAAAGACATTGTTGTTAAAATAAAAGAAGAAATAAAATGAAACCGAAAAATATAGTGTTCATAGTAGCTTCACAATGTAATGTTGTATTAATCCAAGCAAAAATAGTCTCACGAAGGTATACATTTGCCAACATCTTCTTCTTGTATAACTTCTTATTCCAATCATTGCTTTCAAGTTTAAAATCAATAACCATATTTGCACACATCCTTTCAAATTGCTCAACTTTAAATTTTTCATACATGCAATTTGCAAAAGCTGAAAGAAATTCTTTTTTGTGAACATGTGTTCTTACATTTTGCTACAAATGCCAAGCGTATAACCGATGACAAGCCTGAGGCCATAATTCTTGTATAGCTTTTCAAAAGCCTTAACAACATCACTAATCTCTACAATAGAATGTTTGTTTGCCATTATATTTGTTAGAGATCTAAGCATCCATTTGTAGGTCTCTTAGTTTGATCAACAAGGAGTTCAGCATCAAAGATAACAATATTTCCTTGATGATTTAAACTAGAGAAATTACCAAAGGCTTATTGTAAATATTTTTCCTATATGTGCAAAAGCTATAACATCAGAAAAATATTGGTAGTCCATTCGAGGTATTCCGTTATCCAAAAAAGAATTTGCTAATCTATCTTCTTGATCAAAGGTATAGCTAATATAAAATACATTATCAAAATCACTTTTTACCCACAAGTAACTAAGAAATACAACCTCATTTCCATCCATAACTTGTGCTTTGCGCTTCCTATCAAGGTGATTGTACAAATTCCTCCTAGTAAATGCCACATTCCCATAGCCACATGCTTGATTAGCAATGCACAACAAATTTCACAAGGTTTCTTTCCATGAAAGCACTAGGTAGATGCTAGTACCTTATCTGTATTTGTCATCTGCTGTGCGAACGAATAAGGTGGCTATATTTTGACTAGTTTCATGATTGTGATTTCCTTCAGGCTAGAAACATGCCACCTATCACTTTTTTTATCAAACAAAGCTTGGAGTAAAGGAACAAATATCTATGACTTGTAACCATTCTCAATTAGTCATTTACTACTTACCTTGGTAGCAAGTGGAATGACTATTCCCAATAAATAAAAAGAATGAATGCCAAAATCAGCAAGATGCTTTTAGGTTGAACTTGCAAACGAAAATAAAAATCTACTAAGCAACCAAGCATCCTCACAACAACTTAAAAAATTAAAAAGAAATACAATCAATCATGATTACCAAAGTGCACACTAAAACATCAACTAACTAGAATTGAAGAACGTATCCTCCTAGAAGGTGATCCAATATCATCCTACAACAGCCAAAAGTTAATAATTAGAAAACTTAAAATAAAAATAAGCAATATTGAGCCATTAGAATTATTTGAGGTCAAAAATACAATTTTCAATAACCTCCACAATCAAAATCTAAGGATGATTTCTATGTTGCAGTATATTTTGGACCATGACTACCACTTTGTTGGGTGCAAGTTGATTTATTATGGCCAGGCCTATTACACAATGAACATAAATACAACCTTTTTTTCCCTAATGGTTGATTGTGTAGGATGACCCTTGGTACTCACTAATGCAGATCCTTTACACTTGTAATATGTCCGAATTGGCTACCTAACAACTTCAAACCAAGAATTGATTGAAGACAAAGCATGTTTTTATCAACAACTTCAAATATCTTAATGAAGTCATCCTTAGAATTTCCAGGTAGAAAGCACATCCAGCTACATCTTGAAAAAGTACTTCAGCGAAACATTGACACTCGATTCTTGTTAAGCTCATCTTTCTCAATGTCAAATGAAAGATTTATTGTCTTTGCAAGTTTGGTCCATCTATTAAGTATCAAGCTTTTTGGAACCTCTTGAAAATGTTCTTCCTTTATAATGCAAATCATATGGTAATGAGATACCATATGATTTGAATGGCACAAGAGCATTTGAATGTGATAGAACTTGTGTCAAGCGATGCTTCCCAAGATTTGTTATGTTTATCAAAGCTTGTCAACTTTCACATTTTAATCTCATTCTATTCCATCTTGTCACCAACAATACTCACTGTAGATTTCATAGGTGGCTCGCCATATTCCTTGAACTTACTAAGAGTGTATATTTCTACTACACTACTTTCAATGCAACGAAGACTGACTTCGACATAGTTTATGTTATTTCATTTCAAAATCAGCACTGAATTCATTATTTTGATGGTGTTGCATGGCTTGATCAAAGTGGTGAAGGAATTTAAGTAGATTATGTCGTTAAGTCACTTAATCTTTTATGAAACTATTGAAGCATGTTAAAATAAATTAAAAAGACATTGTTGTTAAAATAAAAGAAGAAATAAAATGAAATCAATAGCAAAATATAATGCTCATAGTAGCTTCACATTGTAATGTTGTATTAATCCTAGCAAAAAAAAGTCTCACAAAGGTATGTACTTGCCTACATCTTCTTCTTCTTATATAACTTCCTAATTCATTCATTGCTTTGAAGTTTAAAATCAATAACCATATTTGCCGCATCCTTTCAAATTGCTCAACTTTAAATTTTCCATACATGTAATTTGCAAAAGCTGAAAGAAATTCTTTTTTGTAAACATGTTTTTACATTTTGCAAATGCCAAGTATATAATCAATGACAAGCCTGAGGCCACAATTCTTTTATATTTTTTCAAAAAGCCTTATCACCATCAATAATCTCTACAACAAAATGTTTGTTTGTCATTACATTTGTTAGAGATCTAAGCACCCATTTGTAGGTTCTTCATTTCATCAACAAGGAGTCCAACACAAAAAATAACAATATTTCCTTGATAATTTAAACTAGAGAAGATTACTAAAGGCTTATTGTAAACAATTTTTCTAGGTGCCGTCAAAAGCTATAACATCAGAAAAATATTGATAGTCCATTCAAGTTATTCTATATTCCAAAAAAAATTGTTAATCTATCTTCATGATCAAGGGTATAGCTAATATAAAATACAAGATCAAAATCACTTTTTACACATAAGTAATTAAAACTCAATCCCATCTCCATCCATAACTTGTGCTTTAAGCTCCCTATCAAGGTGATTGTACAATTCCCTCCTAGTAAATGTTATATTCCAATAGGCACCTGCTTATTACCAATGTACGACATATTTTTTGAAGGTTTCTTTCCATGAAAGCACAAGGTAAATGCCAGTGCCTTATCTATTTGTCATCTGCTGTGTGAAAGAATAAGGTGGCTATATTTTGAACCAATTAGCTCATGAATATGATTTTTGTCATATCTAGAAGCATGTTACCTACTACTTTCACTATCTAACAAAGATCGAGTAAAGGAACTAATATCTATGACCAGTAACCATTCTTAGTTTGTCATTTACTACCTATCTTGGAAGCAATTGGAATGACCATTCCATAATAAATAAAAAGAAAAAAATGCCAAAATCAGCAAGATGCCTTCAAGTTTGGCCTACAGGTGAAAATAGAAATCTACTATGCAACCAAATCATCCTCTCAACAACTTAAAACATTAACAAAAAGCAAAATCAATCATACTCACCAAAGTATACACTAAACCATCAGCTAACTAGGCTTAAAGAACAATTCCTTCCTAGAAGGTGAACCAATATCATCCTAAAACATAGCCAAAAGTTAAGAATTAGAAAAGTTAAAACAAAAATAAGCAATACTAAGCCATTAGAATTATTTGAGGTCAAAAATGTGATTTTCATTAACCCTCACCATTTTATTAGAATCTTAGGACGATTTCTGCATTGCAATACATTTTGACACATGACTACCATTTTTTTGGTACAAGTTGATTTATTATGGCTAGACTTATTACACAATGAACATAAATACAACCTTTTTCCCTAGTGGTTGATTGTCCAGGATGACCCTTGGTTCTCACTAATGTTGGATATTTCACATTTGTAATATGATCGATTGGCCCCCAAACAACTTGGAACCATGAATTGATTCAAGACGATGTATGTTTTTATCAACAACTTCTAATATCTCATTGAAGGCATCTTTAGAATTTCTTGCTAGAAAGCACATCTAGCTACATCTTGCTGATAAAGTACTTTGGCGCAACATCAACATTCAATTCTTGTTAAGTTCATCTTTTTCAATGTCAAGTGAAAGATTTATTGTCTTTGCAAGTTTGGTCCATCTATCAAGTATCAAGCTTTCTAGTGCCCCTTGAAAACGTTCTTTCTTCATAATGTAAATAATATGGTAACAAGAGATACCACATGATTTGAATCGGCAACATAAGCGTTTGAATCCAATAGAACTTGTGTCAAGAGACACTTCCCAAGATTTGTTATATTTATCAAAGCTTGTCAATTTCAACATTTTAATCATATTCTATTCCATCCGTCACCAAAAATACACGCAATAGATTTGATAATTGACTCGCCACATTCCTTGAACTTACTAGAAGTGTATATTTCTACTACACTACTTTCAATGCAATGAAAAGCTGACTTCAACATAGTTTATGATATTTCCATTTTAAATCAGCAATGAATTCATTATTTCGATAGTGTTACATGGCTTGACCAAAGTGGCAAAGGAATGGCTTGACCAAAGTGGCGAGGAATTCAAGCAGCTTATGTCGTAAAGTCACTTAATCTTTTATGAAACTATTTATGCCTATTAAAATAAAAATAAAATAAAACTTTATTGTTAAAATAACAGAAGAAATAAAATGAAATTTGCAAAAGCTAAAAGAATGCTTTTTTGTGAATATGTGTTTTTACATTTACCGATAACATGCCTGGGGCCACAATTCTTTTATAGCTTTTCAAAAAGCCCTATCACCTTCTGTAATCTCTACAGAATGTTTGTTTACCATTGCATTTGTTAGAGATCTAAGCACCCATTTGTAGGTCTCTTCAATTTCATCAACAAGGAGTCCAGCACCAAAGATAACAATATTTCCTTGATAATTTAAACTAGAGAAGATTACCAAAGGCTTATCCTGTAAACAATTTTTCCTATAAGTGCTGCGAAAGCTATAACATTAAAAAAATATTGGTAGTCCATTTGAGCTTTTCCATCTATGCACCAAAAAAAAAAAGTTGCTAATCTATCTTCTTAATCAAGGGCATAACTAATATAAAATATAGGATCAAAATCACTTTTTGTATAGAAGTAACTAAAAGCTCCAACCCCGTCTCCATCCATAACTTGTGCTTTGAGCTCCCTATCAAGGTGATTGTACAATTCCCTCCTAGTAAATGTCATTCCCATAGCCACCTGCTTGATTAGCAATGTACGACATAATTTTAAAAGGTTTCTTTCCATGAAAGCACAAGGTAGATGCTAGCGCCTTATTTGTATTTGTCATATGTCTGTGTGAAAGAATAAGGTGGCTATGTTTTGAACCAATTAGCTCATGATTGTGATTTCTGTCACATCTAGAAACATGCTACCTACACTTTCTTTATCTAATAGATTGAAGTAAAGGAAATAATATCTATGACCTGTAACCATTCTCATTTAGTCATTTACTACCTACCTTGGAAGTAACTGGAATGCCAAAAGAAGAAATGCCAAAATCAACAAGATGCTTTCAGGGTTGACTCAGGTGAAAATAGAAATCTATTAAGAAAATAGATCATCCTCACTACAACTTAAAAAATTAACAAGAAATTAAATCAATCATGCTCACAAAAGTATACACTAAACCATTAGCTAACTAGGCTCGAAGAAAAATTGCTTCCTAGAAGGCGAACCAATATCATCCTAAAACATAGCCAAAAGTTAAGAATTAGAAAACTTAAAATAAAAATAAGCAATTCCAAGCCATTCGAATTATTTGAGATAAAAAATGTGATTTTCATTAACCCTCACCATTTTATCAAAATCTTAGGATGATTTCTGCATTGCAATACATTTTGACACATGACTACCACTTTGTTAGGTACAAGTTAATTTATTATGGCCAGACTTATTACACAATGAACATAAATACAACCTTTTTCTCTAGTGGTTGATTGTGCAGGATAACCCTTGATTTTCACTAATGTTGGATACTTCATACTTGCAATATGACCAGATTGGACCCCAAACAACTTCAAACCATGAATTCATTCAAGATGATGTTTGTTTTTATCAACAACATCTAATATCTCATCAGTCATCCTTGTAATTTCCAGCTAGAAAGCACATCTAGCTGCATCTTGTTGATAAAGTACTTTGGCACAACATTGATACTTGATTCTTGTTAAGCTCATCTTTCTCAATGTCAAATGAAAGATTTATTGTCTTTGCACGTTTGGTCCACCAATCAAGTATCAAGCTTTCTGGTACCTCTTGAAAATGTTCTTTCTTCATAATGTAAATAATATGGCAACACGGGATACCACATGATTTGAATCGGCAACATGAGCATTTGAATCCAATAGAACTTGTGTCAAGTGACACTTCCCAAGTGACACTTCCAAGAATTGTTATATTTATCAAAGCATGTCAACTTCAACATTTTAATCCCATTCTATTCCATCTTGTCACTAACAATACATGTAGTAGATTTGATATGTGGCTTGCCAAATTCCTTGAACTTACTAAGAGTGTATATTTCTACTATACTACTTTCAATGCAATGAAGAGCTAACTTCAACACAATTTATGATATTTCGATTCAAAATCAGCACTAAATTCATTATTTTGATAGTGTTGCATGGCTTGATCAATGTGTCAAAGGAATTCAAGTAGATTATGTTGTGAAGTCACTTAATCATTTACGAAACTATTGAAAGCCTATTAAAATTAAAAAAAAAAGACTTTATTGTTAAAATAAAAGAAGAAACAAAATGAAACCGATATCAAAATAGTGTTCATAGTAGCTTCACACTGTAATATTGTATTAATCCTAGCAAAAAGTCTCACGAAGGTATGCATTTGCCCACTTCTTCTTCTTCTTGTATAACTTCCTAATCATTGTTTTCAAGTTTAAAATCAATAACCATATTTGCCTCCATCCTTTCGAATTACTCAACTTCAAATTTCCCATACATGCAATTTGCAAAAGCTGAAAGAAATTCTTTTTTTTTATGAACATGCGTTTTTGCATTTTGCTACAAATGCCAAGCATTAAACCAATGACATGCCTGAGGCCACAACTCTTTTATAGCTTTTCGCAAAGCCGTATCACCATCGTAATCTTTGCAACGAATGTTTTGCCATTGTGTTTGTTAGAGTTCTAAGCACCCACTTGTAGGTCTCTTCAATTTCATTAACAAGGAGTCCAGCACCAAAGATAATAATATTTCCACGATGATTTTAACTAGAGAAGATTACCAAAGACTTATTGTAAACATTTTTCTTATAGTTGCTATAAAAAGCTATAACATCAAAAAAAAAAATGGTAGTCCATTCAAGTTTTTCCTTCTATCAAAAAAACATTTGCTAATCTATTTTCTTGATCAATGGCATAACTAATATAAAATAAAGGATCAAAATCACTTTCGTACACAAGTCACCAAGAACTCCAACCCCATCCCTATCAAAGTGATTGTACAAATCCCTTTTAGTAAATATCATATTCCATAGCCACCTACTTGATTAGCAATATACGATATAATTTTAGAGGGTTTCTTTTTATGAAAGCACAAGGTAAATGCTAGTGCCCTATCTATATTTGTCATTTGTCCATGTGAATGAATAAGGTGGCTATATTTTTAACCAATTAGCACATGATTGTGATTTCCGTCATATGTAGAAACATGCTAACTACCACTTTCTCTATCTAACAAAGCTTAGAGTAAAGGAACAAATATCTATGACCTGTAACCATTCTCAATTAGTCATTTACTACTTACCTTGGTAGCAAGTGGAATGACCATTCCCATAATAAATATAAAGTAGGAATGCCAAAATTAGTAAGATGCCTTCAGCGTTGACTTGCAAGTGAAAATAGAAATCTACTCCGCAACCAAAGCATCCTTGCAATAACTTAAAAAAGTAACAAGAAATAAAATCAATAATGCTCACCAAAATATACACTAAATCATCAACTAACTAGACTCGAAGAACGAATCCTTCCTAGAAGGTGAATCAATATCATCTTACAATATAGCCAAGAGTTAAGAATTAGAAGACATAAAATAAAAAAAGAAATACCAAGCCCATAGAATTATTTGAGGTCATAAATGTGATTTTCATTAACTCTCGCCATTTTATCATAATCTGAGGAGGATTTTTGCATTAGAGTACATTTTGACACATGACTATCACTTTGTTGGGTGCAAGTTGGTTTATGTTGGCTAGGCCTATTGCACAATGAACATAAATACAGCCTTTCTTTTGCTAGTGGTTGATTGTCAGGATGACCCTTAGTACTCACAAATGTTTGATCCTTCACACTTGTAATATGACAGATTGGCCACCTAACAACTTTGAACCATGAATTGAATCAAGGTGAAGTATGCTTTTATCAACAACTTCTAATATCTCATTGAAGTCATCTTTAGAATTTCCAACTAGAAAGCACATCTAGTTGCATCTTCAGATAAATTACTTTGGCACAAATGATAGATTTATTGTATTTGCAAATTTGGTCCACTTATCAAGTGTCAAGCTTTATAGTATTTCTTGAAAACGTTCTTCCTTCATAATGCAAAAAATATGGTAACATGGAATGTCACACGATTTGAATCAATAACATGAGCATTTGAGTCTAATAGAACTTATGTAAAGCGAAACTTCTTGAGATTTTTAATGTTTATCAAAGCTTGTCAACTTCCACATTTTAATCACATTATATTCCATCCTGTCACCAACAAAACATGTAGTAGATTTCATGAGTGGCTTGCCAAATTCCTTAAACTTACTAAGAGTGTATATTTCTCACTACTTTCAATTCCATGAAAAGTTGACCTCAACACAATTTATGATATTTCAATTCAAAATCAACACTGAATTCATTATTTCGATAGTTTTATGTGGCTTCATCAAAGTGGCGAAGGAATTCAAGCGATTATGTCGTGAAGTCACTTAATCTTTAATGAAACTATTGATGCCTGGTAAAATAAAATTAAAAAGGACTTTATTGTAAAAATAAAAGAAGAAATAAAATGAAATCAATAGCAAAATGTAGTGTTTATAGTAACTTCACATTGCGATGTTGTATTAATCCTACCAAGGAAAGTCTCACGAAGGTATTTATTTGCGCACATCTTCTTCCTGTATAACTTCTTAATCTATTCATTATTTTCAATTTTAAAATCAGTAACCATATTTGCCCACATCCTTTCAAATTACTCAACTTCAAATTTCCTATACATGCAATTTGCAAAAGTTGAAAGAAATTCTTTGTGAAAATGTGTTTTTACATCTTCATGCAAATGCCAAGCGTATTCCGATGACATGCTTAAGGCCACAATTCTTTTATGGCTTTTTGCAAAGCCTTATCACCATCGTAATCTCTACAACGAATATTTGTTGGCCATTGCTTTTGTTGGAGATCTAAGCACCCATTTCTAGGTCTCGTAGTTTCATCAACAACAAGTCCAATACCAAAGATAACAATATTTCCATGATGATTTAAACTAGAAAGATTACAAAAGGCTTATTGTAAACATTTTTCCTATAGGTGCTGTTAAAAGTTATAACATTAGAAAAATATTGATAGTCCATTCGAATTGTTCCATTGTCCAAAACACATTTGCTAATCTATTGTCTTGATGAAGGGCATAGCTAATATAACATATAGGATCAAAATCACTTTTTGCATAGAAGTAACCAAGAACCAACCCCATCTCCATCCATAGCTTGTGCTTTTCGTTCCCAATCAAGGTGAATGTAGAAATCCCTCCTAGTAAATGTCACATCCCATAGCCACCTACATGATTAGCAATGTACAACATAATTTTTGAAGGTTTCTTTCCAAGAAAGCACAAGGAAGATGCTTGTGCCTTATATGTATTTGTCATTTGTATAAACGAATAAGATGGCTATAAGTTGAACCAATTAGCTCATGATTGTGATTTCCATCATATCTAGAATCATGCCACCTACTAATTTCTCTATCTAACAAAGTTCAGAGTGAATGAACAAATATCTATGACCTATAACCATTCTCATTACTCAATTACTACTTACCTTAATGACTATTCCCACAATAAATAAAAAGAAGGAATGCCAAAATCAGCAAGATGCCTTAAGGGTTGAATTGGAAGTGAAAATAGAAATCTAATAAGCAACCAAAGCATCTTCACAATAACTTAAAAAATAAATAAGAAATAAAATCAATCATGCTCACCAAAGAATACACTAAATGTTCAACTAACTAAACTTGAAGAACGAATCATTCCTAGAAGGTGAACAAATATCATCCTATAACATAGCCAAAAGTTTAGAATTAGAAAACTTAAAATAAAAATAAGCAATACCGAGCCATTAGAATTATTTGAGGTCAAAAATTTGATTTTCATTAATCTTCACTAGTTTATCAGAATCTAAGGACGATTTATGCATTGTAATACATTGTGACACATGACTTTGGCTTTGTTGGGTACAAGCTGATTTATTATGGCCAGGCCTATTGCACAATGGACATACATACAACCTTTTTCCCCGTGATTGATTGTGCAGGATGACCGAATTGGCCACCTAACAACTTAAAACCATGAACTAATTCAAGATGATGTATGCTTTTATCAACAACTTCTCCTATCTCATTGAAGTCAACTTTAGAATTTCTAGCTAGAAAGCATATCTAGTTGCATCTTGCTAATAAAATACTTTGGTGCAACATCGACACTCGATTCTTGTTAAGCTCATCTTTCTCAACGTCAAATGAAAGATTTGTTGTATTTGCAAGTTTGGTCCACCTATCAAGTATCAAGCTTTTGGGTACCTCTTGTAAACGTTCTTCCTTCATAATGCAAATATATGGTAACATGGGATGCCACATGATTCGAATCAACAACATGAGCATTTAAATATGATAGAAATTGTGTCGAACAACACCAACCAAGATTTGTTATGTTTATTAAAGCATGTTAACTTTCACATTTTAATCTCATTCTATTCCATCCAGTCACAAATAATACACGCATTACATTTCATAAGTGGCTCGCCAAATTCCTTGTACTTACTAAGAGTGTATATTTTTGCTACACTACTTTCAAAGCAATGAAGAGTTGACTTCAACACAATTTATGATATTTCGATTCAAAATTATCCTGAATTCATTATTTCGATAGTGATGCATGGCTTGATTAAAGTGGTGAAGGAATTCAAGCTGATTGTGTCGTCAAGTCACTTAATCTTTAATGAAACTATTGATGCATGTTAAAATAAAATAAAAAAAGACTTTGTTGTTACAATTAAAGAAGAAATAAAATGAAATTGATAGCAAAATATAGTGTTTATAGTAGCTTCACATTGTGATGTTGTATTAATCCTAGTAAAAAAAGTATCATGAAGGTATGCATTTGCCTACATCTTATTCTCCTTGTATAACTTCGTAATCCTTTCATTGTTTTCATTTCTAAAATCAGTAACAATTTTTGCCTACATCCTTTGAAATTACTCAACTTCAAATTTCCCATACACGCAATTTGCAAAAGCTGAAATAAATTCTTTTTTATGAACATGTGATTTTGCATTTTGCTGCAAATGCCAAGCATATAACCAATGACATGCTTGAGGCCACAATTCTTTTATGGCTTTTTGCAAAGCCTTATCACCATCAGTAATCTCTCAATAGAATGTTTGTCATTACGTTTGTTATAAATCTAAGCACCCATCTCTTCAGTTTCATCAACAAGGAGTCCAGCACCAAAGATAACAATATTTCCATAATGATTTAAACTAGAGAAGATTACCAAAGGTTTATTATAAACATTTTTCTTGTAGGTCTATCAAAAGCTATAACATTAGAAAAATATTGGTAGTCCATTCTTTTCCATCTGTCAAAAATAAATTGCTTTTTATCTTCTTGATCAATGGTATAGCTAATATAAAATATAGGATCCAAATCAGTTTTTGCACACAAGTAAGAAAGACTCAACCCCATTCCATCCATAACTTGTGCTTTGCGATCCTTATCAAAGTGATTGTAGAAAACCCTCCTAGTAAATGTCACATTCCCAGCACCTGCTTAATTAGCAATGTATGACATAATTTTAGAAGGTTTCTTTCTGAGAGCACAAGGTAGATTTTGGTGCCTTATCTATTTATCATTATACTTCTGAATGAATAAGGTGGCTATATTTTGAACCAATTAGCTCATAATTATGATTTCCATCATATCTTGAAACATGCCACCTACCACTTTCTCTATCTAAGAAAGCTCGGGTAAATAAACAAATATTTATGATCTGTAACCATTCTCAGTTAGTCATTTACTACTTACCTTGGTTACAAGTGGAATGACCATTCCCACAATAAATAAAATAAAGGAATGCCAAAATCAGCAAAATGCCTTAAGGGTTGACCTGCAAGTGAAAATAGAAATCTACTAAGAAACCAAAGCATCATCAGCAACTTAAAAATTAACAAGAAATAAAATCAATCGTGCTTACCAAAGTATACACTAAATCATAACTGACTCGAAGAACGAATCCTTCCAAAAAGGTGAACCAATATCATCTTACAACATAGCCAAAAGTTAAGAATTAGAAAACTTAAAATAAACACAAGCAATACCAAGCCATTAGAATTATTTGAGGTCAAAATGTGATTTTCATTAAACTTCACCATTTTATCAAAATCTGAGGATGATTTCTACATTGCAGTTCATTTTGACACATGACTACCATTTTGTTGGGTACAGGTTGATTTATTATGGCCAGGCCTATTGCACAATGAACATAAATACAACCTCTTTTCCCCAATGGTTGATTGTGTAGGATGACCCTTGGTACTCACTAATGTCGGATCCTTCACACTTGTAATGTGGCTAGATTGGCCACCTAACAACTTCGAACCTTGAACTGATTCAAGAATTGCAACCCCATCTCCATCAATAACTTGTTCTTTCCGCTTCCCATCAAAGTGATTGTAAAAATCCCTCTTGGTAAATGTCATATTCCCATAGCCACCTGCTTGATTAGAAATGTACAACATAATTTTAGGTCTTTTTCCATGAAAACACAAGGTAGATGCTAGTGCCTTATCTATATTTATCATCTCTATCCGAACGAATAAGGTAGATATTTGGAACCAATTAGCTCCTGATTGTGATTTCCATCATATGTGGAAACATGCCACCTACCACTTTCTCTATCTAACAACGGTAGAGTAAAGGAATAAATATCTATGACCTATAATCATTCTCAGTTAGTCATTTACTACTTTCCTTGGTAGCAAGTAGAATGACTATTCCCACAATAAATAAAAAGAATGGATGCCAACATCAACAAGATGCCTTCAAGGTTGACCTAAGGTGAAAATAGAAATTCACTAAGCAATCAACTCATCCTCACAACAACTTAAAAAATTAATAAGAAATAAAATCAATTATGCTCACTAAAGTATACGCTAAATTATCAACTAAGTAGACTCGAAGACGAATCCTTCCTTGAAGGTGAATCAATATCATCCTACAACATAGCCAAAAGCTAAGAATTATAAAACTTAAAATAAAAATAAGCAATACCAAGCCATTAGAATTATTTGAGGTCAAAAATATGATTTTCATTAACCTTCAACATTTTATCAGAATATGAGGATGATTTATGCGTTGCAATACATTTTAACACATGACTACTACTTGGTTGGGTACAAGTTGATTTATTATGGACAAGCTTATTGCAGAATGAATGTAAATACAACCATTTCCCCGTGGTTGATTGTGCATGATGACCCTTGGTACTCACTAATGTCTAATCATTAACACTTGTAATATGACCAGATTGGCCACTTAACAAGTTCAAACCATGAACTGATTCAAGATGATGTATGTTTTAATCAACAACTTATAATATCTTATTGAAGTCATCTTTAGATTTTCTAGCTAGAAAGTAGATCCAGTTCTTTCTTGTTGATAAAGTACTTCAGAACAACATCGACACTCAATTCTTCTTAAGCTCATCTTTCTCAATGTCCAATGAAAGATTTATTGTCTTTGCAAGTTTGGTCTACCTATCAGTATCAAGCTTCTGGTACTTCTTGAAAACGTTCTTCCTTGATATTGCAAATAATATGGTAATACGAGATGCAACATGATTCGAAGCCAACTTGAGCGTTTGAATGTGATAGAACTTGTGTCAAGTGACACTTCCAAGATTTGTCATGTTTATCAAAGCTTATCAACTTCCACATTTTAATCTCATTCTATTCCTTCTTGTCATAAAAAACACACGTAGTAGATTTCATTAGTGGCTCCCCAAATTCCTTGAACTTAATGAGGGTGTATATTTTTGTTGCACTATTTTCAATACAATGAAAAGCTAAATTCAACACAGTTTATAATATTTGGATTTAAAATGAGCACTGAATTCATTATTTCGATAGTGTTGCATGGCTTGATCAAAGTGGCGAATTTCCCATACATGCAATTTGCAAAAGATGAAAGAAATTCTTTTTTGTGAACATATATTTTTGTATTTTGCTGAAAATGCCAAGCATATAGCCAATGACATCCCTAAGGCCACAATTCTTTTATAGCTTTTCGCAAAACCTTATCACCCTCAGTAATCCCTACAACATAATGGTTGCTTGCCATTGTGTTTCTTAGAGTCTAAGCACCAATTTGTAGGTTTCTTAAGTTTCATCAACAATGAGTCTAGCACCAAAGACAACAATATTTCCATGATAATTTAAACTAGAGAAGATTATAAATGGCTTATTGTAAACTTTTTCCTATAGATGTTGTCTAAAGCCATAACATTAGAAAAATATTAATAGTCCATTCAAGCTGTACCATCTATCCAAAAAACACTTGCTAATCTATCTTCTTGATCAAGGATATAACTAATATAAAATATAGGATCAAAATCAATTTTTGCACACAATTAACTATGAGTTAAAACCCTATCTCCATCCATAACTTGTGCTTTGCACTCCCTATCAAAGTAATTATACTAATCCTTCCTAGTAAATGTCACATTCCCATAGCCACCTGATTGATTAGCAATGTATGACATGATTTTAGAAGGTTTCTTTCCATGAAAGCACAAGGGAGATGCTAGTGCCTTATCTGTATATGTCATTTGTCTATGTAAATGAATAAGGTGGCTATATTTTCAACCAATTAGCTCACGATTGTGATTTTCATTATTTGCAAAAACATGCCACCTACCACTTCTCTATCTAACAAAGCTCGGAGTAAAGGAACAAATATCTATGACCTATACCCATACTCAATTAGTCATTTACTACTTACCTTGATAGCAAGTGGTGACCATTCCCACAATAAATAAAAAGAAAGAATGCCAAAATTAGCAAGATGCCTTAGGATTGACCTACAAGTGAAAATAAAAATCTACTAAGCAACCAAGGCATCCTCGCAACAACTTAAAAAATTAATAAGAAATAAATCAATCATGCTCACCAAAGTATCCAGTAAATCATCAACTAACTAGACTTGAAGAACGAATCCTTCCTAGAAGGTGAACCAATATCATCCTACAACATAGCCAAAAGTTAAGAATTAGAAAACTTAAAATAAACATAAGCAATCCTGAGCCAACAAAATTATTTTAGGTAAAAAAATGTGATTTTCACTAACCCTCACCATTTATTAGAATCTAAAGTGATTTCTATGTTGCAGTACGTTTTGACACATGACTACCACTTTATTGGGTACAAGTTGATTTATTATGGCAGGCCTATTGCATAATGAACATAAATACAACATTTTTCCCCAGTGGTTGATTGTGCAGGATGACCCTTAATATTCACTAATGTTTGATCTTCACACTTGTAATATGACTAGAATGGCAACCTAACAACTTCAAACCATGACTCGTTCAAAACAATATATGTTTTTATCAACAACTAATATCTCATTGAAGTCATCTTTAGAATTTCTAGCTAGGAAGCATATCCTCCTGCATCTTGCTAATAAAGTACTTCGGCACAACATCCACACTCAATTCTTATTAAGTCTTTCTCAATGTCGATAGAATGATTTATTGTCCTTGCAAGTTTCGTCCACTTATCAAGTATCAAGTTTTTTGGCACCTTTTGAAAACGTTCTTCCTTTATAATGCAAATAATATGGTAACATGGGATGCCATATGATTCGAATTGGCAACATGAGCATTTGAATGTGATAGAACTTGTGTCAAGCGACACTTCCCAAGATTTGTTATGTTAATCAAAGCTTGTCAACTTCCACATTTTAATCTCATTCTACTCCATCATGTCACTAACAATACACGCTGGTAGATTTCATAAGTGGCTCACCAAGTTCCTTTCACTTACTAAGAGTGTATATTTTTGTTGCACTACTTTCAATGCAATGAAAAGCTGACTTCAACACAGTTTATGATATTTCAATTCAAAATCAGTACTAAATTCATTATTTCGATAGTGTTGCATGGCTTGATCAAAGTGGTGAAGGAATTCAAGGCAAATTATGTCATGAAGTCACTTAATCTTTTATGAAACTATTGATGTCTATTAAAATACAATAAAAAAGACTTTATTGTTAAATAAAAGAATAAATAAAATGAAACTGATAGCAAAATATAGTGTTTATAGTAGCTTCACACTGTTATGTTGTTTTAATCCTAGCAAAAAAAGTTTCATGAAGGTATGCATTTGCGCACATCTTCTTCTTCTTATATAACTTCCTAATCTATTTGTTGTCTTCAAGTTGAAAATCAGTAAGCATATTTTGCCATATCCTTTCAAATTACTTAACTTCAAATTTCCCATACATGCAATTTGCAAACGTTGAAAGAAATTCTTTTTTGTGAACATGTGTTTTTGTGTTTTGCTGTAAATGCCAAGCCTATAATTGATGACATGCTTGAGGCCACATTTTTTTATGGCTTTTCGCAAAGCCTTATCACTATTAGTAATCTCTGCAACAAAATGTTTGTTTTCCATTGCCTTTGTTAGAGATCTAAGCACCCATTTGTATATCTCTTTAGTTTCATCAACAATGAGTCCAACACCAAAGACAATAATATTTCCATGATGATTTAAACTAGAGAAGATTACCAAAGGCTTATTGTAATCATTTTTCCTATAGGTGCTATCAAAAGTTATAACATCAATAATATATTGGTAGTCCATTTGAGTGTTCCATCTATCCAAAAACAAATTTGCTAATCTATCTACTTGATCAAAGGTATAGCTAATATAAAATATAGGATCAAAATCACCTTTTGCATACGTAACCAAGATCTGAACCTCATCTCCATCCATGATTTGTGCTTTATGCTCCCTATCAAAGTGATTGTACAAATCCCTCCTAGTAAATGTCACATTCTCATAGCCACCTACTTGACTAGCATTGTACGACATAATTTTATAAGGTTTCTTTCCATGAAAGCACAAGGTAGATGCAAGTGCCTTATCTATATTTGTCATTTGTCTGTGAACGAATAAGGTGGCTATATTTTGAACTAATTAGCTCTTGATTGTGATTTTCATCATATCTAGAAACATACCACCTACCACTTTCTCTATCTAACAAAGCTCGAAGTGTGCCTAGCAACTGGTGCGTGCTATTAGCCTTTCTTCTCATCCGATCTACCCTATCAAGTTCTTTTTTTGCTCGAAATCCTTCATGGTTATGTACCACTGCCACCAAATTGTTTAGCCTTTACCATCACGCTTTACTTCATCATGTCTTATTCCAAAGCCTAAAACTTTACCCAAATTTCCATAGAAATTTGCTGCCTCCTCCTCCTCCAAAGTTTCGAAATTCATACTCATAATTTCTTCATGGGTAAGATTGCCAATGTTTTGCTCCACTTTATCCTCTAAGTTCTCATTGGGCTTATCATTTTTCCAATCTTCTTTATCATTTTCATTCTGTTTCACACCTAGATTTGTTGTTGGGTTTGATAGACCAACCACTTCCATCCTCAAAGTCAAACTTATTGTCCCCCTCCATTTAATAATCAAATCTACATAGGCCAAAATATAACAAGTCGTAGCAGTTGTTCTAAAGAATAATCTACACTTAAGCAAACCCAAAAATATAATCACACCAAACACCCTCCCCATACAATATATACAAAATGCATGACATTATGTGTTAAATGGCAGCATTTCATATTATGCATATGAGCTTCTATTATGCATACAAAATGCATGATACTATGTGTTAAAGGCAACAATTCATCCCTAATTTAATTTAAACTACTAAGACCTCCCATTTATTTTTAAAACTTTGCTTAATATTTAAAAAAGTAATTTATTGATCAATGGAGCTCTTCAATTTTCAACCTAGATAATGCAATTCATGTAGTTGTAACATGATAGTTTCATGTTATAGCTCAATTAAATAACTTTCTAAAGGTTTTTTAATGTTCTAGTTTCATTTCAAAGACTTACAAAGCTACATGTCCTGAGATACTATCTTCATATTGTATGCTTCACTATATTGGATGCTTGTGCACTTGAGATTTTTTTAATTATGTTGGAACTTTTATCATGTACCTTGTCTCATCACTTCTTTGTTTCAAGTATTAAACTTCTTTATAGAATGCCAATAACATGATTATTCAACATGTGCTATCCTAATTATTCGGAGTGTCTCCAACTAAAGTATGATATATATCAGTTTTGCTATCAAACATAGGAAACCACAAAGACATACTAGAACCAAAATGAAAACTTAATTGTAGTCCGCAATAAGAAAGGAAAAGAAGATTCACATGAAGCCATTGGAAGCACAGAGAAAAATATGCAAAAAAAATAGAGGAATGAGTTATTGAGAAGGGAGAAGGCAGAAGCTGGAAATAAAAAAGAAGAATTTTTTTCAAGGGGAGAATCCACCCCTAATAAAATTGTGGTTGTGGCATATGTTGTTGAAAGTTAAGACACTCTCAAATGAAGAGATAGTACATCCAACAAGAAAAATCAACATGTAGCCATAAAAAACAAATAAATGGACATTCAATCCTATACTAGTAAATTGAAATATGCAAGTAGTGATACAAAGTTCTATATTCATTAATGGATTTCTTCAATTTTTGACATATATGATGGAATCCATGTAGTTGTAACATAATAGTTATATGCTAGAACTCAATTAAATAAATTTATAAAAAATTTAGTCTTTATGAAGATAATATCGCATTATTTGTAGCTTTGTGAGTCATTGAGATAAAACCAATGTATTGGTACATTTCACCATTTGATTATTTGTAACATGTAGAAAAAGTTCATCAAAGATTGTCAAACATCTGATTACAAATAAAGAATAGCATACATCAATTTCTAGTATCAAATATAGGAAACCACAAATATGTCCCATAATCACAATTTACTATATGAATAAAAAGGATGATGGACAACAAACCCACTAGTTATACGTATTATAAACAAATTCTAAAATTTCTTACTTGTAGTCCAGATAAAGTAATTATATGGCAATGAGAAGAGAGAAGGAAGATTCACATGAAGCCATTGGAAGCGTAGAAGAGAAAATATGCAAAAAAGTAAACGAATGATTGATTAGTCAAGAAAGAAGCGAGGTAAGTGAAAAGAAAATATCAATGGGAAGAATCACCTTGATAAGAGTTTGGCTATGGGTATGCCTATAGTATTGAAAGTTGGAACACTCAAGATCGACAAACTCTCAATGGAAGAGACAAGGCATAGCATAATAAAACATTAATGCGTAGCCATGAAAAGATTGAATGAACATTCAATCCAATACTAGTAAATTGAAACGCTTAATAAGTTTTATTCATCAATGGATCTCTTCAATATAAAGAAAGGCATACATCAATTTCTAGTCCCAAACATAGGAAAACAGGAATATGACCCAAACCCACAAACTCTTATTGTCCTAGAATCAAAATATCGATTAAATGAAGAAGGGCACACATCAATTTCAAATAAAACATAGGATACTAGGAATGTCATGTAGATCTATGATCTGTGAATTTAAAGGAAATAAGAATTGATGGACTATAACTAGAGTAACACATAAAAATAAAGTCAAGTTTTTACCCAAATAAAGTCATGACCTTCAAAGTGTCAATGAGAAGGATAAAAGGAAGAATCACATGGTCATTCAAACAATACAAATAGAGGGAAAAAAAAAAGACAACCAAATAAATGTCATCATACTCATCAAACTCACCCATGTTGACCTTGTTTGTCGCACAGTGCATCCTAACTAGCTACCAATTGTGCAAAGTCGCATGGTTAATTATTATATAAATGTTTAAAGTGATGATTTTTTTAATAAAGACACTAGGCAACTAATTTCCGATCAACAAATTTCTTACTTTAGAAAAGTCCAATCCAAAAAGAACTTAGCTCAAAATCAATGGGCGATTTGTAGTTCACACAACAGTAGTGAAATCTCTTTAAACTTGTAAGTTTATTCTTAGAATGTGTATTGAATTATAGGAAAGAGAAAAAGACATTCAAATTCATAGAAGAGCTATGACATACAAATTCCTAACCTCTAAGGCAGTAAGAATGAGAAATTTAGATCGAAATCAAGCCTCTTGCCAACCAGGACAGTAGCTCCTTTAGAGAATCTTCAATAACACATGAGTAATGTATTTTATATGTACCCCAATAAACACCATGCACTTTCCAATTCTGGCACAAGGATTTTACATAAAACAAATCATAAGCCAATAATGAATGGTTCCAACAATGAATACTAATATGCTTTCATTACGGATAAAGGATATTGTTTTTGGAAAGCCAACCAAGGACATCTAGTAGCCTGAAAACATATTTAGGGATTTGTCAATAGTCCACGGCAAAAACCTTGTGATCTTCCCAAAATCCGAAAAACAACAATTGTTAACGTAATGTTGATTGTGGGTTTATCAGTAACTTATAAATGACATATCCTTTTTCTTGAAACTTCATCATCAAATAAGGATCATCAGATAGTTTAGTACAATCCTTATCAACCAAATATGTTCCCAATCCGAATTGACATCAAGGCAAAATGCACTATCCACACAAAGAAAAATGCATGTCATGTGTGTTGTTCGTCCTCAACTTGAAATCCTGTTAAACAATAATGAGTAGGGATGAGGAAACTACAGTGAGTGGTGTATTGTGATATGAGTTTCACCTTTTGTTTTTCAAGAACAAAGAATGGTGCCTAGAGTGAAGAAACGATATGAAGATGACTGAAATTGAAAGGGAGATAAAAATCGTTATTGGGGATTTAAAGGAATTTTAAACATTTTTTATGTCAAATTTCAAATTTGGAAAATAAGGTTTTAAAATAAGTAAATAACATATAATTGGTAAAGCCTTCAACCCACTAGCAAAGGAACTAAGTGGAAAGTGAGGGTCCTGGTACCCAAATATATATATATATATATATATATATATATATATATAGGATATTGGAGAAATGCCCATTGATATTTTTTTAAAAAATTTTCAAGATATTAAATGCATTTGCAAAACATTCAATATTCTCCTTGTTTTGTTTAGCACTTAGGAAAATTATCAAGAGGATTCATTAAGGAGTATAAAATTATTCTTCTGAAAAGATTAGTTTTACCTTGTTTTCAATGATCTATCTATTTTATTTTCCCCAAAAAGAGTATAGCTGTTACTTTTAACTCCATCCATGTGCCTACACTCAAACTGATTGTTTATTCTTCAAGGTGAATCCATATAAAATAATTTTGTTGCTCTTATTTTTCTCATTATATGATGGCTTGGTTTATTGACAATATTTATTGTAGATGGTGTTGTACCTATATAGTCTTTGGGAAATGGAAAAAGCCCCTAACATTCTAATTGCTTTAACGCTTGTAAATCCAAAATTAGCCCCACACATGGCAAGAAATGGCTATCTGCCAAAGATATTAATGTTTATATCCATAGAATTTTATAGGAGACTGCAACAACTACAGAAAGGAGCAACTGCGATATATATGGAGGCTATATACAACTATAAAACCATGTTGGAACTTTGGAAGATCAAGGATGAAGGTGATGTGGGAACTACATTTAATGAATTATGTGAAATTGGAACCAAGTTACCATGCACAAACAATAAATTCTTTGAATTGTTGTTCTCTTTCATTTGATTTGAAAGTTTGTCATCTCAATTTTGTCTGATGTAGATGTCCTAATTTCATTGAAAATATGCTTGTAATAAAGAGATGGAGTGAAAATATTTGTTAATCTAAAGGAGGGTTGATATTATTCTCGTAACCTTCAAATTTTGATAATTGATCATTGCATATACTTTTGACAAGAATTTTTTCCAGAAGGCCAATTGTGTAAGGATTCATGCTATGTTTCAAAGCTTGAATGCCTTATTTGATTGAACTAGACAATTAGAGTTGTCTTGATTTTCTAGCAAAACTAAATTCTTAGGACTAAACATTATCTTGATTTTCAAATTGCAGGCAAATATAGTAAACAAAAAGTTCAAAATCTCATGTTCATTTATGAAGCTAAGATTATCTTTTACTCTATAAATGCTAGATCTCTATTCTTTGGACATATGATCTTAAAATCATATCACCTAATATTATGGATATGAAATCACACTATGTGATGTGGACTTGCTCCTTAAACCTTTACAAGCCTAGGAAAACAGAAATCATATGCTAAATCCAGTTTGCCTACCCCATGACCAAAAAAAAAAATCCCTCGCATATCAATAAGCCATTGAACGTGATATGAGGTTTCTATACTCCTCCATGATTAAGGGTGTCCTTTTTTATCATCATCATAAGATTAAGAGTATACTTTATCCTTTTAAACTTTGAAAATGAAAAATGATCAAGAACATTCGTAATCACTTGGAACTATAGCTGTCTCAATGGCAACCTTCCAAAACCTCAAATCAAGCTCAATAATAACTAAATTGGACTAGTTCAATGTGAGTGCAAAATAAATCCAAATCAGTTTGGTTTGAATCATTGGTTTGGTTTGAATCATTGGATTGAAGTAAAAAATAAAGAATTGTATTTTTCAAAAGTTTTTATCGTTATAATAGCTAACAGTCTAAATTTTTGTTGCAATATACTTAATAATGGTGTGAATAGATAAATATTTCTTAAAAAAATGTGAAGAAAAAAATATAAAATGTGACTTTATCACTAAAATTAAAATATAAGTGAAACTTTGAAAACTTGGAAATATATAAGAAAAAATAGTTAATCAAGTGATCAGATTGCATGTTCAAGTAATCTAGTTTGAAATTCATAAATTTAAAACCATTGGTTTGATTTGTTTTCGCCTTCAAAAACCATTAGCCGAACCAATGTAAACCATTAAATCAATCTAATACACTTCGTATAACAACTACCCAATATCACAAATGCTGAAATTTAATAACCCCTTTAGCACTAACTACATTGTCCTGGTAGGTGTCACTCCCCAATTGAATTTGTTCAGCATGTAATGTAAGGTGAAGGCTATGGAATCCTGGATGAAATGTAGTGTACTACTTATTCGGCATTTAGCCACATTTAAAAAAGTGGTTAAACGCATTCAAAAGAGTTCTAAATGTATTTAATCATATTAAAATGTGACTAAACACTTGGTGTGTGATACACCTCTCATTTCATCTGTTGTATCATACACAAAACTATCCTGTAATGACTTTTACATCTATATTACTACTAACAAGAATATAATTTTATTTTAGTTTGAATTAAAAAATGAAGTTAAACTTTAGTTATAAATACTAATGAGAAATCATTATTTCTCATAAGTTATAATTTATTTAGGCATTATAAAATAATGACTTAGAAACTTTTGAGCTCTTAGGAGCCTTAATCGATGCTCCTACTTTGGTTAATGTGACCTTAGTTTCAGTTTTCAAGACAATGGCTTTCGTCTTGCACCGTAATCTTCACCATCATCGTTGGAGAAAAACAAGTGTAAAAAAAAAAAAAAAAAAAGCCCCAAAGTTGAGCAAATAAAAGCTATTACCTTGGCCAACATCTTCACCATAACCCTATTGCAAATTGCAGAAAGTCGGTTAGAACTCATGATTTCACTTCATCAATGTCGAAATGGTAAGCATTGTAATATTCATGCCACCACTTGATGAAACAAACATGGGATAAAACTTGGTTCAACGTCAATGGGGGAATAAAGTCCTCTCCGCTCTTCATTGTCAAATAACCAAACATCGAAGTCACCTAGATTGGACACTTTGAGTAGTAGATTTGTTCTTTTGGGAACATTATGGGTCAGGGATGGCTTGAGAAAACCCAAATTGTTGAAACATAAAGTTAGGCTCATGAAGGACAATGCCAAGAGAATTTGATCCTGGCAAACCAAAAGGAATAACTTAGGCACAAAGAAAGTTGGCCCAAATGTCATCGCTACGATTCTGACCAACTTCATTGTCGTGAATAATGGGTTTGATAAACTAGGGTAAGGCAAAACGATGATCAGCGAATGGACTTAGATTCATTTTGTCATTGTCAAAAAAGGAAGCCTCGTGGAAACTTTTAAAAAAATGCCAAAACTCGTCAAATGGTCTTGAATACTTCACTTTGGGTCAAGAAAAAAAAATAAAGTCGAGAGGCCATTGGCCTCTATATAGAGTGGCTAGTGGAGAACAACTCAATTAAGATTCAAAAATGGCATTCAGCCAAAGCTTCAAAAGCCAAATTGGGCATCTATGGGTTGATAGATTCATTTTGGCCTATTTTCTTGAAAAAAAAGCCAATTTCGTCATAAAGATTGGCTAGCAAAGTTTAGCAAGGTAGAGTTTATTACCTTGGTGCAATAGAATGGCTAATAGGAGGTACATAGCTTGCATCTTTATGCTCCTCAAACAAAACACGATCAAGTTAAGCTAGTAGTAAAGAAATGCAATGTGTTCATTGTTGCTACAGCCCCTTTTCCTTTATTATTTTCAATAAAGGTAGAATATGACATATCATATAAGTCGAGGGCATATTTCGATGGATTAGGGTTCCATGTGCGGTAAAATATCAATCCCGTAGTCGAAGACCCATGATTGTTGCGACTTAAAAAACTCGGTCTATCATTCACAAGAAAGTTGAAGGCAATTCGTGGTGGAGTTTCAAAAATAAAAAACGAATAGAGCATGGACGTGTTAAATTTGATAGTGTACCTAGACAACTAAAGTAGGTTGAAGATCCTCAATTGTCTCATAGGGCACTTCTAGAAGATTGTACTCTCTCTAACCACTCCATGAAGGTTTTAGAATTTTTGGGCTGGCTCCTAAACATGCTAGCATTTGTGCTAAAAATACTTACAAAAAAGTTGGTCTCGACTAGCTAGCATTTCTTGGTGCTTTGAATAGAGGAAAAAGGATCCTAATTGACTAGTTTAGGAAGAAGTTAACGGGGCCAACATAAGCATGAATTTGAGTATCTATGGCATAGGGAAGAAGTACCTATGAGGAAAGGTTAGAAGATTCCTTCAACGTTGGCCCCATGAAAAAACTTCAGTCTCCTCAAGAATGGGTTATGGGACAAAGCTAAAAAAAGTGTCTTCGGCTCGTCAGGATAATGGGTTCACAGAAGCTTCACCTTTGGACGAGGTGTTCCTGGATGGAGAAGCCAGTTGTCGATTGGATCTAAGTAACGTTGAAGGATAAAAGAAAGAAAGGATTCTGGGTTGTTTGAAGAAGGCGAACGGGCTCAGGAACTTTTGAGAAGAAGAAAGTGAACAGTTTTAGCTAAGGGGGATGGGCGAAAAATGTAAGGCTCTAAGAATACTTATAGCCCTCTCAATGAGCTATGACACAAAATTGACTGGCCTAAAGAATCAAACCCATGATGTGTGACATTACCTAATTGACGTGCCCCATAAATGATCTTTAAAGGGATTCAGTTTGGTGAAAATTTTATTATAAATTTAAATAACTCCCGTCTTCTCATCGACAAAAAATTACTCTTCGAAGTGGGAGTTGTGAGAGGCATCATGTTGGCACCAAATTTCACACATGTAGAAGTGTTGAAGTGACATTCAACCTTTGTAGACTAAGAGCCCTCATGGGAGTTCGACAGCATTTTGGATAGTGAGAAAGGTTTGACATATCAAACTAGATCAACGGTATAACCGGAAAAGCAAAATTGACAATGTTAGGAAGTGTCAAAGTGGACAAAGATCACTTGTGACAAAGTTTGAACATCTCAGATGTTAATAACTACAATATTCTCACGCTAAGTTCAATAAGTAAAAATCTAGTTAGTCATTCAAGACTTAAAAAATTTTGGGATCTTGAGAAGATCATCACGTGGTAAGAGGATAGGACGTTAGTCGATTGATAGTTTTCAACGGTTACTAACAGAGGCCCTACAAAGACATGACAAGGTGGTAACGCTTAATGATAAAGACGAATGACAAACTAGAGAAATTCAAAGACACGTGGACAATATCTAGAGTAGCCAAAGACAAGTGTCAAGATCTAGATTCCTAAATTGTCTATAAATACTGAATTTGTACAATTGCAAAGGGTTGGAATTTTTACTCACACACTCACTCTACAACGTCACAGATGACAAAACGAGTCCGGAGTCCTCTGAGTAATTGTTCTCAACCCCATTTCTCATTTTCTTAGGACTAGACTGTCTTTAATTTATTTACAATTTCTGTTCTTTATGTACATTTTGTCAATCAATTCCTTACATTTCTACAACTTTTCTACATTTCAATTCGTCAATCATATCTCACACAACGCACACGAATCACTTCATTCATTCCATCCTCATTCCATTCAAAATAGTTTGACACTCTATTCTTTTGGTGTAGAACCCAAGATGAGTAGTTTTCACTCCAGAAATCGAGATCTAAAAAAGCAAAGGCTAACATCCAATCTTTGAGTTTGTCGATAAATGTCTGGTTTAAAGTAGTTTGGCCTTCTGCATAAGGAAATCATTGATTATTGTTGTCGACGTGCAAGTGTCAAATTCTCAATAAATAGTTGTCATCATACTCGTTTACCCTAGACTCAAGATTGGAATTGTGACATTCAGCACAAGTACCCAAGGTGCTTTCTCCATATCTCTCACAAGACATAATAGGACTTTTGGTACAACTTATCATCATTGATCCAGTTCCATTTTTGAATATTACCCAGATGGCTTGTTTGTTTTTGTGTAAGTTAGGATTTGATTAGTAGGATTAATGACAGTTAATGATGATTACTATAACACATTGATGAATTAGACATGAAATGCCAGGGACGAGGGCGGGGAGTGAGGGTCCCAGAAGGTATGGACAATGAGCGGCTCCTAGCAACTTCGAAAGGGGTGTATGGATAAACGATACACAAGAATGAGAGGGATATAAGGTTGTATAGGTATGAGACTATACAGTTGAGGATGGCTTATATGAATTGATTGGTACTACCTATCCAACAAGATGCATCTTTCTTCGGTAGCCCATCATGAAAGAACTCCAGTTAAGTGTGCTTGCCTTGGAGCAATTTTGGGATAGATGACCTCCTGGGAAGTTTTCAAGATGCATGTGAGTGAAGACAAAGCACGCTGAAAAAACTTATTGATTTGGGGGACAGGGTAGCAGGGATGTACAAGACACCTCTCATATTATTAACTTTTATTCAATGACGTGGTAACACACTACATATTACAATTAAAACATTAAAATGACAGTACATTTTTTTTTTTTTGTCTAGGGTATCCATAGCTACACGATGACTAATTTCTTTGAGGCGAGCTCCTCTAAGGTGATAAATTTCTAGCCACAAATTCTCTCCACATACCGTCAAGGTTAAAAGCTGACTAGATATTAGAAATCCAAGCAAGCTAGCAAGGTGATAGGTATTATGGTTTTAGAATTACATTAACATACCACATATCAATTTAACTTTCATAAAAAATAATGTTACTAATAAGGTATTGGTACAAATGAAATGTGCTTGGTCCATAAATTGTGGTCTTGGATTCGAACTTAATAAAAATAAAGAATGTCACTATTGTCATCATCTATCATGTCATTATTGTCATCATTTATCCTAAATAAGAGTGGCGGCAAATTATGTGTTGTTAGTCTGAGTGGAAAGGACTTGGCTCCTTTACATATGAGATACTGGATTTAATTCCTAAATTCATGTGCATAAAAATGATACTTTGGGGCCGGTATATTTCTTTTTGCAAACATACCATTCATGGACATTAGGTCCTTCGACAGGATTAGCAGCTAAAGACACGAGTTTGTCAGATAACTACTTTATTTCCAAAACTTAGAAATGAATTTCAATTTGATCTTGTAGAAACTCCTCTATTTTGTTTTTGAAGCTTTTATTAAATTGAAATCAATTACATCTTTATTTGGACTCGTTGCTTAATGTCATCGAAAGCATCTCCAAACACACAGCACATTACTCAAAAGGAAATCACAATTAGGTCATTCAAACCAAAATCCAGTAGTACTACTCCAGATTGAATAGTATATGTTTGTTTGTTCCCTCACATGACCTAAAATGACTTCAAGGTACAAGCACTTTTGGAGCTAAAAGCATGCTTTTTCATATATAGAATCAAAGTACAAGGCCCGAATGAAAGGCATAATAAAGTGCGCACATGCACGTGAGAACACATGCAACGCACTGTGCTTGGTAAACAGAAATTTAAGCTGATTTTGGGAATAGGGCGAGCCAACTGACAACTGAAGACACTCCTAATAATGTCTTGATGAGGATGATTTGCTACAAATTATGCGATAAAAGACAAGTCACAGAGTTGTAGATTTAATTCCATCCATCCAAGAGATTTGGAACATTTTAGGTGGGAACATTGGAGCTGAATAATGTGATGAGCATTCATCTAATCTTTTTTTTTGGGTCAAAGAATTCATCGAATCAGGGGATGCACATTTGCTACCGTGCATGTGCCAAAGTGTGCGGAGTAAAACAAGTGCTATTGGCGCATCATATTGCCAAAAAGGATAAGCATTTTCATGAATAGAGAAATTAGTTAGTTAAACTTTTATTAATCACACATAACGCATGACAGTCCACTTTCGCAAGTATGTAGTATATCAACACAAAAGATCTAAATTGATAATGTTTGTAAAGTTAAAAAAAAAAAAAAAATAGAGGTTAACCAACCTTTAATTAATAACTTATATATACAACTCAATAGGATAGTGTTTGGAATCATAAAAAAATGAAAATGATGTGATTTAATTTGAAATGATTTGAATTTATTTCATTTGATAGTTAAATATTATGTTTAGAATGATTAAATAAGAGATAAAATTGAATTGATTTAGATATCAATTCTTATGTTTAAACTACACTACATTATATTTGAAGTGGTAAAATAATGAAAATGAATTGATTTAATTTTCTTTTATGTTTTAAAATTAATTCAATTCCACACAAGTCCTATCAAATTTAATAAGATTTCAAAAATAAAGGAAAAAAATCCCACAAAATTATAAATCAACTCATTTCTTATATATTAAATATCCAAACACAATATTTGATTTACAAATCAAATCACTTTCATTTTTTAATTGATCCAAAAATGATTAATCATTTTTTTTTACTTTACAGTTATCTTCCGGCTGAGGATCTAAATCCCGAAGAAATCGAATCTAATACATGAAATTTAACAAAGAAAATAAGAACGTAGATAACAAATGTATGAAACAACAATTCGACTAATTCTCGAGTGTTCTAAATGAACAGCTAACGACTACAGTTAAATTGACTGTCTATCATGACGATGACACTAATTGCATTATGGATTTATTTTGGATATTACAGATTTCACATATCCGATATTTAAAGCTTAATGCATACAGTGCCAGCTGTTCAAGAAACTGCGTAAAGATTTTGTGCCAGTGTAAAAGCTTGCTTACTGCAAATATATGTGGCACTCTCTTATCTACAGATTATGTAAAAATACAAACAGGTGATCAAAATTAAACGTAGTATTATGTGCTCTTTAACAAATGAGTTAGGAGATGGTCGCATGTGTCATCCCCTTATGCCTTCACAATTTACGAAGCGCATACTAGATTACAATTCACAGACATTAACATCATTGAATCACTTGATCTTTTATTCGAGTAATCAAAATGTTAGCACAATAAGCAGATTGATAGGTATACGTGAAGTTCAGTTCAACATGAAATGAAGGACCTTTACTTTTATCAAGTCATGTTTGCTGGCCTTTCTCAACAGAATTCCTCAGTAAGGATATAACTTGAGCTGGCTCAGGGCTCCAAACACTGAACTTCCTGCAACAATGCAATTTGCCCCTGCAGATGAGGCCATTTCTATGGTTGAAGGCCCTAAACCACCATCAACCTGCAATTCAAATTGGTTTGATCACCGCAAAAAAATTGTCATAGGACGCTTAGATATTGTGTCTGTTAGCCAATCGTTCGGTATATGTAAGAGGCAGCAAAGGCAGTTTTGTAACTGAGAGTTTTGCAAGAGTTGAGGGAACTGCGACATCCATCACCCGTGTAGACATTTAAGGGCCTGTTTGATTACTCCTTTTTCTGCTTTCATTTTCTATGTTTTCTGTTTTCAATATTTTGTGAAGAAAATACCGAAAACAGTAAAAACAACACAATTCTGTTTTCAGTTTTCATTTCCTGTTTTCATCATTTCATTAACAAAATTCTGAAAATAAAAACACGGGAATTAAAATAGAAAATTGAAACAATAACCAAATAGACAATAAGGTTCTTGGTCACATTGACCAAGAAATCCATTGAATAATAGAGATTCTTTTCAGTTTCCATATCTTTCTTTCTGTCTTTTATGATACAGTTCTGACATATTATCACTAGTGCGCACCAGTATGCTAACACAAGCACTTTTTTTTTTACCTTCTTGTTTCGGTCATGAAACACAAGCACTTCATGATCTCCATGAATACAAGAAGTGATCACTTAGAAGTAGAAAGTAGAAATGAAAAGTTTCAGTGAGAAATGCATACAATAAGTTAAAACATGTAGACGCAACAAGGAATAAATATAAGATCCCCAGCACCACCAGAGCCATTCAACAAATAGTGACAACATAACTGAGCATAAAATGTGGAATACTAGACATGTTCAAGAATCAATCAAGTGAAAAATCTCCATAATCTCCTGTGTATACAACTATGAAGAAAATATGCATTTAATTTGATGGAAAGAAGATAAGACAAGCAAATAGCCTTAGGTACCTCTATGTCAAGTGATGGATACTTCTTCCTCAGTGTCCGTACCTGTTTTAAAAATTTTAAAAGGAAATAATTTAACCAAAAAATAGCTAGAAGTTCCATAATAAGAGAGTTATCATCCACAAGAAGAAATAACACAACATGATAACATATGAAGTTAAGAAAGAGAAATGATACCTTATCCATCATCTCTGGCATAAATTTTTGTCCTCCAAATCCGGGCTCTACAGTCATCACAAGAACCATTTCCACAGGATTTTCAGCCTCAACCTGTGAAAAGAATAAAGATTAATAACACAAAAAAAAAAGGAAAAGAAAAGTAAAGTGTTCTTAAAAATAAGACCTCTAATGAGTAGAGATATTGTATCTATTCCCAACTTTATGCACAATGACTCAGGATATTTTTGGAAAGATAATGATGATACCAAAATCCAACTATACAGGTATAACCAGATGAGAACCAGGGGGAAGCATACCAGAGGATAAACCTCTCCAATGGGGGTCCCAGGCTTCAATGCTACACCAGGCCTCATGCCTGCTGACTTTATTCTTTCAATAAGTTCTTGCCAGTTATCTGCACACAAGAGCACTTTTGAGAAGGCAGAAAAGTAAATAATATATAAAGATGGGAAGAAGAAAACAGCATACCAGGAAGAATAACCAAAAGAACGAAATATAAGGACCGACCTTTAGATGTCTCTACATGAAATGTAAAGCCAGAAGCACCAGCTTTTCCCAAAGGTTCAACATAATCAAGAGGATTTGCAACCATCAGGTGACAGTCCAGATATGCCCTGCAAGGGTTTAATAGCTGATGATTCAAATACCCCATATGAATATATATCATGTTAAGAGACAAATGTTTTTCTGCATTAAAAAATTTAAATTGAAGAAGGAAGATGGTTACTCTGTGTGCTTTCTCAAACTTTCAATGACAGGAGCACCAATAGTTAAATTGGGGACAAAGTGCCTGCACCAAATAGAGGAAGAAAAGGAAATCGACAAAGTACCATGAGCTGACTTTAAATCATCCATCAAACCAAGTCAAGTTGATGAACAAAGTTTCACACCATTATTATTATTAAATTAATCGTGAAAGGAACTAGCAACCCAAATAAGCTATAACCAAGGGTTTTATGATTCACATCTTAGCAGACAGTAACTTGTATATAAATATTGCCAATGTCTGAGCCTTCCATTCCATCAGATGATCATCTAACTTGACATGTTTAGTTAAATGCTGAAATTGCAGTCTATCCCATGTCACTTCTATAATTTGGGGAAATTTAGAATAGAGAATGCAGCACTGTTTAGACATGAAATCCCTAGCAGAACCTACGATGAGATCTTGAGGTTGCTTTCATCCTGTCATTGTTGTTATTGAACTAGACTGAATATTTACATTCTCTTTCTGCTGATAGGACAGCCTTAATGATAAGCATGGTTTCAAATGTGGTGAACAACTATACCCGAACGGACAAATGAGACCATTTACAAGTGAACAAGAATTAACCCCTTCTGGTATAACGACAGTATTAAGCAAAAATACTTATTTGAATGAAGTGAAGGGTATGCCATTCAATGTTAACCCCAGAGCTATAAAGACAAATTAATTTACACTTAGCTCAAATTCATTGTAATCAAATACAGAAACAATTTGACACAAGGATGTGCCAAAAACTGCCACCAAACATACCCATTACCATAGAAAAGGACACTCCATTTTCCTCATTTTTGTACTTTTAATGACAAACCTCAAATCACAAGTTTCACACCATTTTCCTCACATGCCTCCCTCACCTGTACAATGCAACAATATAACAGGCAAGATGGTTATGCAGCAGCTCCTAGCCAACAAAACTTGAAACAAATTCAGGTAAAAGAACTATGTGTTAGAGAAAAATTTGCAAATCCTATAATAGTTTACAAAAGAAGAAAGCACAAGGGTAGTTTAGGCAATGGGGTGACTGACTAATTCTGTTAGGGGAAAAAATATTGTGGGGCCCTTGAGGAATTGAGGTATAACGGTTTCAGGCAGTGAGGAGTGAGGACACGTGGGCTGTAGGGAGTGAGGAGTATAATGCTGATGGTAGTGAGGTATTGGGGGTAAGAATTCAGTTAGGCTGGGTATTGGGAGAGTGAGCCGCTTTAGAGCTCGGGCCTTGCTCTTTGTAGTTGCTGTTATTCATTCCTTCTGCATTCCTTCAGTTTAATATTCAGACTTCGTATATTTTGCTTGTTTATCTTTGTTAGCACTTATTAATTGGTATCAGTCCTCTCTTCCTGGGAGTGGGTATACTCATCTCGCTTAAGCCTAAATGGAGGAACAAGTTGCTAAGCTGGGAGGAGGATCGATAGGGTGGTACAATTACTGGAGAGGAGGGAGGACCACCAACACCGTTCACGTGGTCGATCACCACCGCCACGACGGCCGCCGGTCCAAGTTGGCTCGATGGCAGCTGGAATGGTGGTTCTCGAGGATATCAAGGGGGACACCATTCCCTTCTTCCCCTCGCCAAGAGCGACGTGAATCGCGGTCTCGAGATCGCGACGAGCAAAGCTCCCCGAATCCTCGATGGGCATCGCCACTGGGAGCGGCCACCATGGCCACAGAACGCGTTATCATCACGTGGATAGCCCACCTCCTTACCACCGGAGAGCGGAAGATGGAGCTCCCCATATTTTCCGTGACGATGTCATGGGTTGGCTGATGAAGATTGAACGTTATTTCCATATCAATGGGATCGAAGGCGATGAGAAATTCGAAGTGGTGGTTCTGGCCTTGGAGGGATGCGCGTTGTCGTGGTACCAGGTGTGGGAGGAACACACTTGTTTCCCTCATGGCGGTCATTCCGAGGGTGTTACTCACGGCTTTCAACCGAGGTGGGTTAGGACCGTACGGACCACTCTTGCATCTGAAACAGGTGGGCTCCGTCTTGGACTACATTGACGAGTTTGAGCGCATATCAAGCCCAATGCGCGAGCTGGATCGTGAAGTTCTCAAGGGAATTTTCCTTAATGGGCTACGAGGTAATTTAAGAGCCAAACTAAAGAGATTTGATTTGGGCTCCTTAGCGAAAGTAAAAGACCAAGCCCTGTTACTAGAAGAGCGTAACAAGGAATGGAGGAATAACGTTCTAGGCCTTTTGAAAGATCCTTGGGCCAGGCAAAGGGCCAACTTTCATAAGCTTCCTCCACCGATACCCAAAAGTAGCATGATGCATGAGGCTGGAACGAGTGGAGGAACGCGTGGCTCAGAGGGAGGTGGCGAGCGGACGACATTTATCCCAAGAGACTACAAGATTGAAGCCGCAAGGGTCTCTATTTTAAATGCGGGGAAAGGTGGGGACAGAGAACATGTGCAAGCTGAGACACTACAAAATGGTACTCATGGAGGTCTGAAGGGAGGAACACGCGAGGAAGAGGAAGACCAACCCAAAGAGGAAGAAGGATTAGTCATGAAATCCTTGCATTTGACGTTCAATAGCCTCCAGGATTCATCACCATAAACAAATCATTCAAGGTAAAGGGAAGAGTGAGGAGACGAGGTGGTCGTCCTCATAAGCACCGACACGAAAATAGAAACAGACACGGACACAGGGACACGGCGATTGTTACAAAATATATGATACATATGGTTAGCCTAGACATGAAGTCGAGTGTCCAAAGTGTAACACGGTGTGACAAAGTTTTTGGAATCTCAGAGCTTTAGATCCTCATAGATCCAGAGCGGATGCCAACTTTGTAGCAACACCTCTCAGGCGACTTGGCTACGGAAGGGTGTTTCCTTCACGGTGGAAGTGGGTATGGGAGACATCAAGAATGGGTGGGTTGTGCGAAGCACTAAATGTGGAAATCCAAGGTAACCACATCTCTCAGTCATTCTTGTCCTTGAATTGGGAGGTGCGGACATGGTTTTGGGTTACGGGTGGATAGCTGGTTTGGGAGATATTAGAGCTAATTTTAGAAACAGTACATACAGTGGAGGGAAGGAGAGAATGGAAGCATATCCGTGGTGAACCATCTTTGAGCAGGCCCAGGTTTCTTGGAAGACCACATTAAAGGCATTGAGAGCTTATGGGAAAGGGTATTTAGTGTCAACGTGTATGCCAATCATGAGCAAGGGCAGGAACCCCTGACCCTGAAATGGGGAAGATGCCTAAACTTCAGAGTTTGTTATCTCAGTATGAAGACATCTGTGAGCTTCCCGAAGGATCGCCTCCTCCAGACCAGGATCATTCATCACGTTGAAGGAGGCGCCAACATACCCAACATACGGCCATACCCCTATTTTCAAAAGAATGAAATTGAGAAAATTGTTGGTGAAATACTATCTTCCTGGGATTCTAGAGCCAACACTAGTCCTTATTCCAACCCAGTAATTCTAGTGAGGAAGAAGGATGGGGGGTGGCGCTTTGCGTGTACTACAAGGCTTTGAATAAGGTGACAATACCCGATAAATTCCAATCCCAATCATAGATGATCTGTTGGATGAGCTAGAGGGAGCTCAATTTTCTCAAAATTGGACCTGAAATCGGGGTACCACCAAATTAGGATGAAGGAGGCAGATGTGGAGAAGAAAACCTTTAGAACACATTAAGGGCACTATGAATTTCCTGGTGATGCCGTTTGGGCTCACTAATGCCCTCAACCTTCAGCGCTTATGAACTCTATTTTGAAGCCCTTCCTTAGACAATTCACACTAGTATTCTTTGACAACATCCTCATCTATAGTAAATCCGAGGATGAGCACTGGGAACATTTGCAGAAGGTGCTGATTGTACATAGCAATAGACTTTTCATCAATAAAAAGAAGTGCTCTTTCGTTAGAAAGAAATTGAATATTTGGGTCATTGATATCCAAGAGAAGGGGTGAAGGCGAACCCAAAGAAGATTGAATCAATGTTAACATGGCCAGTACCCAGGAATCTAAAGGGGCTGCGGGTTCTTGGGCATTATAGGTTATTACCGAAGATTTGTGAAGGGTTATGGGAGGATTGTTTGTCCCTTAACGCAACTGCTCAGAAGGATGGCTTTCATTGGGAATAGAAACCCAATTAGCTTTGAAAAATTGAAGAGAGCTATGACTACTCTTGGTCTTAGCTGTCCCCAATTTGAAAAAGACTTTGTAATAGAAGCCGATGCATCTGGAAGGGGAATTGGAGCCGTATTGATGCAGAAGGGAAGCCAATGACATTCATGAGTCAGAAATTATCAGATCGCGCACAGCAAAACCGGTCTATGAGAGGGAGCTTATGGCTATCATAATGGCAGTCCAAAAATGGAGGCATTATCTACTAGGCAGAAAATTCATAATCCATTCAGACCAAAAGAGCTTAAGGCACTTGGTGGATCAACAATTGATGGGGGAAGGCCAACAAAAATGGATAACTAAGCTGCTGGGATATGATTTTGATATAAAACACAAAGAGGAAAAGAAAATAGTGCAGCGGATGCCTTTCCAGGCGCACCCACTTGGAAGCAATATCATCAGTGACTTTCCAAGAATGGGAGGGGCTGGAAGAGGAAGTACAGGCCGATGAGAACTTGAGGAAAATCATCCAAGGGCTGATTGGAGGAATGGAGGACCAGCAGGCTATGAACTGAAGCAAGGAAGATTGTATTACAAGGGAAGGATTGTTATCCCCAAAAACTCTCCTCGAATTAGGTAATATTGCAGGAATTTCATGATTCGGTGGTAGGAGGACATTCAGGTTTTTTAAGGACCTATAAGAGGATTCTGGACTGATTTGGTGGGAGGGGATGAAACAAACAATCCAAAGGTATATCCAAAGCTGTGAGACTTGTAGCAGAAATAAGTATCTCACGCTTCTCCAGCAGGCCTCCTACAGCCATTGCCAATTCCTTCACGTGTATGGGAGGATATTTCAATGGATTTTATTGGGGGACTACCGAAGGCCCAAGGGTGGACACAATATTGGTGGTGGTGGACAGGCTCTCCAAGTATGCCCATTTCCTGGGACTTAATCATCCTTATACAGCCAAAACGGTGGCTGAATTATTTATCAAGGAAGTGGTACGTCTGCATGGGTTCCCAGCATCCATTGTGACAGATCGTGACTGTATTTTCATAAGCAACTTCTGGTCTGAACTTTTAAGCAGGCAGGAACAAAATTAAAATTCAGTTCAGCATACCATCCGCGAACGGATGGACAACGGAGGTAGTGAACCGGTATCTAGAGACTTATCTAAGGTGTTTTGCTGGAGCCAAACCAAAACAGTGGAGTAAATGGCTACCTTGGGCTGAGCTATGGTTCAACACTACTTATCACGCTGCGGTGCACTACTCCATTTAAGGCCTTTTATGGGAGGGATCCTCCTGCACTCATTAAGGGAGATGTTAAGCCGTCAACAGTGGAAGATGTTAATCAATTAATGGCAAAAAGGAACACCATGATTGAAGAGTTGAAGTGGTACTTGAACAAAGCTCAAGAGAGGATGAAGGTCCAAGCTGACCAGAAGAAAGAGAAGTAGAGTTTGAAGTGGGGAAAAAGTATTTCTAAAGATCCAACCCTATCGGATGAAGACTTTAGCCAACCGTATCAATCAGAAATTAAGTCCAAGGTATTATGGGCCATTTGAGATCACTGAACGCATAGGGAAAGTGGCCTACAGATTACTGCTCCCTTCTGATTCACTGGTGCACCCAGTTTTTCATGTGTCACTGCTGAAGAAATGCATGACACCTGAAGCAAAATGCCAACCTTTACCTAGAGGATTAACTGATGAGTGGGAATTGAAGGTACAACCAAAAGCAGTACTTGCTACTCGAGAAAATGGGCAAGGGGAAAAGGAGGTGCTGATTAGTTGGAAGGACCTCCCTGAGTTTGAAAGTAGCTGGGAGTTGGCAACAGATATCAAGCTGAGTTTTCCTGAATTCCACCTTGAGGACAAGGTGGTAGTCCAAGAAGGGGGTGTTGTTAGAGAAAAATTTGTGAATCCTATAATAGTTTACAAAAGAAGAAAGCACAAGGGTAGTTTAGGCAATGGGGTGACTGACTAATTCTGTTAGGGAAAAAATATTGTGGGGCCCTTGAGGAATTGAGGTATAACGGTTTCAGGCAGTGGGGAGTGAGGGACACGTGGGCTGCAGGGAGTGAGGAGTATAATGCTGATGGTAGTGAGGTATTGGGGGTAAGAATTCAGTTAGGCTGGGTATGGGGAGAGTGAGCCGCTTTAGAGCTCAGGCCTTGCTCTTTGTAGTTGCTGCTATTCATTCCTTCTGCATTCCTTCAGTTTAATATACAACTTCGTATATTTTGCTTGTTTATCTTTGTTAGCACTTATTACTATGACCCATTATCCTTGCAGCACCCCACCCAAATAAACCATAATAACGAGCCAAATAACCGTAAAAAAAAAAAAAAAACAAGAGAAGCACAAGGAAACAAAAAGAACAGATGTAGGGCAACGGCACCTCAGAATCAAGCCAAAGATAGTAGCATAAGCAAAACAAAGACACCTTACCCATCCTGCAAACAAACCAAAATGAGAAATATGAGGAAGCATGATCAGTCATAAAACAATATGCACATTCTTATAAATTCTTGACTCATTCATTCAAACTGGGTCAATAACTATTTGGGAAAAGTCTAAAAAACTCCCTTCAACTTGACTCGATGTGCACTTTGCCCCTATTACTTTAAAAATGTGCAAATTGATCCTGATACTTTTCCATGTGTTGACCATTACATTTGCAAACAATAGTTCTTGGATGGAAAGAGACATGTAATTGAAAATTTTCCACCATCGCCTCCATGTACTTTTCAAAATGGAATGGCACAGGCGTCTCACATGCCTCTTTCAATCCAAAAACTAAACTCTTGTTAATAAAATATAGAGTAATGGTTTTTTAATATAGTGATCCGCACAAATAAAAAAAAGTAGCCCACCAATTTGCACTTTTTCAAATTAACGGAACCAAAATGCAGATCGAGACGGAGTAAAGTTGAATGGGGGGTTTTTTTGGACTTCCCAAACTTTTTTTTTTTTTGGTGTTTTCATCCACCATATGTACAAGAGGTTTGTCATAGAACTCCAATATAAACTTAAGCAAGAATCGGGCTCCTCACTAACTAGATTCTATTCATGCCGGGTTTATGCTGTAGTGCTATAACAGGATTAACGACATAACTATACTGCATGCTTATGAGCAACTAGAAGAAAAAAAAGTCATTAATCACAAATGAAGAAAGTAACGAATCTAAATTCCAAAAAAAGAAAGAATAATAATAAAATAAAATAAAAAAGTATTATTGAACGAAAGGGAGGGGAAAGAAATGGGAAATAGTTGGAAGAGGTTAGAAAGAAAGAGTACCATGATGTCCATGTGGAGCCAATCGGCGCCAGACTTGATCATGCGGTGAGCCTCAGAGGCCAAATTGGCGAAGTCGGAGGACAGCATCGAGGGAGCGATCTTGGGTGATTCCCATCTTGCTCCGCTAGAACTAACGGTTACGGAACGGAACCCAGCGAAGGAGAGAGTAGCAAAAATGGTGGTTGGTGGTTTTGTGGGGTTGGTGAAGGGAGCAAAGCGGCACTTTTCGAATTCACAGGTGAGCTGTGTACCAAATGCCAATTTGTGGTAGATGATGTACGGCTTTGGCTGCCTTGACTTCTACCTCTCTTGCAGCTCTTTGACGCTAATCTGTACTGTATGCTATTCAATTTTCTTAGTTAAATTACAACTCATTCCTACTAAGATTTGTAAAAATAACTTACATTCCTTTATTTATTCACATGGCACTAATCTTCTCTATTTGTCAAATTTTAAGTATTTACAATATTTCACCTTCATTCACATAACACTCAATAATAAACTTCAAAATGACATTTTATGATATTAAATGTTTTTAATTAATAAAATTATAAAAATATCCTTTAACTTAATAGAGGGTACAGGTATTTTTTATATTTTTATTAATTAAAAAATTAATATCACAAAAATATCATTTATTAAGTTTATTAATATGTTACTGTGAATGAAAAGTGAAGCTAATATAAATACTTAAAATTTAACAAATATAAGGGGTGTGAATGTAAGTCAATAAATGAGGGAGTGTGAGTTGCATTTCCAAACTTAAAGGAGACGATGTAATTTACCATTTTTTCTTTCTTTTTTCTCTCTCTCTCTTCTTTTCTCTCTTATGATTTCAGTGTATTTTTCATGAATTTTTAATAAAGTGCGAAAATGAAGAGTTAAATATTCTTAGATTATTTAATGAAATCTATACATGATAAAAATTATTGATTCAATAATTATTAACATCTTTTTACAGTTTCTAACTTCCTCACTATAGAATATTCAAATCTATTTCACATGTACATTGAGCATATAAGATATTTGCCCACCTCTTGGAGGGCCACCTACGGTGGAAACCATAGCTAAATACTATGAGAGGACAAAATAAAAGTAGTGGATACATAATATAACATCTAGCAAAATTAAAATTTTAAAAGTTTTTAAACATTTTAAAAGGAAAAGAAAAATAATTTCTCCTTCTTCTGTCTTGCCCTCTTTTCTCTGTCAAACTCTGTTCTTGTCCCTCATTGACCCACTTGCCAAAGACCAATGATCCACTGCAAGCATAACTTCTCTCTGCCATCGTCATTAAGCGCCTTATCAATGGCATGGCGATTCTTCTTCGTCAACATCGTCTCCCCCGCATTAACATCGAAGAAGCGACCTTCATCACCATCAAAGAAACCTTGCATAAGAATGATATGTATATAGGAAAATGATATTATACTAGAGGCATGTTTTAAACTTAGTATTAACATTAATCAGAAATGCTATTTTGACAACCTATTTGGGTGTCTGTATAGCCACCGTATACTACTATGGCTGGCTCATGCGTAAGGTTTAAAATTTTGGTCCACCATAGTCAATCCTGAATGAAAAAACTTGTTTCCTTCCTCTCAGGAAACTTTTCCCCGATTCCCCTCTTCCCCTCACTCCACTCTCCTCCCTCACTTCATCCCTGAAACTCAAAGGCGCTCACACCATCTCCTATCCAGCACAAACATCTCCCTAGTATTTGTTGGTGAAGCCCAAGTCCTCTCCCTAGTATTTGTTGGTGAAGCCCAAGTCCACTCCCCGCTCTCTCAGTTCAACCTCCTCCATTCCACCCTCATTGGCATTGCAGAACCCCCAATCATCTTCCACCACGGTCACACAAGGTCACAAGCTTCCTTGTTTGTTTCTAATCTCTCTCTCTAACACCCACCTTTAGGTTTCAGCTTCTGGGTTTCGCCCACTATTTGGATCAAGGTTCGATCTCATTTGCGCATACCAAGATCTTGTGCGGGCCCCTTTTGATCTTGGATTTTGGTGCTTTATTTCTCTTTTAATATGTTTGACTTGTGAAAATATTGTGTCTCGTTGCTGGACAATCACTTTTTTCTTTTCTTGGGTCAATGTTTATAATAGAGTTGATCTTGATCATTTCTTGGATTTGTTGGCTTTGGATTTAAATTTAGTTAGTTATGGTTGGTGCCCCTTTATTTTTCTTTGCTATATCAAACTCAACTTTGCTTGACCTTGTTTTATCATATGGTATGAATTATATTATGACTTTCAATTTGTTCTTGTAAGAGTTTATGATTGTTTGAACTTGTATCCCTTGATAAACAATGGGGGTGAAACTCATGAGATTCGTAACAAAGCATAGCGTGTTCAGCTCACTTGTATGTTTGAGAATTTGGATTGATATGTGAAAGTTCACGTCGACTTATTTTTCAGATTGCGATCCTGATTCTTTCTCTCCAATTGAATTGGGCATTCAATTTTACTTGAATTTTAACATTCCACCAAAGTAGCTAGCAAAGGCATAGATTTTGCTCATTTGTTCCTTCTCTCAAAAAGGGGTTCTCATCTTAACCTCAATGTCACTATATATAATTGCTAGCTATACAATTGCTAGCTAGCAATTCAATGCCACAAGTTGATTTCATCAAACTTTGAAGCAACAGGCTGCAAGTCACTTCATACATGGCCATGTCTATAGCCTATAACATTATTACTGTTTGCATCTGCTTGTGTTTTCGCATATTTGATGGTCATTTTTTTGTATCTACAAATGAATAGTACTGATTCTTTTTTCCCTCACTTCTTGATTTTGAAAATTAATGAAGAAATGTCTAGAGGTCATATTTAATCTTTCATAGACTAGAAAGTTGTAGTTGTTGTGGCTAGTTGGTTTTGACATATGTAAGCATATAGATGTATTGGCTCATTTGTAAGCCAATTGGCACAGAGGGTGCCCACCGTGAGTGTGTGAGATAATGCTCTCTTGCATTGTGAGATTAGTGAGTGGTAGTGCTTGTGAGAAAGTGCATCTTGATGAGAAATTACTAGCTACAGATAGTTGTTTTTTTGTGTGACTTCTAATCATGTAAGCAATTGCTTGGTTTTTAATTACTACTTGACCCAATAAATAGAGCTAGAGGTTTTGGAAGGCTTACCAAAAAAAAAATTAGATTTGAATGGTAACAATTGAAAATTGGAACAATTAGCACAATTACCAGCAAATTTAAAAAATTTGCAACAAGTCTATGAGGCTTGGGCAATGTAGAGCTACTCATGGTTAATTTCTTTTAAATTTGTTTGTGTGTGAACTATGTATGCATTTATTTTGTTACTAACATTATCCAATTTTCTTATACTCTTTCTTGAGGTGGTTTTGTAAGAGTTTTTTTTGTTTTGTTTTTTCTTTCTTTGTACAGGTGGTTAATTTTCCAATTAAAGTAAATGGAGGTGGAAAGGTCTATGGAGGAAGAATCAATCAACCATGACATTGAGAATGTTGTTGAGCCGTTTGTGAGGTTGGTAGTCCCAAGGATAGCTCTGAAATAGTTGAGCCAGCTTGTTGGAATGAAGTTTGATTCAATAGAAGGTATTAAAACATTCTACAAGAAGTATTCAACTGAAATGGGTTTTGGATGGAAGGTCAGAAATTCAAAAAAGGGGTTGGATGGAGAGGTGAATTATTTGATTCTTACATGCATACGAGAAGGAAAAAGTCAAACAAAGATACCAACAACTTTGAAGACGCTTCCTCCTGTAGCTGCCAAATGTGAAGCAAAGATTACGGCAAAGAAAGGGGATGTGGAAAATGGTTTATAAAAACAGTTGTTCTTGATTATTCTCATGAAGTTAGCCTTCGAAGGCAAGAATGTTTAAGAAAAACAAAAATATTAGCATGCATGTGAGAAGAATAATTGAATTACATGATGAGGCGGGATGAGGATAAACAAGACTTTTCAAACTCTAGTTCACGATGTTGGTGGGCACGAGAATTTGGCATTTGTAGAAAAAGATGTGAGAAACTATATCAATAAGGAAAGACATTTGATTGGGAAGCAAGGAGATGTCAAAGCTTTGGCGGATTATTTTTGTAGGATGAAGGAGCAAAATAGTAATTTCTGGTTTGATATTGATCTTGATGAGGAGTTTCGGATTAGAAATATTTTTTGGGCAGATGCTAGAAGTTGAGCTGCATATGAAGCCTTCGGAGATATTGTTAGTTTCGATACCCTACCTAACAAACAAGTATGAGATGTCGTTTGCTACTTTTGTTGGTGTCAATCACCATGGTCAGTAGTTTTACTTGGTTGTGGCTTAGTATTAGAAGATCCGAAACGTTTGTGGCTTTTCAAATGTTGGGTCAAATGCATGTCAGGAAGCCAGGAATGGGATTGTGACTGACCAATGCAAGGCTATGCAAAATGCTATTGCAATAGTTTTGCCAATACTCGCCATAGATGGTGTTTATGGCATATCATGAAGAAAATCCCTGAAAAGCTTAAGGTATATGGTGCATATAAGCAAATCAAATCAACAATGAAAGAAGTTGTTTATGATACTCTTATGAAGGAGGAATTTGAAGAGAAATGGTTTTCTTTCTTGAAAGAGTATGATGTTGAAAAAATGAATGGCTACGTGGATTGTTCAATGAACGGCATAGATGGGTTCCAATCTTTTTGAAAAAAGATTTTTGGGTAGGATTGTCTATCACACAAAGAAGTGAGAGTATACACGCATTTTTTTATGGATATTTGAAATCGAAGACAAGCATACAATAGTTTGTCAAGCAATATGACAATGCCCTAAGAGCAAGGTGGAGAAGGAAGTGGAAGCTGATTTTCACACAATGAACACCACAATTCAATGTGGTCAACCTCCCTTATTGAGAGGCAATTTCAAGCTAGTATACTAATTCCAAATTTATTGAAGTTCAAGCAGAATTTAGAGGAAAAATGAACTGCTACCGCAATGAAGTGTCAGGATGGAACAATTACTTCTTACATTGTGGTTGAGGATATTATATTTGGATATTATATTTGGATATCAATCAAAAGAAGCTAAGTTTGAGGTTGTTTTTAATAGGGACAGTCATGATGTTAGCTGCCATTGCTTGCTTTTCGAATTTAGAGGTATAATGTGCAGGCATTCTCTTTCTTGCTTGCGCTTGAAAGAGTTAAGCAAGTGCCTTGTAAGTATATTCTGAGTAGATGGAGCAAGAACATCAAACGAAGACATTCCTACATAAAGGGCAATTATGATAAAAATGATTTGAAGCCAATGAAGAAGAGGTATGATAAGTTGTGCAGGCATTTCTATAATGTGGCTGAAATTATTGCAAATTCTAGAGGAAGCGAGCAATCTCCTCCACACTACACTTGATAATTTCACTTCAAAGTTGCCATCCATCTCTTCTTCGTCACATAATTTGAATAGACCTCCAAATGATAAAGACATTGCCAAGAACATGGGTGAAGGGTGTCCAATTCAATTGAATATGATTCATAGCCCCTCAAGGGTAACATGTAAAGGTCGCCTAGCAATGAAAAAATTTCTCAATGTGAGAAAGTTGTGAGAAAGTATAGGAAGCAAAACATCGAAACAAGTGACAAGTTGCTCATTGAGGTACTCTTATTTTTAATTATATTTTTTCATGTGTGTTCAAGTGGTATCAATAGAAAGAGAAATACTAATTTCATCTTTCCTTGTCACAATGTGTAGGAATCCTTGGGTGGAATGCCTACCGAACAGGTGGAGGGCTTCATTGAGTCCTCCATGGAGGTTGTAAGTTGTGCAAATTTGAATGATAATAGTTCAGTGGTCCATGTACGCACCAAGTTAAAGTTAAATTTGCAACTTTGACCGAACTTCGGTGATATGGCACAAGTTTTGGTGCCATGCTACCAGTTAAGGCTTATGAATTATCAAATAAGCTTGTATCAATGATACAATCTCTAGAATTTAAAGGTTGTGTTGTTTTAAACTACCATTGTGTGGTGGTGGTAATGGGTTGTACTTATGATGGACATTTGAATTATTCATCATCATCATATCTCCATATATTGGAGTGATTACCCTGAATTTTATAATGGTTGATGTGGCAAATGAAAATTCAGGAGCCATATTATAACAATTTATGTCCTCTATTCACATGTGATTGCATTGTTATGTTCATCCAAATTGGGGTCCTTCTTTGTTGGGTTATTTATTTAACTTCGAACTGTTTGACTAGCATCGTATATTTTGGTGAGGTTTGATCAAGTGAAGAAGGTGGTCTTATATTTATATGTGCCATACTTTGCATAAGAAAGGATAATATCTAACCATATGATAGTGAATGCAAGATCAACGACAATGAGTGATGATAGTGGGTTATCAAAGCAATTGTATATTGCTTATTTCTTCGCCAGTATAAGATAAAAATGTTATTTCACATTTTATTGGACCAATGTGAAAAATGAAAATATACTTTAGATAATCTTTGTTTGATAACCAATTTTAAATATTTCTTGTAAGATATTTGTATGAATTTTTTTATTCTGTTATTATGTAATAGTTGAAGGATGTCTGCATCAAAGAATGTGTTGCAGTTCCCAGGTTTCAAGAAAATTTATTGGAGTCACAGTCATCTAACTCGCACCTAAGTGGATTTGTCTCTTTCTTCAAACCGTTGAGCAAAATAGATGTCCAAGGGTGCAGGCATGTCAACCACAAGATTTTCTTTCTACTTTGGACTTATTTATATATAGGATTATTGATTATGTCCTCTTATCCAGGTTGTAAGGATTTATCTTACACAAATTTATTGATGGGGATGGATACAACCAAACCCCAAGATACTCAAGAAGATAGTGTTCAAGAACATAGTCAAAACAAATAATTGGCTATCATTATTTTTAAACCTTTTGGACAAGTAAATGACATAAACATATATGATGGAGGAGGTTGGGCTAACAGTAGATAGATTGTGTTTCCTTTTGTTTTTTAATGGGTAAGAAAAGTAGAAATCATCTCAAAATCTACCAACTTGTTATGTATTTCTAAGCTAATAATAATGGATGTGTCTATGCTGATGCTCCGTCCATATATATGCATGGCTTTTTATTCCCCATGCACAGTGTATTTTTGGCTCAAGATATATTGTCTAAAGATTCTTCGGTCATTTGCCAAGGGAAGTAGATAAGCTCAGGATATTCATGTATAAGATTATTGATGATGTCCTCTATTCCAGGCTGTACAAACTACAATTAGATTTGCGTTGTTTTGGACTTTTTGATTCACCATGCATGGTGTATGATAAACGGCGTTTACGTATATTTAACTTCTAAACCTTAGGTTTTTGCATAGGTTTTTGATGTGTTATTGAGGAAATTAATAGTGTTTTATGAATTAAACCTCAATGCACGATTTTAGAAATCAATGTCAATTGCTCCATTTTTCTTTTGTGAATAGTTAAATCTTGTTACCATTAACTTGTCTCTCTGAGTTAGGTTTTTATGCAGGAGCATTACATTGAGTGCAAGCATCAAGAGCAAGAGCTGGAATTGAAAGAAGCAAAAGCCCACTATTGGGTGAGCCTGCAGCTTAAAGCTACAGCTGCTAATAGAAGAGCAGATAATTCATCTTGAAGGTGACCTGCTCCGGTGAGCTGGACTATTGAGAGCACAGAGAATTCATCTGACGTGGCCTGTTCCGGTGAGCGCCAGCGCTCTGCGAAAACTTGATTTTTTGTTGCGTTTCATTTGGGCCAATCTCGGGCCCCTTGGAGGGAAGAACGAAAAACGCAGAGGAAGGATAGTAGGCGGCATCTAGGTTTAGTTTTAGAAAGATTAGAGTCTCGCTCTCTCTTTTTCTCTCTCTCCTCTCTCTCTCTAGGTTTTGGGAGTTCCCAATCTTTGTTTGGCTCCCGTTTGGGATTGTAATTTGCAGCTTTCTTTCAATAACTATTGTGAAACTCCATGGAGGAGTAATCTCTTACCGTGTGTAAGGATAACTAGATTGAGTTTGTCTTGAGGTTCTAATTTTAATTGCAATTCATGGTTGGTTTTTTCTCCGTTTACTTTCTCTTTTGGTATCAATTGTGAAGATTTTTGTGATTGTATTTTTAAGAGTTGTTTCGTTGTGCATTCGTTTGCATGCATAATCTAAATACCATTGGGATATTGGGTCGATTGATTTAATTACATCCAATTGGTTAGGGATTGAAATTAACTCTGATAGGAATTAGGTTGCTATAATTGGTAATCAAACTGGCATAGGTTCATAGAATACGATCGTGAATTACTAGTTCATATGTTAGCCAAACCCTTAGTGGAAGTGCGATTGTATAACTGCAGTAGAATTGCATCATTGTTGTGTGATAACATAACTAATGAAAGTAACCACCGCCAATTTATCTTTTGAACCGATGATTGAACAATTCTTGATCCTGAAGGACTCCTTGTAGGTAATTCTTTATATAATTTTCTCATTATAATTTCTTAATTTAATTTAGTTGCTATAATTTTAAAACCCCCAAATCTCTTGAATCAATTAGAACACTTTTGTAAGACGACCTAAGTTGTGCCCTCTACTACATTTCTGGTGCAACTTAGCACTTTATAAATTTTTAATTTGTTGCCCTGTTACATCGCATCATATTAGAGTACTCAAGATATATTGTTGGAACATTATCCAGGACTTAAGATATGTTGTTGGAAGATTTCCACATTTACTTCAACACGACAAACTAATAGGAGAACATTCAAAAGCCATAAGTAGATATGGAATAAAATTGTTTACAAACTCACCCATTATGTTATTTTTGGAGCCTTGGATACTCATTTCTCATGGATATGTAATGTCCAAGTTCTCATCAAGCAACGCCAATATTTCCTCCAATCGCTTGGCCTACATTATTGAAATATAATTAAACTTCAAGATGCACCAAAATAATAAGAGCAAAGACTCTTACTAGTCAATAAGCAAAATTATCCAGCGGAGCTTATCAAGAAGGGCCTTATTGCCCTAGTGGCTGGAGTACAAAGAATCTAGCACATATAGTTTCATCTTCTACCCACCACATAGCACCACCAATGCGTTCCACACATGACTAGCGCAAATATCTACAATGAACATGGTTTGCATTAGTCCTGTGCCACATTGATTACAAAAACATCATAGAGCATTTGAAATGCAATACCAAATTGCAAGTCACGACGCTTGACTGATTAAAGGAAAAAAGGTGGGTAACTTGTGCCATGGTTGATGCTTATCCTTCATGAAATTATTCAGATCAACTTTATAGAATCCTAGTTATAGAAAAGAATAATATTGCGCCATCTTTAAACATATATTCATGTGAATAATATAAAAGAAGTTGCACTCACTATGAAGTATGAAGATAGCAGGAACGAGACTTTGAACTTGAGCCAATGTCTGTATCATTGAACATGTACTAGCCAAGCTAACAACCTAAGCATGTCAAGACAGTGTGTTACAACAAGGTTCATGAAAGGACAAATTAACATGGCTATGGCTATTTTATATAATGCACCATACATTGTTACAAAGTTTTTTCTTACGTCCCATACTCATTATGTCAACACGATCCAAAAAGTATCCACACATTGATACCAGCACCTAAACCATAAACAAAAAGTAGTTAGTCAACTACAGAATATAATTGTTCATTGCTTGTACATAAGTACACTATATTACAAAAATTTATAAAGTACAGACATGTAAACATACTCTTGTTTTGAGTTTGGAGTACTTGGCTTCTAATACAATACTCGTACAAGGCACTGAGTGTCTTTGTTCCACCATGTCCTTTATTAGTCCGAACAATAGGACAACAAGTAAGGCCTCCATCACCTTCTTGTATATTCTCATCTTTGTTGTGCGTTCACTTGCTTTTGAACTTGCCATGGTCCTTTTTGAGCTTGAAAATTCTGGATCAATACTTGCTATTCCCTTTTGCTTGGAAGCAGTATTGCAGAAGTTGAAGGCAACACAAGATGATTACCAGCTAAAGAGCTTCTTCTTATGCCTTATACATTCTAATACTCTCCGCAATCAAGTTTTGAAACAACTACATCATGGGTTAACTCAAACATTAATTTTTGACAATGAAACACCACTGCCATACAATAATATAAACACCAGATGAAGAAATCAAGAATCCCATTAACCCAAACAACATGCACTATACCTTAGTTTGAAAATTGTCTTTCAACGACACTAGGTCAACAAGATCACCTTTATCCTTTGCATGGTATAGTAGCCCCCATTAAAGTATTCGGTTATCATGAATTACAAATAGATTAAGTATTCATAACAAGCATTTTCAAATTAAGTTATCCTTAAAGTATTATATTTAAAGTAACGCTAGCCTATAAACATAACTCAAGATCTTCATAATAGATGATTGTAATTTACCAGCTCATTAATCTTCTCTTCCCAAATCCTTTTCTAGCATGTCATCATCCCAATATTGAACCAGGAGACATCCTGCCATTGATAGGGCATGCCAAGGGGACGCGATGAAAATACAAAATTTGTAGCAATAACAAAAAGTGAACATTGAAATCACAATAGAAAAAGAAAGGTTAGCCAACGAGAAGTAAGTATTTATAAATAATTAAGCAACAAGGTGTTGCTAAACTGTAGCAAATATGTGACCATACCTTGAGCAAGAAGATGCAACCTCCTATCCCTGGCATCTTACTCTTGTATTGCCTGGCCTTGTATGATTTCAGTGCCTTACAAGCTACTTGAACATAAACAAGCTCCAGTTGTACTTTTGTACGTCTCTATATCAACGATAGATCCCAACAACTGTGTACAGGCGTCATCTTTGAGGTTGGGCACAAGAAACACGACAACACATACAATATAAATGCTCTTCTAAACTAGTCATCGACTCTGCCATGGGTAATAATGCGACTTAGCTGGACATCTATGATTCGATCAATTCCCTCAACATTGCCCTTTGATCCGCTGGAAATTTTGGAATCTCCAATCCTATTTCACCCAAAATATCGGAATTTTCACATGCAAATAAAAAATAGGTTGACACCTAATGCTTTAGAAAAGTTTTATTAAAATCATTAAATAAAGCGGAATCATGGCATGAGGCAGAAACATTCCTTCCAACTTGACAAATATACTAATGGGTCTCTTGCTAATTAACTTCTGCAAGTAGTCAAAGGGTGAGTAATATGGAGAAGTAAAATACCTTCTTGTGGTAGGCCAAACACCTTGCCTACATCACGATGGCTGAGTCGAATCTCTTCTCCCTTAGCATATATGCAGTGTCTACCTAGATCAAAGCACTTGACCAGTTTAGCAGGTTCCTATCAAGTCTTGTACATTTGACATGGAGAAGTCCTCCAAACCCCATCTGCATGACCGTGTCTCGTTGATCTTGTGTCAAAGACTTACAAATCGCACTAACGATGACCTATATACATGCATTGCAATTAAACTATCAACCATAAAACCTCATTATGAATGATAAAAGGAAAAAAGTTTGATGAATACATACCTTGCTAGATTTCTTCTTGTTTTGTTCAGGTGGAACATCCCATATTTCTTTTTCTATCTTTAATGCAAACGTTCCCCAATTTATTTTTGTTTTCGTCGTTTGAAGCTTCGTAGATTTCTTCTTCATGAGCTTATTCGCATGTTCAGGGATCTAAAACTCTGGAGATTTGTAGATCACCACTACTATCGTCACTGTTGGAATGCTCATCTATATGAACCATATTTCGATTAAATATGTTAGTAGACCGTAGGTTTTGCAAATCAAAAGGTTGAATTTGTATAGGCTAGCCATTCTCACCATCAATGATTGTATTAGGATCAAACTCCTTATCTGATCCGAGCTTGTCAACTCTTCAACTAGAGGTGCAACTATTAATTTAAAACATAGCCAACATGTCAATACATGGTGACAATACATAGCTATAAAATGTTGTTAGTATCTTCTAATTTCTAAACTCTGCTACCACTTTTAATACATGAAATACTAGGTACCATGGAATGACATACCATGTACAAAACGCCTAGTACATCGTTTTCCACATGCCACTTGCTATGCAGGAATGTAAAGACAAGTCAATCACGTGACCTATGAACACAACATCAGTGGATACAAAAAAATTTATATTCAAACCAACTACCCAGTGGTATATTTCTACATAGCTGCCCAAGTCAAAAGCAAAAAGATATAGAAAACCGTCTCAAACTCAAACAAGAATCTAAGGTATCACTCAAACTAATATACAATAAAAAAAAAAGGATCATTGCATAACAATCAACAAATATTCAAGCTTCCCATAACTAGTTTTCTACTTTTTGTTCATTTACAAAACTTCAACCAAAAAATTTAACTAAGAACAAATACCAAACTAATTGAATTAATCAAGTCTGGGGTTACATTTTTGTGTTACAGAGATAGCTTTCAATAAAGCTAAATTTTAATAATTTTTTATAGAAAAAATAAAGGGAAAGCTTGTATGTGTCTAGAATTAAGGTAGATTCCCTACTCATTAAGCATTGGTGATGTACTTATATATGGCAATCAGGTAAAGAAATTAGGAATTTTAAAAGAAGTATATATTTTTAAGGAAAAATTGAAGATAAAGATGAATTCCACTATATTCTACCGTGATGGATCATCAACGATACTGGATGATTTCATCATTAAGTTAAAGGGTTAAACTTTGGCTTTGGCTAAGTTAACATATTTATATAGTTTCTAAGAACATACATCGATAAACTCTCAACAAGTATCAAATTACTACATTTTAACTAATTACATAAAAAACTAACAGAAACATATGTACCAAATCATGTCACAACAAATTGTTTGCACCTTATAGCATATTAGCATTTCTACTAATAACAAAAGTTAAGAAATGGGAATCTTTGTTTAGTGTTTACTCACTGAGGAATTGAAGATAGGACAATTGGACAAGAAGTCTCCCATTCATCAAATAGAAATCCAATGCCAGATTAAACAATGAGGAGGCATGCTCACCTATAAAACTAACACAAAATTGAAATAAATTGAAAGCTATTGGTTGAGAGCTGTAAAATATAAAATCCCTAATCAAATGTCATAAACCATATACTCACACAACGCTTGCTTCTAAGTGAGAGCTGTAATAATTTTGGTGCTTCCTTCGAACAAGAGCTTTAATGGATAGTGGAGCTTGACCTTCACCGCAGGAGACGACCGAACTAGAGAGAGGGACACTGAGAGTGAACGACCTTTAGAAAGTGGTTTTTAGCTAACTTGAGGGAGTGTGGGTTTCGGATTTGAGAAGGACAGAGATTATGAAAGGGACAGGCAAATAGGAGGAGGGAAACATAGGGGATGGATTTGACAGGGAGAGGTGGGATTTGAGAGGGAGAGCTAAAGTGAAAATAACTTTTGGGATCCACTATCATAGACTCAATTTTTATTCCCCACTTGTGCTTCCTTCACAGTTGTATATTGTGTCCATATAAACACCCGATTTGGGTGTCAAATTAGCATTGACATGGCAGATTTCTTCGCCAACATCGTCTCCACCTGCATCAACATCGAAGAAGCAACCTTCATCACCATCAAAGAAACCTTGCATAAGAATGATATGTATATAGGAAAATGATATTATACTAGAGGCATGTTTTAAACTTAGTATTAATATTAATGATAAATAAATGTTCCTGTATATGTTGTTAAATCTTGTAATTTATGGCATAGTAAATTAGCATATTTAAATTACAAGTGAATTGAATGTACGAAAAACTAATAATAATAATAATAATAATAATAATAATAATAATAATAATAAATGTAATAATGATTTAATAAGAAATGTGATATTTTCAAGAAAACTTTCATTTTAGTCCTTTTAAAATTTTAACTTGGACAAATTGGTCCCTTAGAAAAAAATCCCAAATTAGTCATTGTAAATGAATAGTCGGACAAATTGGTGTGGGCAAAAAAACTCTCAAATTAATCCTTATAAAAATGAATTGTCAACAATTAGTCCTACTAGCCTAACTTATCAGGAGGACTTAATCGATTATTCAATTCTATAGCAATTAGTTTGTCCAATCATTCAATTTTACAAGGTCCAATTTGAGAGTTTTATTTTTAAGGACCAATTTGTCTAAAAATTCAATTTTGAAGGGACCAATTGAGAGTTTTTTACATACCAATTTGTTCAACTTGAAATTTTAGATAAATTAAAATGAGTGTTTTGTTGATATTTCCATATAATCCAAAATTACTAAGACTCCGTCTTCATGTTCTTGAACAAAGGAGAACTAAATTAAGGGCGAACAACCATAAAAGTTCTCTTCTTAGGATATGCGTCAAATTCTAGGGCATATGGGATTTTGGACTAAATATCCAATACAACTGTTAAATCATTGAAAATAAATTCGTTATAAGGTATTTGGAAATCTTGGAATTCAATTCTATAAAGGAATTGAATTTTTTTTTCCTTGATTTGGAAACAATATAGTTTAAGGAATTGAAATCTGATGAGAATTTAAATCCATCAAAACCATGGAATTGAAATCACACCCATATTTGGGTTTGATTTGATGTAGGAATTGAATTCCAACAAATGAAAATACCAAAATAACCTTACTTGAATATAATGTTTTGTTTCTAACCTATTAATGAAGAACAAAATAGTAAAAACAATTAAATTAATTCATTTTTAGACTCATTCCAAATCAAAGAATTCAATTCAATTCTTTAATTTACTAATTCATTTCAAACATAAGAATTCAATTCAATTCCTAATGGAATTCAATTCAATTCTCTCATTAAAGTCTTCCACATAGCCTGTTAGTGATTCAAACCCCAAATTTGGAATATCCCAAAAGTTATAGAAGTTTTTTTAGAAACAGTTGTAAACTAAGGCAATAAATGTCTAAGTGAAAAATGAAATAATTTACTGATTAGGATCCAAAGAGTTAGAAATATATGAGACCAGATTTTATCTATTCTAGAACTATAACTTTTTCGTTGGAGGAACTAGAGATTCTATATTGAATAAAATCCCTATTTTATTAAGTATAGAGGGTGATCCTCAAACATTCAAAGAGGCAATGATCTCTAGATGTTAGCTCAGAACCTTTAAAAAGCCTTAAAGCTTAGGGTTTTGATTGGTAATAAAGCAAGTTATGATAAAATATTTTGAAGAATAGACTAATATTTCACTTAAGTTTCTATAGAGTTTATAGGACCATTCTTGTAGACATATTAATTCAAATCAATGAGTCATATTTCACAATGTCATGTTTCAACATGATTATAATCTAATTCAAAGAGATTCAGAACCTTAATGGTGTGGAAAATAGCTCTAAGAGTGAACTTGTGTATGTTAGAAATACGAGAAAGGATTTTTGATCAGAAACTAAGTCCAGATCTAAAAAGATTTACGCATTCAGAAAGTGCTACTCAATGAAGAAATCAATTCTTTCTTAAAGTATGTCATGATTTTAGTCTTTAACCTCAATGACAAATTTTCTATCCAGATCAATTGAAGAAATGAAGATCAACAAAAAGATAAAACTGAAAAGGCATATTAGAAAGCTTAGTTTTCATAAACTGTGCACTTTGTAGAAAATGATGGAAAATTCAAAATTCAAATTAAGTCAACACCCAAAAAGGCTGATGAAGTGATATATCACTTTTTCACTTAGTCAACTATCCCATCTTCTAGAAAAAGAGTTCAAGAACCACTTGCATTTCTCTATCTCTTTTCATCTCTTTCATATTCTCATTTGAGATTTTTTACTGTATATATTTTTGAAAATGTTTTTAAAATAGTTTATAAGTTCTCACTTAGTTTTAGAAAGTAACTTTCTAAACCAGGCTAACATACATTTTCGTTGCCTTCAAGTGAAGAACTTGATAGGATCTATTTTAGTATTTCATATTCGACAAAGAAGTTAAAGCACATTCAACCCCCTTCTCGTGTGATTTTCAATATACACTAGAGACTTTACTTTTGGAAATAAATAGGTAATGATGAAATAGACTCAATATTATAGGATAATACTTTGGTCTTAGTTAATTTACCTCTAAGATCAAAACCTAAAGGATGCAAGTGGAATTTAGAAAAAGTATAATACAAATAATTCACTACAAACCCTTAAGGCAAGGTTGGTAGCAAAAGGGTTTAGACAAAAGGAAAAACAATCTTGATATCTATGCACCTTTGGCAATAATGACTTCTTTTAGGACTCTTATAACGTTAGCATCCATTTATATGCTCCATGTGCATCAAATGGATGTTAAAATGACCTTTCTCAATGGAGATCATAATTAAGTTTATATGGAACAACCAGAAGGCTATGTGTTACTCAAAATTAAAAATAAAGTTTATAAACTAGTTAAGCCTTTATATGACTTAAAACATGCACTTAAACAATGGCATGAAAGGTTTGACTTTGTGGTATGGCTTCTCATATAAAAGTGTAGATAAATGTATATACTCTAAATTTACTAAGGACTATGGGTAATAATTTGTCTATATGTAGATGATAGGCTAATTTTTTGGATGAATTTAGAAGGGATTCATGAAACAAAGGAGTATCTAACTTCAAAATTCAAGATGAAGGATATGAATGGAGTAGATACAATATTAGGCATAAAGGTGCTTGAACATGAAATTGCCTTTGCTTTAAGTCAATCTCATTACATTAGAAAAGTATAGGAAAAGTTTAAGCATCTTAAAATTAAGGAGTCCAATACACCCTATGATCCTAATTTCAAATTAGAAGAAAACATTAGAAAGCTTGTAGCACAATTAGAATATGCAAGTGTTATAGGAAGTTTAATGTAAGCAAGGCATTGCACAAGACCATATATAACATATGTTGTCTAGAAGCTATCAAGATCTATAGGAAAACCTAGTAACCAACATTGCAAAGTTATAACAAGAATTGCAATTCTTGGTTGTCTCAAGAAAACCATAAACTTGGGGTTACATTAAAATAATTATCCTGCTATATTAGAAGATTATTTCGATGCTAGTTGGATTACAAATTTGAGTGATAATAAATCCACCTCAGGATGGATTTTCATCATAGGTTGTGGAGCAATACGTTGGGCCTTAAAGAAACAAAATTATATTTCACATTCTACTATGGAGCCTGAGTTTATAGCTTTATTGGTTACAAGTAAAGAAGCGGAATAACTTAAGAATTTGTTATATGATATAGAGCTATAGTTACAGCCAATGACTTCCATTTCGATCTTCTATTATAGTGAATCAACCATGTCCCAAGCATATAACAAGGTTTACAATAAAAAGTCTAGACATATAAGCTTGAAACATGAGTTTGTGAGGCATCAATTTATAGGAATGGTACAATTACTATCACATGAGTAAAATCTAAAGGATAGCAAATCCACTAACTAAAGGTTTGTCATGGGATAAAGTCAAAGAGATTATTGCTAAAATGAGATTAAAACCTATAGTTGTTAAATGATAGGGGCCCTACATTATGCTAGTTGAATACAAATTTAAGGTTTAACAGGTAATAATAAGTTATTTAATAATTGGAGCACTAAGATATAGGATATAGTGATATATATATATATATATATATATATATATATATATATATATAAAATATAATTAGGAAGGTGAGCTAAAACCCTTAATGGATGAACAATATTATTTATCAAATGATTCCACCTATATGAATATAGGAGTGGTGATGCTCTGAATTAAGAATTTTAAGGTTTATTCTCATAAATATTCATGAAACTAGGATGAACACATGGCCATGAAAAATGCCTAAGATTAATAATTTTTTGAACTTGTTGAGATACAATTTATGTGTGACTTTTCAATATTAACATAAGGAGTATGTGTTCAATCAACTAGACACCTATTACTTTGTTGGGATATGAAAAGTTTACACTAAGAGAATGTTTAAACCTAATGACACATTCCCTTATGCATAAATTTGTATGATTTTTTGTACTTGTAAAATAGTGGAGTGAAATGTAACTTAAAATTTATATTAAATAATAATACGATGAATGTTACCATTGATTTGCGGTTAACATTCACAATACATTTCTTTATGGTTGTTGTTATGGACTAAGGGCAGTGGGCCTATACTAAATAGGTTGGATGATGGCCTTAAGGCCTATTACCACCCTCGTACCTCTATATAAGGTAAGGGGTAACCCTATATCAAGTATGCACATTATCCTATTCTACCTTACACATCTTAAGCACTCCCTCTTGAATGTTGGACTCCTTACAGATACCACCTTCATGGGTCGGGTTGGGAGCTAGGTGCATGGAGGAGGAGGAGATCAGTATGTATTTGTGCTCCTGAAGGTATACTCATACATATCACAAAGTTGTTATTGCTATAAATTATTCTTCCAAAAACTTAAGCTACTGGCATTATTGGCGAGTATGGAAATATTGTACCATAACATTTTGGAGAAGAACGACTTCTCTAAAATTTCATATGTCAAATTTTATTTTGATTAAATGGGTCATAAAGGCACCATTAAACAAAAAAATACTGCATCCCAAGGATTGCATAAAATAATATTTATTGATTTCTTATATCTATTATTATTCTTATTATTATTATTTGACTTTACCTTCCTATATTATTCTATTTCTTTTTATTCAATATTATTCTCTAAAATGAGTATAATTGTACCTACAAGAAAAATAAAATCATTACATAAAGTGAATGAATCTTATTATTCACATCACATAAAGTGTGTCTTGTTATAATCTAAAACAAGCTTCATTTATACACTTTTTTAGAATGAATATTTTCTATTTTACATTCCTCAAAGCAAATGTAAATCTAAAGATAATTTTAAGTATTTGCAATATATTATTTTTATATTTTGAGTATTTATAACTATATCATATTCTCCTAAGAGAATGATATAATGTGTTTTATTTTCCTTCTTCATTACCTTTATAAAGGATTAAATCTAAATATTTTAAAAGATCCTATTGATCTTTTTGATAAGTACAAAGAAGAGGTGTGATTGTAAAAAAATGTTAATATTTTCAAAACTCATTATGATAACACTTGCAATTACATCATTGACAAATACATGTTGACAAATATTCTTGACTTTTTACATCTTAAATGTGCTTTTGCAATAGCACTTTAAGAAAAAGACTTTATAAGATATCAAATATAAGTTGATTACATGTCTTATCATGGCTGGATAAAATAATGAGTTGTTCATATATGAAAAAAAAATCATAAAACTTACCCAGTTGGCTCTACTCCTTTCCCTAAAGTGAATGTGACAAATCATAACCCTAAACCCTAGAGCTGGCTAAGTTTCTTAAGTAAATGTGATAAATGTTATCGTTATGGCATCAAAATAAATTTGGCACGTACTTGATATTGAGACATTTATTTGATCTTTATCAAGTATTATTAAAGGAGAATGAGAAATGGCCAGAATGATTTCCCCAAAATACATTATGAAATTATGTCATGATTAATATGAGTCATTTGGATATATCTTTTATCTTTGATCTAAATATTGATTATTTGATTTAAAGCTTTTATTAGATGTATTACTTGATACAATTTTTAAGGAACATTTTATTTTAAAACTTTCAGTATTTATTATTCTCAATATTGAATAAAAATATTTTGCTATGTGTGGCATATTTCATAAGTATATTATTAATTATGTTCTTATGTGATATTATTGAAATTTAACTTATCATTTACTTTATCGTTTTATGTCACAAGATAACTTATTTCTTCTTGTGATTAATTTATCACAAAATAATAATATATAATACTAATATTTCAAGATGCTTGTGATATATGTGTTTATATCACTATTATATCATGATTGTTAGTGATTTATTTATTTATTTGTGAAGTGATTAAGCATGGCAAGTTTTTTTTTTTCATTCACATGATATGTTAACACTTTGATGACATATTTGGATATATTTATTTTTTACTGATCTTATAACAAGAAAATAAAATCTTAACACGATTATTAGTTGTGTGAATATAATTAAAGGCTCCAAAAGAGCTACTATTATGTTTCTCAAAGAAACAATATTAATTAGAAATATTAATATCATTCTTGGTAGCAAAATGAATGAAGACTCAGGAGAGCTATTATTTTGTTTCCTAAAAAAACATAAATGATTCTCTACTACCTACAAAATAATAAAGAGACTTAGTGAGTCTCAAATATATTCGCGAAATAGATATTACTACTTATGCTTTAGGTAAGAAAGTTGCATTACAAAATTTTGCCTACACTTTCTTCTGGTCTATAGTTAAAATATGAGTAGAATTGAATCATATGCTATTGTAAACTAGATATTTACTAACCCAAATGATTTTATCTTTAGGCTAGTTGGACATCCTGAACCAATAATAATAGAAAAAATTATTGAAAACTCATATAAGCATTTATTGAATAATCAAAAGATTCTTCAATCTAATGCATTTTCTTGTGCTGTGTTCTCAAAGTAAATTATTTATATGGCCTTCACCAACAAAGTTTGTATTTAAATCTCTTAAATTCCTAAAGGAAATGTAAGGTGATATATGTGAATTAATTCATTCACCATGTAGACTTTTTAAATATTTTATGATTTTAATAGATGCATATATGAAATACTCATATGTGTGCTCATTATGATTTGCAACCTAGAGTTTGCGATATTAATTGCACAAATTATTAATAGCACAATTTCTTGATAATCCAATCAAAATAGTTTATCTTGATAGTTCTGTGAATCTATTTTTCAAGCTTTTATTGCTTGTAGGCCAATGTTGTAAATGTTAAACATCCAATTATTCATGTTCATATATAGAAAAAGCAAGCTGCCATAATTAACTTACAGAAGATCTTCAGTTATTGCTAGACGGCTTGCTCATGAGAACAAACCTTCCAATTTCTAGTTGGGACCATACTATTTTATAAATTGCAGCACTTATTTATATAAGGCTAACAAATTATCATTAATTCTCTCCTCTACAATTATTTTGGCATCCAGTTAAATAATTCTCATTTAAGAAATTTGGAGGTGCAATATATGTCCTAATTTCTAATCTTATGTCCCCAAAGAAAATTGGGGATATATATTGGATATGATTCTCTCTTACATTCAAAATGGAATATGCTCTGTGCTCAATTTATATGTTATCAAATATTGTTTCCAACATTAGGGGGATAGTAGCTGGCTAGAAAAGAAAATAAATTGGAATACATCAATATTATTCCTTTTAGATCATCGCACAAAGCAACGTGAACTAGAAGTTCAAACGATTATACATTTGTAAAGAATAGCAAATGAATAGTCGTATGCATTATTTTATGATACCAAAGGATAACTAATTCCTATATACCAACTAAAAATGCCCCAATTCAAATTGATGTCCTTGTTGGACAATTGGCCAATGCAAAAATCGCATGCCAAAAGCATGGTAGACCAGTTGATTCCAAAAATGAAAATCCTAGAAAAAGAAGAGGACGAAGAGGCCAAATAATGTTATAGAGGCAAATAATATTCTTCTTTGATAGAGACATAGTAAGGACATTTGTTGCAATCCAAAATTTTGATATAATTTAAATGCCAGAAGTCATTCAGGTACCTGAAAATAGGCATTATAAATGAGGGTTCTCAATAGACTATATGTCTACAAAAAAAAAAGATGAACCCGAGTAATTATTATTGATAATTTATTTGCAAATAATGTAGCGCTACATATGTCACGACTCGCATTGAGAATGTGACCGGCACATGAGGAATCTCATCCCTACGTAAGCCTACTAGGTGACATATCTCTATATACATAAAATAGCATAATACTTAAAATACGATTTTCTTCTAAATCAACAACCATTTCTCATTTAAAATATAATGTTTAAGTTCATAAAACTGAAAGCATTTAATAATCAAACTCTAAAACATCTTAATGAATCTCTAATCATGAAATAATAATTTGTTTCATCACATAATATTAATCCTAAATCTAAAATCCACTTAACACTTGAAAACTGAATCGTAAACACATCTCTAGCCGGTTACATGAATCTTTAGTCATAGTTTACATTTCAAATTTGTACTTGATTTTAAGCATATAGGAAAATATATAAACTTTGTAAATAACTACAATATATCAAAATACATAGGTGGTTCATGTCCTGCCTGTACATCTATTGGAGCACTCTAATACTAACATGAACCTAAAGTAAGCCTTACTTCAAAACAACGCTCACCACGGAAGCTGTCTGTCTACTAACTGAAGGTGAACAATATCTATACCTGCAACTATGAGGAGGAAAGGAAGGGTGAGTCAACGTAGAGAGTGGATCTCACCCATCACCCACATGAAAAAACCAAGGAATATACATAATACAGGAGACATGCAACAACATAAAACCATTTGATATTTACATACATAATTATAAAGGAAAACATCTCTAATTCATAGTTTCATAAAAAGGCATATCTAAATTCATAATCAAGCAAAAAATAAATTTAACTGATAGTGTAGGAAAGCCTTGAGAAAAGGACTCTTAATCTAATAAATAAGTACATAATAATAATAATAATAATAATAATAATAATAATAATAATAATATCATCTCTACTTTCTTGATCTCCTTAGGTACCTCACAAGGTCCCAAAGTTTCTCTATTCTCTATTGGCACCTCACTCTGTCCAAGGTTTCTCTCTCTATGGGTATCTTACAAGGTCCTGAAATTTGGACACCTAACTAGGTTCCATCTCTGCTATGAGATTGCCCCTAAGAGCAACTTGATACCAAGGTTAACGATCACTTCAGCTTAACTCACTGTCCTATCCTCTATCTCTACTGACTAAAATAGTTTGAACAAAATCATTTAAATCTAGAACTCTTGAAATCCTGAATGCTCTGAACTCATATAACTCCAACAATCTGACTTTAGCATAACTGTGATTGTGAAATCATACCCAAGGAATCACCCACTTGTAGGCATTCTGATTTCAAGAGCACAAAGTATGTATCTAAGTTGCTATGAATCATCCTAATTCCATGCCTCTAAGTATCATAAAACTAAATTTCTAAAACCCCATTTCTCAAGCCAATATTTTTTTATAACTTAGTAACTCTAATATTATACTTCAAAACAATAGGGTTCATAATCATAACACTCTAAATCATAGTAACATGTGTATTCAAAGGCTAAATCATACCCTTCTGTGTTTGTCCATGATAAATTAACTTAATGCTCTAAAAGCTTTCTGAAATCTTTTGATAACGTAGCAATATCATAAAATCATAAAATGCATTGACAACTTTAGTAAATTAGCTAAATCATATATTTTCTAATAATAATCTTAAAACTTGAGCACATAAAACATTTCCATATCATATAATGTATCAATCATGGTCCCATGGTTTTCTAAAACACATTTTCATGCTATATTCAAAACTATTATCTTTGCCATAACTTGCAAAATCATCTTTAATCACACTTCCATCTCTAAATTCATGATTAAGAATCTTCATGCATAAATATACTCATAATGACAAGAAAATAAGGTCATGAGTTTGAGCCCACTTATCGTTTGAAACTGGGAGTTTGTGGGCACCACCAACTTGACCCTGAAAGCTTGAAATGACACTAACAATAGCCATAAAGCAACATAGACTCATGATCAATCTCTATTAATCTCTAGACAACTCTAAAACAACTCTATGAATATTAGGGGAGCACCCCACTTGACAACAACTAAGAACGTAGGCAACCAAACTATAGGACATGGAAAGGAGAAGAGAAAGGAAGCATAAGCCATACAAAATCCCTTACCTTGGAGTTTAGAGAAGATGGAATTAATGGAGGATGAGAGTGAAGGGAATAAATAAGGGTTTAGGATGAAGGATTTGCGTTTAGAAAGAAAACGCTTATGGGAGGGTATATATAGGGTTAGGAGCATTTTAGTGAAACTGTGCCGTTTTGATAATGTGTTGATGTTGGGGTGCTCCCAGCGAGCCAGGCTCGCTCCAGTGAACTTGTTGTTCCACCTACTTGCTATAGTGAACCTGCCGACCTCCTGCTCACTACAGCGAGAAAAGCTCATTGCTACAAACATGCATGCACTAAAAATGCAAACTTCAATAAAAAGATAATTTTCTACAATCTAGGTTTCCCGGATACCTAAAGGTTGTGATAGGCTTAGCCAAGGACACGTGGACCTTAAGGCATCACAACATATTCTGCATGAAAATAAGGATCTTAAACCAAGAGTCATCAATGAGTATTGACATGTAAATGATTGGTCAAAATAGCCCTCCAGACTTAACTTGACTCACTTGTAAAATGTAAAGTCTTTGGACCTATAGTCTGGACACTTGGAAAGTGTAAACCACTTGGCATATAAATGAGTATCTATATGAGAAAAATGAAGTTATGGATGGAAGTATATTCATGATGTGTTCTAAATTTCTATATTCTTGAATACATATTATATATGTCTTGGTTCTAACATATCATGTTATTGAATATACATGTTTACTATTTGATCCATTATGCTCTTTTATATTGTGTTTATAAAGAAATTTACAACTATGTTGATTATAGTTGATGTGTAAATTGATTAGTCAAACTTCTGAAAAAGTTCCTATGATGACCCAAAAATTTAAAATTTGCACATGTTTTAAAAATAATAGTGAGCATGATAAATAAAATGGATGGGAACCTAATTTTGACATGAATTAAGTTGGAATAGTGTTGGTGACACAACATTACTAGAACCCACATTTTTTCCCTTCTTTTTTTCTTTGCTTTCTTTTTTTTTTTTTTTGGCTCTCTCCTCCCTTCTCTCTTTTTTCTCCCAAAACGTGACTTATTTCTCCTTTCTTCTTTTTTTTTTTCCTCTCTTCTTCCTTATTTTCTCTCACTCCAATTCTTTCCCTCTCTCCTAGACTCCTCCACCTTCAACCTCCAGCTACCATCACCGTCATCAGGATGCTATCGATGACCTCATGCTCCCCAACCAAGAGCTCTCTCTACCTCCCCAATGACCACAACCTTTCTCTCTCTAGGAGAGAGTCGCTGTAACCACCAATTTTGAGGCATTGCTTCCTTTTTTTCTTCCTTTTAATAGTGTGAGTAAGATTCAATAACTCTCTTTTGATGCTATTGAGCTTCTTATATGTGGTTATGGAGGATTTGGGGTTTTGGGGTTTTGAGAACCCTAGGGTGTAGAAATTAGGGCTTTTGATATGTAGAGCTCATGTATGTTAATTGGTGGCATTGGTAGCTCACATATATTGTTGTTGTCTTATTCCTAGAGTTGTAAAACAATTGGACGCCAACAGGAATTATTGTTAGCTTGGGAAGTGCTCTCTATTAGTTAGGAACCATTGCTGTGAGTAGATTTAATATATAATTATTTTCCTCTATTATAAATTATTTGTGAGTTTTATAGAATGTTTATTTTTCCTATTTACAAATTTGCATGATTTAAGTATTCAAAAGATTTATTTATTGTTGTTGATCACCAAGTAAATGTATTTAAGTTACCACATAAGGCAAATAAATGGTTTTATATCATATTTTAAAAGGATTGGTTTGAAATATGAGTATGGATTTTAGAAATTGGAAGTGATTTATGGGTTGAATCCCAATTGTATTGATGAACTGGAAAGTGATTGGAATTGAAATATGCTTATAGAAATGCTTATGTTTGGTATTTGAGAAACATATTTGGAAAAACTACTAAACTATAAAAAATAATTGGTTAATTTATAAATTATTTTGGAATGCCTTAAATAGGAACTCAGATAACGGAGATGGCGTTAGCCAGGTGCACCTTGAATGATGAGAGTGTTACATGACTATATGAGAATGGTACATGATGGATGAGTATAAGTCCATGTGTTTATTGTTCCTAATGGAAGGCGAGATCACATGAGGAGTGGCCCGAGTGTGTGATCCGATGAAATTTCTTATTTAAGGCTACTTCATCATATGTATTTATTTTGATTATGAATATGTTTTTACCATAATATTTATATAGCTATATAATATTATTGGTTTGATTTTGTTATTGTCTCATGTGGGCTATAGATGCTTTATCTACTCACTAAGTTATCAAATTCACTCTGTTACCTTCCTTATTTTTCAATTAAGTGCCTCTTCAGGATCCAATTCCCTTCTAGCTTAGTAGATTTTGAACCCTCTCTTTTGGTAAGCCCACTTTGATTCATGGGCCTTGTTGAGGGAAGAGTTTATTGTCTTTAACTGATAGATGTAGCACATTTTTGTCATAGGTAGGATTAGGGATGTGTTTATGTTTTAAAATTGATTTGATCGATTTAGAAGTAATGGCTATGTATTATGTTATGTTTCTTACATATGTATTTTAATATGATAACTCAGTTTTCTTTTATTTCCTAAATTTGGGCATCATGGATTGATAAGTTTTATGATATGTTATGCTTGGATTTAAAAGGATGTATTTGGCAAGAAAAAAAAATCTTATTTTGAAACTTATAAATATATCTAATTATAGTACTCTGGTGTGTTGTGGTATTTGGATATTGTGAGAATGTATTTTTATAGGTTTTGTGTTTAGGGAATGTCCAAAAAGAAAAAGTCTGTCCATTTTTTTTAGAAATTGTGTCTTAAGGCTAGCTAGGGAGCATCTCCCTATGCACTGGTCACATTTCGAATTAGTCATGACAGTTCCCATGTTAGTAAAAGATATTTGAGATGAAAGATCTTAAATGGATAAAGTTTTGTCTCAACCTACAAATCGAACATTTAACAAACAAAATGTTTGTTTGTCCATCAATTTACACAAAGAAAACTCTTATGAAGTTTTATATGATAAATCACATCTATTTCCTAGAGGTGTATTAGCATGTAGGATATTTATCAAATCTACATAAATGCATATATCAAACAAGTTTCCTTCACTTATGGAGACATAATCATATCCTAGAGATACACAAAGGCAATGGATCAACATGTTCAAACTATCATGTGGATTATTTAAGAAGAAACTTGTAAGCTTTACCTTTGATACTATCAATAATATCATCTCTCTATTATTCTCCATTATTTTCTTCACTATAGTTAGGGGTGTACTTGGGTTTAAGTTGTTGATTTTGGGAGAAAAATAAATCCAAACCAATCAATTTAGGTTCAAGTTTGTTTGGTTTGGGTTTCTCACTTTTTTATGACATGACCCAAACCAATTAAACCGTTCAAATTCAATTTGATTCGAATTCAAGTCTATGGGTACCTAATTAAGATTTTCAGCAAAAAATTCATATAATACAGAAAAATTAAAAAGAAATTGAAAACAAAAAAGATAGTAATAAAATAAAATAAAAAAAGAAAATATCACAAATCCACAAATTACAATCACAATCTGAACCATCAGGTCTAGTTTTCTTTTCAGTGATATAAAATAAAAAAAATACAAGATAAAACAACTTCAGAGATTTTTTTTTTGTGATAAAAAATACGAAAAACAAAAACAAAAGGCGATGGACCCTGAATAAGCTACTTATGACTCTATGAGGGAATGACATGTAATACCTCGAGAACACATATCTATAGACAAGTTCCATATGGTCTTAGGGTCCCAGGATCCACCAGCATTGCCAGGAAGGCCCCATATGCAGAAACTATATTGAGAGGTTTTGTAGAATTATACAGATAATCCGCTACGTGAAATCCTCGCTAGCAAGCATAGAGCTAAAATCCCCCTTTTGTGTCAAGTAGTCTCACTACACGAGATATGTTCGATGCAATGAGTAAGGGTTTCAATAGGTTTGCTACAATGAGCTTTACTCAATGTGAGACCCCAATATTAGCATAATACCAAAATGACACAGTTTTGGTAAATGAGCCCTTAACCCTTTTATAAACCCCATTTTCAAGCTCGCCCTCCTCCTAACCAAAACCCTTCCTCGTCAACACCTTTCCTCCACTTCTCTCTCAACTCAAATTCTTCTCCTCCCAAGACTCAAAGGTAAGAGATTTTGTTGGTTTTGTCATTCCCCTCTTCTCTATTTCATGTTCTAGGGTATGGGTTATTGTTGTTCTTTATTGTTGTCAAGTAGGGATGTTTCTCCAATGTTGTTTGAGCTCGATTAAAATTAACAAGAGATTGTTAAAGGTTAATCTAGAGTTTCATGGTTGTTATAGTAAACATTGGTGTCATCCCTGCCCCCAGCCTACTCAAAGCTCTCTTGGAGTCATTCCTTCACATTCCATCCCTCCAGGTGAGTGAATTTGATCTCATGGCCCTATTTTGGTCATTATATAATTATTTTCCTAGTATTATGAGATGTTAAAGGATTTACACTAAGTTTTGGCATAATATGAATTTATAGGTGTTTTTACAAGAATTAGAAAGTGTATTTGAAAGCTCTCATGAAATCATTGCTACAAGAAATGTATGGCACCATATTTGAACTATGATTTCTTTAAATGATTTAATTCATTATTTGATTTCGTTATGAAAATGAGAATTAGTTATGGTTGATGAAATGAAATGTAAAGCTTTATGTTTATTCACAAGAAATGAGAAAGGTTGAACTTAGAATTATAGAACTCCCCTTTTATGACTTTAGTATGGTTTTAGAATAAGGAATTCCTAAGAGGGACAGAACGAGTTAATAACAGTTAAATCGTTAACCTTGGTATACCAAGGCCCACGATGGGCAAATTATTCACATGTTAGATTAGTCCACAATATATGCGGTTTCATAAGGATTGTTAAGTCAGCTAGGTGCTCTTGTTCGTGAGACTGAACACCACCTTACAGTTTATGGATAGTCTTTCTAGTAATCCTTAAGAAAATAAAGATAATTTTTATGTTCCCCGCAAATTTATGGTTTTATAGCTATTATGTAAAATAAATAGAAATGGTTTACAAATATTGCATTATTATTTATGAATATTCCTTCTTGTCCTATATATGGTTATGAGGATCCACTCATTGAGTTTTTATAATAAAACTCACCCCTCTTTCCCTTTTCCTCATAGATATAGTTGTAGTTTCGGATCCTCCACCTCTTCCCCTCAACGTAGTTATCTCTAGTTTCGATGAGTTTCACCTTGATGTGAAGTTTTGGTTATCTTGGTATAGAGTGTCCAGTGGCAAGTAGGTCCGGACCATATACATATGGATTTTGATTTCCATCACTTATTTTTTAATTAAAATGATATAGCATTCATGGTTCTTTTGTAATAGAGCAACTCAGTATTATTTGCTATCCGGCTATAGTTTTATAGACAATGTATGAAAGGAGTTATTTAGAAATTATTAGCATTACTATGCTTTTGAGATTTGCAAGTTAAAATGGATTTCTTTTATAAAAATATGCATATAGTTTAACTCAACGATCACGAGGTTTATGTGCGGATAGGATTCCTCACTACCGGTCACGATCCAAATCGGGTCGTGACAGGACCTATGATGGTAAGTGTCGATCTGTGCCTCTATGACGGCGACTTTGCGATGGAAAAGTGACTGTGGGCATGGAAAACATGAGGCGGAGGATAGCACGATTTGTGCCCCTGAGTTTGTGGTGGAGCGCATGGAGGAAAAGCTAATCTGTGCCATTGTGAGTATGGTGATGGCGCTTTAAGAATGTCCCCAAGATGACGGCAGTGGGCGGAGTGACATGTGGTAGAGCAAGGAGTGGTTAGGGCTTTGTGGAACTTGAAAGAAAGGGTTGGCTTTGGTGTTATTGGTTTGTGTTATGTGTTGTGTGTCATGTGTTAAGAGTATTACAAGAGTAGGTGTAGTGTAGACAATCAAAATAGAGATATTACTAAGTTAGTGAGTATAATTTTGTTTTTTATTTTTTAAGTGTGTGTTATTATTACATAGTTTCAGAAAAAAAAAAAGGAATTAAGGTTGGGTTGTTAAGTATGAAGACCACAAAACCAAAACCCAAAGCAATAACAGATCGGTTTCTTTGGTTCTTACCCTAACAAACTTGATAAACTGAACCAAATCAAACCAAACTCACTTTCAGTTTGGTTTGGTTGATTTGACTGGTCCACTACACCCCTAACTATAGTTGTTTTACAAGACAATTTTTTATTATAGGAATATTGGGCCAATGTTGTTTTAGCTCAGTTTTTCTAACCCGTTCACTTGAGAAAAACATTCCAGCACAACCGGTAGGAGTAAGCTACGAGCAAATTTCCATTTTAGGTGCATAGTAATCTAAGTCATAAAACTCTCTTATCCAAGAATAACTTATGCGTTTAGTTTCAATTCTCGTTTTTATTTATTTATTTTTGTAATTCATGTTTTTAAGATTTTATAAAAAATAAAAATAGCAAAAAGAATTTTATTTTTTCACTCCCAAAATACAAAAAACAAAAAATAAAAATTGCAACCAAACAAGCACTTAATCATTTTTATTGAGTTATTTTCATGGATTTAAGTCATCCTGACGTGGGATTCAACTCAATTATTTTAGCAGATTTTTAGATTAATGATTGTTTTAATTTATTTTTTAGATTAACGAATTTTCCTATTATAGCATTGCATGGCTATAAATAATTTTATATTTAATAGTATATTGACATTAAAATCGTGTTCCTTTTATTTTTGAATAAGTGTTATATTTTTTAATTAAAACTTTTCACATTTATTTATTGATTTAAGAAATTCAAAAATTATTAATTTTTTAAATTTTATTCTTATTTTTTTGTTACTTTTTTAATTTTATTCTTATTAAATAGCGATATGAAAGGATAAAGGAAATATTAAGAAAGAAATAAATAAATCATGAAGAATAATTTGTATAATATATCATTTTTTTTTTGCATTTTTGTTGTACAAACGGAGTGGGGTCCCTGCAAAATATATCATTATTTTTCCAAACTCAATATTAGTATTTATGTATAACATTATCTGTAATCTGTGAGAGTTTTTACAAAGGGACATTTCTTAAAAATTAGGGTGCGTTTGTATTAGTGTTTTATGGGGAAAAAATCACTTTTTAAACATTTTTTTATTTTTCAATAAATTTTTAAAAATAATAATTTTTAAAAAAATTAGTTTTCAATTTTTTTGAAAAAATTAAAAAGAATAACTTTTAAAAAAATCAATTTTTAAATTTTTTTATTATATATAAAATTTAAATTACAGAATTATTTTCTTGAAAAATCTGAAACAAATTCATTACTAATTGTTTAGTTCAACTTTACACAAAGCTTACAAAATTAAATGAAGATTAACTTTGTGTACTGTACACTTCAAGGCCCACATGTACCCAGGACCTGTAATAATGTGACTGATAGAATGGGCTATCTTGCAAAGAAAAGTTAGATAAATTTTGGTCAATCAGATTTCATCATGGATCTGGACTGATCTTGTATCGGATAATAATAGGTGAATATATTTATCATACTTTACAACAAAAACAAAAAACACTTATGCTCACTTGAATGCTCAATAAAATCAGATATTATATATATATATATATATATATATATATATATATATATATATAAAATTTATGAATAATATCTTTTAGATAATTTGTGATTAAAACTACACATATCCTATTAACTAAATTTATTAATATTTTAAATATTTATAATTAAATCATAATTTTTAAATTTAAAAGGTATCAGTATGACAGTATCCTTATATATGTGTGTGTGAACAAATGAATATTTATAGCCCTAGACCCCTGAAAATAACTTTGAAGAGAAAAATACAAGGAATGGATTGAACACATGTCTAATCACTGAAAGTATCAAAATTTGTGGTTGATTCCTTGCCGACTAACTCTAGTCAATTCAAAAGGATAAACCCCTCATACCAAAGACGGTTTTGCAAACTTCAAATTTGCTTTTTCACTTCATCAAATCAAATCAAACTCATGAATTCCCATTGTAGCAAGACAGTGACTAGAGCAGAATGGCATCTCCTAGTCTATATAATCACCCCACGCGAGTCACGAGCGGGTCCACTCTTGTTTTGCGCAAACAAGGCCCTTGATTGATGTAGAGTGTGCCAGAAATTATTGTATGATTATAGAAGAGCAACGGAACATGGACTCATGTCTTAGAATTTTAAAAAATAATTAAAAATTCTTTTTCTAGTATATAGAATGATTTATAGAAAAATGAAATAAGAAGATATATCACTTTTCAATTATGAAATATTGTCGATGTTTCGATGGTCTTTTACTTAACAATATAGAAACATGTGTGGGTCATTATAGATTTGTTAATCTTAAGTTTTTTTTGGTTACATTGTTAATCTTAGTTTAAGCCTATATAGTTTAAATTTTCAATTAAACCACTGCATTTAAAAAATTTTATAATTAAATCCCTAAAGCAACTTATTATTAAAAAATTAAATATAATAAACATCTAGAAATCTAATTGACTATTTTTAGAACTTGCACTCTTTCGACCAAATTAAAAAATTTAAATTTTTATAAAGATAGATTAGTTGAAGGCTTGATTATAGGAGTTTTATAATGTAGGGACTCAATTAAAAATTTTAAAATCATATAGACCTAAAAATTTGATGAAAGTATAGATATATTCAAATTTATTAAATCTACTTCTTATTTAAAAAATACATCTAGTATTGTCATGACCCGTTTAGAATAACGTGACCAACGTGAAAAGCGGTCCCACATAAATCCTTACATGCTATGACATGTATGAAACTTTATAATTTTCAAATAAGCATAATTTAAATAGTAACTAGATAAATACTTTTACTTATAAATCGAAAAACAACTTGTGATTAATATCTAGATGATAAAACAACTGTTCCAAATTAAATCATAAAATCCTCCACTTGTAATTGCACAATTTCTCAAATAGCATAATTAGATATAAATATGCATGGTCTATGAATCTTGCCTGATATAATGGAGGACTACTAAACATAAATTGGCTATACTTTACTCCAAACTAAAGCTCACCTAAAAATAAATAACGGCTATTGAGAAGGAGGTATCTGCAAAAACTCTAGACGGAGTTATATCTTTAAGGGACAAAGAGGGGTAAGTTTTATTTAAAACTTAATGAGTGGATTTTTACTTACAATCGTACATGGGACAACAAGGAAGATAATAGTAATGCAACAATCAAAATCATTTCTATTCATAATATGTAATAAGGAATAACCTAGTTTAAGGAGACGGATACTAAGGATTCATGAAAACAATGCTTAGTCCCTTGCAAACAAAAGCACCTAAATAAGATTTTAACGGTTCCTCGTGAGCTACGTCTCTCATGAACTAATCTAAGTGTAGGTTAATTGCTTCTCGTGGGCATATGGTATACCAAGGTTAACGAATTTACTATCATTAATTTACAACTCTATCTCTTTCTAAATTCCTATCCACACATCACTCACAGTTAGCATGCTAAAATCTTAAGGCTAGAATAATCAATTTAATGCTTTCCATCACCTCTACAGTTCACTTTTGAATTTTCTAAACAAATACTCTCTTTTCATAATTTAATAGAAGCAGTTAAAAGCATGAAAATATAAATGGCATACAGGATCAACAATGACCCCATGTAATTTCTAAAAGTTAGACATTTTTATGGAAGATGTAAAATCATAATTTTCACTAATTTGGCATAATTTTAAAAGCATGTTAGTAGCAATTAAATTTCTAAATTCATGGAAGGTACAAATGTCTAATATAAACTACATGTAATGGAAAAAAAATAAAGTCATGAGCTTAAACCCACTCACTTGGAGGGGTTGGGAGAGAGGTGTCAAGACCAATTGAGCTTTGGGGAGTAGGAATGACATCAATATTGCCATGGAAGCAATAAAACTTATGACTAAACTATAGCCGTACTATAACAACCCTATGAAAATTGAAAGAGTACCCAAACTTACAACAACTAAGAACATAAACTCCCAATCACACGAGAAAGGAATAAAAGAGGGAAAATAACATAATCTATTGACAAATCCATACCTTGGAGTTTGGAAGAGGTAGGATTGAAGGAGGAAGAAAGTGAGTGAGCAGGAGAGAGTTAGGTTCGTGTTTCTAGGGTTAAAACGCGTGAAGGAAGGGTTTTTATAGCATTGGGGGGTTACTTAATGAAACTATGTCATTTTGGACGTGTTCTAAATCCTGGTCACACCGCTATATAACTGTCTATGACCTTTATAGTTGTCACCCTTAGATCAAAAATGGTGTTGATGCACCAATGACGCTATAGTGGTCAAGAATGTAAGTTCTACATTTTTTAGGCTTTTTATGTATCTAAAGTCTTCCAGCAAGATAGGTGGGTCCTGGGAGATCCTAAACCATCCTAGACTTATGTAGGCACATGGACCTTAAGGTATCACAAGATTAACTTAAAATTTGTGAAGAAAATTTAAAATTTAGGAAATATAAGGTGAAATTGAATGGATGTGACAATAGACAAAAGTTAGAATAACTATTAGCTAAGAATATTTTAATACTATTGGGAAAAAAAACTAAAAAGATGTGACAATAAACACTTATTTAAAATTTTATTTTATTATTGTTACTCCTTATATAAAATTGTTAGTTTATACTTGAATAGAGTACCATATACCTAATATTTTATGATCATACAATAATTTTTTTCAAATAGACGCAAGAAATATCTCCGGTCCACATAATCAATGACAAGATGAATATTTATTTATTTATTTATTTTGGTGTGAGGATGAGACAATTATTTACAGAATAGGATATTTGAAAGAAAACTATTATTTATAATTATAATGTATAAGATTTTATGTCAATTATATCTTATTTATTATTGAAGAATGTGTAAATTCTAATTAAATAAGATCCATACTTAATTAATAGTAAATAATATATGAGTTAATATAATTTCCTATATACAAATGAAAATATGAAACCCACAATGGATGCAGACACACTTGATGAATTTAGCTGACAACACAGGGCATGGCAACTTTGGCCCACACGCATCAACGTGATGAGAATCGCTAATGATGCCAATATATCTAACCTTTAATTCTTGTTGATTTGGAGTAGCACGGATATGATGGTGTTTGAGTAAGCACTTATGGGGACTTGAAGTGGGTTCACATTACTTCACTCGAGATTCTTTATTTCATGGGCAACACGTGTCTCTGATTCTTCCACCGTTATAGTACGTCTTGTATGCGCCCTTTTTTCAGTTTCTTTTGAATTATTATAGTTAAGAAATTGAAAAGTGAATGTTTTATACGGAAAAGTAGAATTTTTATATTTTCAAAATATAAGAGACTTATCATAAAATTTGGATACCTATCTTTTTTAGTATTTTTATGTAGTGCTCTTAAAGTACAAGTTAGCAACACCCTTATATTTATATATCTCTATTAATAACTAAAATTGTCACCATAAGCTTTAGAGATTTATTGAAATTTATATCGATTTCTCTTATAGTTATTAATTTATCAATTTAAGTGATAAAATAATATGATATATATATATATATATATTAATGTTAGAAATGAAATGCTTAAGTAATGTTGAATATATAGATTAATTAAAATACATTTTAATCATATAAAGAGAAAGCTTATAATTATAACTCATAATAAAAAGGGTATTTTAGTCTATCTATACTTAAATATTACAATTTGTCATTAATAATCAAATACATATCACATGTCAATGTCATTTTCATCGCTTAAGTTGATAGATCATCAACTCTAGGGGAGGTTAATGTAAGTGTTAATAAATCTCAACAACCTCTAGGATAATTTTGCAAATGGAGGAGTGTCAATATAATTACACTTTAATTACACTAAATTTTAAGAGAAGTAAGTCTAATTCACCTTTTTTTTAATGTGTATGTTTGTGCTCATCTTGAAGATAGAAGAAGCCTCCAAAATATGTGATCCTTCAAACATTTCTTCTTCTTCTTTTTTTGGAAATAACATTTTACCTCGAATTATAAGGTATGTACACTTTACCCTAGACTTTTATAAAAGGATACAAGTCAACCATTGAACTTTTGTAAAAGTCCTTTTGTTAAACTCTTGTCTATTGTTAATTGAAAATAAGTACATTATACCCCTCTAAACTTCGGGTCATGTGCAACCCAACATGCTAAACTAAAGAACAATGTGCAAGCCAATACCCCTAAAATTTCTTGAACATATACTATTTCTATTAACAATAGATGAAAAATTTAACAAAAGGTGGATTTTCACAACTACAAAATGTTAGGAATCAATTTGCACATCTTGAAAACTCTAACAATAAGGTATATGGATAGGTCATATTGGCCGACCCTTACCCTTGAGTCCCTTGCCCAAACGCACGCTCCTCTAATCCTCTAAGACCTCCCCTCCCAGCCCACAACCGTCTACCCATGCATGAGGAGGGATGTCACGCCACCTCAACCCCATCCTGCATAGATGTCACCTATCATACCCAAGGGTTCCACCGACCCGACATTCCCATTATCCGCACCCCTCAAATCTCACAATTCGCTCTCAATCATGATCTCCCCACTTTAATGCCTCGCAATCCTTCTCATCAAAGGCTAGGACAAATATATACACCTGATCCTCCTAAACCTAAGGTAGATCATTTTCTAGCCCATTCTATAAATTTGATTTAAAGCAAAGAGAGTTGGGGTTTGTATCCAACACAAAATGCTAACATCCACATGAAGGTGTGAGGGTTAGTAATCTCCTCCCACATACACACGCACATATATAGGGTGTGGAATATCCATTTACTTTAAGATCATAAGTTATATATAGTATACTTACTCTATCTGATAACTTTTTATGTACATAAAATCAATTAATTTAACCATTGAATTTAAAATTTTTACCAAGAGATTATGTTTGTAAAATTTTGTACATTTCAAAAATGATTTCATACTCTACTATACCATTTTATTTTGACGGATAGTATATATTTAAAAGTACAAGTAGATACCGACGATCATTAAATCATGTTTGACCCATTTTGCCAACCATGACCGAAGATATAAGCTTAGAGATGAAGACACATTTTTATTCATGATTTTGTTGCTTAATATGTATGTTGACTAATTGCCATTAAAAGAGATAATTAAGAGCCTGATCGACATGTTTGCTGACCAAGAATGGATCCCCTCACGTGTAATTTACACATCAAGGAATCCATTCCCCTTTCTAACCATTCCTATGCTCAACTATTTCCATCATATAAACAAAAAGTACAAGTAACCCATCAACAAAAACTATTTCCACCATTCAAGGAATCCACCATTAAGAAGTACAAATTTTAAAATTATCAAATACTTGAAGGTATTTATACCTTTAAAATAATTTAGTAAATACTATTTTTATTTATTTTTGACATATATTTCAAAAACAATATATTACTATTATTATTTAATACTTGTTGTTTTCAATTTCTTCTTTTATTAATGTTAAAACATACTTATAAACAAAAATTTAAATTTAAATTTCCATCATATATTCCTTTTCTTTATAATATCTACTACTTCAGGGCTTATATATACACAGATTAAGAAAGTTAATAAATTATTTTGATATTGGAGAAATATAAAAAAAAAAATGATATGTGTAACATTTTAGTACAACATACTTATAACATAAGCAAAAAACATTGTGGTGAATCCATTTCAATTTTGTATTTTCTTGGGCCCATCACCTTATTTGTGTTTTTGCCCTTGTTGTAAATATGTTGTAGAAAAATGCTATACACATATCATTTCTAAAAAATATAAGCTAATTTATATAAAGATTCTTATATTAAAATTTTATTTGATTTGTTAATAAGTAATTAATTTCAAGATAAAATTTAAAAGATAATTAGTCTATTTGATCTTTATATTTAATAAACAAATTTAAAATGTAAATATAGTTATAAAATGACAAATATTGTAAAACGAGAAGAGTGTATAAAGAACTTTGCTAGTGAAAAGATAAGAATGGCAATATCATCATTTTATCGTAAATCATGAGTCAATTATTATGATATTTCTTTACATCTGGGACATGTCTGTCCATTATGATTGCCATCAAAGTCAATATGCACATTAAAGAATTAAGAATAATGCGCATGAACCCCTTTGAAGGCCTTCCTCGCATTCAGTATTATCTTTCTTTTCGACCTTTTTGTTCATTATGTAAAATATAGAATATGCTTTATTGGCCACAAACGTGTCCTCAATTTTCCATGCACGTACTTGTTCGGGTTGAAAAGTGGAATCAAATATTCAAAGTAGGATTAATTTATATTTATTGGCTCAATAATAATAGGATTAGAAAAGAAAGATTTATGAGCTCTGTGCCTTGCGATGGATGTCCTTTCTTTTATTGAAAGGACATAAAAATATCTTTGAGAACACCGTATGATAGCCGTGTGGTCGCCGCGGCAGTTCAACTACCAAAGCTGGCGGTTTTACAAGAAAGAAAAAAAGGAACTGGGAATAAATTGAAAGGAATGGGGAAAGTGACAAAAAATCTAACCGTCTTTAATGAACTTGAATGCAATAATTCATTTTCTTGAGCAAACTCCGTGTTGGGCACACATGAATGGCAAATTGAGTACATTTGGAAGTATAAATTATATTTATACAATATCACTTATTTATAGTTATTCTTCTTGTGGTAAGTGCATGCATAACGACAAAAAAATGTTCAAATTAAAATATTTAAATATTTTAAATGACTCAAATTGGTAACGAAAATATAAAACTAATAATTTGTATTAGATAAATGGGAAAGGTACACGTGTGAACTTAATCATTTGTTTTGAAAAAATGTAATATGCAATGCTCCATCCTCAATTTTGAGGACGGGACCCTCCTACGTCTTAAAAATGTGATTGTTTCACTCGTATAGCGAAGTGAGTTGGTGCATAAGCTTGAAAGTTGATTTATGATAGCCATGTCAAAAGAAAAAAAAAAAAGATTTGCTGGGATGTATTTGTTTATGTGATTTAATTGTTTTTTTTTTGTCTTCTACAAATCACCCAGGTTTTAACAATTTCTTTTTGTCAACTAGGCCTTAACAATTAAATAAATAACAAAGCCGAATAGTAAACTTTAGAAACCATTAGTGTGTTATAACTCAAATGATTAAGCTTTTAGGATATATGGTTTTATGATATAGTATCAAAGCCTATGACTAAGTGATCTAGTTAATCTTTATTGCCTTACTTAAATAAAAATAATTAAATTTCAACACAAGGTATAGTGGATATGTGTATTGTCCACGCTTAAAAAAAGACATTCGCGTGAGGGGCGCATTAAATATAAAATTATTAATGTGTCATAACAAAAACTTAAGCTTTGGGATAGATAGTTTTATGACATGAGGATTGTCTTCGAATGAATTGTTCTCTGATTAGTGTATGTATTTGATGTTTTTCTTTCCCTCAAAATATACATTGTTCTTTTCCTTTGTGTGATTTGCCCCATCCGTGCGTTACCGTCTATGGAAACTGATGGAAAATAAGCCACTTCCTCTACTTGATAATCATCTTAAATAGAGAAATAAAATAAGAATACAACTATGATACAAGAATTTAACGTAAAAACTTCAAAATTGGAAAAAAATCACGGCACTGTCAAATGACAACAAGAATATCATTATGTGAAAATTATTACAGGACGCTACACCCATACTCTCAAAGTAAATATTTGAACTACTCCTTATAACACTCTAAAACAAGAGTCCAGAGGAAGAAAAATAGTCAAATACAAGCTTAAATATTTTTCTGGTATAAATTGAAATGAAGAACTTGGACTCATATATATAATCTTAACAATCCCCTTCTATCCCAATTCTTAGCAATGTAGGCTTCTTTCCTAATTAAAGTTCAATGAGAAACTAAAAGAAACTGGATTTTTATATCTTAAGAGACAACATATGTGAAAAAGTGAAAAGTGAGTAAAATTCCAATTAATTGTCTAGGGTGGTTCACATAAAATTCTTAGTCTCGATTAATATTCACTCCTTCAATTTGTGCTTATATTAAACAATAAATTTAAAATGACCAACTTGAAGAGAATAATTGAATAAATTACGCTGGCATTGCATATTAAAGTAGGTAAAGCATGCACAATACTGAAAGTGGCGGAATGGATTCGATTTGGTGTAAATCCTTGACGATAGATTGAAATGGGAACTCCATTTAGAGTCTGTATTATTATATGCTATATACTATTTAGAGAATCACATTATTTCCAACATGATGAAGGGGTGTTACGTAATTTAATACAAATTTATACATTTTGACTCATTTTTCACGCTGAAACTGTCATACAACTTTTTGCTGTGCTTATGGCTGCTCCACCACCAAGTAAAAGTTGACTCTGATATAGCTGCCTGTATCTGATTGTTCGTAGTTTATCCTTTTTATTATTATTTTTCTTGATAAACTAGTTTATCCTTTTAGACTAAATTGCCAAATTATTGGTCCTCCTCCAAATACATTAGAGGATAGATTGGTCACTCAGATTTAAAAGTCTCACTCTAATTCCTCACTTTTCATTAAGAGAGATATATTAGTCTCTCTATTAATTTATTATTCCATGAGAATACTTTTTTTACAAGTATTAGAATGATAAATTATCATAGTAACATTCCATTGGCACTCTACTACAGCTATTACGGACGAATACTAGGACCTTGGCAAACGAAAATCGAAAGCTTGAAAAGGAACGTTTTTCTTCCCTAATGCATCAATTCTATTTTTATTAGATTGATTAGATTTCAATAAAGTCTAACAATTTACAGTAACAACAAAATAAAGCCAAAATAACAAAGGGGCACTGCTGCAAGGTATTGATTCCGTTATAAAATAATAAAGAATCAACAAGTTATTTAACTTGAAAGTTGCAATGCATGGTTGATGGATGATTTCGAGCGATTCTCTTGATAAATTATTCGAAGAAATTGTTTACTTTACTCAAACAGACATACAAAACATTTCTTAAGAAAAAACATATCTTAAAAGATGAACATTTGTTGATTTTACTTAGAAATAGTGAAATACAAATCAATTTACTTAAAAATTTACAAATCAATTAGGAAACCATTGCTCCAAACGGAAAATGATTCTTTTCCTTTTTCAACTTTCTCTATAATTCTCTCTTCTGACAAATTAAACATTCTGATTAGGGGGAGGATTTTAATCACTATGCAAACCTTAAACCCATCCAAATTCCAATTGCAAGCAAATTAACTATTCATCTTCCAGTGGGGGTGATCCGTAAGAATTCACATAGAATAGTTCGTGAAACTCTAAAGTTAAAACCTCCAAACTCTTATATTTTCAAATTGAGTTCATTCACTTGAAAACTTGAGTATGAGTAAACTCAGTGGATTCACAAATTTGAGTACACTTGAGGGTTACTCTTTTAGTTATAATTTTGTCTTTAGCAGGAAATTAATGATTGAATTTCATAAGAAGATCTCTTAATTAGACCTTTCAAATTGAAATTATAATATCTTGACTTAAGTTATTTTAATTTTTTACGTCTTGAAATTTCGATTTGTTATATTTAATTATTGTGATTTTAAGTTGTATTTTATATTTGATAACTTGCAATTTGCTTCATTGTGATTTTATAAGTGAGATTTTATATATTTTTATTTGATCATGAATTTATTTATGTTATGAATACTAGAGATGTCAAAATGGGTTCCGCCAAAAGCGCCAAAAATGGGGCGGGCGGTGGCCAAATAAAATGGGCTGAATAGTTTCAGGCGGGTTGCGGGTTGGCGGGCAAAAACTTAAAAAAAAATTCAAAAAAATTTTTTAATGTTTTGATGAATTTTTTTTAAAAAAAATATTTTTTATTTATGTATACCCAATTTTTCAAGGTTCATAACAATTATACACTAACTTTGACTAAAAAATGTTATTGTTAATAGTGCTATTTGTGAGTTATGACACTGTTTTATTTTTAAGTTTTAACTTTGAGTGAATAATATCAACTATAAGTGATATTGTATTGGTAAGTATATATATTTTTTACTTTTTTTTTTCTTTTTTGGTCATATATTCTTATTTTTTTACCAATAAATTATGAATTTTTTTAAAAAAATACATAGTCTTAGCAGGCGGGCTAGGCCCCCAACAGCCCGGGTTAGCGGGCGGGTTAGGCGGTTGAAATTTTTGGCGGCTCAAACTCAACCGCTGAAATGGCGGGTTGGCGGGTTAAATTTTGACATCTCTAATGAATACTTATAAATATCATTTTTAAATAAATAAGCTCTTATAAATTATAAATTTATGAGTGAGTTAGCAATACAAATTGAGATAAAATCACAAGTTAGACAATATAGTATAGCATACAATAGTACAATTGTCCAAGGAGCAGTAATCATGTGACTGATCATTGGTCATTACCAACACAGGCAAGTTTGGCAAAATCTTGTCTCTTTTCTTGTTAACTCACTGTATTCTACTTATTAAGATCATGCTTGTTTCAAGGGTTAAATGTATTTTATTTCTGAATTTTAATTAGATTATGTATAATTAACACTAACTTTTAAAACGTACATTGTGACTTAAACTTTCAAATAGTGCAAAAAAACATTCCAAACGATGCAAACTTTAGATCGTCAAGTGAGGTTGATGCATTGAAAAAATCAATGGGTTAATTGCACATGGGAGTTTGTAAACAAGGTATCGAGTTCAAAATTAGAAACGTCATGGGGTTAATTGCACATAAATCATATATTTACCAGTTGCCAAAATTTATGTTGAGGAGTGTTTTGTACTATTTGGAAAATCAAGAAGTCATGATGCATGTTTAAAAAGTTCCTGTAAATGACCTATTGTTAGGGGGTAAAATACATTTTACCCTCATTTTAATTACTAACAGTGATATTTAAGCTTGGATTAACGCTAAAATTTATTATCAATTTATTTTTAAAATAAAAGTATTGAATATATAAATCAGCAACACATTTAAGTATTTAACTTTTAAGAATAAAACTTTAAATTTGGTCATTGAAGGAGCTCTCAGATGTCAATTTAATTTTCAAAAAATTTATGATATCAATTTAATTCTTAGAATATTATATTTTAATAATTTAATCCAAATATTAATTTTGAAGATAAAGTCAATTGGTTTCATTTAAATTTTTGGGAGGCTAATTTCTATAGAAATCTCATTTTCTATCTTTCCAATTATTTATTACCACACATGGAAAGATAAAAGCCAAAACAATTTAAAAATTTATAAGTTCCTAAATATATAATACTCATCTTACATGAGTCAATAAATGCTTGAGGGATAGGGAAGAGGATTGAGGGATAGAAGATTTTCATCTGGCTAATTTTTATGTGATTTGAGTTACTTTTCTTTAGTTAACCCAAGAATATCCACACGCTAAAAGCGTAATTAATTCTTTTGAAATGTAAAGCTCACAAATGTCGATAACAAAATAGATAACAATCGTCTCCACAATAATCACACAAGAGAAAACCAAAGAAAATAAAAGGATAAAAAGTCATTTTTATAAGTAAAATAGTCATACAAATAAAAAAAATTTAATCAAATGTCTGGTATTAAGATTATAATAATGTTATTTCAACGCTCAAATTTTTAGACACCAAACACTCTTCTCATAATAAATATATATGACACACATTATTTTTTTATTTTCACTTATTTTCTCTCATCATTTTTTCTTTTTCTCTTTAAGTGTTGGGTATCTACCACTATTTAAGTATTGAAATATCTTTATCCTTAACATTATAATCAATTTTCAAACTGTATGCATCATATTGCATAATTTTTTAATATTATTATATGTATATTGTACGGTATCCATAACTCGTATCCATGCCATTAGTTTTTGATATTATATAAGTTGTGTTATTTATATTCATTTATGCATGATATCATACCTATATACAACTTATCTATCATTAGATGATATTTAGACTTTATTCAAATAGAATTTATATTATATCAATAATAAATAAAATATAAATTGATACACTATTCCTTACATAATAAATATAAACAATATTTTTCCATCATAAAACCTTAAAAAAAAAGGGGTGGGTAGGTTTGACTTGGAGTAAAAACATGCCCCTAAGCATTCTACAGTAAGCCTATCCTATGCACGCACACATGACATAACTTCCCTTTCAAGGCCATTCCTCACGCGTAGCATAGTGTTACTTCCACTCCTTCCTCCCCTCCCATTGGCCAATATTATTCTCGCCAACGCCATTTTTTCCAACGCCTTTGCCATAACGCCAAAAACACCCTCTTCTCCTCCTCAACCCTCCTCTTTGCTCTTTCTTCACCTTTCTCTCTCTTCAACTCTACTCTCTCTCTCTCTCTCCTCCCTTTCTCTCTCTCTCTCTCTTGTGTGAAGTGCAGAGCATGAAGTCATATATGCAGGGGTCCATGTCCATGTGAACCGTGACGATCAAAAAGTGACCAGCTCTCTCTGTTTTTTCTTTTCTTGAGTGAGATGGGTTTGTGTTCTTCTGTCCACAGAAGCCAGGAAACAACCAACATGAAGCTGGGGCTGTCACTTGGGTCCAAAACTGACAGCCTTGTGATTCCACCATCCCCCATCAAAGACAACAATCCCAATAATGCAACCTTTCGTGTCCTCGACGCTGCTGCTGTTTCGGCCCTTAAATCTCATCGGTCACCGTCTTGGTCAACCACGGACTATGCTAACAACGGTACGGTCTTGTTCTGGTGGGGGTTTTTTGTTTTCCTTTTTTTTTTTTACCATACATCATCACTTCAAGCTTTTCTTAGTACATGATATGAAAAAAAAAAGGTTTTTGTATTAATATATTTCCTATTAATAATCTCATGAAGTTTTCTGGTCTGGGCTCTGGAAAACAATTATTTCTTTATAGGTTATTCTTTGTTCTGGGAAGAATTTTTTTTTCTACTTATAAAATGGATTTTTGTTTTTTTTTGGCATATATTGATGGTTTCTCCGTTATATTGATTCAATCTAATTTGTTTGTATATTAAATTTCTGGTCCACTCGGCTATGATTATGTTTGTGTTATCGTGCAGAAATCGGTCATAAAAAATTTGTCCTGTTTCTCTCATATCATGGTTCATTTCTGCCGCCTTCAAAGGCAACTGTTTTTCACAAGTATGCTGTGGTCGCCCCTTTGGTTCCTTGATGCTTTTCTGTTACAAATAAATATGAAGATGAAGATGAACTTTCTACCAGGATGCTTTTTCTATGAAATGTTTTGTTTATTTGGTCTGTTTGGGGTTAATGTAATTTTCCCGGAAGAAAAAGAATTGTCTGCTGTTATAGTACAAATAAGCCTTAATTAAAAACGATTAATTTGTTGAGCTGTGGATATATTATGACTAATTTGAGAGGGTTTACTTTGTTCTCTGGTTTTTTGTTTTATTTTAGTATACACTGGGAACTGCTTTCTCCTTCTTCCATGTCTTTACTTAATACTAAGTGATTTGATGGTAATTTTTTATGTATGTGATTTTCATGGTAGAGTAATTTTTAAGCAAGGAATCCACTATGTACATGATATGCTTTAAAATATGGTAAAACAAATCCCTGAGTGTCCTTGAAGATCTTGTTTTGCAATTCGAAGACTCTCTCCCTTTGTGCTGGTTGTGTTGTGTGTAGGGTAGATAAACTTGTTGTATCATACCATATCATATCCTATCCGGGTGAAGGACAAGGTTAACATTCACAAACAATATTTGCATACCAGAACTGTGTAAGATACACAGATAATGGAATGGGCATGCACCATGGTAATTTCCGTGAAGAAGTGTTGGTTGAATTGATCATATGCTTTGATTGCTGCATGTGATTTTTGCTTCATTGATGCAGGCTTTTGTGACAGTTATTAACTGTTATTGGTTGTAAGTGCTTATTTGTGTGACCGTGGTCCCTGCCCTTTGGGGACCAGTAATTTAGTGCCACACGGATCGCTGTATCTCTATGATGAGTAAATGAAAATTCTCACCAAGTGCTATGCCAAGTTTGAAGTCTACTTCAAACTTATCATCTGATTGGTTGCATTAATTATTTTTTCTGCTATTACTTCATTAGTTGCATTTTCTGGAACTTGAACACCATTCATGATTTTTTTTTTTTTTAACTTGGATTTTTCTCCTGTGCAGGTAGCAAAGAGGAAGCATTTTACGACTCAAAGGCCTGGTTAGACTCAGACACAGAAGATGATTTCTATAGTGTCAATGGTGGTAAGAATGCTTTTTCCTTTAGTTGTTTTCCGGTATCTTTACTAGTTTACTTGGCCATTTTGTATTATGATGATTATGTTCTTAACTATGAGTAGGGGATGAAATCTAGCCTAGTTAATAACTTGAGGAAATAAGTAGGATTAAGAAAGAAGAATAAAATAGACTTGGATGAAAGGTTCATGACACAGAGATTATACTATGACAGTTAAGTGTCATGGACATTATAACTTAGCCAACTAAAAATTCTTGTCAGAGAACCTGTGAATATTTTCCCTTTTGCTGTAGTTTCTGTTTTTTCAATTTTTTACCATAGCTCTTCTCCCTCTAATCAGATTACAATTTTCTTTGTTTCTATTCAGAGTTTACCCCATCCCGTGGTACCACTCCAGTGCACCACACTTTTGGGACCCCTGTGATCAACAAAACTCCTACTGAGAACATAATTCCTGGTTCTACACCTGAGCCATCTCCAACAGAAAAGAAAAGAAATTGTTGGAGCTTTTCCGAGAAAGTGTAAGAGAAGACAAAGGTGGTGATGATGCTGAAAACACTTCAGGCAATGAGAAGAAAGAAGTCAAACCAATTGTACAAGACCTTCTTCCTAAATCCGCACGCAGCACTCCTTATATCTCAGGGGCTAACTCTGCATGTAGTGGTAGTGAAAGAACTATGAATGAGGATCATGCATATCTTGAAGAAACCAGTTAAATCAGTGCAGTGCTGCCTTCCAAGCTTTGCGTCGTGTCGCAGCTTTAGCGGGAGGAGAAAGGCGAGTCCTGCGATTGCAGCTAATGGAAAGCATGACTCCTACTGCAATCTAAATTAGCAATGTATGTACCTTCCACATCCTGGAAGGTAAAGTCAATGAATTGAATATGATAGTCAATGATGTATATCTTTAACATATGCCTGTAAAGAGCCAAGTTAGTAGCAATGTGAATTTGGAAGCATGTACACATAAACGGGAAGAGATGCTCTATGTCAATATGCAACGAGATTTTCTTTTGTAATCAATCTTCAGGGATAATGCTTTACGTGTTTAGCTATTGGGTATGAATGAGGTATAAATTTTTATGGATGAGTTATATGCGTAAAATTACATATGAAATTCATTTGTACAAAATTTTTCTCATTTTCACTTCCTAGCCAAACATACCTTTAGTCGCATTAGATACACTTTAAGATTTTGTTTAGATGAAATTTTATCTCGTCTAAATCTATTTTCACCACCTCACTAGTATCTTTATTCATCAGTGTTTTGAGATGGAAACACAAGTGATTATATTTCTATCCTTTGTTCTCACGATAAATACGGTTGCCCATCCTTATTTTAAAATTTGTCTTTTATTAGCAACTAGAAAAAACAACTAGTTTTAACGTCAAATTGAAATAATTGAAGTGGTTGTCTTAAAGATATGGTAATTTGTTCATATTTAAGTGTAGGCTCGTGTTTCTAACCCAATAGCAAAATGAGGAATTGATGTAAACGTTCTGTACTCGTTTAAACTTTGCAAATTAAATTTTGTTGATAGTGACCATGAACGGACACGAGGGCTGTTGCAGATTTAATCCGTTACTATAGTGGAAAATCCGTAGGAAGAGCAAGGGTCCATGAAACAAGTAACAGTAAAGTAGAAAGATTGTTCTGAGGGCAAAAGAAACGAAGGAATAGGAGGGCACACATGTTAACAAGGAACTACGAGACAGGAGCCAACTGGTGGTCACTAAATAAGGGAAAAGTAGAATTCAAGGTAGAACCTAACAGATCAACTCAACCAATTGATTTAGCTCATTTCAAGAGAAAAAAAAAAAGGAGGAAAATTGTGCAATAAGAAATCTTTCTATCATTTATAACTGAATAAGCTACCTCTCAATATCATCTGGTAACTCTTAATTATAACAAAAAGAAATTATTCTTGCTAAAATATTCTAAATCTTTATTCTTCACATATGCAATTCACTTTCTCATGCACATTCACTCTCTTATGCTATGCTCTGTTTCTCCACTGAAATAGATCATTCCTGATTGATAAAATTAGATGGTAGATGCGACTACTTTTCAATTCTTTTCAACATACCATTTGTGTTTGGTTAGAGAGTAAAAGTGAGGATAAAATTTACATGAATGAACTCTATGTGTAAATTTACACATGAAATTCATTCATATAAATTTTACCTCCATTTTTACTTCTTAACCAAACACAAGGTAATTAACATTTGGAATTATTATGGAGTCACTGTGATATGTTTCAATAGAATTACTTATTTTTGTAATAAAGAAATAACATATTCCTAATTTCAAATTAAAAGGAAAACAGTTTGAGAGAATAATAAAAAAATCATATAAAAAATAAAGATACAAAACAAACCTGTAAAATATTACTACTAATGAACTGATTTGACTACCACATTGCATGTACCTGTAATACTATTTCTTGCTGTTTCTTTCACTTTTGTTTGGATGTCTGAATGTCTAAACTATTCTAAATTAAGCTACTTAGGCAAACTAGTTCCTTCGATCATAAGAACACAACATTTTGTTCCAAACGAATTACTAGTCCAAACACTAGGTTTGGTACCCAGCATTTGCGTACAATTTGCAAGCCCCCAGATCTTCATCATAGGCTCGAAGAGGAAGAAACTCAACCCCACAGGCTTTCAATAAAGAAGTCGCTATTGTCCACCTCATACGCAACTAATTAGTTTCATAAATTTACACAACCAAAAAAGGGAGATCAATTAGCAAATTATAGACTTTCTCATCGAATAAAAAAGAAGCTAATTATAGATTTTACTTTATCACCTCAGTTAGGGTGACGGCTTATCCTAGTATGTAGAGGCACTCCTGATCTGCAGTCCTGCTTCAACAGAGATGAAGCGCATTTTGGTCTGTAAAAACAATGACATTCATGATGCCTTTTACAACTTGTGTGGAAGAGTCTGGATTATCTGTAGCAGGCTCAGCACCTAAACAAGCACACCTAAATAACAGCACACATAAGTAGTAGTTAAAGTTATACACTCGAAAGTGGATTCATAATGATGGTCCATTTCAGAGTTTAGAATGAAGATTAACACAAAGAAGATGAACAGTGAGCGAGAAAGAGAGGGTGAATAAGACTCAAACTGAGTGAAAAGAAAATGAATGATTCTTCTTACTAACTGAGATGAACAATACAGTATATATATACAAGGGATTTCACCCATGTGGTGGAATAGAGTTCACCCATGCGATGGAATAGAGACTGCTAACTAATCTAACAGCTACTGTAACATATTCGTACTAACTAACTAACTGATGTGGATAATTTAGCTAACAGTATCTTATCCATATGAATGCTATGCTATATACATCAAGATCCCCCCTCAAGCTGGAGAATGGAGGTCAATCATTCCCAGCCTGGACACTAGATGCTGAAAGACTTCGGGAGGCAAAGCTTTGGTACACAGGTCTGCAAGCTGTGATTGGGAGTGGGACCAAATTGGAAGAAGATGGATTAGGGCAAATTTCACCTCTCTGACAACATGGCAATCCAATTCGATGTGTTCACTTCTCTCATGAAAAAACAGGATTAGCAGCCAAGTGAAATGCAGGCTTGTTGTAGCAATATATGAGTGTGGGTGATTGGAATGGAACTTGGAGATCTTGGAGGAGGAAGGTCAATCACTGGATCTCACAGGAGGCAGCATTGAGTGCCTGATACTTGGCCTTGGAAGAGGATTGGGAAACCGTTTTCTGTTTCTTTGCCTTCCATGAAATGAGGGAGTCTCCAAGGAAAATGCAGTACCTGGTAATGGAGCAGTGAGTGTCTGGACATGATGCCTAATCTGAATCACTAGAGCCTTTTAATTGACTGCTAGATGAGGAAGGGAAGAACAACCCTTTACCCGGACAACCTTTGAGGTAACGTAGACTCCGCAAGGCAGCTCGATAATGTGATTCCATTGGGTTGCTGAGGAATTGACTAAGGTGAGTCACAGGAAAATTTATGTCTGAACGCGTTTATTAGGATGAAGTAGCTGTCCAACAAGTCTTTGATACTTGGCTGGATTGGCAAAGGGGTTGCCATCACCTTTCCGCAACTTGTGAGTGTGGTCCATTGGTGTTGCAACTGGTTGCATGCAAGTAAGTCAGCTTGTTCCAGTAGCTCAAGTGTATACTTTCTTAGTTTCTTTGGCATAAACTAATGCCCTTAGAGGATCTTGCAACCTCTAAGCCAAGGAAAAACTTTAATGAATCACGATCTTTGATCTCGAAGTAATCATCAAGGGTCTTCTTAACAAGGTCTATTTTGGTTGTGCATCATTCCCAGTGAACACCATATCATTGACATAAATGGCTAATGCTGTAAAGGAGGAGGAAGACCTAGCATTAGTGAATAACAAAAAATCTGCCTGAGATTGATTGTAGCCTAACTGAAGGAGGACCGTGGAGAGCTTTCATACCATTGGTGACTACAATGACATAAACCGTAAAGGGACTTCTTCAGACGTCAAACCTGTCTCGGTTTTGGTGGGGTGACACCTTGGGGACAGTCCATGTAGACTTCCTCATGCAAGTCTCCATGGAGGTAGGCGTTGTTGACATCAAGTTCTTCAAGATGCCATGATTGGGAAGCAGCTAATGCAAGTAAGAACCGGATGGTGCTTAGTTTAGCAATAGGGAAAATGTCTCCAAGAAGTCAATTCCTTCTATTTGGGTGAAACCCTTGGCAATGAATCTAGCTTTATACCTCTCAATGGTGCTGTCAGATTTAGTTTAATTTTGTATGCCTATTTACAACCATTTGCTTACCTTTAGGTAGATCAACATACTCCCAAGTGCCAATTTGAATCAAAGCTTGTATTTCAACCTCAGTCCAACAACTTGTGCATATGATTTTGGTTCCTCAAGAGAAGACAAAGTAAGGGCAAAGTGTTTGTGGTGAGGTGAAATTTTTAATATGTCAAAAATTGAGAAATAGGATACAGCACTAAGGTAGAAGGGGAGGCTGAGGATGCAGTGGCTAGAGCACAGTGATAATCCTGAAGATAAGATGGAGGTTGTCTTATTCAATTTGATCGTCTAAGAGGAGGAGAAGGGGAAGGTGGGAATGATGGTGTACTGTTTGAGGATGGTGTGTTTATTGATGTGGGAATTTCTTTGAGATTTGGATGATGCTGAGCAGATGATGAGGTACGGGTAAGAGTGATGATATCGTGTCTATGTCCAGTGACACCAGAAGAGGTAATAGGGACAATGGGCTGGGGATTAGTAGATTGTTGTGCAGCCTGAAAGGAGAATGTGTGTTCATTAGAAACAACATTTCTTGAAAAGAAAATCTCTCTAGTTTTAATGTCATATAAGATGAAACCTTTAGTGCCTAGCTTATGTCCTAAGTATACACAACATCTAGCTCTAGGATCTAACCTTTTTCTGTGACCTGTTAAAGTAGAAGCAAAACATTTGCACAAACTTTCAGCATGCTTAAGTCAGGAAATGTATTATGGAGTAGCTCAAATGGGGGCTTTTTGTTGGGCAGTGCTGAAGTGGGCAGCCTATTTAGAATATGTGCCGCATGTGTGGCAGCAAAGTTCCAGAACTGTTTGGGTATATTGGACTGGAAATCAGGGCCCTTGTGATGTTTAAAATGTCTTGCTGTTTGTGCTCCACAGCTCCATTTTGTTGTGGAGTCTCAATACAAGAAGTTTGATGAATAATTCCTTTAGAGGCATAGAAAGAGGGCACCTGAAATTCCAGGCCATTGTCAGATCTTATGTTTTTAACTGTGCAGGAAAACTGATTTTCTACTAGCGTAATAAAAGATTTGATGCCTGATGAGGTTCTGATTTTGACTTCATTAGAAATGTCCATGTGTGCCTAGAATGATCATCTGCTACTGTTAAGAAGTATTTGTGACCATAAATGGATGTAATGGCAAGTGGTCCCCAAATGTTCACATGTAACAATTCAAAGATGCACTATGCTCTATTGCTACTGATGGGAAAAAGCAATCTCTTCTGTTCAGCCAATGGACAAATATCACAACAATCATCATTTGTATTTATTGAAAGAAAAGGAAATTGTTTGTGAAGTACAAGTAATTTGTCTTTGGAAGCATGGCCTAATCTACAATGCCATGCATTCATTTAAGGGGTGTGATTGGATCAGTGAGGGGTGAAGAAACCAGTATTGTGCCTGGTCCATCACTCCAGTTCAGAAAGAAGGGGCTTAATGAATCAGTGAGGGGATTTTCTTGTTGAACCAAATTGGCCATTGCAAGGAAAAACTGAAAAACTCTCTCAGAAATAGCTAAATAGCAGCAATACATAAACCAAACAAACAAAAGAAAACAGGCAAGGTTAGGCTCACAGAATAGCTAGCTCAGTTGTGTTTGACTTTGCATTTGGTCCCTAGTGCAAAAAATTTTATTTTAGGATCCAGCATGGAACCAGTTGGTATTTGGGTGGTCTCCCTTACTTGCATGGCTGTGGCTGACAATTATATATAGGGATCAAGAGGCCACGTGCAGAGATGTAAGCCAAATAAACTCTAGTGTTCTCATTTCAGTATCATACTAGAATCTCAATACAGCAAAACCCTGCTCATTTAAGTCAAAGGCCATATTCAACAACCTGCCAACATAACAAAATTTATGTTACATCATGTTCAATTTCTAGTTCACACAAAAATATAAAACTTTTTACAGAAAAAATTTAGTAATATTACAACCATTCACTTAATTTCATACATAACTAAAATTCAATAAAGAAAAACACAAATTATATTTTGTTTAGGGCTTAGGGCTTACTAGAAAACCAGGCAATCCATACTATGCAGACAAACAATGATAACAAATTTTAAGACAAAGTGATTGACCAAGTACCTTTTCCTTTTTTATCATGGATTTGAATCCAATGGTGGAAATAATGTGCAACAAGACTTTTCATAAATAGTTGTGCATTTACATTTTCTTCATAAGATCTTCAATTTTCTCAGCAGCTTCGTACATATTTTTCTGTTTGACTTCATCCAATAGCAAACGGCAAGTTCTGTAATTAGGCACTATATCTTGATCAATCATCTCCTCAAACAGAATGTATGCCCTCTTGCATCTGTTTGCTCTACAAAGACCGTGAATTAGCAGCGTGTAAGTTGAGATATCAAGACCAAGATGATGTTTATTGACCATGTCATTCAATATATCATTCAACCAACTATCTATTTTTCCAGCTTTAAAGCGTGATTTGATCATTGGGTGGTAAGTCTGAAGATCAGGCTTACAACCTGAATCTTCCATCTCCTTCAGTATGCCAAAAGCTTTGTTCTCTTGTGCATAATGACAAAACATAGAAATCATTGAATTATAGGTGGATGTATTTGGGGCAACACCATCATTAGGCATTGCCACCTTGAATACATAGGCAGCATCATCTACTCTGCCTGCTCTCCCCAGTGTGTAAATGAATGAATTGTAGAAAAGTGTATCAGGTTTACATCCAACGGACCTCATTCTCTCAACTATTTTCAATGCTTCCTCAAACTTTTCCGCCTTCGCCAATGCGGACACAATAGTAGTAAAAGTGACCACATTTGGGGAGCAATCATGAGCTTGCATTTCATCAAGAACCTCATAGGCCTTGCCGAAATCCCGTTCTCGGCAATAGCACTGGATGATGGTGGAAAAACTGATAACACAAGGGCGACAACCATGTCCCTTCATCTCCTGGATCGTCCAATGCGCCTCGTCCACACGACGGACCTTGCACCATCCGTGAATAAATATGTTAAATGTGTGAGCATTTGGAGCAATGTGCTGCTTCAGCTCCAAGAAAATCTCCCGAGCTTGTGCAACAAACTCCTCTTTGCATAGGGTATCAAGCAACAAGTTCATGGATTCGGTGTTCTTCTCCAACCCAAGAGTTTGTAACTCATCAAACATCCTCACAGCATCTTCCCACTGCCCTGCACCGACAAACCTTCTCATCACCTTAGCAACAGTATTGAGAGTAATGAGGCTACCGTCACGCATTTCTTCCAAGAGATCTCTCAACTTTCCCATTTGCTTCATTTTGCCCAATATGTCCACCATCATATCACACGACTCTGGCGAGTGCCTAAAGCTCGAATGTAAGCTGGCCCATTTGAATATTCCCAATGCAGGCTTCCAATCATCTTTGAACCGATGGAGCAACCTCTCAACAAGGGCCGGAGACAGATGTATGCCATCACAAGCTGGATCGTTGAACAGGGACTGGAGAATTTCTTCGTCGCTGCTCCGTTTGTCGACTTTCGCAATGAGAATTTCCATAGATCTCATAAGGTCTTGGGATTGTTCTTTATGCCGACAGTCTCCAGCTGCAACGCGGTGAGAAGATGCCAAAGGTGAACGGAAGTTTCTGGACGCGAGAGCATGGCGCAAGGAAGAGGAATCACGAACTATGGCACGATATATTGACAACATGGGGAGTGGTTTTAAGAGATCTCGAAACAGCCACAGTGACGAGAAGAAAAGGATTATAATTAGGAACCGAATCCTGCTTCACACCATAATCATGTCCAAGACTAGCTTTCTTTTTTTCTTTTCGATTAAAGAACAAAATTAGCTTTGTTCGGGTTCGCAGTTCGCCGTTGGAGTGTGGTCCGCGGTGGCGCACTGAACAATTGTCTGTAAGATGATGGGAAAACGCAGAACGGAGACCGAAGAAGACAAAGGACTGAAGGAGCGTACGAGAACAGAGAAGCTTCTGATATTTCAGTAAAAGAAGATGAAAGTTGCGATGTTTGTTGATGATGATGATTTGTGCCGTGGTTACTATGCAGCGGGGCAGGTTATGTGAAGTTGGAACAGCGATGGAACAGGCCAGGCGGCATTTCAGGGACATGTGGCCTGGCCTATTAAAAAATTAAGGTTAGGCCTGTTTTATTCTACAGCCTAGGCTTGTTCTATAGCCTGTTACCTTGAGATTGACCTAGACCTGTTTAACTTTTATACATAAATTTATTTTAGTTTTATAAAAAGATGGGATTTAAACCCTGGCACACCAACTCCACACTAGAAAAGTGGCCGTACCACTGAGCCATGAGTTATTTGTGGTATTTTTGCTGAAAGTTGTTATTAAAATCTTATACTTATTTTCATTTAAATTTAAAACTTTTAAAATCTCCAAATACCTTTATAGAATCACCAAACATATTGAAACAAAAGCAACTCTAAATTGAGGTCTCCTTTGTGCCACCACCCCACTAGCATTGCAACACACCATCACCCCACCATGTTGTCTGCGCTCATCGTCTCCTCATCCTCTCAGGTCACGCTCACAGCCACCACGTATGCTCTCTTCGCTTCGTGCCTCAAAGCCACCACGTACGTCGTCTCTCATCGCGCCTGGAGCCACCACGTATGCGTTGCTCCTCGTTGCAACTCGGAGCCACCAAATGGCCATTGCTCCTCGTGCCTCAGAGCCACACAGCCATTGCTCCACACCACACAAATGTTGGCTCTCTCATAGTCTCACTCTCTTCAAGTGGACACACCAAACAGGAACAACAACAATAACATCAACGCTTCATATCTCTAATTTTACTCCATGGTTTTTTTTTTTAGTTCCATTTTTTGGCTTTTTTTTAATCATAAAAAAGGGTCTTTGAAACTTGCTAAAGTAAAAAAAAAAAAAGGCCCCATTTTCTACGTTATTAAAAAAAATTCAAAGGAAGTCATGTTAATTAGCTTCAGTGACGTAGATCTCTTCTCAACTTCCTTGCCTTTTGCGTTTTCTCCTGTGTTCTATGCTCCTTATTTTTTTGGCTTGGTTTTTTTTAATAATTTTACTTTGAATTTATGGATGCAATGTTCTTATGTTTAAGTGTTTCTTTTTAATTTGTGTCATTTTGTGTTTAACTGGTTTTTGGCTGTAAGTTTTTTATTTTTATTTTTTTATGCAACAGAGAAAGGAGAAGGAGCTATGTCTTGATTTTGAATTTTTAGAAATTTTCAGAATCATAGCCTTTCTAGACAGGCTTCAGGCCAAGCCAAATGATAGGTAGGCTAGGCCTAAAGATTGGTACAAGCTAGGCTAAGGCCTAATATTTGTGGTATAGGCCAGGCCTATAAGAGCAAAAGGCCTGCTGTTCCCACCCATAGTTGGAAAGTTGCAGAATCCTTCCTTCCCTTTACTGGGTGTTGTTTGTTTGGAAGAATTTAATAAGATGGAATTGAATTGGATTTCGCTTAAATTGAATTTTTATAATGAATTGAATTGAATTTTTATATTTAAAATGAGTCAATAAATTAAATAATAGGATTCAATTTCATAATTTGAAATAGGCTTAAAAATAAATTAATTTTATCATTTTTACTATTTTACCCTTTATTAATATGTTATAAAAAAAATATTATATTTAAGTAAAATTTATTTTAGTGTTTTTATTTGTTGGAATTTAATTCTCACTAAATTAGATCCATTTGGGTCTTATTTTAATTTCATAATTTTGATGAATTTCAATTCTAGTAATTTTAATTTCTTAAATTATATTACTTCTAAATCAGGGAAAATAATTTAATTCTTTCAATAGAATTGAATTCTAGAGTTTCAAAACACCCTCTTAGCGAGAAAAAACACGGGAAAGTGAATATAGTATGTCATGCGTTTCGCTTTACCTTCAATTTTTTTTTTAACTAAACTAGGAATTATGCTCAACGTAAGTTTAGTTCTTCACATATTTTGTATTAGTGTTTTTTGAATTCACGATATGTTTGATACTATGTCGATACACTCTAATTTATTATTAGATGAAATATAAGACCTAAATTAAGTGGAATTCACATTTTATTCAAAGATAGATGGAGTATGTGTCGTATGGTATTCCACATATTATTATGAGTACAAATAAGATTTCTCATTTTTAATATATTTTACAAGTTACTTTACAATTTATAAAAAGTTTAATTTTGATGCATTGACTGTAAAACGTTTTATACTGTCGTTCAATCAAAATATTTTGTTTGGGTGACTTTTCAAGTAGTTTGTGTAAAAGTCAACTATCATGACTTATATAACAATACATAATTGGATAATTATATAAAACTTTTTTTATATTTATCAAATGCATGACAATTAAAAAAATAACTTTAGTTTTCAATCAGATAGTAAAATTTAAAATATTAGAAAGTAATTTAAATATTAAAGTATATTTTGTAAGAATTGAATAAGTAATTAAATAATATTTATATCACATTTCCTCTTTAAAGTTTAATTTTGATGCATTGACAGGATAAAATATTGATTTTAAATTATTTTTACATTGTTATTCAATCAAAACATTTCATATGCATGTCTTTTTAAATAAAGGATGAGATCATCATCTTGTTGGATGGCCTTCTGCTCATGCATCACCATAACTTGGATTCAATTCTCAAGCTTGTGGATGGGTAATTTGTAAGTATTTGATTAGTTAGAAGCATGCCCTAACCCTAAACTACGAGCTTTACTCTCAACCCAAATTTTTATCTCATTCTAAAAAAAAAGTGGGGGAAACCAAGTCAATTATTATATTGATGTGGTAATACATGATTAAATAATTATATAAAAAATATTTTATATTGTTAGTACATAAAAATTAAATCATTTTTCTTACATGAATAATTAATTAATAATACAATTATTAATCTTAAGAAAGATTACTTAATAATATTTTCTATAAAAAGATGGTAAATAAAAATTACGGCCCATTTGGCTCATGGAATCAACCATAGGATTGGGACTTGGAATTGCAAGGTCCAATTCCAATTTTCTTTTTTAGTGAAATATATAGAATTGAAATTGTAATTTCACAATTCAATTCCATATAATTCAAAAACAATTAAAATTCACTTTTTTTAATTCTTAACCTACGCCATTTGGAATTTTCAATTCCAAAACTTATCAAATATTTTTTTTTTATTAAAGTCTATATAGTCATTTTTCTTTCTCATTTATTTTTTAACAATTTTCTGGTACACCCTAAACCCTAAACTTAGAATTTAAGATTCTAAGTTAATTCTAATTCTGGAATGCTTTTAGAATTGAAATTAAAATGAAAACTCTAAGTCACAATTCCATTTCCAACGTCCAAACTGACCCTTGATGTTATTGTAAAATAAAAAGAAGGAGCAAATGAGAAGGTTTAAGAATCATGACTTCCAGACCTTTAATATCTACTAACAGTTTAGCACATATGTAATAAAAAAAAAACTTTCAATAGATGACAATTATATCATACAAAAATAGAGAAATAAATAACTTTAAAACACTTAATTAAGTGCCACGCCAACTTGGCATCCTAATTGGAGTCTTAATTTCCTATTTGTAATTGAGAAGGCAAATTACTAATATGATGTGGATTAAATTTAAAATTTCTAAAGTAAGTATTTATCCCAAAATTTATAAATTTGATCCTTTCTTCACTCTATGATAACCGCTCCATCCCCATCAACCTTTCTTCACTCTATTAACAATGTTGATGCCCTCACCCCGTCAATTGACAGTAGAAGACAATTCCAGTAACCTCAGTATATATATATATATTACAACCCCTTGAATACAAAGCCAGAAACTATCTCCCGAGAAGTCTACAATTCCCAAATTACAAAATTTACCCCAATGCAAGAAAGCAACAAATACCAACACACACAAATCAGAGTAAGCGATGTGATTACCGCTGGAATTAGGGCCACACAACAAAGGTGCACATCTCGCCGAAAGATTTGATTGAACAACTTATTTGACAAGGTCACCTTGATCGCACATAGCTTGACACATTGAAACAAAAGGAAAGATTGCTTTTCGAACCAAAAAAAAATTAAAAAAGAAGCAAAGATTGCTAATAGGAATAGAGAAGACAAAGAAGTCAAAGCAGACATCATCAGATGAAGAATTCTAAGAAAAGGAGCCCGCAACACATCAACCCTTTGAGATAACTATATTGTAGCAGGATTCGTCGGTGGAGGAGAAATGACCTAATCTGATCACTTTACTAGTAAAAATGTGACTAGCTGACAGTGATCGTCAGGTTCTCGGCAGGAGTATTTAGACTCTATTTAGGTAAATTCCTTATTTAAACTCTGGTGTTGAAATAACTTTCAAAAAGTAACTTATAAATAAATTATTTTATATTCAAATATATAATAATAAAAATTATTTACTTTTAGTGTTTTCAAAAGTACTTCTTATGAAACTAAATATTTTAATTTATCAAAAAATACTATAAATAACTTCTAAAGAAATAATAAACTATTTAACCAAATAAAATAAAAAGTAAAAATATAACTTTTAATTTCTAAAAGTTATAAAAAGTCAAAAGTTATAATATCCAAACAAGCCCTTATTCTTGTTGCTTTGGTGTGCTTAGCCGCGGCCATAATAGAAAGAGGAGAAGTAATAACAAGATGTAGGTATTGTAGGAGGAGAAGGAGAGAACTGGAGAAGCAATTATAGGTGTGGCGACAAAGGAAAAAACTTATGATGCGTCTAGTGTGATTAGTTTACCAGATACACCATCATATAAGCTAGGGCTATTTTGATTTAGTTTTCAATTTTTATTTTTAATTTTTATTTTTCAGAATTTGTGAAGAAAAACTAAAAATTCTAAAACTGAAATTTGTTTTGCTTTTGAAAAGTTTTCAATTTTCCAAATTTGTGAAGGAAAATTTGAAAAAACTGAAAACTTAATTTCAATTTTTAATTTTTTCATTTTTTCCTTCATAAATCTAGTAAAAAATTGAAAGTTTTCAGCAAACAAATAGCCTCTTAAAATTTCAATTTTCAGTTTTTCAATTTTTTCTTCACAAATCTAAAAAACTAAAACTATTTTCAAAAGGAAATACCCCATAGTTTTCAAAATTTTCAATTTTTTCTTCAAAATTCTGAAAAATTAAAAAATTAAAAATAAAAACTGAAAATTAAAAACACAACCAAACAACCCTCTAGATTTCTTGGTGTACCACACACAAACTTAGGTCGGAGTAGCAAAACTTGAGCCTTAGCTATGATATGTTTTGGGCGCTGATGACAAATCCCTATCATGCAAGAGATCTCAATCATAAGACAAAGGGTGCATATATATATATATATTAATTTTTTTTAAAATTCTTGTTATTTTTTAAATATCATCCACATATACAAAAGGGATTTTTTTTTTTTGAAAGAAGTGATTTTGAGTTAAAAAAGTTCCAAACGCAAAAAAGGCAAAAAATATCTCAATCGACTTTGATTTAAGACAGATAGCTAGCCCAACGGCAACAAGACAACTTTCTGCTGCTAACCACTTAACACAATTTGATCAAAGAATATAGATTCAGAGCTAAACAATTAAAAAGTTAAACACACCATTAACTTTTCAGCATAAAAACATTCAAATCGTTAACCAATGTGCTTCGACCAAAAAAGAAAAAAAAAAAACCCCATGTGCACTTAATAGTGTTAGGGTTTATTGTGCTAAAGAAATAAACTAAGTTCATGAACTATTAGTCAATAGAATAGAATCCTTCCAACTTCTAGTCACAATCTCAACACCATATACCACAATTTATATCCAGATACATTGATGAATCTACTAAAAAATCGATAACATTTATTTTAAAACGAACAGAATAACATTTAACCACATGGTGAGGCTGCATTTCCTTTACACCTTCAGTACCACAACAGAATTCTAACTGATCCTTTTACTGTGATTGGACAAAGGATTGACAGAAAAGGCGATGAACATTTTTTATATTTATATTTAAAGAGTTATAAAGTTTTTATAAAACTCAAAATAAGATGATAAAAAATTTGCATGATAATCTATCATTTCATTTCTTTATTATCAAAAACTATTACAACATATTTCTTAACATGAAAAGTTTTCCTTTCCTTTTCCTTCCCGTGTCCACAGCCACCAGTCACTCATTTCTTTCCCAGGTGCGTTTTTGTCAGAATTTTTTTTTCCAGGAAAGTCACTCTTAGTTAAAAAAATTACTTCTCTGTCAAAAAAAACAAAAAATAGAAACAAACGCACCATCAATCATTTTAGTTAGAATCACAATGTAATTTTAAATAATTCTAGAAATGAGTGTACCAACCACAACCACTAGCACGCACAAGGTTGACAATAAATACTAAACACTAGCATCATAAAATAAAAACAAATACTAAACACTAGTAATAGAAATAACTTCACAAAAGTAGAAGCGGCATAAGTTGATCACCATGAAGTGCGTTTTCTTAAAGCTCTTTACAAACAAACATGAGAAAAATATGGGAGAACAACATTACTTTGTGAAGACTCAACTAATCTCAAGCTATCCTTCTGCAATGAGTACAGCAGCACAGATCCAGGTGTTAAGTACTTCTGAGGAAATATGTACCTTTAGCAGCCAGCCAGATGTTAAAATCCAAGATGAGATGCTACCAGGAAAGTTACGTGTGATTATCGGCGCAGTTGCCTCTGCAAAAGCAAATATCAGTTGCATGAAAACCCATTAATGCATGAGACCAAAACATATTTGTTCTTCTATCATTAGTTATACTTATATATTAGTTTATATTAAATGTTTATCAACGATTTAAAAATAAATAAGGCAATAAAAGGGATAGGTTTGCAGGATGTCACGTATCACAAGCACAAACGAAAAAAATGTAACAAATGAGTACATATAGTAAGTACAGAAAACATTTTTCAAGTGCACAGATAACACACGTACTCTTGGGGCATTGTTAACAACTTGCGGCCGTCTGTCAGAAACTCGCTCTGGGTCTGGTATCAACTCTGGACTGTCATGCTTATAAAATGCCTGTAAAGCTCTTCCAATAAATGGGCGGACAATATTCACTTCCATTGCAGACAAGTTTTTGATCTGCAATAAACAAATAATTATATTGTGCATTTTCAGCAGAGGAATAGACATATAATGAGATCAATGGCCTGTGTTATCCAGCCCACAATTCTCTCCCTCCCACACCAAAACACCGAACTGCAAACAAGCTCAAAAAGGTGAATGCATAAACTTCTCAATGCAATTATAATAAATCAAGTGGAGGACAACCAGCACCCCAATCTTTTTTCTTTTTGATAACCAGCATCCCAATCATTCCAATCTCTTTCTAATCTATATTGGAAGCTTATATTTTACGGTTGTGCAGACAATTACACGCCTCTAAGTGGAATGCAGCATTATAAGTCATATATATCTCCAAGTGTCTTGCTTGGAAGCTTGCATTCAGTTTACAAATATTCTAGTATGGAAGAGACATAGGTCTGCCATTTTTGTTTTGTCGAATTACAAAGAAATTTTATTCAACAACCTAACTAGCCGCGCAAAAAATGTGACATGAGACAAACATAATCATATGCACTTAATGGTCTGTTACAGAGAATGGCATGTACTTTTCAACGGGGACCATGTTCGAGTTTAATTTGAAATATGCTCAGGAAGAGCATTTCAAATATGATCTTCTGTTAGAGTGAATTCTATATACTATCTATAAACATGAAGGAACCAATTCATTGCACTAGTTGATATACACCATATGGTACACTAATACGCGTATCAAATTTAAATCCATATAATAAATGTTGAACTTTCCAATCAGAAGTGCATTGCAAACTTTACAAAGTGATGCCCCAAAAGATACTAGAAAAACTACCTTAACAGCAACTGTACGACCATTAAATGCCTCCAAGTCATTCTCAACTTTATGAAACCTTACATCTCTGATGTCCTCAATTAAAGACCTCACCTGTACAGGAGAAAATCAGAAGACAAGCCTGGGCATAATTCCAAAGGTGCTTGTTTAAACTCACCATATATACATCAGGAATGTCGTCACGTGCACTGAAATTCAAAAAATTCAGTTAATAAGGCGAAAACATAGTATCTAACGGAATAATATATTAGTCTCTAGACTTACTGGTCAAAAAGAAGTCTGGAGATTTCTACATAATGAAATGGCAATTGCTCTGACATCTCTTGAGAGTCTCGCTCAGCCTCCAAAACTTGAGTCAACTTCTCTAGTTACCAAAAAAACATTGGATTAATATTAGGCCTTTTTGGCCTTTTACTTTTGCTCTACAGTAAAACCATATACCAAAAATTCTTAAACTAGAAACAGATCAAAACCAAAGCAGCACTATTCTACAAACTACAGATCTATGTTGAACACTAGAGAACATTAACATGTTCAAGTTATTTAGATCCTAAACCATCCGGTTACTCATCACAAGCTATAGCAAGCAATATACAAACAAGTAGTCGTATACTTACTATAACATCCCCAAACCCTAGAAAAAGGTATGTATGGTCTAAATGATCTGAGTTATACATATATTGTTGAATTGTATCATACATTTATGTTTTTTGTCTTTATCATTTATTATGATAGATATAGCATTTATTATGATAGATATGGTTAGCATTTATTATGATGGATATGGTAGATATGGTTAGGTAAGCATTTATTATGATGGATGTGGTAGATATGGTTAGGTAAGTTAGTATCTTACACATTTATTAGATAGTCCTTACAATAGGCCTATAAATTGTATCTTTCTCTATACCAAAAAATGTGAGAAAGAATTAATTCACTTCTATAATTCCTAGCCTTTCTTCAAGTTTCTTTTTCAAGTTGGTATCAGAGCTCCTGATCTAAGAGCCCGATCACTTTTCCGCTACCTTTGAGCCTTCATTGCTGGACATTTACAGCCTTAATTGCTGTAGTTATTTATCCATTTTCCCCTTTTTTCCGAATTTTTCCTTTTTTTATTCCTCTCGGTCACTGTTACAAACCTCTAGCCACCCTTCTTTTTCGACCCCTTCCAACCCACTTTGACCATCCTTCGGCCACCCTATCACCATGGCAGAACCTAAAACCTCCGTTGTTATTACACCTACACCTTTAAATCCTAACGACCTTCCTATTTTGCACCCAACCTACCACTTGAACGGAAAAAATTACTTGCAATGGGCTCAAGTTATCGGCATATACTCTCAAAGGTCGTCGGAAATTGTCCCACATTGAGAGAAATCCTCCTAAAAAGGACGACCCTTCTTTTGAGGCTTGAAATAATGAGGATTCTCTTATTATGACATGGCTATGGAACTCTACGATTCCTGAAATCAGTCGAAATTGTATGTTTCTTACTTCCTCCTGTAGTTTGGGATGTACTTAGCAAGACTTTCTCCAAGAAGCAGGATATTGCTACTTGTTATGAGTTGAAGACGAAAATATTCTCCCCAAGCAAGGAGTAATGTCGTAACCGATTACTATGGTGTTCTCATTGGTCTGTGAGACTGAGTTGAACCAATACCAAAACTTGCAAATAGAATGTAGCAAGGATACTTCTACTTTGGCAAACTTTGTTAATAGGGACAGGATTTTTGAGTTTCTCTCTAGCTTAAATCCAAAATATGACCCCATTTGAGTTTAGATTTTGGGTAAAGTGCAACTCCCATCTATATCAAGGTGTTCTACATCTGCGGGGAGAGGAAAGTCATAGGGTTATGCTTGATGACAAACCTAGTAGTGGTTCAACTTTGGTCACTGGCAAGACAGCCAAACTAGCACCCCTTTCTTCCTTTTCAAGGCCTTCCAGAGATAGTCGTTGGTGTCCCTCTTGCAAGAAGTCTGGGCATACTAAAGAGACTTGCTTTAAATTTCACGGAAAAGACAGTTCTTAGCCGCACAGGAGGATTTCAAGCCCCCAAGTAGTCAAGCCTTTGTGGTCCATCAGACAATGCCCCTTCTCCTCAAGTGGATGATGAAGTTCTTGCCCTTAGTAAGGATGAGCTTACACACTAACAGTCTCTCATAAGCTCTATTAGTAAGTCTTCTGGCTCTTTCTCTCTATTAGAACTGACTCTTCCAATATTTGTGAACCCAACCTAGATGACTTACCGATTGCCTTGAGAAAAGAAAAAAGAACTTCCACTAAACATCCTATTTCTCTTTTTGTCTCCTCTAAACACCTTTCCTTGCAGCATCAAATTTTCATTGCAGCTATTGATTCCATACAAATTCCAAACTTAGGACAAGAGGCATTAAAAGATATGAACTGAGTTCAAGCCATGAATGAGAAAATGAGGGCGTTAGAGAAAATGGAACATGGGAGATTGTTGAGAGGCCAAAAGATAAAACACCGGTGGGATGTAGGTGGATATACATGTGAAGTATCGATCAGATGGTGATTTAGATCGATACAAAGCAAGACTAGTTGCAAAAGGATACACACAGACGTAGACGTTTGCTCCTGAGCAAAGATGAATACAGTCAGAGTCTTGCTTTCTTTTGCAGCTTATTTTGGATGGGATTTGCATCAATTCGATGTAAAGAATGCATTCTTACATGGAGACTTAGAGGAAGAAGTTTACATGGAAATTCTTCTTGGATACGATGTCACCAATGGAAGAAACAAGGTATGCAGGCTAAAAAAGGCTTTGTATGGGTTGAAACGGTCCCCAGCGCATGGTTTGGGAGATTTGCAAAAACCATGATGTCGCTTGGATACAAGCGAGTCAAGGGGACCATACTCTTTTCCTTAAACATACAACTGAGGAAAACTTACGGTTCCCTAGTATATGTGGACGACATCATTGTATCAGGTAATGATCCAGTTGAGAAGAAGCTCTTGGAGGAGAAGTTAGCTGCTGAATTTGAAATGAAAAATCTAGGAAAATTAAGATACTTCCTTGGAATAGAGGTGGCATACTCTAAGCAAGGCATCTTTGTCTCTCAAAGGAAATATATGCTAGATCTACTTAAAGACTGGAAACTTGGGAACAAAGCTACTAGTGTTCCCATTGAACAAAACCATCGAATGGGAAATGAAGAGGAGAATTCCAATGTTGATAAGGCACAATACCAAAGATTGGTGGGAAAACTCATATACTTGGCCCATACTAGGCCAGACTTGGCTTATGTGAGTGTGGTTAGCCAATTCATGCATGATCCTAAAGTGAGACACATGCAAGCAGTAGAAAGAATACTTCGATATCTTAAGGCCACACCTGAGGGACTGTTAAAAGTGGTGACAAGCTCTCTATAGAAGTCTACACTGATGCTGATTATGCAGGCTCGATTAGTGACAGAAGATCAATATTAGGATATTGTATGTTTTTAGGAGGAAATTTGGTGACTTGGAGAAGCAAAAAGCAAAATGTTGTTGCAAGATCAAGTGCGGAGGCAGAATTTCGTGCCATGTCACAAGGAATTTACGAGCTACCATGGTTAAAAATTATCTTGGATGACTTGAAGATAAAATATGAGGCTCCTATGAAGATGTTAGGTGACAATAAACTAGCTATTAGCATTGCTCCTAACACTATAACATGATAGGACGAAGCATATTGAAATTGACTAACACTTCATCAAGGAGAAGTTGGATAGTAGACTTATAACCACTATACATGTTCCTTCCGATTATAGCTAGCGGATGTGTTGACTAAGGGCCTACCCAGAGCGGTTTTATGAGATTACACGCAAGCTGGGAATGATAGATATCCATTCACTAGCTTGAGGGGTGTTGAATTGTATCATACATTTAGGTTTTTTGTCTTTATCATTTATTATGATAAATATGGTTAGCATTTATTATGATGTATATGGTAGATATGGTTAGATAAGCATTTATTATGATGGATGTGGTAGATATGGTTAGGTAAGTTAATATCTTACACATTTATTAGGTAGTCCTTACAATAGACCTATAAATTGTATCTTTCTCTATACCAAAAAATGTGAAAAAGAATTACTTCACTTCTATAATTCCTAGCCTTTTTTCAAGTTTCTTTTTCAAGTTATATCATCGTAAATTACTTATATAATGGTAAGCTATATCAGTCATAATAATTAATACACTTGCATTTCTTGGTCTTATAGAACTGTGAGGCTGTCTTGGGCAGTAAGGTGTAACTCTAAAAATTTGACAAATAGATGAAGAGAAATAAGTAGACAACTATCTAACTAGAGTTAATGAAATTAAAGAATAAAGAACTAAATAGAAGGCAGTGTGAAGACCGTTTAAGTGGAGTATGACTAGGCTTCCTAATTAAAAAGAAAAAGAAAAAAAAAACTATAGACCTTTAAGGTAAATAAAAGGGAAACACAAGGAATATTGAGACAGGTTATAAACAATTTACTGACACCTAACACCTATTAGGGGCACGTGATACTACAATTGGCCCACATCCACTTACTCCCACTACCTTGTCTCTCCTTTTTAAGTACTGACCTCTCCATGTGGCATTGTAACATGTAGGATATCAAACCAACAATAGGTAAAAGAAAAGAGGGAAAAGAAGCTTATACAGATAAAGAATAAGGAGGGAAGGGAACAAATTTAGCATATCTCATAAGAAATCTGTTTTCAAGCCAGAAAGTGAAAGGGGACTTGAAGCTGATGCAGTGAGCAAGGTCAAACTCAATTACTTCATAGCTTATCAGTCATAATCTGCATACGAACTTTCCATTTCACAGAAGATTAGGAAGTCCAAAGTAAAGGAAAAATATTGATTATCGAACATATCCATCTCATTGTAAGAATTTATTAATGCATTATTAGAGTGTAAAACCACATGCAAGTTGTTCATTTCCTGCCCATATTCTGAAAAAGGTTGTAAAATTTCATAACATGCTTCCACTAATTCCATAATTTCAGTGATACACAAGTACATGTATACAAAATAATGGACACCCTGACAAGGGTCCAAATTCTAGTGATGGCAAGTAGCACTTATGGTGCTAGAACTGAAAATGGAACAGGAAAGATGAAATTGTAAGTGGAAATTGTTGATATTAGAGTATAAAACCATTCATGTACCTCTACCCATCAACTTAAGCTTTTGGGAGAAATGGTTTTATGTCAGAACCTCTATGAGTATAACTAAGTGGTCTAGGGTTTGAACCCCTATTCTGATAAAATTATTCACACTTCAAGCAAGAAAGAGGCATTCGCATGAGGTGATGTATTGGAGTATAAGGTCATTCATGCATCTCTACTCTTCAGTTTAAGCTTTTAGAAAACATGGTTTCATGACAGTTGATTTATGCATGAATTATGATGCAATGAGTTTTTCTCTCAACCGCATATTGAGAAAACAATCCTAATTTGGGAGGTAATCCTCGTGCTTTATCTTTTTGGGATCCTATGGTATGTAAGATTTCTACGAGGTTAGATTTCATTTTTTCTCTTTGGGAAGTGGGATCACTCATTCAATCGTGTTTTTCTAGCATTCCCTTGTATTTTCTCCCTCTTTGGGGTATTCCTGTGGTAGTAGCTCAAAGTATTTAAAAGCTCATGAGGGTTTCCTTTGGTCAAGGGTTGAGGACTCAAGAAGAAATCACCTTGTTAGCTAGCCGGTTTGTCATAAACTGAAAAGGAAGGAGGTTTGGGCTTCGGCAATATAGTGTTCAAGAACAAATCATTGGCGGCTAAGTGGCTTTGGCGTTTCCTGTACATCCTAATTATTTATGGCACCAAGTCATTTGAAGCAAGTATGGTTTGCACCGGAATGCATAGAACACCAAATCTGCAAGTAGAGCAAACTCATAATTGTCTTTGGAAATTCATCTCTCAAGGATTACCTTCTTTTTGTTCCCTCTTGTCCTTCCTTTTAGGCAATGATTCTCGCAGTGGGAAGATAATTGAGTTGGTAATGGCCCCTTTTCTATTACTTTTTCTCAGCTTTTTTGCCTATTCTCCTTGCATAATGCCTCAATTTGTCAACTTTTTTGTAGACCCTTCTTGGAACTTTTTCATTCCAAGCTTGAATGATAGGGAGATTAAAGAATTCGGGTCCCTTCTTTGTTTGCTTAATACTATTCACCGATCTAGTGCCTCCAAACACTACGATTTGGACTCTGACTCCTCTAGTATTTTTTCATGCAAACCTCACTTTCAATTCTTGACTTCCTATCCTCACAAAGAAAGTTTCCTCTACCAAACTTACTTGGAAATCTAAATCTCCCTCCAGTCAAAGCTTTTGTTTGAACTTTAGTTCTTATTCAAATCGAAAGCTCATCTTTTTTTGTATTTCCCTACAGTGAAATCTCTTTGGATCAGGCATTTTGGTATCTTTGGAGAATCATGGGTTTGCCCTATATATTTACATCAGTTTCTTCTCACTAAGTTCAAAGGTTTTGGTTCTCTTAAAGAAACAAAGATTCTGTCATAGACCTCATTTTTTCAGTGCTCTATTGTATTTTGTTGGAAAGAAATTCTAGGGTTTTTGATGATTCTTATTCAGCTATTGATTTTGCTTAGGACAGGATTTCCCTTTTGGCTTCCCTTTGGTACTCAGCACATGGTTTGTTTAATGGTGTTCTTCTAGCTAGTATTCAAAAGCATTGGCATGTGTTATATAGTTTGTCCCATTAGGTCTTAGCCGTATCTTTTGCATCTATGTGAGGATCTCTCATTGTCTTTTGTACATTTTCTTCTCTTATAATAAATTTCTTTTTCAATAAAAAAAATCATTGTTTTTATGTCATAATTTAAAGGGAAGGAGTACAAAGAATGAAAAGGGGTGTATAATTCACCCAAGATTACGATTTTGTTCATTCCTCAATATAAATATGTATCTAAGGGTTCAACTATTTCGGATAATGAACTAACAACAACGCTACTAAGCCTTATCCCGCTAGGTAGGGTTGATTACATGAATCAAACAATACCATAATGTCCTCTCGACTAGGCAGGGTTGGGACTAGTATAATAAGGTATGAGGCGTGGTCTGGGTGAGCTAAAACCCACCCCAACCCCCCCCCCCATTGCCATCCATATCTATCGCAAATTATGTTTATATTCAAACCATTAAAATCTAAATCTCTTCTAATAGTTTCATCTATGGTTTTCTAGGTCTATCTTTGCTTCTAGCTATTGGACTACTCTCCATTTAATCCACTCTCCTTACTCGAGCTTCTCCAGACCTTCTACACATGTCTAAACTCCAAATCATTTAAGGTGAAATTTTACCATCTTTTCCACAAAAGAAGCTACCCCAACTTTTTCTCAAATGCATTCACATATAATCTGATCATATCCACTCTGTCTATTCATCCAACACAACATACTCATCATTACAACATGAAGCTTATTTTCTTGCTTTTTATCGTTCACTATTCAATCTCATACAACATCACGGTCTTATAGCTATGCGACAAAATTTTCGCTTAAGTTTGATTGGTATTTTTTTTTAATCACAAATAACTCCTAAAGCACTCATCCATTTCATCCACCCATCATGAATCATATGGTTCACATCTCATTTCCCAATTATTTAGGATAGTAGATCCAAGAAACTTAAACCGTATGACTTGTGATATGATGTCCCCTCAATTTTCACCTCTAAGATAGGATTTGTGTGTCCTTTGCTCAAGTTACATTCCTTATACTTAGTCATACTTTTGCTTATTCAAAAATCATGCCATTACAAAACTTGTCTCCACAAAGCACTACCCATTAAGTTTTTCTCTTGATTCTCATGGACTCCTACTAAAATGATATCATTTACAAAAGTATGCACTGTCACACCTAATCTTGAAACTAAGACAATGGGGAAAAAACAAATAGGATGTTAGAGTTGACTGGTGGAGAAGTCCTATTGTAGATTCTTTAACCAGAAAGAATTTAGTTTTGATGCAGATAAATATTCAGAAATTTTTGCAACTCAATCTTGTATGATTTTTATTCAGAGGCTAAGTCTCTATTACAAATTGATAACCTACCTTTGCTACTAACTTAATCATGTACCTGCAAGAATAAGTACCACATAGTGATCATAAGCTTTAGGTTGATTCACCCACGAACCCAAAATAACATCTTATGCAAGCTTTCATCTTTTTCTCTCATATTACAACTGAGCACGTATAGTCTATGGGCTTGTCCAGAATCATTAGATTGAAAGAAAACAACAAACAAAAGTGAAAAAAGGAAGCCCACCAACAGAAATCCATGGGGGAGGGCAGATGGAGCACTTCCCTCTCTTCTTGAGAGCAACAGCCAGCCACAGTGGTACGTGAGTAACAATCTGCGGGGTAAATGGGCCAAAATCTCCCTGCCATTGTTATATAACATTAGAAAATTAATGTATTGTGTGTGAAAAAATAACTAGTATTGAAGCATTTCAGTCATTGCTTACAGAGATGAAATTGAGAGGACCCATCTTGAGATTGGGCACAATGTCGATGGTCTCATCCTCAGCGATGAACTCAAGCTGTTTGACAAGAAAAACCATAACATATTAAAAATTCACAAACAATGTCAAAGAATGAACGAGTAGAGAAAATGCATACCTCCTCTGCTGAAAATAATGAGAGCTCAGCATCCGATTGCCCAGCCATCTCTTCTCCTTTAACTCAAGACCCAATGAAATATACTAATTAAAGAAAACAAATTAAATTATTAAATTATAAATATACAATTCTTCTACGTTTTAAGCCCAAGTAATGTCAGGCACCCGTAAAAATAAACAAATAAATTTGAAAAAAGTTAAAAACAAAAAAAATCGCAACACATTTTGTCATTGAGGCTTTTCATCAAAGAGGTTCTACGCATCAGATAACAAGCAATGACCCATTTCGTCATCAAGGCTTTTCATCAAACAAGTTGTGTGAAGTCATGCAAGTACATTGGTTAAACCATCGAAATGCCACAGAGGAGACAGAGAGAGTCACTACATCACCAGAGTCCGCAGATGTAATTTACATATACATGAGCTCAAATTGTTGAGAGGGAGAACGGAAAATGAGGGAAATGAGGAAAAGAGTGAGAGATGAAGACGAACCAAGAGGCAGTGAAAAATGGCTAACCGAATGGCAAGTCGCAAACAGCAGATGAACCGTGGGCGGTTGGACCAGCAGGCAGGCAGGCAGGCAGCAGCGGTCGAAGCCAGGAGTAGGAGGGCAGGGATTAATAATATGTTTGGATTAGGCGGGAAGATTTTATTGCTTTTTTTTCCCTTTTTTTAATTGAAGATTTTATTGCTTTTTTTGTAATTTCTTTTTAATCAACTAAGACTAGAACCCATAAAAAAAACAAATAAATAAAAGAGTACCGTGAACCACTCTTAAAAATGGATTAAATTGTACTTCACCTCATTCTTGTCTAAAAATTACACTCCACTCCATTTGCACTATTAAAAATTAATAATTATAATAATTTGAATGTGAATAATAATTAATAATTGTTATTAATAACATTACTAATTATTATGATAATGATTACTTTCTTGATAGTAATTCACATAGCCTTTAAATTGCCAACTAATCTATTACTCATGCGATGCAGGGATGATTTATATTGAAAAATATATACTATCAAATATTAAAAATTTTATATTTCATACATATTCATTTAATTTTAAAAAAATCATTATATTTCTTTATATAAATATATTAATTTTATTTTTACAAAATAAATAATTAGAAAAATAAGAACAACATTAAATAAATAATTTGTCTAATATCATTCACGTAAAATTCATATTATGAAGGAAAGAAAACCATAACTAATAATTAACATTACGGTGATAATAAGTTGTAATATCACAACATCATAACTTTGTGTTCTATAAAATAGCAACATATTTAGATATTAGTCAATCATACATCTGACATTATTTTAATATATAAGATGCAATAATAACATATTAATTAAATTAGACTTAAACATTTGTGAAAAATAATTGTGCTTCAATATGTCCAGGCCCACTATTACTTATATCTTTCACTAAATCATAACTTGATGACATAGTGAACGGATACTAATACAAAGAGATAAAGAGCTCTAGACAATATATTTAGCTAGATCGCTTAATGTTTTCTAAATGAGAATAGCAAATATAAATAGACTACAGTGTTATATATTGAAATAAAAATGCAAGAATTGAGAATACTTAATCAATTAAATACTAATTATATAACTTGTTATAATCAAAGTCAGTTGAAATCAATTAACTATAAATTACTAATCAGATTGAATTACTAACCGAAAATTAGTGTTGATTCATAATCATTATATTTACCATTAATACAAATCTTACATTTATCTTTCCAATCATTATACTTTGATTTATGCCATTTATTGTATCAAATGTACATTGATTTGGTGGTTTTCTAGGTTTTGAATTATACTAATTAGAGATATTCTGTTTATGATGAAATCAAACTTGATTTACATTTTTTATTACCAATTATTTAATATTAATTTTAAATTCAAAATTTATAAATGTTCAAATCTGAAAAAAAATATTATATTCTCTTTAAAATGATTTAATTGAAAATTATGAATTTTGATTGGTAACAAAATATAATTAAATGTACCTGTTACAATTACTAGAACTTAGACATTATATAAATAAACAAACCAAACCAAAAAAAATCTAATTTAATTTTTCCAAAACCTATTTGGAGTTCAAATCAAACATAGGTACAAAAAATAAAAACCAAATCAAATATTCTTTCAAAATTGAAAATTAAAATTTAAATAAATGATATAAGATATTTTGAAATAATATTTAATAAAATTATTATAAATTATACATTCTTTAAACAAATAACCCAAAAAAAATGTTTAGTTTTTCCAAGTAACATATCAAATATTATTACTTAAAACAAATATCTAATTTTAAAAAAAACATTAGTACATCAGATTTAACCAAAAACTTAGAAATGATGACTGATAATAAAATTAAAATCAAGTATAATTAATCAATCATATATATTTTTTGGTTATTATATATATATATATATGAGATTACTAATGATTTAATCTCAATTACAACTTAAAAAAATTAAAATCATTAAATCTAAAAAATATCATATCATTTTGTAAAAAAAGTATTTAATAAAAAATCATAAATATTAATTATATATCCTATAATAATACAATTAGGAATCAATTCTAGAAAAGTTTTTTCACATGGCGAATTATCCTTCAATGAGAATTTTGTACATAATTATTTTTATTTTTTGAAAATGATGAATATCATGTCAATTTATTATAAATATTGTATGAAATCCTTTTATTATGGCATCATTATTAATAAATTAAATAAAAGCATCGAAATAACAAATAATTATAACTAGATAAATTATCTAAAAGATACAATATTATTTTGATGTGATTGATTTGGCATATATTATTTTTCTTTGTCACTATGTAAATTTATTTGTGCAATGCATCTAATTGGTATCTCTCTTTTCTTTCGATTTATTGTTGCAATTATGTACTCAAATTCAGTATGGTATGATGATTTTCTTTTCTGCGTGTTTTCATGTTAATGTTCATGTGTTTTATAACAATTGTTTTTATTTTGTAATAATTTCGTATCATATCTTCGTCTAAATTATCTATTGGGTTAAAGTATTGTCGATTGCTCCATATGTTACCAACTCAAATCTAAGTTAAAATAATTCATCCCTTCCACTTTTTCTTTTTAAATTTTTATTTTATTGTATCTTATCATATTTTCATTTTATTCTCATTTGGTGATAAGGTTATCAACCATATCTAATGGATATAAGTTTCTCATTCATAGTTTCATTTTGCTCTAATATATGCCACATCTCTTTATCTTATTCACTTTAATATTTATTAGTTGTAGGTAAAAGTTACCTTATATTGTCTCATCAATGCTGATAAATTGTGCAATTCAAAATAAGAGAGTGGACGAATGAACTTTTCTTTAGGATTCTTCCGTAATGATTACAATGAATGGAATTATATTATTTTATTGTATATGGTTTTCTGGATTAGGAAATTCTTTTGGAATAATGTATCTACAACCTTTTAGGTTTAGGTATTTGTATTGTTTCTAACCAAAATAATTTATTTTGACATTGTAATACTCTAGTTTTAAATAAAAAAAGGTTAGAAAATTTTTTCGAACCAAGAGGGTGCCAATTACCCTTATTTGTCATTCAGCTCCTGAATTTCACTAAGTATAGACCTTACATGCCCTTGGAAGGCTATATAATAGAACCATTTTCTTGGGATCAAAAGTCTCGGTATTGTTCCCTAGAGAAAAATAAGTTAAAATGTGATTTTTAATGAATTTTATGAAACCTTTAACCATTCCGTTTTTAGTCCACAAGTTTAAAAAATCGTAAGAATTCCGAATTTGAACTAAAACCCAAAATTTGGATTTTGATTTGTTAGGATTTTGATTTTTCTAATATTTTATTTGAATCCAAATGGGGGGTATTTTCTTATTTACATTTATGTTTTAAAGTTAATGAAAAGTAAAATATATGATTTAACTACCATTCTGGAGAGCGCTGAGCGGTCAAGGAATAGTAAGGCGGTGCAATGGACGATTTTATACTCTCTGGTGAGCACCAAGTCATTGAGCTGCGTGGTCAACAGGTTATAAAACCCTCCCATTTCGAGTCCAGACCATTTAGACACACCTCCATACTCCTCAAACCCCTCTCAACTCAAAACACCTCTTCCAACCCTGTTTCACTCATAAAACTCCATTTTCTTCTAATTCTTTTAAGTTTAATTTGGAATCTTCCATCATCTAAGCTTAAAGATAGTGGTGTCATCTCTGCTTCTCCAAAGTTTTGTGGTGTAGATCCTTCACCGTTCACCCTCCAGGTGAGTAGGTTCACATATGTGATCTCTATGTTATGCATTAAAATTATTTTCATAAACATATCATTTATTGCTTGAGTTTAGAGATTTCTCCAAAGAAGTTTGAGGTTCCTGTTGGTTTGTATGTTTTGAACCTTAATTTTAGAGCATAAAACTTGTTTTTGATAAAACTCATGGGACCATGTTTGTTATATTGATTTTATGTAGAATTGATGATATATGTAATTGTTAGAGACTTTTATAATTATTTCAATGGATTCTAGAATTAGTTTATGCATATGATATAGTTTTATAACTAGATATATAGTTTAGAAACAAGAATAGAATTGTGATTGTAAAACTTTGCTATTTTGAAAATATGATATTAAGTTCTCTAGTTATGAACAGCTTGATAGTTTGAACGATGGTTTGGATAATTAATCAAAAGGTTTAGAGCATAAATCTTCATGAGATTCATAATAGTTGACGGCTACATATTCTGTGGGTTTTAGAAATCACAATGTTTACAAAGGGTTATCCCTTGGACATGATTTTATAGCCACGGTTATGCTAAAGTCAGACTGTTAGAATTAGATAGATTCAAAGCTCACAAAGAATAAAAAGGTTTTTAAAGGTTTTCAGATTTATTTACAATAGCTATAGAGAAACAGGTTGCGTGTTAATGGCAGGAAATCCGTTAATCTTGGTACCAAGTAGCTTAGGCCAGAGACTTAAGAGAAATTATTGTCATACTAAGGATGGTGATACGTAGTGCTTAGATGTGACCAAAGATTTATATCCAGAGTTTTGTTACGTCACAAACATTATGTGTAACTAGAGAAGAGATTACTGTTTCTTAGGAGCTACTATATTATGAGCTTATTTAATATTAGGTATGAAAGTGAATGAAGAAAATGGTTTGAGTTTGTAAAATGATGAATTGAATATATAAATATATATGTATACTTGACTGTGTAGGACTTTTGAGTATTATTAATATTATTATGATATTTTGCATGGTTTCTCTGGTGTCCCATGGAAGGGGATTTCAGGTAAGGACTCACTCACTAAGATTTTGAATAAAAACTCACCCTCTCCTTCTTTCTCTATTATAGATATGAGAATTGCAGCGAATTCCTTACAGTCACCGTTCTCCCAGTGACAATAAAGTTTAGCCGGAAGCTTCATCTGGAGTGAAACATTCTGGTTTTGTTTATATTGCTCCAGGACAATGCAAGCAGATCCGAATCCCAGATCACATTTTGCATTTTACGTACTAGGATAGTACATTCTTGTTTGGTGTTTAATGACTTAACTATTTTAAATTCATGGACATTTTGGAACAAAGCAGCTTATAGTTATATGTTGTATTATGGTTTCAGACCTTAAAGATAGTCTATGACATTTCATATTTGAGTAATTTAACTATTTTGAATAGGAAGAACATGTGATTTGTATGTAAAAAAGAAGCTTCGTTTTGAATGATTTTATAAGTTACTGTGCATATAGAGCAACAGGTCACGAGGCTCACGTGAGAACCGAATTCTCACATGCCGGTCACGGGTTCAGGTCGGTCGTGAGACATTGTAATGGTCTTTCTATAGGTTAGAACTTGATGACAGAATTGTAATTATTTTTTCAAGAGTAATGTTATTTTGATTCACATTTTGTGGGACACTATCGACACACTCACATCCACCATTAAATTAGATGTGAACCCCACTTAGTTTGGATCTCACACCTCATCCAATGGTAGATGTGAATGTATTGTCATGGTATCTCACAAAGTGTAAGTCAAAATAATATTTTTCTTTTTTCAATAATGTTATGAATTTCATTTACATTATCTTGAAGTTTATTCATTGGTCATTCATCATTCTTCCAAATAAAGATGATATCTAAAATTTCATTCAAAATCAAAATAATTCACTATAATCACTTAAACAAAATTTGAAAAAAATACAAAGGATAAATATAATCATTCTTTAAATAACTTTGTGTAAACCATATGATAGATATTAATATATTTAGAATATATCATTTTTTATAATATATAGATATAGATATTAATAAAATTTAGAATATAGGACGTGAAAAATTAATATATGATTCTTTTTCACTTTAATTCTTAAATATTTCTCTTTCTTGATTTCCAATAATTACTATATTAACCATAAGATGATATTTTAATTTTTTTTTCTATATACTTTTTGTGCTATCATCAGATTTTAATTGAGTCAATAATACATATTTATTCATATGATAATTATTTATATATTTATTTATTTATTGACTATATTTCTTTTAGTAGAATAATTCCTATATATATACTTAGTTATATCTTATTTTATATTTGAAATCTAAATTTTGATTTTAATATATATAATTTGATTCAAAAATAATATCTGATTCAAAAAATTAATATATAAGTTTTAACTTTAATTCTTAAATATTTCTCTTTATTGATTTTCGATAATTATCATATTTACTATTAAATGATATATTAAATGTTTCTCTTTTATAATTTATATGCTATCATCTAATTTTTTTATAAGGATCATTTGGATTTTAATCAAGTCAATATTGTCCATATTTATTCGTATAATATATATAATTCTACTAAAAGGAAAAAACAATAAATAAACATATAATTTAGAAGCTATTTAGAATATATAAATATAAATTAAATTTAAAATATATGACTTAAAAAGAAAATATATTATTTTTTACATTAATTATTAAATGCTTATTTCTATTGATTTGCAATAGCAATTACCACATTAACTATAAAATAATATTTTAAATTTTATCTTTTTATAATTTCTATGCTATCATTGAAATTCTCTTTACGAGGATAATCCACAATTTATTCAATAATTAGAAACCTATTTGAGGGAAAGTTCAGATAAATGACGAATTATCCTTTAATGAGAATTTAAGAGTAAACCCTCAAATTGATCCCTAACAATTGGAAAGTGTCAACTTGGTCCTGAAACGCTAATAGCATTAATGACAATTTCATTAACTGACAAATTAGTCCTAATTGTTATTTACGTGCCAACCAAAAAATCTGTATCCCATCCTCTTCTTTCCTTCATTCTCTTCACCACCACCACCACCACCAAAAAAAAAAAAAAATCACTACCATCGTCCCATCCCTTTCCTTTTTTCATCCTTCCTTCATCCTCTTTGTATATATCACACAACTTTTAGGGACGTCCCTTTCACAAATCTAAATGAATATTTAGTTATTTATTTACCCTAATTTTATTATTATTATTATTATTATTATTATTATTAATTTGACATTCCTAGGCTTCATGGCCAAGAATGTAAAGGAAGAGGCCTTCTAAGCCCTACAATACAAATAGAGCAAAATGGTCGAATAGTCAATTAACATTTTGCATAAAAAAATGGAAATCAGAAATTAAAAAAGGGTAGTTACCCGTGCCGCTTCAAGTGTAAGCATCAGTGTGACAAAGAGCATGTAGAGGAAAGTCCTCAATGACAAAGGCAATTATTTTGGAATTTCTCTCTCTATTGTTAATTTCTTGTTGTCATTTACTGATTTTATCTTGGTATTCTTGTTTTGCAATTGAGATGGCCCCAAGCTTGCCTCGAAGGATTTGCCTTATGTGGCAAAGAAGAGAGATATACCAACACCAAGAGTTCCATCGGTGTCCCCTGTGGCGAGGTCGAGTTATGAGGCTCCAACTAGCCTTAACCCTTTGCAAGCTCAGGATGCTAGGGTGGAGGTCAGGTGAAGACCTCCCCTCTCCATCCTGATTAGCCAGAGCTTGGGAGATTAAGGACTTCCTTGACATTGTCAATGCCACCAAGCTTTTGGAGGTTTCCAGTTCCTTTGCCCGAATTTGTCTATCAATAATTCAGCCATGCCAGGATCTGGCCATGATAAAGAGGACATGGTCCCTAGTCTTTGTCATTACTTTAAAATCCAGGGGCTTCAATTTGCTATGATCGCCAGGCATTCAGAGAACAAGTACGGGGATCCACCTTAGAGCTAGAGGTGGCGAGGTCGTTGTGGCCGCGCTCTTAGGTGAGAAAGAAGAGTTGGAGGCGAAGCTGGAAAGGGATGAAATACTAGGAAAGTGCTAGGAAGATCTTTTAAGACAAGGTTGCCAGCATGATTGCCCAAGGTAAGCTGGATGTTGAACTTTTTTAGCTCCAAAGGAAAGAGCTTGAGGCTAAGAATTGGTGTTGGAAAGAGGAGGTTGAATCTTTGACGGGAAGCGATCGACCTGGATGTGGACGGATTTGATTAGCTCTCGATCAAGTTCAATTTTTTCATGGGGAGGTTGACCTTTCCGAAGGAAATAGTTGGCAGCAAACTTGTGGATACCTTTCCTCGAAGGGGCAAAGGGGGCTGATAAGGGTGCTCAGGTTGAATTCAAGTGAAGAGCTTGAGAGGAGATTGAAAAGGATTAGGCCGAGAGGGTGGAGCCGATTCAAATCGTCTTCCCCAAGGATCAAGCGGAGCATGTTATCCTCGACCTCTAGGCTTTTGTAATTTTTGTGAATTTCAAGCGTTATAACCTCTATATTAAATCTATTTTATTATTCTGGTATCCCATAATCCTTGAACTAGCTTTATAATGTGAATTTTCCTTTTCCTTTCTTCAACTCATGTTTAGCTAGTGGTTAATATAGCCGACTGATAGTGCTGCATGTTTTCTTGCTTTCTTTTGAAAAGTCATTATCGTCTATAGGTATTGCTTGTTTGTTAGGAAAGTTTGACTTTTGCCCTTAATTTGTCAGGGGAGTTCTGAGTGGATTTGAGGTTGATCAAGACTTTCATTGGTGCTCTGACGTGCTCATGTGCATCCAAGAACATTCCAACTTTGCACTTTTATTGGTGCTTTGGAGTGTGCTCGACATGGATCCAGGACACTCCGTTTTGCACTTTTATTTGTGCTCTGAGCTTGTTGGGAGTAGATCTGGACACTCCGACTTTGCACTATTATTGGTGTTTTGGAGCGTGCTGGAGTAGATTCAGGGATGCTCTAGCTTTGCACTGTTATTGGTGCTCTAGAACGTGCTTGGCATGGATCTGAGGACATTCTAACTTTGCAACTGTTGGTGCTCTGGAACATGCTCGGCATGGATCTAAAGATGTTCTAACTTTGCACCTTTGGTTGCTCTGGAACATAGTCAGCATGGATCCAAGGACGTTCTGACTTGGCACCTTTAGTTGATGCTCTGGAACATTCTTGGCATGGATCTAAGGATGTTCCGCCTTTGTACCTTTGGTTGGTGCTCTAGAACATGCTCAGTGTAGATTCAAGGACGTTTCAACTTTGCACCTCTTAGTGCTCTAGAACGTGCTCAACATGAATATGAGGATGTTTCAACTTTGCACCTCTTGGTTGGCATCAAGGAGGTCCTGTTTACATGAAAAACAAAGTTGTAAAGGTATAATGTTTTATTGGAATATAGGATAAGGATTACATAATTTTCACTTATGTGCTACCAAGATGTGTAGGTTGTGTATAGAAATCACGAAGGGGGGTTGAATTGTGCTTTTCAAAAACCTTTACTTTCTGAAACACTTAAACAAGTTCTATCAAGCCTTAAGACTTAAAGCAACGAAAAATACTTGTTAACGAACTTCATAAAATAACTTTCTAAAGTGTCCAACAAATAGCATAAGTTCAGAAAGCTTACTAGAACAGTTTTATAACATGCACAATAAAAGATGCACAAACACATAATAAAAAGTAAGTTTGAGGGATAGAGATAATCACCTAGTTATGCATGGGAATTTTTTATTTTATTTTTTTTAATTCTTTATCAGAGTCCTTTCTAAGACCCTCCCAATTACCACATTCTACTCAAGTATTGACATAGTAATTAGCAGAGTATTACGTTCTTGATCGATACTAGCTGGAAATTACAGTGAGAAAAGAGTTTTAATACATATGTTGCCACAAACATATTCACATACATTAACATCATGTCCCAGTTACAATATATACATCATAATAAAAAGACAAATACAAAACAACCCTTAACTAGTCAAAACTTTGTAGCAAACGAGGCTAGACCCCCTACCGAATACCTAACCTGCTCAAATATTCAGCCAACAAAATATCATATAGATACAACGGAGCAAAAGAAAACTAATAATATATCAGTCTAGGCTGGTAAAGCCCTAACACTACACTACTGCTATGTACATGCCAACAGTCTCTGAAAGTCTCGCCTCCTCCTCCAGGAAGCCGTTGGCCATCGTGCGATGACCTCACCTCCACCGGGGCGTCTGGGCCTCCCAGGGTGAAGTCGGACGAGGAGGATGAAGAAATGGGTGCGTCTCCGCGGGTGCGCGGGTGGAGCAAGGGGAACCTCAAACACATCGGGATGTGCCATATGGAGAGGCACACCCTCGTAAGGGAAGGCGGGGTCGAAGTTTGCGGCAAAAGAAGTACTAAAGGAGTGACAAAAACATATATATATATATATATATATATATATATATATATATATATATATATATATATATATACACACACACACATACATATACGAAATAGTGACCGACGCGTATATGGAGTCCAATGCGGGTCGTATTGCCACACCCATTGTGGTGAGTCAAAGAAAAACACCAGGGACGACATCTGCCCAATCTGAACAATACAATACACACAGCTGGAGGGTGAGAATATTGTCAAATTCTCAGGAGGGTAGTTTCCCCCAGAGGCTACACATAGTACAAATAAGAAGTTCATGTGTATACAATATTCATATAAAGGGCATGAATAGCAATCCTAAAATCTATAAATCGCAAGAACTTAGAATGGCACCAGGAGTCAATCAGGACTATTATGTACAACCATAAAGTCAATTCCACGTAATTTTCTCAATTTCTCAACATAGGGAAGACTTAGTTTCACATAGAACTCATACACATTTAATAATTTCATAGAGGACAATAGACTGCTAGGACATGAGCTCATTCCTATTCGTAATCATCGGACTTCATTTTTTTCATTTTTGATCACACACAGTTTATTCCTAGCCGATACGTCTACCGACTTATAATTTTCTAGGGAAGTCCATACTTTTGCCTTCCCTCTCTATCCCCTGGAAGTCTTGTTTCTGCTTCCCATATGTTCAAATATGCAACAACATAATGTGTACATAATATTTTTGCGTTCTCACATAACAGTATCATATACTCCTTTTCTTTCTCAAAAACATGTTTGCCTTACATTAAATACTCAATTATATTACAGGTTCATGAATAAGAAATTGAAACAATTAGTGTGCATTCATATGCCATAGACTTGGAATAGATATCATACTATCATGAAATTTCAGCCATTTTCACATTCTAGCACCTTGGGAATTTGTTTGGGTTCAACATTTAATTGGTGTATTCAAATAGCCATCCCAAGAGTCACAAAAATTATATATGACACTTCAATGTGTCTAAAATATCCTGTAAAAATTTCAGGACAATCAGAGTTCTATAATTACTTCAGTAAAATATACAAATCTGGTGGTCAGGGCCACCAATTCACAGGTCAAATTGGGTTCCTGAATTTTTAACCCTAGAAATTGATGGAAACAATGCACAAGAAAATCTACAGTGACACTTCGATATGTTATTAGGATTGTATAAAAATTTCATGAGCTATCTCTATCAATTGCTATGATAATAAAATCAAACAATTTTATTACTTCTGTTACAACATCCAGGACATCAACACATTTCGATTCTTGATTTTTTTTGAGGTAGTCACCTTTAAAATTAACACCTAAGAAAATTCATGTAGTTGTTTTAAGATGTCGACTACAACATATAATTTTTGTAGATCATCTAATTACCCAGAAATATACTAGAAAATTCGTGCATAATTACTACTTGCAGAACAACTAGAAATCCATGCCTAGTCAGATTTTCCTTTAGTGAAAACCCCTTTTTAACACTATCCAAACCCACTACCAAAATTCGTACATCAATAAAAATATATCATCAACCAAATACAATCAAAATTTCGAAATAGAACCAGGCAGAACAGGTTAGCAAAAATTTCAAGAGAAAGGACTATAGAAAACCCTACTCTTGAAGGCTAATCTATCTTTGTCTCTAGCTTGCTTCAAGATGAGAGTCCTCCACTCCAAGACTCCCAAAACACCTTCAAACCCTCCTCTGACCAGTGATGGATGAGGTGAATATGATGAGGTTTGGAAATTCTAATCGGTTGTATTGGTAGAGATTGAAGTGTAGATCAATTTTAGTGAAGGAAGGTTTAGGTTTTGATGGCTCTAAGCTAGGCTTTATGGAATTTGAAAGCCAACTCAAGCTCTTGGCTATGGAGGAACCAGCTGATGCTTCTCTCCTGGAATGGCTGAATTCTCTTGATTTTGGAAGAGAAATTAGTGACTAGGCTTCTTATAATAAAACATGTAAGATATTTAACAAAATAATCATTACTTATGTCATAAAGCAACAATGGGTGGCCAAGATTAAATCTTGGCCTTCCACATGTCTTAATTAGATAAATATCACTTATTTGTGTTGATGGAAATATCTTTCGTGTTAAAAATCACACACCGAAATCTCAACTAACGGCTAAATACCTTACCCGATAAAATCGATATTGCCCGAAAATTACTTCTAAGTATAAAGTTTTCATTCCCACATATTTCTAATCAAATCCTCATATTTCCCTAACTTCGGGCACTCTGGTCCTACATCTTCAGTTTCGATTGTCAAGCTGCCTGCGAGCCCGCAAAACACTATTCAAATTTTTTTTTCCTACTCATGGAGTCGTGCTCATCATAACTACGTCTCTAGAATTCTAATATTTCTATTAACCATTCCTCAATCAATTTCTAAAGAAAAACTAGGATATTACACTTTCAGCAACAAAACAAACTTTGAATGACTCTCAAAAGTTCAGCCAACATTAAGAGTGTAAATGTAAGGTGTAAATGCATGGAAGAAAGGTGTAAACCAGTGGTAAGATGTTGTAAACCCATGAGCAAAAAGTTATAAACATTTTTAAAAATATTGTAAACTCCGTTATGCATGGGAATTTTTTATTTTATTTTTTTAATTCTTTATCACAATCCTTTCAGCAACAAAACAAACTATGAATGGCTTTGTTAGAAGTTGGCAGCCAACATTAAGAGTGGAAACGTGAGGTGTAAATGCATGAAAGGAAGTGTGAACCAAGTGGTAAAATGTTGTAAACCCATGGGATAGTTGTAAACCTTTTTAAAAATGTTGTAAACTCCAGTTATGTATGGGAATTTTTTATTTTATTTTTTAATTCTTTATCAGAGTCCTTTCAACAAAACAAACTGAATGACTCCATTAGAAGTTTGAAATCAATGCAAAAAAATTGTAAACTAGTTTGTAAAGTTATTGAAAAAAATTGTAAACTGTTTTGGTTTTTATTGCACGTGTGTTATTAAAAAAAGTGTACAAAATGGAGAATTTAGTGAATGTTGATGCTGATATTCATATCGAAGTTAGATGGAGCATGCTGAATTGAATCATGAGATGGAGGTGCCTGCTATTGGAATGGTATTCAATTCAGATGAAGAAGTGAGAGGTTTACAAATATTATGCAAGCAATATAGGTTTTGAGTTCAAAGTAAGAAATTCAAGGAAGGATTCGAATGGAAAATTATGTTACATGTTACTGTCATGTTCACAAAAGGGAAAATGTGCCTAAAAAATCCATAGAGCATTGAGGGTGCGTCTACTAAGCATGCAGAATGTTATGCAAAGATCACAGCAAGCAAGGCAATGAATGGTAGAAGATGCATGAATAAAGTTGTGCTTGATCACAAATAAAGAAGTGTGCCTACTAAACGAATGCTAAATGCGAACAAGAGCTTAAACCTGCATGTGAAGAGGGCTATTGAATTGCACATTTATGCAAGGGTGAAGATCACAAAGAAATTCCAAACCCTTGTCAAAGAGGGTGGTAGGTATGAAAACTTATCATTTGGGGAGAGGGAAGTACGGAACTACGTCCACAAATAAAGGCATGCAATTGGCAAGGGAGGCGATGCAAAAGCCTTGATTGGGTACTTTTCAAAGAAGAAGATAGAGAATGTTGATTTTTGTTATGAGATAGACCTAGATGATGAGTTTTGGGTTAGAAATATATTTTGGGCAGATGCGAGGAGCATAAGCGCTACGAGTATTTGGGGATTTTGTTAGCTTCAACACAACATACCTAAATAATAAGTATGACATGCTATTTGCTGCTTTTGTGGGAGTCAATCACCATGGGCAATCGATTCTCTTGGATTTGGGCTAGTGTTAGACTAAAGACACTGACTCCTTTGTCTGGCTATTTCATAGTTGGATTACATGCATGCTTTCTAAGCCACCTAGTGGTATTGTAACTAATCAGTGAGGGCGATGGAAAAGGTGATAGGGATCATTATGCCATACACCTAGCATAGGTGGTGTTTATGGCATATAATGAAGAAAGTCCCAGAAAAGCTTAAAGGAGATGTTGAATATGACAATCTTAAAAGGGGTTTGCAAGAAGTTGTGTACGAAAATTTGGGGGACCAAGAATTTGAAGATAAATAGGTTGTCTTTGTCAGAGAGTATGAGCTTGAGAGCAATGAATGGTTGTGTGACTTATTCGAGCATTGATGTAAGTGGGTGCCCATCTACTTAAGAAGGATTTTTAGGCCAGGCTTTCCACTACACAAAGAAGTGAGAGCATACACTCCTTTTTGATGGGTATGTAAACTCGAACACTAGCTTGTAGCAATTTGTAAAGCAATATAATAATGCTATGAGGAGGGTTGAGAAAGAAGTTGAAGCTGATTTTAAATCCATGAACATAATCATCCCTTGTAGTTCAAGCTCCCTTATTGAACAAAAATTCCAAGAGGAGTATACCCATGCTAAATTTCGCGAAGTGCAAGCCGAATTTAGAGGGAAAATGAATTGTGTTCCAAGTGTGAAATCAGTGTGGTACAATTGCGACTTTTGAGGTGGTGGAGAAAGTGACATTGTTTAGTTGACCGGTGGGAAACTTTTTGAGGTTGTCTTTAATTATGCTAACCATGATATCAGTTGCCAATGCTTGTTGTTTCAGTTTAGGGAGATCATGTGTAGACATTCCCTTTGTGTCCTATCTTTTGAAAGAATAAAAGAGGTGCCGGTTAAGTACATTCTTTCAAGATGGAGCAAAAGGATAAAAAGGAGGCACACATACATAAAGATTGGTAACAATCCTGGAGTGTATGCCTGATAAATTGGTTTGGCATTTCTATAAAGTGCAAAATTGGCTGCAACTTCTGAGGTTGGGAGCTATCATGTTCATTGCACTCTTGACAAATTAGATGCTTGCTTGCAATTAATGCTGAAATTGCCTGAGTTGAACACGCTAAAAGGTGATAGCATTGGTGGTAATGTTGGCGTGGGGTGTGCAAATGAGCATGTTCAAATCCATAGCCCTGTGCGTAAATGAGATAAAGACAGACCACCATCGAAGATAAAAAGTTTCTGAATTGGAAAAAGTAGTGCAGAAGTGTAGCAAGAAAGGAATGCTAGCACAGAAGAAGTTACAACTCAAGGTGTGTTACATATCTTCTCATGCCTTGCTCGGTGTGATTTTTAATATTGTATATATGGACTCGTTTGTTATGTTTAATGTGCTCTTTCCATTCAATATTGTAGGAATCATTTGAGGCCACGCTTTCCCAGCCATGTGCTTGCAACTTCTCTGTGGAGTCATATGTTGAGTTTAGAGATAGTGCCAATGTAACTGATGAAAGGACTGTGGTGTGTGTGCATACGAACTTACTTTTAATTTGCATATTTGATTTAGGATTTTATAGCGTTATCATGCAATTGTCATAGTACCCTTCAATAATGAAACCCCATATCAATTTGTATTCATGAATTAACCATGCCTGTTATCACGATTATTGGATGTAAATCACCACTTCCTAGTGGTTATATTGTATTCCAATTGATGTGGACTACATATTATGTTGTTCATCTGTTGGGTAGAACTTCTTATCGTATTGGTAAGCCTATTTCTTTCAGCTTGTACATGACTATTGTGCTTGGTAAGTTATATTTATTATATAGTGGGTTATGGATTATTATTTACACTTTGTCTTGTTGGTGCTGTTGTTTTTAATTTATTATATTGCTTGAGGGTGTTGGCTCCAACACAAGTGTTGAGAATGCCAACAATGATTCCAACTTTCTCCTGTCACATGGTTCAAACCAACAATATGGTGGATTTCTGAGGTGCTTGAATCATATAGTCAAGATCTTTGTATGGATGATATGTCACTGAGTAGTGTACTACTTAGTGGGGATTCAATCGTAAAGCCAATGCAGTCAATTGATCCACCTAGTTGTTATACAAACCAATAAAATATGTGCCTGTAGTTGGCCTTTTTTGACATTGGTGGCTCATCTTTGCTGCTTGTTTTTTTTTTATAGGTACAACTATCACCAACGCAGTCTTAATTTAGTGATCTTGTAATGGTATTTACTATTCTATATCTTTTATAATCTTATCACTATTTTTTTCCATTTTGGTTTGAGTGCAGGAGAAGATGATACATTTTGTATAGGGCTATAACTATGGAGTAGCGAATAATTATTTTGGGTCTCATAGGATAATAAGATTCTGTGTTACATATTATTTTTATTGTGATTATATTTTTGGGTGGATTGTTTGATGGCACATCAACGGGGTTATTGATAGATGCATAGGTGGATCATGCTTCACTGGAGGTGCTAACCCATGTGTACCCTTAAATATTCCATGTACGGGAAGACTATTTATTACCTATACACTAATTTTATAAATTGTGGAAATAGAAAGATTCCTAACCATTTCAGATTTGTGATTATAAAAAAAAGTTGCAAACCTTGTATGAAAAAGTTGTAAACCTCTGCTAAGACCTTGTAAACCTACGTGGAAAATAAGACTCATAACCCTCTTTAGATTTGTGAGTATAAAAACAAGTCGTAAACCTTGTATGAAAAAGTTGTAAACCATTGACTAAAAAGTTGTAAACTTCTGAGATCTTGTAAAGTTATGTGGAAAATAGAAAGACTTCTAACCCTCTTTAGATTTGTGATTATAAAAAAGAGTTGTAAACTTTGTATGAAAAAGTTGTAAACCTTTACTAAAAGTTATAAACCTTGTATGAAAAGGTTGTAAACCATTAAAAAGGTGTAAACCTATGCTTATAAGTTTTAAGCCTCTGTGAAAAGGAATACTCCTAAACCTCTTAACCAATGTGATTTTAAAAAAAAAAACTATAACCCTTGTATGAAAAAGTTGTAAACCGATGATTAAAAAGTTGTAAACTCTGATTAAAAAGTTGTAAACCTCTAAGAACAAGTTGCAAACCAGATTAAAATGTTGTAAACTTATGCTCAAACATTATAAACCTCTAGAAAAATCATAAATATTTAATTACTCTTAACCAATCTGATATGAAAGTACAACCGCAATAAGGTACTCATACTCATTCAATTAGTTGTACGCTACCTTCATTCATTGCCTACAAGATTAAAATACATCAGATAAACACTCAACACTCATCCTCCAGTTTGATAAATACTCATCCCTTTCTAGGATCAGGTATTCTTTAGGGTTGAACTTCTCCCATTTGCCTCCACGAAATTTGTACATATCCTAAGCATTAAAAAGTGTGCCATTTGCAGGGCCATTATGTTATTCTCAAGCCTGATAGGAAAGCTTGCTCTATTTCAATTGGATTTGTGGCTCTTTGCCACAAGTCTTTTGTAGTCAAGCTTGGAATTTGCACACTTAGTCCAAGATCCAACAAGTTAGCCTATAAATCTCGAGACTCTTCCAGCCTATAAACCCACTCAACCTTAATTGCTTGCAATTGTTCTTCATCACTTCTTTACCTCTCATAACTCCACCGTGGATCACATAGGATGTATCTATAATAACTCATGTTGTTAATGGTTTAGGGTAGTAGTGAAGCCACAGTTATTATTGGCACATGAAGTTAATTATAAACAATGGGGACTCTATAAATGTACCATATGTAATGTAACATGTAACATCCGCTGCTTTATGGATTGATCACTGTCCCTACAAACCAACATGGGTCTTTTCAACGTGCTTTGTCCTCACTCACACGCTTCCTGTGAAAACTTCCTAGAGATCACCCATTTAAAAATTACCCCAAGTTAAGCACACTTAATTGTGGAGTTCTTTCGTGATGGGCTATCGAAAACAAAGATGCATCTTTGTGGCATAGGTAGTACCAATCAATTCATATAAGCCCTCCTTAACTGTATAGTCCCATACCTATAGAGACTTAGAATCCCTCTCATTTGGGTGTGTAATCGGTTCATTCATGTACCCCTCCGCTGGAGGCAGGAATCGATCCTTGTCTGTCTCTCTCGTACCGACGATCACTTCTTATCTCGTCCTCGGGCATTACATGCCCACCAGCTTCCGCTTGGTTCGTCCCCGAACCACACGTACTGGAAAGGTGCAAACTCTGATACCATTTGTAACATCCCCGCTTTATGGATTGATGACTGCCCCATAAACTAACACGGGTCTTTTCAGTGTACTTTGTCCTCACTCACACGCTTCCTGGGAAAACTTCCAGGAGGCCACCCATTCCAAAATTACCCCAAGTCAAGAACGCTTAACCTGGAGTTCTTTTATGATGGGCCCGAAAACACCCTAATGATTAACCTAACACGCCTAGGGCGCGTTCAAGTTAATCATTAGTTTTTACTCTTTTGTTTTAGTTCTTATCTTTTAACTTGGAAATACTTTAGTAAAAATACGGGTAAATTTTTTTTTGAACTTTTAAAATAATACTTGAACCGCGCGTATAACTAAGACCCATCACTCACCTACCATAACAAAAGGGAAAATAAAACTCTTCATTGGCATATACAAAATATGACAGCCTTATGAACATAATCACACCATCATATGTGTACATATAGGTAGCACAAACATTAACTGTTCCATGACTCACACCAAAACAAACCACTAAGATAGTCATATGCCCATTAGCAGGGATTGGGCTAGTTACAATCATCAAAAGAAACATAAACAGTATGTACATAAAGACTAAGATCATCCTACTGATGACGCCCTCGAGAGGGAGAAAGGTAGGGGTAGCGAGACAACCTGTGGATGAACATGAGCTCCCGGCATGGATGGGTGGCTTCTCACTGGCGTCTGAGACTTCCCTCATAGGTTGCGTCATTGTGGCCTCTCCATCACTACCACCTCCCACATCTTTGGGAACGGTGGAGAAGAACTGCGAAGAGTGCTGGGAAGGAGATTCCTCCAACGGATTAACTTCTGGCATGGTAGGCCGGGTGTGTAACTGGGAAATCACAGATGGTAGATGCGATAGTATGGCCACGAGGAGGCTACTCGGATACGAACTGGCGTTCTGAAAACAAAATCATCAGTGAAAGGAGTAACTGTGAGAATCAGAAACTAGTAACTGGGTGTTAAAGGACGGTCTAGAAACGAAGGCGGAGCACATTGACCCACGAAATGATAGAACTGGTTCATAGGATCGAAATGAGCCTCAAGGTAAACCACGAATGTGGCCATCACTCTTTGAAGACGAAATGGAAATTAATAAGAAACCTGATCATGAATCATATGAGGACTCTTGCCTCTAGACATGTGTTATCATTTTTATCTTCACGAACCTCGGTTTCATTATGAAAAAAATGAACATAATAACATTCATTTATTAAGTTTAAAAACCATTAGCTGAGGTCCATGTCTTTTAGCATGATTCTTAATGCTATGAATGCATCATATCTCATCATAAATGCATGTTAATGCCACGTGAACACATATCATAATAATCATAATAAAACAATATGGCATAGAAAACCCAAGCTATCATAACTTGATCTTTCCTTTTTAATATCTTAGGTAACTTAACTTTCTTTCTCTCTTCTACGGGCCACCTTACTACTCTCTCCTCCTGAGAGTTCTAGGTTATGAGCTCATACCTAACTAGTCGTCACTAGTCTATATACTTATCGTCTCAATAAGCTAATTCCCGACTCCAGAGTATGGGGTAGGGGGCATAGGATCACCTTCCATAACCATTAATTCCTGGAGTCTAAAGGAGTCCCTTATTGGATCACCTCTCATGACCATTAATTCCTGGAGTCTAGAGCATCATTTCCATGTGTCTTATGTCACCTGTTAATCTTAGCATATTATTAAGAGATGCAATATATGAACATATAATCATAACGTATCATTTAACATTTCATGCTCGTGAAACACATAAATCATGCACCTCCATACTTTAGTCATAATCACATGAGCACGTATCACATTCTTTGCATATATCCTTAAGCATGTTATTCAGATATGCAAACATGAGCGTATAATCATAGCCATCATCATAACTTATAAATTAACATTATGTACAAAATAAAGAATTAAGGAAAATTCGAATAATAATAATAATAATAAAGAAAAAGGAGAATAAAATTTTAGGAAAAATTAATTTTTGGGTTGATAACTGTTAGCTACGCCGACGTATTCCCTGTGCAATAAGGAACTCAAAGCCACGTCGTTCTCTAGAAAATATTCATTGGTTGATTGATTTTATTTTCTTTGAAAGGGAATTAAGAACAACAAGCGTTGACCCAAAAAAAATTAAGTATCAATAGAAAGTAATTTGCATCAGGCATGGCAAATAATATTATAATTATAGACAAAATAGCATATATAATATTCAGTCATGCACCTTTAATCATATCAGCATAACCTTGTGCAAATATATGTACGGGCTAAAATAACAAAACAATTAATACTTAATAGTATATCCTTTAAAGAATGCTACAATTAAAATATGCCAACACAGGTATAATAACGTTGTTACCACAACTAAGTACACATCGTATACAATAAACAACAGTGCAAGATTTATCAAATGGTCAGATAAGTATAGAACAAGTCGAGAAAATAATGAAAATTATTAAAAGTTGAATTGGGCCTAAAAATTAAACAACATCTTGGATATCTTTGTTTTATTTTTATCCTTATTTATTATTATTATTATGATCAAAATTATCAAAATCCTAAGATGCTAAAAAAAAATGTAGCCCAAATAAAAAGACGAGACTAAACTAGAAGACTTGAATCCCCTCCAAAATTAAAAACTCAAACCCCCAAAAAGAGAAGGCCCAAGCTGCCAAAAAAACAAAAGACTCCTAAAGTCCCTATCCTAACTCCAACCTAACTTATTGCAGCACAAGTGAAGGAAAACAAAAAGGGAGGGGTGGCTGTACATACACACTTAAAACTCTCTCTCTCTCGCGGTCTCACCACACACTCACAAAACAAGGCTCTCTCACGCCACACGCGCACACATACACACACGACACTCTCTTCTCTCACATACACAAATACAATTTTTCAGAAGGGGAAAATGGGGCATAGAGAGAGCGGATGTGAGAGGATGAAGATATGGAGACAAAGAGAGAAGGAGGGATGCGGAGAGGGAGAAGCGCGAGGGGGAGCTCGCGATGGGGACCGTGATCGGAAGGCGGTTCTTTGCCGTGGCTAGGCGGATTTGATGAGCTTCCGCAGGTGACCAGCTGGGGAAGCCGTGCGACTTGGGCGGCACTCATGCGCGATCCCGTAGCTCGACGGTGGGTTTCGTGGCGGTGATGACCCGCGGAGGCCATCCTGGAGACGAAGAAGGAGCTGCAGCGACAATGGTGACCGCCTTCCTCTCTTCCTTTGCTTCTCTCATTTTCTGCGGGTGTCATGGGCTGTATATGGGTTGATTTAGTTGTTTAATGGTGTAGGTGGAGGTTGGGTCTTACACAGCATGCATGGCCGCGGTGGAGGATAGTGGTGGTGCTCTCGGAGTGATGGTGATGCCACTGATGCGGCCACGGCGAGGGGAAGCTAGCCACCAGGGAAGGCCCGACCTCCTTCTCTTTACCCCCTCAATTTTTTGTTCTAGGTTCGGCTTTCCTTGGTTTTTATTTTGAAAGATTTGGACTGTGTTGGTTGTTTTAAACCGTGACTGGATGTTTAGACTTGGTTAAGATTGATTTTCTGATTTTTGGTCTATAATTTATGGGTCCTGCATGGTTGGTTTTGAATGGTGATCTAGTATAGTCCTGGGGATTATTTTTCTTTTGGCTGAGTTTGATAGTTTTGGTTGTGGATAGGGGATTTTGGTTGGTGTTTGTTCATGGCTCAGTGCACTATATTTGCTTGGGATGGATTTTGAGTGAAATTGGTTGAAAAAAAATCAATTAGCATATGAGACACTAGAACTACAGGATGAATTGAATTTGATTTCTTACTTCTCCTTGACTTGATCTCCCTCGAACTCTAACTCTGGATGGTAGCTTAGAATTGAGTGCTGATAATGAAAGTGTGGTGAGGTTTGTCGTTTAACGGTCCATAGCTTGCTCAAATCTGATGTTTCCCTGCCCGTTTTGATAATTTATCCTTAATTTCATGCTATTCATGGGATGGGGAAGAACCCATACTGACTTGCTCCCATGATGCTACAGGTGCTGAATATTTCATTATAGAGCCCATTTTTTTCCATTTTCCTTTTCATTGCAGGGAGAGTAGGGAATGTGCCCCCATGCTTCTGCTGCCCACGCTCTAGTAACCTATCTTCATTTGCAAAAAGTGGGGATGGTTGTGAATTGTGATTTTATTATTTTTCTTTTTCTTTTTGGCTATATTTTTGTTTTGGGATATGTACATGGACGTTATTAATATTGAGGACCATACGGATTGGGCTTATGTTGACTAATGCTAAGTTTCCTATTTCATGTTAAAGTGTGAACAACGAAAAGAAAAAGAATTTCTATATCTCCCCTTCTTTTATTTTATATATATATATATTGTAACAATGGTGCTATGGAATAGAATGATGGAATTGAGTGCTAAATTATTCACCATGAATAATAGATAATTAGTAAGCCCCACACACCATTCACTCAAATAAATTTTTATCTTAATGAGAGGTCTTGAGATTTGGGCTTTGGGAGAATATCTAAATTTTTAGAAAGCACAAATTTTAAACTCTAAAATAATTAGAAACAACAATTAACATAATCATGCATTTTAATGAGTTATTAAGAGGCTAAAATTAATCTGAAAAGGCTAATTATCCAGGATATAATCAGTTAAGGTAATCAACTCTTAATTTTATCAGCTGATCTTAATTAATCACACAATTAAGATCAAATGAAAATTGGGGTATTACATGTAGCACATACTGTGCCCTCGTGAATGGGGAGCATGCATCCATTAATCCAGACATGATGTACATGTGAAAGCATGCACACATCATTCCAAACCCCACAACTTTTGCCATGTGATCAAGTGGATACAATCAAGCACTCAATTTGCACTTGTATCCCACGTGGCAATGTGTGAACACTCTGGAAAATAACCCCCAACTATTCCCACGCTCACTCTGCAAAGTAAGCATTCAATATTCCCAAAAATTTGAAAATAATGCTGTTGAACATAAACTTTCAAACGACCACACTATTCCTATGTGATTAGAAGCCTCAGTTCTACCACTATTTAGTCACTATTCACACATGAATTGGAAGTGTCCACCAATTCTCTCACTCGTAAAGCACGAACTGTATTGTGTATCATATTTGCCTATAAATACAAGCACTTAAAACTTGTTGTTGGGACTTAGTGCTCAAATATCTTAGTATAAGCGTGTTATGCATGGATGGCATAAACCCTTCCTTTTGGGAGATTCCTCTCACGCTACTTTACTCGTTGATAAGATATTTGATTGCATGGATTGGGTGTGGATTCTAGAAAAGAACGTGTTCACATATGATATGCGCCTTCAAAGCGCTTCTCTACGGGAAACATCTGCACATATGAGCAAGAATGGCTGTATCGATTGGAGAAGAGTAATAGGCTAAGGATCGAGTTGATTACCAATTATCAAAGAATCTCATAGCGTCATTCCGTCACTATAATCAAGACAACCCATTTATGTTACAAAAGGCGGTTAATATGGTTCAACACGAGAACAACTAGATGCGAAAGGCTGAACCAAAAAAAGGCCATTGACTCTGCTAGGGTTGGGAGAAGTGCATTTGATGGCGCTGAAACGACATGTCTTTTGGAGGCCATAGAAACCAGCTCGAACTACGCTATTGAGGGTGATTTGTTTGATGTAGATTGCTACTAAATAATAAGATCGATGCTCACTCATTTGAAAATTATTGCATGGCACTATGTTTAGCACATCCATAGCCCTTTAAGGGTATTTGTTATTTTATAAGAATAGATTTCATCTCCATGTAATTAGTCATAGAAAAACATGCAACTGGAAGATTACTCCCAAAAAAAAAATCCTCTTACGTGCATTTATCACGTATAAATAAAATCATACTTATAAGTTCCTTTTGATATAAACCAAAAGATCAATAATCCTAGTCCAGTTGCCCACTGTAGCAACATGGGCCCTCAAGATTCTGTGGTACCAGTTGAACAAAGAGCACGACCTTTTTTGATGATTTCTCAATGGACATGCCATGAGCCATGTAAGCACCTTTCCTTTCATTCATAAGGTAAGGTGTATCCTCTTTCTGGTTTACATGCTCATGCTATGTCCATTTTGTGTGTGGTCCACTATTGCCATGACGAGTAACTGGATGTACTCGTAAACTGAAATGGCATGTATGTATGACATTTCGTTAATAAGGTAAGGTGTTTCCCCTTTCATCTTGTTACATGCTCATGCCACGATTTAGGTGTGCATGCATCATGAGCTATTAATTGGAAATCACACAACGTAACACCACTTGCCTTTTATCTTTGGCATTCCTAAACCTCCTCTAGAATGTATATTTAGCGTGAATGTGCATGACAATTGAGAGTGTGGAGGGGCCTAGTGTTGTGGCAAGATTGGTAGGGGAGAAGGAGGAAAAACCTTGCTTAAATATATAGGAGTCAAGTCTTGGTATTTTGTTCAAGTCTTGGAAGCACACCACCACACTTTCCAAGCCTTGAAAAAGCAACATTATCCCTCCTCCACCCTTTTTCACGCTGACCAACCACACATTAGGCTCGTGGTCGGTGTTTGATTTGTGATTAGAGGTTTATAACATCTAAGCATTGGTTTACAACTTTGTATTAAGAGGTTTACAACTTTTTAGTCGGTTCACAACTTTTTTGTCATAGGTTTACAACTTTTTAATCAGAGGTTTACAACTTTTTAAAAAGATGTTTACAATTTGTATTATGAGGTTTACAACTTTTTAATCAGAGATTTATCACTTTTTAAATAGAGGTTTACAACTTTTTAATCAGAGGTTTAAACCTTTTTAAATAGAGGTTTACAACTTTTTATCAGAGGTTTACAACTTTTTAATCAGAGATTTACAAGTTTACAATAAGAAGTTTACAACATTTTATTCAGAGGTTTACAACGTTATAATCATTGGTTTACAACTTTTCTTTTTTTCTAATCACATCAGTTAAGAGATTTAGGAGCCTTTGTATTTTCCATAAAAGTTTACAACATTTTATTCAGAGGTTTACAACATTGTAATCACTGGTTACAACTTTTTGGATAAAACATTGTTCCCTGGACACAAATTGTCATCCAGACAAATTATTTTTCCTCAACACAATATATCAACATTTTGTCATCCCATCTATAAATATATACTATACTAAGCCATGATTATATCCATGCATGCAAATTATGGTGGAAAAATCCAAACAAACATATACCTAAGTCCTAAACCCATCTATGAATATAAACTGCAAAGATTATATACATGGCTACAAAGAATGGTGGAAATATCCAAACAAATATATACTTAAATCAGAGAGTAATAGAAATCAATCCACATGCCCCGTCTTCTTCCATATCCTTGTTGTTGAAGGTCCACCTTCATCATTTTTAGCAAAGACATTTTCTGAAACCTTTTCCATAGGTATGTAGCCAACATTTTATATCTCCCACAAGTCAAGACTTGTGTACTTGACGAACAACTCCATTCTGTCTCTTCAGGAAGCATAATCACCACCATTAAAGAATGATTGCCTATTGATGGAGTATCCCCAAGCAATGTGTAAATTGTTATGGGTCATTCTTTTCAAGATCTTCTTTCTCTTCGACTATTAGGATGCTCAACCCTTTAGAAACCTGACTCTATACCAAATGTAGGTTATGTATAGGAAGCACGAAGAGGTAAAATCGTGCTTTTCTAAAACCTTTGCTTTTTGATGAGTGCCAAAATTTGACGAAGGCTGTTGCTACTTCCTCAAATTAGAAATAAATAGTTTAGGTATTGAATACACCAAAATTGTAGTTAGGATGCAACTCGAGTCGTCTCTCAAGGAGACTATGTCACTTAGTTGGAAATCGGGGTTTTGAGAATTAAAATTAATTGAGAAAATCAATAATAAAGACACTAGTACAATGTATTCCTAGGATTGGAACTAATTATCACAAACCAAATATTAACCACATTAGTGATAATTAGTAATCACTTACTAGTAATTATATTAGTAATCGATCGACCTATAGAATTTTGACCAATGCAAATGTACCAATTGCTATAGCCTAACCGCTAATCAAAAGGTTAATTCTAATGTTCTCCTTCAAATATAAACCACTTGATCAATCAACTTATGCCCAAAGGGTTCCCTAAACGATGATTGTCAATTTAGTTATTCCAATAAAAATTGTAGCAATCGCGACAATAATTATAAGAATAGAAATTTCATAACATTGAGAAAACTAATGCATTATATTGAAGGTCTCAAATATCATCCTGATCTATCTGGAAACCTTTACACCGTGAAGAAAACTACTCCTCCATCTCTGGAGGATTATAATAGTGAAATAAAAAGAGTACCTAAAGAGAATAACATCGATCATTGTCAAAATCTCCAAACAAAGTAATTCACTAATGAAATCCCTAGAGAAAGAAGAATAGAGAAGAAGGAGATATAGAGATAAAGTGGCTGCCAAAGGCTAAAAGAAATTGAGTTAAAATTAGGTTAAAAGTCTGTGCTAATCCTATTTATATGATACGCGAAAAAACCAAGCGGGGCCCCAAATTAGGCCAAAATTTGGTTTCCGCACACTATCGCATAAGCATTGCGGTTAAAGCTAGGTATACGGGTCGCGATTCACGAACCAACCCGTTTAACTTACAATCCACATGAAAATGGACCGGAAAATTTTTAGTCCACCAACCCGCAAACTTTTTAATCCGCACGCTGAACCCGCGGTTAAACGGTTGGCCCGTAGGGTTCACGACCAACCCGCTAGCTCGCATAAGTGAGGGAATACTTCCATTTGTGATATTTATTTATATTCTTGATGGATGAATTTTGGTGAGTTGATTTATTCTATTATTTTTGGTATTTATATTTAAGAAAATATACTGTATAAATATAAATATATAATATAGGGTATAAAAAGAAGTCAAAAAAATATGAAAGAAAAAAATGGGTTATATGGGTTGGTCGGGCTTATGGGATAAAAATGTGAATAGAATAAAAAAGGTTACGCGTCCGGTCCGCAGTTTATGTGGGGCGGACGTGGACCACCCTAAAACCTAGTCTATTTATGAAATGGACGCCAATGAGCCTGTTTAATTGTGGTCGTCGGGTTAAGTTAATAAATCGGACCGTATACCCACCTCTAGTTATGGTGCTAAATGAGTGCTACAGCTTCAGCAATTAGTTACCGTAATACCCTAGTTTTAAATAAAAAGGTTAGAAAATTTTTCGAACCAAGAAGGGTGCCAGTGACCTTTACCTGTCATTTTGGGTCCTAATTTCGTGAATCTACCTACACGCCCTTGGAGGGCTATATATTAGAGTATTTCTTAGGACCAAAAGTCCCGTAATTGTTCCTTAGAGAAAATGAGTTGAAGAGGGATTTTTAACGAATTTTATGAAACCCTCAAGTACTTCATTTTTAGTCTGAGTTTATAAGATCGTAAGATTTTCCAATTTGAACTAAAACCCAAAAATGAGATTTTGGTTTGTTGGGATTTTGATTTTTCTAATATTTTATTTGAATCTAAATGGGGGGTATTTCCCTATTTACATTTATGTTTTAAAGTTAATGGCATTAACTTAAAATTAAGAAATGTAAATAAGTGAGTGGGAATAGTACCCAATACATACCAGGATTGGAGCATCTGGAGCTTCTGGAGACCGCCCAGGCGGTTAACAGAGAGTGAATTCGGTGTTTGGAGCTTCCGAGACCGCCCAAGTGGTCAAATGACCGCCCAGGTGGTTAAGAGAGAGTAAGTCAGTGCGCCAGGTGGCAGTGGGACGCCAAGGCGGAAACAGTGAACATAAAAACCCCATTTCGGGTCCAGACCATTCCAGACGCACCCTACCTCCCCTAACTTCTCTCAACTTCAAACAAACACCCCTTCCAACCCATTTTCACTCATAAAACTCTATTTTCTTCCAACTCTTTCAAATTTAACTTAGAATCTTCAATCCTCCAAGCTTAAAGGTATGTTATTTTGCTAGTTTTGCTTTATTTCCTTCAAGATTTCTTAGTTCAAGGGGGGTCTCCATGCTTTCTAAAAAGAGAGGTTCTCTACCTTGTTAGAGATTGAATTTGAGTATTTAGAAGTTTTAGAGGTTGATTTTAGTGTTCTGTTGCTTCTATGAGAGACATGTGTCATCCCTACCTCCTAGAATCCAGTTGGTACTGCTCCTACGTCTTCCACCACTCTAGGTGAGTGGGTTCTAGCCTATTACCTCTATGTTGGTCATTATAGTTACTTTCAATAAACCATAAAGAAGAACTATGATTCTATAGTTTATTTTGTAACAGTTGAGATTTGTTGTCATGAAACGTTGATTTTCAAAAACAGCACAAAAGGTGTTCTTAAAAAATGCATGGGACCATATTTGTTGAGATGGTTTTATATAAAATTGTTGATAACTTAAACTGTTGAGATATATGGTTTGTTAGCATGACTTTTATGCTTAACAAATTATGAAATTGGTGACTATTGGATATGCTATTGAGGTTTTGGAATTCCCAAGTCTATGAAAGTTTGATATTTGGAATGAATTTAGAAACTTGGACATAAAAGAGTTTTAGCATATGAGTCTATGTATGACTTGAAACGGTTGACGGCTACATATTCTGTGGATTGAAACTATAGTGTCTTTAACGGGTGATCCCTTGGGCACGGTTTCACAACCACAGGTATGCTAAGGTCAAACTTAGGGTACATGGATTCAGAGCTCTCAAAGTAATTAATGATTTTATGATTTTCAGAATTGTTTATTTCATGAGATTATGATTTGAACCCTAGGATAGAGGACTTCATGAAACATTGTGAAAAGACTGGTTAAGAATAAGGAATTTCTGAAGGAAAGAAGCTGAGTTAACGACAGTAAATCGTTAACCTTGGTATCAAGGCCCACGAGGGGCAATTTATCCAGAGATAAATCAGTCCACGAGGACGTGGTTCACGAGGAACCATTAAGATCTCAGTAGGACTCTTGTTCACGAGGAACTGAGACCTATTTTTCAGTTATTGATAGTCTGTCCTTTTTGGTAATTCTTTGAGAATATTATGCTTCTATGGTTTTTAGTAAACTTATGGTTTTATTGCTATTATGTGAAATAAATATAAATGTTTTGTGAATGCTGCATTAATGGTATTTATGTATTTTTCCTTCCCTATCCCATGTATGGTTGTAGGTGAGGATCCACTCACTGAGTTTTGGTTACAAAACTCACCCTCTCTTATTTCTCCTATTTTACATAGAGTGACTTGAGGATTTACTTAGACTCCTTCCTCCTCTCAGGAATAGAGTATCAGTTGGTAAGCTTCACATGGGTGAAGCCCTCTATATATAGAATAGGGTGCTCCAATGTAGATACAGACAGGATCCGGACCATAATGCATGATATATATGTTATGTATATGTGATTATGTTGGACTATAATATATGATTTTACTACTTATAAAGTTTTTTTTTGTATATGATAGACTTTCTTTATACTTGTTGACCCCATGAATTCAGACTTCAGAAAACAGGATATGAGACTGAATTTGGAAAATTATGACTATATGTTTTAAAGACGGATGATTTGTATGTAGAAAAGGTTTTATGATTTAAACAATTTGATAATTTATTGTGCATATAGAGGAATCCAGGTCACGAGGCTTACGTGGAACCAGATTCTCACGTCCCCACGTGCCCAGGACGGGTCGTGATAGTTACACTCTTTGAAGTCTTTTTTAAGTGTCCTGGTGCCCATTGAGAGTTGCAGCTTCTGGAAGAATTGGCATCTTCACATATTTGATCAATTTTGGCCTCTTAAACATTTGAATTCGTCCTTATCACTAGAAATAGAAATTGTAACCCTTTGAATAAGCTTTCTAATGCCATAAAAATAATCTCAATTAGATAACTGTAGCTTCAAATATTGGCAAAATACAAACTGGAGGTCAAGTTGGACAGCATCAAATCATTAGCAACATTTAATCTTGCAACTCAATTTTCACTAAGATGCTCTTAGAACTGGGTTTTGAGCTGAACATGGAAGTTTTAGAGGACTACTTGAGCTTTCCAAAAAAATTTTATTTGTCTCAATCCGATCTCTAGAGAGAGATACAAATTTTCAATTACAATATTTTCTGCAAATGTACTCTAATGAGCTTAAGACTTTCTATTTAGCTCTCAAATTTATCTGCTACAAGCTCATGCACCTCTATGATCTTTATATACCAACATAGAAAGTCCCTAATAAAGCTACACTTACAAGGAGGATTAAAAGCATAAGAAGCTCCAAAACATATTTATTCATCAAAATGGTGCAAATAATCATGATTATACTCAATGATACCTAATGGAGACTAAATACAGATCAACAAAATATTAACCAATTAAGCACATAATTGATACAATATACCTAGAGTTATGTCAAAAAGGGATGCATGAATATAACCCATCAATATTCCTTTGATGATATATAATAGTGAGTTTTTTTTTTAATTTCAGTCATTAGTGACATATTTTCCCTCAATAAATGAATAAATAAAAAATATTTCTCATTGCTACCATGGGAATACAAAAAGTTACTTGTTAAACCAATTATCGAGGAATTGTTATGTTGATAAAATTAACATATCTGTCACTAAGCCTTTTTCCTCAACGAAAAGTGGACGAATTTTTTTCACGATCACTAATAGATGTTTACGGAAAATCCCTTAGAAATTTTCTTGGGAATATACTGATAGATTTGTTTTTACCTGGGAATATGTACCGAAGACGTTTTGTTCATTTTTTTCTCGATAATTCCATAGTTGGTAATTAATTTTTTTATCAGTAATTAGTTAAAATTAGCCGATAATTCTGCTGGTATCACATGTTTCTTATAGTAAACTGATAACATGATTATTGTAGAACAAAATTAAAAGTGAGACAAAATTGAGGGACTCAATATAAAGATTGGTAACCTACATTGAACTAAACCGGAGCTAAACCAAGAGAATTTGATTTGTGCCTTCTTTTTCTTTTGATTATTAATGGGGATTGTTTTTTATCAAAAAAAAAGGGGAATTGTTTTTTAGCTTTTACTTTTCACATATTAACACCTTTACAGTTTACATGGTTCCCAATCGAACAGGTTCTTTTCAAAAGCAAACTGGACTCAATTTGTCATGAGGGAGCTCGTGCAGTGACCGGTGTAAAACAGAAAAAACTTTATTTAATTGATTGCTTTATGTAAATGACTTCGTACCAACTTTTGTGAATGCATCGAGATTTTCATTTCTGATTGAATCTTTAATCTCAAGAACTATTCTCAGAATTCATATTAATGCGAACCTTTTTCTTTTTAGATGGAGCACCCAAAAAAACTTCTGTTCACACTTTAAATCAAAAGCTTTACGAGTGAAAGAATCTATTAATGTCCCCAGTACCCACTGACCAGTGCCCTTTTTCTTTTTCTCGAATTCAATTCCCCGGGCCTTCTTTTTTCGTGTGTTTTCCTATAAGTCTATCACAAAGGGAAACAGGTAGAAGCATCCTACAGTAATTAAAAAAATAAATAAATAATTCAGGTAATTTTTTGAGAAAATTTTACAAGAATATTTAGTTATTCAAAAACTAAAATTATATTCACAATTTATTGAGATTTTAATAATAGGACATATTAGTCTTTTGTATATATTTGATTTTTAAATACTAATTGAATTACACATTAACTTACTAACATAATATTAAGTGATGCATATGTCATTTAAAGTATAATAGAGTTTAAAATTACTCATTTTGGTAATTGAAATTCACAAAATAAGTCATTTAAATCTTTATTATAAGTTATAAAGTGATTCATTTTGTACAATTTTAAATATCAAAATGAGTGTAATATGTTCCAAAATAATATCATTTAACTTGCCTAACGTTTTAATGGCATGTCATTATTATACGTACCACGTGTGTCGGTCCACTAACAAAGAACTAACATATAAACTAACGTGTCTATTATTTTTAATCTTGAGGGACCATGAAATTATTTTTTTTTTAGGGACGAAATAATCTGACATAAAAATCTTGTGAGGCCAAATAGGATGTTCACTATAAAAAAATATTATAATTTTTCTAGAATGCCAAATAAATATGTATATTAGGATTTTACATTTTTAATTATAATCCAAAGTATAATTTATTTTACCTTATTTGTTTACTATTTTATATTTTTAAAAAATTTAAATAATAATTTAAATAATAAACAAGTAAATTAATGACAAATATTATCACAAATAATAATTAAACACTTTAAAACATGCACTTATTTCTTAAAACAAAAATGTTATTTAACATCTACAAGTGGGTCCAATTGAATATCTACTCTATTATCAATGGATGTGATGGTGACCCTCACTTTTTCCATCCATTCATCACATTTAATAATAATAGAATAGATTATAGTATTAAAAACTGGACCATTCTTGCTTTTAAACCAAAAACCAATGAATCGGCTAGCTTTTATTGAACCGATAGTGAACCAATCCAGTTACCCAATATGAGGGAATTTTCACAAAAATTCCCATGCAAGGATTCAAACCCCCTCCCTCAAAGAGAGTGAGCAATGCCCCTGCCACTAAGCTATTGATGTTTCTTATCCTATATGTTGCATTTAATACACATATTATAACCATGTGAAATATTGAAAATTTTAAAAAATTGCATCTGGTGGGATTCAAACCTTGGTTTGGATGCTAATAGGACTTGGTCACATGCAACAACCACTAAGCCAACCTTATTATGTTTTCATGTACAATCCATCATATATATATATATAATATTAATATATTTTTATATAATAATTTAATAAAATTTATTAACTAATTATTAATCAGTTAAACTAGTGACCTACGCCTTTACTTTAGTTGATCATTATAGTCTTAGTTTTAAACTATGGAATAGATGTCTATCAACACCTAATTTTAGGGTTTCGAATAACAATTTTTTTTTTTTAAAATAGGCTAATAATGAGAACAACTCGTGTGCAAAATGGGTCCACAGACATACCGTTATCTCCAAGAGTCCAAGCTCAGTCCGGGAAAAGAATCCTCCAAATTCCATACCGCAATTAGTTATCTCAGCCGCAGATATGGCACCACATCATGAACCAGTGAAAGAGAAACCTTTGGATGGATAACATTTTTCATTTGGCCATATTTATTTATAGGAAAGAATTTAATTTTCATCCTAATAAGTGATGGCTCGCATGAGGAGCTCTGTTTGGATCTTTACTTATTTGATTTCCGGATTTATATGCAAGGAAAAAGTACCGTTAAGAAGGGCTCATCTTAAACAATATGGAAAAATAATCTTTCACTTATTTGATGAGAGCATATTCGAAGAAATTTTTAAAATTAATTTTGATATACTATTTATATAAAATATTTATAAACAATTACTCAATTATATATTATTTTATATCATTAAACGAATTTGATTCTTATTATAATTACCTTACAGGTCATAAGCAACACACAAAAAATTAATCTCTATAATATAATAATATTAAATTCTATTTAATTTTTCTCAAGATAATATACTTGTTTTAAAATCTTATTAATTTTATTAAAAGTATGTCTAAATATGAATATCAAATATATGAGACTTGTTATTTATAGATATAAAACATAGAGAAACAAAAACACTCCACCTTTTTCGACAATAGATTAGTGTCACTTTATCTCCAGAACTTAATCCTAAACTCATCTTATTGCACTTTAGTTTTCTATGAGTCGTTAAGGAAAACCTTGTACATTCAATGAAGTTTAAGCTTTGGGTTGCACTTGTTTTTAATTTACGGATTAAAATGCAAGACCTAAAGTTCAAGAGAATAATACATACGTTTTTCATTAACAATGAATAGAAGCTTAACAAAGTAATTAAAATGCACGGTTTAAAGAAAAAATATATATTTCAACTTGCACACTTTTTAAATTTTGAAGGTAAAATACACATAAAATATACTTAAGAAGAGTAGAGTATAGTTTCTCTCATAAATAGACAAAGTATATAGACAAAAAATTATAAAAAGAAAGACACAAACATCATGAGTCCATCGTTATCATTTTCTCCATTGTCTACTGGATCTTTCTCTCAACATTATTTCTATTTTTCATATTGTCATCACCCAAATTTTACTGAAATACAAACGGTTAACACCTTGAGCAACTAAATTAAGGATGTGGTTATTATTTGCATTAAGTCACGTGAAAATTTAAATTCAAACATAAGTGGTTGTCAAATTGTTGGATTACTTCCCCGTTTTGAGGGACATTTATTTTATGAGCTGGAGCCAAGTCAAGAGTGGGAAACAAAAAGGGAGTTATTTTTGTTGTTCATAAATCAATCTTCATTCTATATTTATTTTTTATCCAAAACTTATTCTTTAAAATAGTGAAAAATCCATAACCAAGCTGTAAATTTCTCTTTGACACAATCATCTATACTTTTTAAGATTCAAGTGATTTTTCATTCTTGGTTGAGCTTATTCATTAAACTTAGCCAAACAGAATTTTCATAACAACACATACACAAATATCATCGCTCTAAATTTATATCAATAAAAGAATAATTTTTGCAAGTTAAAGACCATACCAGACTTGAGAGCATCTATATGTTGAATTGATTGATTCATTCACGCCCATCCCTTTTCCCATTTTGGTTATTGCCCCTAAGCAAGAAGCTCCAAATATTAGTGGACCCCGTACAACGCGAAAAAACCCACGACTTTTGTTCCAAGAAATCTGTTTTCAGTCACCTAAGGACAATATGGAATCAAGCCAACTCGTTTTCCCATCTTTTTTGTGTCCCTCTTTCAGTTTCATTGCACTTTCTTCTTCACCTTTTTCTTATTCTTTCTACATATAAATTATAAATATACGCAACACTCCTCTTCAATATTAATCCCCCACACCTTCAAGACTAGCTCATAGACATACACAAAAAAAAAAAAAACACATACCACAAAACACATACCATTATGGCTCTCTTGGCTTTGACCCTATGCCTCTTATTCTTAGCATTTGTGCCTCATCAAGCAGCACAAGCTTCAAGCCGTGGCTTCTTCGGCAGAAAACGTGTTGCTGATTACCCTCCCGTATATGGTATATGCGCCTCTTCTGTCGTTGTTTACGGATACAAGTGCCAGGAACTAGAAGTAAGAAGCTCCAAACATTTCATGTAACATATGTGCATAACAAACATGTTATTTGCAATGGTTTTTAACTTGAAGAACTAGTCAAATGTTTGATGAAATTAAATGGAATCCATTTTTCCAGGTTACAACCAAAGATGGGTATATTCTGAGCCTGCAAAGGATCTCAGAAGGCAGAGCCGGAGTTGGTGGTGGCAGTGGGACTAAGAAGCAGCCAGTGATAATACAGCATGGAGTATTAGTGGTAAGTGCACAATGCACCCATCACCAGAACAATTCTTGAACAAGTCTTTATCTATAGTTCATCTAACATAAATCATTCTAATTAAAAATTGATTTATCTTTATTATTAGAGTTTAAGTTTAATACACTACAATATTAAATATTTTTATCCCGTCATTCCATCATTAAATTCTTCTATTTGGTAATATATAATTAAATTAAAATATTAAATGATAATTTCAGATTATTTCGTGAAAAAAGTAATTTTCTTTAATTTTCTACTAATAAAACCAAAACGAACTTATTTCTTCTCAAAATAATTCGAAATAAACATATCTATGACAATTGGTGGATGCTCACATACAATTGTCAGTCAATATTTTTGCTAGTTATAATGACACATGTATTTGTGGGGCTACACACTCTTCACCTCACTCAATCTCTCCCAAAATACCCCATCCACACCTTCTCTCTCCCAAGATACCCCTTGCTCACCTTCACCACAACCACCCATGCACACAACATCATGGGCATTCTGGCTATGCACCCTGAGTTCTCCACCTTTAACCACTACCTATCCCTAACGCACCTTGCCCCGAGATCAATAGCCGCACCACCATAATTGTCTGTGCCATTGACATCGCCGCCATGAACGAGCTCCTCGTGAAGCACTCGTCCATCTACACGCTCAAGAACATCCTCTTGCTCCATGTCATCCTCCTCAACTACTTCAATGCCAAGAAACTCCACCAGAACACCAATGGCATCGCCCTCGCCCACCATGTTCCAGGCCACTAGCATCGCCCTTAGATCGCGGCTTCATCAACATCATCGACCTCCACGATGGAAAGGTCAGCTTCTGTGCAGAATAGCACGCTCTATGCCATGTTTGTCAAGTCCATCTAGGAGATCCCTTACAACATCTTCGTCATATAGATCAGGAAGGCACTCCCTTTCACCGTAGCCAAAGCCCTTACACCCACACCCAACTAGCAAAACCTCACCACCATTATGTCCCATCATGGCTGCAAGGTCTTTGCCGACACCACTTCGCCTCTCCCAAAGCACAGAACACCTTCGCGACAATGTTAACGACGGATTAACAGTCTTCACAATGGAGTATTTTGGGAGAGAAAATGTGTGAATGGGATATTTTGAGAGAGAGTGAGGTGAAGAGTGTGTAAACCCCATAAATACATGTGTCATCATATGATCCTCCAACTGTAGCAAAATCATTGACCGGCAACTGCATATGAGCATCCACTATAGCCATTATATACTGCCCTGTTTCTAGCATTTGAAGTGGAAAATACCTACCAACCGGAAATATCTTAGATTGTTTCGGTGTGAAACTGACTCTGTACTCGAAAAAGGTGACAAAGGGAGTCGAGTTCCGCGTCTGTCACATAATGGCAATAATAGACTAATAGTGTTGCTTCCAATTTATTTATTTAGTTTATCTTTTACTGTCTGAGAGATTATGACAACCTAAGTGATGCCCATGTGTCAGCTGATTGCTTTAGACATAAAAAGTGACACTTTCTCGAGCTAATGGCGTTACAATTAAGCCAACAACAGGTGTTTGGAAAAGCACCAGTGCAATGGTTTTGGAGGATCGCTAGACTTATATCAAATCTCCTGTTTTCCATAATTGACTAGGGTCTAACTTATCATCATACAAGCTATCGTCAACTGCATACACCTGATCATATCATATTCAATCTGAAATTGGACTTTTAGTACAATCATTCAATCCAGCTGGTGTTTATATATGCAGGGAGAAATGTTTTTTTTTTCCTTCTAACCCTCCTTATTCTGGATTTATATTGAGGTGTCACTCTTGAATTGTGTGTGATTCGATATATTTGATTAAAAGATAAAAATAGTTATTACTGGTTTACCTTCCAAGCAAATTTTTATTTTGTACTCTTAGGTCCATATAGATATTCTAGACATGCCCATCATTTTGAGTGTCCAAATAACACTATTTATGTTCAATGATTGATGTTATTTAAACATTTAAAAATAAGTATTTATTATATTCACTTTAGAATGATTAGATATAATAGTGATCCACACATATTTTATCGATTACATTCAATAATTTCAAAATAGATGTCTCATTGAACACCAACTTCTTCTACTTTTAAATAACATTTTTATATATATGCAAATGAAGTAACACATGGCTTCGTGAGCTACAGATACGGGCCTGTCCCAAAAGGGATGGCCATTATCTCCAGAGGAATCAACAGCGGGTAGTCCCCAGCTAGCCCAAAACATGAATGTCACCCACATTAAAATTTAGCATTTAATTTGAACTTTGAAGATTTCGCTTAAATAATCCAGAATGAACAGGGCCATTAAGCACGCAATACATCTCTATCCACAAAATGATCTCCACAACACAAACGATGACATGACCAAAGTTGTCTTTGAAATTAATACAGTATTTCCTAATCGAATTTCCCTATGTCTTTTAAAAACAGCTTTAATTTTTTTTCCTTTTAATTTGATGATTGTGTGTTCCTTTTTGGGTAGGCATACTGTAATGGCTTACAGTCGATCATACACTGTATGGTGAGCACACTCATACTACATGTGAGGACCATAATTGGATTTAATTCTCCAAGTCCCACAAATATAATTATTTGAGTGCGTGTATCATATACAGTGATTATTTTTCCTTTTTAAACTTTCCCCCATCTGTAGCATCAAATGTTAAAAGTTCTCGGATAATGTTTGATATTCTGTCATAATTTTATTATTACTAGAAATTATATAGTAAAATGTTATTGAAAAATTTTAAATTTTTCAATCCATGATTTTTCGTGCAGCCATTAGAAATTTGCTAAGTTTATACCAACTATATCTAATAAATTTCTGGACACTGGAATTTTTCTAACTGTCTAGACACCGCAAGCACCGATTATATTTCATCTCTCATAACAAAAAATAATGTGCTATTTTTTTCTTTTCTTACTAAAATTAGTGTGTTAATGTCAAAGATTAACTGTTTTGTGGTCCCATCTGCAAAGTCTTACTTTCTTGGTTGTGTTACCCTCTCCACTACAAAAGTAGACTTAGAAAAGTTGTTATTTATATTTATAGGATATTAGAGACTTTATCAATTCATATTATATTTATCATTAAATGGAAAGCAAATCCCATGGAAGTGCTGCCCACGTCCATTTAATAATAGATATGATTTGAGACATTACGCTTCACAATCTACCATTTTTCACTTGGAAAATACAAACCCAGCAAAATAATGCGCACCGTCTTTAACCATCGACCAGATCAGAGTTTAGGAGCCCACATCGATTTGTCTTCACAATTACGTTGTCGACCACAGAACCATCATAGTGTCATACACAGGCTTAGATTTAGATACATGCAGCTCTGCCACATGGGTTAGCAAGTTTTGTTTGTTTGTTTCTAAATTAAGGAAAAGAACATGGCTCTCTAGTATAATTAATTTAATTATGGTATTTGCTAGAACATATTTTATACTACTACGTGGGTGCAGGATGGAATGACATGGCTTCTGAACGGGCCAGAGCAAGACCTGCCCTTGATCTTAGCTGATAATGGCTTCGACGTGTGGATTGCTAACACCAGAGGGACTAGATACAGCAGCCAACACACCTCATTGGACCCTTCTTCTCCGGTAATTTGCTTTTACATTTTCAGTTTTAATTAATATTTGAACAGTATATCTATGGTCAGATAAGTCTTTGAAAGATGTTAAGAATCGGTTATATTAATTAATTATTAAAAAGTTAAAATTACTTTCGAGTTCTACCGGCTCGAGTATCAGTAGGGTTTTCAATAAAAGAATACGTGTGCTTTCGACAACAAATTAGTCACTAATATTTACACTTTGACTGGTGAGGACTAATTATAGTAATAAAATGCATATTGATGATTCTCAAGATTAATTTTCATCGTCACAAACGAATTGACCCATAAATGTACTCAGCTATATGGAGGCTTTACATCGTATTATGAGATACTTTTTTGTTTGAGAGTTTTAAGTTATTATTTAAGAGTACGTAAATGATTATGTCTATGATAGTATTATAGTTAGTCATTCTTATTTTGAGATTGATTTTACCACACCGATAGGCATTACTGTAGTAAAGTTTCATATATAATTTTTAGGCATTACTCAAATTTTTTATCCTCTATTTCCGCGACTAACATTTCTTCGTAAATTTGACAGGCCTATTGGAATTGGTCTTGGGATGAACTAGTTAACTATGATTTACCTGCTGTGTTTGATTATGTGTCCAGCCAAACAGAGCGAAAGATTAATTACGTGGGCCATTCTCTGGTACGGCATCGCGTACTTCATTTGTTTGTTCTTTTTCGTAAAAGTATAATTTTGGTGAATTTTATTGTGAATCTCTTGTTTTTTAATTTATTATGAATTTTTATTTATTAGTTATTAGATTAAATTATTCAAAAAAAATAATAATCATTAACTAATAATAGAGAATTCATAATAAGCCTAAAATTTGAGGTTCACTTTATAATTTGTCTTCAAACCACGATTAATTTACTGTTGCTCTCTGAAAGTGGAAGACCATGTTTGGCAGGGGACATTGATAGCTTTGGCTTCCTTCTCGGAAGGGAAATTGGTGAACCAGCTGAAATCAGCAGCATTGTTGAGCCCTGTTGCCTACTTGAGTCACATGACCACCGCACTTGGAGTTGTTGCAGCCAAAGCCTTTCTTGGCGAGGTAAGCTGAACTTAATACCAGGTCTTGTTTCTCACGAACCATATGCTTCATGGAGGTTGGGTGAATTTGCTGATTCAGTGAAATACTTTTTCTTCTTTGCCCTGCAGATCACTACCCTATTTGGTGTGGCAGAATTTAATCCCAGAGGGTAAGAACTTAAACTAACCATAATAAGCTCTCTTTAAATTTAAATTTATAAGAAATTCTTGTATTGACACAAGTTTAACATTTCACATTTATAAATATTCATAATAAAAATAGGTTTCACTAATTTTATTTAAGGTATAGTCAATAGATAATGAAACCCATCACCTTTATCGTGAATTAAGAGTTGGACTTGTGCTCACCTGATTTTTTATTTTTTAAAACCCCATCTTGTTTCCTTAAGTAATTAGTTTAATGGTGTTTCTACAATTCTTTTGGATAGGTTACCTGTTGAGGGCTTTCTCAAGTCTCTTTGCGCTCACCCTGGGGTAGATTGCTACGACTTGTTGACTGCATTAACTGGTCTGATGTTTGACCAAAACCTTCGAGTTATTAATGATTTGATTTTAAGCACCGATGGGAGTTGTTTTTACATAAATAAATAACTATCCAAGTAACAAGTTTTATGACTGTGTGATTGAAATGTCCAATTCAGGTAAAAATTGCTGCCTCAATTCTTCAACTGTTGATCTATTCTTGAGGAATGAACCTCAGTCAACATCAACAAAGAACATGGTGCACTTGGCCCAGAGTAAGGTTTCTCCATCTAGCTACTTAACTCATTACCATTTTAGGGGATCATCAACATTGTCCCCCTAAAATTGTCAATTTCTTTTATAATTTGTTCATTTTCTTAATTTGGCCTCCCTTAAAAAAAATTATTTAGTTAATTTTGTTTTTTTTTTTTTGCTTGATATTTAGGTATTACAATAGATAATATACTATGTAAATATGTGTATTTCTCTTGAATTTTGATTACAAAGTATTGGTTTAATTTCTTTTATATATGATGATTTTTGTTTAATTTTTAAATAAAATTAAAAATTACTATAAATATATATATATATATATATATATATGTGTGTGTGTGTGTGTGTGTGAAATTGACTACTGAGTATTGGCCTTCTCTGATACAATAGTCTAGCTCTATCCCTGCTCATTATTGCTGTAATTCACTCAATAACTTTTAGGTGAATGGGTAATTTTTATATATATATTTTTTTAAGTTGATGCTTTATTTTTTATTGTTAAAGTTTGATCTCGTGTTTCAAACAAAATTTTCCATAAAAATTCATTAATGAATCTTATTATTGGACGAATAACAAATCATTAATGCAGATGACATGAGAACGACCAAAAAAAAATGGTCTGTGATTCATCGTTATTTGTTTTCGCTGCTTGTCATTCATCGTTATTTAAAACGTTAAAGATTAAATTCACAAATAAATAAATAATAGGAAATTAAATTATAAACATAAATCAGCACAAGAGTTGAAATTGTTAAGTTCGTCTTACTTTTATAACTGACTTTGGGGGCTTTTCACTAGCAACTGTATGATTTGTGAATTTGCAGCTGTTAGACATGGGGTTCTGGCAAAGTTCAATTATGTGAGGCCAGACTATAACATTATGCATTATGGAGAAGTATTCCCTCCAATCTATAACCTTTCCAATATCCCCCATAACCTGCCTCTCTTCATTAGCTATGGGGGCCGAGATGCTCTTTCCGATGTTCGTGATGTTGGGAATTTACTTGATTCCCTAAAGTTCCATGATGTTGATAAGCTAAGTGTTCAATTCATCAAAGACTATGCTCATGCTGACTACATTATGGGGGTCAATGCCAAGGACGTGGTGTATAATGCTATCCTTTCATTTTTCGACCGTCAATTTAATTAACACTTGATTGATGATGGGAAAGCTACTTATGTCTTGCAAAGAATTAAAGTTACAAGAAACACATGCCATGTACCAATCACCAAGTTCAATATATAAGTTATCAAGTTATAATTGATTCGCATTGGTAGTGCAAATGATGACGACTATGAATCTGTTAAGTTGCGTTGTAATGCAGAGTGAGGTTGTCGTTTTATTTAATATGCGTGCCAATGGAATGAAGGGTGTGGATCCGATGAATGGTGTGAGTGAGAGCGTTTACTTAGGCCACTATATGATATGATCAAGGGAGGAAATTGGAAACAAATTGCGGCAAGAAACTGGTGCTATCATTATACATCCCTATAATAATGGGCGCATGTTGAGGTAGTATGTTGAATGACTGAATGTTGATTATTGTTTCTGACTAGATGCCTTGTCAATAAACTCTTTCTTGGGGTAATCATGAGGCAAGCTCGTTCTTTTCATTGTGACTGACCGATCAGATCTCGTAGTGTGATATTAATTTTGGCTGAGGTTGAATTTTTTAACATGCTTTGCTATGTTGGCAATTAAAATAAAATTGCCTTGTTGAAATTTAGGCTATGGAAGAAAATATAAATACTCAAAGAATAAAATTTAATCTCATAAAATATTTGTATTGAAAGAATAACAATATACTCAAAAAACCTGGCTTTTATTAGTAGTCAATTTTACAAAACACACAACACTCAAATATGAAACTCGTTGGAGTTTTGTACTTTTCTCTATTTTTTTTTCTCTTATGCTCACCGGTACTTCATCTTACAAAACATAAGCTCTTATTTATACTAATTGGAAGAGTTAGTTTGCCAACCTCCTAAACCACTTGGACTAGCCAACAATTTTGACAATTCAAGTGATAATTACTAGGCTACTAGAATACAACTCACAACCATGTGCAACTTAACAAAACAACTCTAATATAACTAGCATTTTGACTTTTCAATGGGCTAATTTTATAGCTTGCAAATTGACATATCAAGTGGTAATTTGGACAACTACACTAGCTGAAATTTTTGACAAATTAAGCTTATCATATAAAAGTTAATAATCCAACTTAAATTTGGTGGCTTCTAGTAATTGACAAGATGGCCAAGTTTACTTTCTAACATCCTCCCTTAAACTTGGCTTCATCATCTCAAGCATATTCTTCAATTTCAAGAACAAATTGGTTTTGAGCGGCTTTGTAAAATCTGCTTGAGTTTTTGAAGTGCAATGCTCCACCACAATTTCTTTGTCTATGATCAAATCACGAATGTAGTGATGCTTGATGCCAATATGTTTGCTGTGACCATGAAAGATTGGATTCTTTGTCAAGCAATCGTTAATTTATTATCATAGAATATCTTTGTTGGACCATCTTGTTGGTGTAGCAATTCACTCAATATTCTCGCAACCAAACTGCTGAGTAGCACAATTTGTTGCTGCAATGTACTTTGCTTCTACTATTGGCAGAGCAACTACTTCTTGTTTCTTGGAAGACCAAGAAAATACACTTGTACCAAGATGAAAAGCATAACCCAAAGTGCTTTTTCGAGTTTCAATTTCACCAGCCCAATCACTGTTGTGTATCTAATCAACTTTGGCTTGTTAGAATTTGAATAAAAGATGCCTTCATCAATTGTACCTTTGACATACCTCAAGATTCTCTTTGCAGCTTGCCAATGAGATTGTCTTGGTGATTCCATGAATCTGCTTATGAGTCCAACTCCATAAACTATGTCAGGTGTTATTGCTATCAAGTACCTAAGACTTCCCACTAACATTTTGAAATTAGTTGAATTGACAAGATCACCACCACTTTCTTTTCCAAGCTTTAATCCTTCTTCAACTGGTGTCATTGGTTTGCAAACCTCCATTTTGAATTTCTTCAAAACATCTGTTGCATATTTCTTCTGAGAGATAAAAATCCCTTCATTTGTTTGTTTCACTTCAATCCCTAGAAAATAAGACAAAATAAGACATTAGGCCCATATCTGTCATTTCAAATTGGTTGGACATGCTCTCCTTCAATTCAACTAGCAATTTTAAATTGTTTCCAGTGAAGATCAAATCATCCACGTATAGACAAACAACAATTATATCTCCAACCTTGTTTGTTTTGACATATAAAGCTTGCTCATATGGACTTATGTGAAATCCATTGTTGATGAAGTATGTGTCAATACATGTGTACCAAATTCTAGGTGCTTGCTTCAATCCATACAGTGCTTTTTTCAACTTGTAGACCTTGTCTTCTTCTCCTTGTTGTTGATAACCTGGTCGTTGCTCTACATAAACTTCTTCTTCAAGTACACCATTCAAGAAAGCAGACTTAACATCCATTTGAAAAATCTTCCATTTATTCTTGGCAGCAAGGGAAAAATCATGCGTACCATGTCCAATCTAGCAACTGGAGCAAATACTTCAAAATAATCAATGCCAACTTTTTTTTTTTGGTATCCTTTTGCCACTAATCGTGCTTTGAAATTATCTATCTCTCTATTTGGATTTTATTTTGTTTTGTACATCCACTTTACACCTATTGGTTTTTTTTCCTTCTGGAAGTGTTGTTAACTCCCATGTGTCATTCTTCTCAATTGAATGAATCTCTTCATCCATTGCTTTAATCCAACAATTATCATTGGCTGCTTCTTCATATGTCATTGGATCACAGTCTGCAAATAAGGCATAGTAGGTAACTTCTTCGTCCTTATCCTCCGGATCATTATCTCTACCAACTTCATAATCTTGCAAGTGAGGAGGTGGATGCCACTCCCTTGTGGATATCTAGGAAGTGGTGAATCTGATGTTGATTCATTTGATGGTTCATTAGCTACTTCTTCATTTATAATTACTGGTACATGCAATAACTCCTTCTCTTTTTTGACCAACCCCATGCTCCATCTTCATCAAAGGTAACATCTCAACTGATAATTACCTTTTGAGTCTCTGATTGTACAACTTTTAGGCTTTTGTTTTTTCACTTATCCTACAAAGATGTATTTTTCCCTTGTTGTTGAGCTTTCTCCTTAGTTGATTAGGAACATGTGCATAAGCAATACAACCAAAGACTTTCAAGTGACTAAGATTTGGCTTTTGCCCACTCTAAGCTTCTTGTGGAGTTTTATCATGAACACTTTTGATAGGATATCTATTCAAGATGTAAATAGCACAAGCTATTGCTTCAGTGCAAAAACTCTTGGATAATTTTTTGCAATGTAGCATGCTTTTCACCATATCCATGATTGTTCTGTTCTTTCTTTTGCCACTCCATTTTGTTGAGGAGTGTATCTGGCAGTCATCGATGCTTAACACCATGCTTTCTCAAGAAATCATCACAAACAATATACTTTATCCCCCTATCAGTTCTCAAGGTTTTCGAAGTATAACCACTCCGCCTTTCAACATATGCCATAAAACTTTTGAGCATATCACAAGCATCAGATTTATTTTTAAGAAAACAAACCCATATCTTCCTGCTGAAGTCATCAATGAAAGTAATAAAATATTTATTATTGCCATTGGATGGAATTTCCACATAACATAAATCAGAGTGCACTAGCTCAAGTGATTTTGTAGCTCTCCAGGCACATCCTTTAGGAAAAATGATCTCGATGCTTTTTCCCTACTACACAAGCTTCACATAGTTGATCAGGAGCTTGGATAATAGGCAAGCTAGTAAGCTATTTTTAAGTTACAAGAAATTTGATGCTTTCAAAGTTAAAATGTCCAAACCGCTTGTGCCAAAGCCAATTATCATCAACAGTTACAACTTTGCAACATAAACCAGCATCATACTTGATATTCATTGGAAATAGATGATTCATTGACATGATTGTCTTTGCTATCGAGCTCATCTTAGCATCATGTATGGTGCAACCTTTCTTGTTGAATTTTAAATCATAGCCTTTTTCAGCAGTTGTCCCATATCTAAGAGATTCTAACATATACCAAATGTTTAGAATACATCAGAAATGTAATTCAAAGATCCATCTTTCAATTTGATGGCAATCTTTCCTTTCCCCGAGACTTTAAGTTTTGAATTGTCACCAAGCTTGACTGAAGTGTGATAACTTTCATTTACGTCAAAAAATAGTTCTTTTTTTTCAGCTTAGATGATTACTGCACCATGTATCTAACAACCATCGGTTGTCATCTTTATCAGCTATTACATGACTTGTTGTAAGCACCATCTTCATACTTTTTTCACTTTCTGCAACTCAGGCATGTCTTTCTCTAATATTCAATGATTTAGCACAACATTCTTGACTATATATAGTGACCATACTTATTAGAGTTATGGCACTGAATATGAGATTTGCATTCAATTGAAAATGTCCGTACTTTTGGCATTGGTGACATTGAATATTAGATTTATTTTGAAATGAGCCATTACCTCGTGTGCCTTGGCTTGAGTCAGAATAAGGATTCCTCCTTCTTCCTTTGAAATTCTGAATTCTTTGATGGTGGTTCACCCTTCTTTGCATAGGTCCCTCATTTCTCACATTTGTTTGAGCTTTTAATGTTTGCTCAATTATCCCACTTGACCTCTCATTCATCCACATCTCACATCACTTTAAAGATGCTTGCAAATCATTTAGAGTCATTGTGTTAAGATCTTTTGCTTCTTCAATGGCTGCTACCATGTAATCAAAACGAGTTGAAAGTGTACGCACAATTTTCTCCATGATTTCTTTTTCCTTTATTTCATCATCGTTATTTTTCATATCGTTGATAAGCATGTCCATTCGTGAGAAATAGCACGAATGCTTTCATCTCTTCATTGTTCCATCAGCTCGAACTGGATTCTAAGCCTTGCAACCTCATTTGTTTGACTGGGTTAGCACCTTCATATGTTTTGAGCAAAATTTCCCAAGCCTCCTTTGCTGTTTTAGCATGAAAAATTTTCTCAAGAGCAGAGACTACAGAATTTACATATAAAAAATAGAGCTTTTTCATTAAGTAGACATTTTTTCTCTACTTGTTGCATATAAGTTGTTGCTCTATTTTCTTCAGCTTTAAGCAAAACCATCTTTGATGATTTCACCATATCCACTGGTTTTTAAACACAGCTCCATCAAGCGTTTCCACAAGGAAAAATTTGATCTACCATCAAACTTGAAGATAGTTGTTTGCACTTGTTGAACTTGACTTGCTCTTGTGCTTGAACTTGCTGCCATTTTGATATAACAAGCTCTGATACCAAATGTTGGCAATTAAAATAAAATTGCCTTGTTGAAATCTAGATTCTATGGGAAGAAAATATAAACACTCAAAGAATAAAATTTAATCTCACAAAATGTTTGTATTGAAAGAACAATAATACACTAAAAAAACTTAGCTTTTGTTAGTAGCCAATTTTACAAAACACACAACACTCAAATATGGAATTCATTAGAGTTCTTATACTTCTCTCTCTTTTTTTTTTCTTATGATCACTTGATACTTCACATTACAAAACATAAGCTCCTATTTATACTAATTGGAGGAATTAGTTTGCCAACCTCCTAAACCACTTGGATAGCCAACAATTTTGACAATTCAAGAAATAATTACTAGGGTACTAGAATACAACTCACAACCGTGTGTAACTTAACAAAATAACTCTAATATAACTAGCATTTTGACTTTTCAATGGGCTAATTTTACAGCTTGCAAACCGGCACATCAAGTGGTAATTTGGACAACTACACTAGCTGAAATTTTTGACAAATTAACCTTATCACATGCAAGTTAATAATCTAACTTAAATTTTGTGGCTTCAAGTAAGTGACAAGATAGCCAAGTTTACTTTCTAACATTGCTGTAATCTACTTATAGACATGCATATATTGTGAAAAGAATGGATTAGGAATGGAATAAGGGAGAAGGAAGAAGGGGCAAGACACATGAGTGAGGATTTTGTTTTGGGGTTGATGGGTGGATGTTTGGTTTTGGGAGTTTTGGGGGGTGTTGGGGTTGATAGAAAGGAGAAGCAAGAGAGAGAAAGGAATGAAGTAAAGCAAAAGGAGGAAGATGAGGTGGGTTGTTGGCGAGGGTTAAGGGTGGGTGTTGGTGGTTGAAGCAGGAGAGTAGGTGGGGTAATTTTGAAAATTCAATTAAACTTTTACGTATCAAAAATTAAAAAAGTAATAAGGGTGTAAATATAATTATTTTAAATTAATTAAAGAAGAAGAATGATTTTTTAAAATCTAGAAAGGAAAAGTGTAATTATGAAAGACCTTAGGGGAAACCCTTGTAATTTGTCCAAGAAAAGGCGCTAAACTAAACTTTGAAGCATATATCTACAAAGTATAAATTGCTATATAATTTATACTCATTATCAAAAGCGTATATTTATTCCATTATCAATTCAATAGTTAAGTTGAATATTGGAAATGATAGAATTATGAATGAGTGTATGTGAGAGAGTTAGGATTGTTAGTTCCAGAACCTTCAGAAAGCTTTGAGGCAATATGTTTTGAGTGATAACAAAACCAATTCAAAGAAAATATTTTGAAGAATGACTAATGTTTTCGTTGAGTTTCTTGTTATAGCATACAAGTTATTTCCAGATTGCATAATGCCGACTTAAAGTGAGAATAATTTCACTTTGCATGTATAAACATGATTTATCTCATATAAAGAGATTGAGCTTAATAGAAGTGAATATTATATCGTGCATGCATACATGCCTTATGGATAAAAATATATCAAAGACAAGTACAAGAAACCAAGATTTGTGACTTCAGAAAGTAGCACAAGACTTCAGAAAGTACACTTGAAATGAAGATATTCATCAATCTCTGAAGTCAATGTATTCCACTATCTTCAATTATCATGATCGCAAATCTTTTAGCATCATAAAACTTGGATTGAAAATCTGAAGACCTAAGATTCATCAAGGGACTGAAATTCAGAAACTCGATTCATGTGGAGCGTTGAACGTTATTGGAAAGAAGGAAATTTGAATTTGTGAAATTCAAATTTAAACCAGTTTCAAACTAAGTCATCTCTTCTGTCAACTTGGTCAACAACCTCAGCTTCTAGAAGAAAATAGTTCAGAAACCATGTTCAAAAGTAAGAGTAGTTTCTGAAGCAACATTAGAATTGGTACGAGTGTCGCCGCTCGCAACAAATTAAAATAATTTTCCAATCACCGAAATACACCAAAAATGTAGTTATAGTGTAATCCGAGTTGTCTCACGTGGAAACAATGTAATTGATTTTGACAAAAGTGGGGTTTTGAGAATCGTTACTAGCAATTCAAAGTGAAAGAATTGTAATGTAAAGTTACCACAAAGACTTCCTTTAGATCAAGAATGTTCTATCAGGTTCAAATAGATAAATTCATGGTGGTGACTTCAATACACTTTTGTATAAAAGGCGACGCAATTCTACTTAACAATTATACTAACGTACTTCGTTAAGGATTCAACTAACAATAGAACTAATGACCACAATCATGACCTTATAATCCTATGTTAATTTAGTTATCAATTTAGTCCAATTCTAACGAATTAATTCACCCTTACCAATTGGAATTAATCAAATCAATCGATCTAATATCCCAAAGGCATCCAAATTATGCAAACAAACGAATACACAATCAACTACTCTTAAAACCTCAATCACATTAATCAACGCAATTAAAATTTAAAAGAGAAAGCAATAGGGTGAAAGAAAAACAACCATGAATGACATTTAGAATTGAAAACCTCAAGAACAATTCTGAGAGGCATTACTCCTCCATGGAAAGAGTCTCCAATCAAGATGCAGGAAAGCCCCTTTTTTTATTACCCAATTATGAAATTCAAAATGTAATACTAAAACTAATCTAGAGAGAAAGAGAGAGAGAGAGAGAGAGAGAGAGAGAGAGAGTGTGTGTGTCTAGAAGAGAGAGCCTGATCCCGTTCCCTCAAAACCAAAACCTAAAGAGAAGCCAAAACCCTTCAGAAACGCTCTTTTAAGTTCACACGGCCAAACACTTGCCTGGGCGGTCACCCTTCTCCGAAATACAACACTCTGCCACCGAATAGACATCAATATCAGATGAAGACTTCCAACTCACATCGCTTGGGCGGTGCTTCCATCGCCTTTGCCGAATCCTCAACTCTTGCTTTAATGTACCAAGTTAGAAGTCCCTATATAAAAACTCAAACAAGAAATTAAAAACATTGGGGAACTTCAATGTAAAAATTCACTAAAAATTATATTAAAAACTACAGAGTCATTTACTAACACATGTTGAGGACCAAATGCAAACTCAATGTTTAAAAACATCAATTAAATACAAATCAAATGCAAATTGTTCAAGTTATAGAATGGGTGCAAAAATGCAACCCATCAAGAATCCTCAATCATACAATGACTTCTACAAAATTTCTGAAACAGACAGACTACTCTTTTAGATTGATTTTCCAAGACACAAATGGATGATCATCACATGTCACTTGGAGATTTGATCAAGGGCAATGGTCACAATGGAAGACCGTCTATATATATAGAGATGTTGTGCTTCAACGTTATTAAGACTTGATGCTGCACTAGAGAGGAAACTGCAAATCTCTCTTCATGTCTAGCAAGGTTCATCATATCATCATGTAATCAGTCTCTTACTTGTAAAAATATTATTTCCACGTTCTTCAATAGTTATATGTTCTTCCTAGGAAAAGTTGTGGGAAAGAAGTCATTCAAGTTATTCCAGGTTTATTCATGTATATTTTAAGGAAACTTGAGTGTAGATTAGTTTGAGTCACAACCCAAACACAAACCTTTGTATCCTTGATCCAGGAGTGATTAGTGTAGATAGCTTGGAGAGGCTAATATAAAACTACTTGCAACGCGAGGTAAATGTTCTTGCTGCTTCGGTTAGCTTGAAGAGGTTAGTGAATAACTACTTTCAACATGATAGTAGAGGTTGTCTCCTGGTCACGGTTTCAGCTTGAGAGGTTAGGAAAGACTACTATTAGAAGGCTAGGAAGACTACCGGTTCAACTTGGAGAGGCTGGTGAATAACTACTTTCAACGTGACAATAGGGGTTGTCTACTTGTCACGGGGTTAGCTTGAAGAGGCTAGTACAAGACTACTCAAGGTTCAGCTTGAAGAGGCTGATAAATAACTACTCAACTTATGACAATGGGGGTTGTCCATTGGTCATAAGTGAGAGCTTGGAAAGTTAATATAAAGACTATCCATTTTTCTTTCTTTAGTTTGAGAAAGATGTTTCACTACAAGAAAATCACCTGTTAGTGACTGAAATTTCGGTCGCTAAATGCAATAAATTGGTCGTAAAACCATTTAGCTACCGATTTTGTGACTGATTTATGTTGTAGCTAGATTCAAGGTGACCGATTTTTTTTCAATAATTTTTGTGACCGATTTTATGACTAAAATTCTCCCCTAATCAATTGGAAAAAAGTGGCTTAATAGTGATCGATTTTCGGTCACTAATTTTTGTGATCGATTTTGTGACCTAATTTCTCCATCAACTGATTGGATGATGTTGGCCTAATAGCGACTAATTTTTTGGTCACTAAAATTTTTTGACCGATTTTGTGACCGAATTTCTCCATTTACCAATTGAAAGATGTTGGTTTAATAGTGGCCGATTTTGCGGTCACTAATTTTTGTGACCGAATTTCTCCCTCAACCAAGGTAAAATGTTGGCTTATTAGCGATCGATTTTCAGTCACTAATTTAGTGTCCAAAAATTGGTCACATGCAATGACTAGCTGTGATTGAAATTTCGATTTTACAGAAATTGAGAAAATCAGTCTCTAATTCTTTATAATTTCCAAATTCAGTCTCAAATTCGATCACTAATAATTGTTATAGATGCCAGTGCATTTTTTTCTAGCTTCCCATTTTTACAAACCTAATTTACACACACACATATATATATATATATATATATCACCAACAAACAAACATAAAATTATACATGAAACCTATTAAATAACAACTAACTATTGCCAACTATCAATACTGAATAACATATAAAATAACCAGTGACAATCCAAAATACAAACAAGTAATTATAACTTTCCTCCTAACCATCACCTTTCTCCCTCTTAGCTCCTACTAAATATCAACTAACTAGTGTCAAACATCAATACTAAATAACATACAAAATAACCATTGTCAATCAAAATACAACAAATAATTATAACATGTCCTTCTAATCATCACCTTTCTTCCTCTTAGCCAATTCTCTAGCAAGTGATTTAATTTTATTGAATATCATTCAAAATAACTAGTATCAATTCAAAATAGAATAAAGTAGTTATGACTACACAAGATTGAAAATTTGCTTTCAAATAACAAATAGAGTGATACAAGACAAGAAAAAACACTAATATGCTAAGAATTAAAAGTCAACTCCCAATTCAAGTTAAAATATTAGTAATAATAATTATTAACTTGAACACGATATGCACAAGATTTATACCTTTTTCAATATATGTTATTTCGATGAGGTAAATTTGATCCGCACACAAAGAGAAACTTATAATAGAGCCAATGTTTTTACTCTATTTCCATGTAGGCAAGATCATGCCTTTCAAAGATCACTGTAATTAATTCTAAAAATAATTAAAATTGAGCTCCAAGAACCCAGAAGATAATGATAACCAAAAGATAAAAGAGAAAAATAAAAGATCAAAAGCACTCACCTTATGAGAATGATATCAACTCTAACTCAAACAAGGTTTTTTTCATAAACCACAAATTAACATTGCCTGCCCTTGAAATAAAAAAAAAATACATTGACAAATAGATACCCAATTCACCAGCATGCATCATAAAAGAATATCTCATAAACTATTAGAAGACAAGGGCGCAACTTCCATGTATTTCAATGATAGAACTTAGTATTTCTATCTAACATACTTTGGTTTGTATTCCAAGGCCTACAAAAAATATACATAACTCATGCTCACTTTCCAATCCTTACTTCACGTTAGAATGAGTTACGCCATGTCACATAGTCCGTGGTACACTCCCCGTGCATGTAACATCCAATTACGCACTCCTGACAATATGACATTTAAATTTTAACGTAAATCAATGCATAACATAAGCAGTGCCACCAATTGCCCAGAAAAGGACCGAACCCAGCTAGCATATTTCACATTCACAATTATCTAGTCATATTGTCAACAACAACAACTCCAACATTACCATCAATTGAACATCTCAAGTTTACAACATCAAGCTAATATTGAGTTTAGCCATCTTATCAATTTCAAGAACTAATCATTCCTAGCACTTCTCACCAATAGAGCACAAAACACAACTCAAATACCCCTAAAACTAATTGAAACTACCACTTTAATGAAGAGGAACACAAGCTGTGAAATTTCTTTTGCAATTGGAAAAGCTTCAAACACCATTTTTAAAGTCAAACCCTCACTTTAAATCTCAAACACATGTGCTGTAAATTAATGGTGAGTTTGGATATTAATGTTAAAGTAGAATATATAATTGTGGTTAAATTGTTTTGGCAGGGCATTTTAGAACAACAATTAATTATTGTAAAGTACATTATTAAGTATGTGTTTGGTACCGATTTTGAAACATTGATTTTAAGCATAATTGACTATGTCAGAATTGACTCTATTACGAATTAAATGTGAAGTTAAGTTATTATATATTTGACTTTTTTTTTCAAAATCTATTTTGATTGAAAATATTGTTTTGGTTGTGTTGGTGGACACATTTACATCTAAAATTACTCCAATGTTATGAGTTTATTTTGTAGGTTAAAATATATATTAATATAAATATGAATATAAACATATAATAAAAGTAGAGAAATTTAGACCAACAATTAGTGTTTTCTAGATTGAAATCATTGTAGGTTATTGGAATTGGTTACCATGTCAATAGTGTGTTAGTACATGCATTTGACAATTGAAAGGCATAATAAAGAAGAGATAGTGTATTAGGAGGCATTAGTTAAATTCAAACATGGAAATGACATAATGGCTTCAAAAGTTTTAACGCGAATTAGTAAGCCAGAGAGTAATCTAATGGCTGAGAGATAGGTCAAACAGATTAGTAGCCAACACAGAATACAAACAGTAAACACATTAGAGATTACACATAAAATTTGAAAAAAAAAAGAAACAGCTAAGGTAGGATACACAATAAACACTGAAACAACCATGGCAAAATATTTGAGCTTCATCAGTTATTTAAAATGTCCTCCATGATCACTTGCTCATTGTGTGTAGAAACCTTGAAGATAACAACGCTGCTCTTTCTGAAGTTGGTGATCGTTGGCAAATTGTCTCCAACCCTTGGTGAGATAGACCTCTTAATTTCTCTTATTACCCAAGCGCCGCTCCATGTGGTATGACTTTCCATCAGCATCTATAAGCAATATTATGGGAAATCTACTTGGAAATACTTGAGCCGCAAATGTAGTATGGAGAAGCTGGCACGAAATTGTGAGACCTTGTATGTCAGTTGATATAATGAATAAAGTAACAACAAAACTGAAATAACTCTAAAATGAAAAGGAACACAAAAAAATGCAAAGAATACAAAAATGAAAACAAAGTGAGTCAAACCCCCAAACTATCTGACAAATCCAAAAATTACCAACAAATGACTATGTGTTTGGTACTCGTGAGGCGTTTCTCACAAACGATGAAGCGAGGCCCCTCACGTAAACCAACGCCCTCATCCCTAGCATTGTCATGATGAACTGGAACCCCAAAATGAAGGGTAGAACCTTGTAGTTCACCATTTGGCAAAGGATCTTTAGCATGTACGTCATTCCTTTCATCAACATTTATTCCTAAGAAGTCAATTTCTAGGGAGGATGATTAGCTTCCCGTACAAAAGGCTCAGCGTTATGGCTAGTGGAACTCACATGACTAAATAAGGGTCAGCATGGTCAATTTCCATAGATTCTACTGAAGGTTGAACAATAGTCACAAAGAAAGAATCGAAGCAGGAACATAAGCATTAAAATTATTAGTAAACGATTACTGAGAAGGTTAGGGAATAAGTCATCATTGGAAACATGTGTAGGCATGTTAAATTAATGAAGTTGAACATGGTTTGAGTTAGGTTGAAGCACATAATTATCTTTAGAAATATCAAAAGGATCTTCAAAGCGAGCACTTTCGTGACCATAGTGGACAATAGGAGGACAAAAGAAAGGTAACATATCATCTACAAGTAAATTAGCTAGAATTACGATATGTTACTAGAAACATGTTTCAATCCTTCACTTTCATGTAAAATAAGTTAGCACCTGAATATCATAGTTTAAGCCAACCTCCACACTCAATATGATAGAACTCCATTAACTCTGCCAACCTACCAACAATATATGAAGTTCTGATTCCCTTGTCTAGCATAAGTACAAATAAATTGTGGTGATGATTTTTTAATGTAAGTTGTGTGCCTAATTCTTCTCTATATTTCTGATAGAACAATGATGGTAATTCAGATATTACCTACAAATAGAACACAAAGCACATACTTAACCTATGGACATGTACTTTTAAAAACAAGTATTGAAAATGGCTAAAGACAACATAGATAAAACCTAAGCCTGAGGATCGAGTTCCATGTGCATAAGACGGTAGTGATATGAGGTATAGCAGGGATTGGCCAAGGAGGAAATAAAGGGATGTGGTAGATGAGTTGGTCACTTGGAGATTTGAGACAGAGAATGAATGGAATGAGGACAATGAAATATATGATAAAAAAAAAGTCAATTTGATAGATGAGTACCTTAAAGGAGAATTGAGTGAGTTAAACGAAAAAAAAGACTAAAACATTTGTGGGATCAGTGTTTACATGATGTGTAATGTGGAGAACACACTATTATTTATAGAACTCACTTGCACTCAACCAAACAGAGACGGCAATGAGATGAGATGAAAATGCAATAGTTAAAAAAAAATAAATAAATAACACTAAACACCCTTGAGATTTAGAGTTATTACACTCCGCCCTATTCTTTTATAAATGTAACACTTCACCCCATTTCTAATATTAAACTCATTTTTTTTCTTTTTTTTATATTCATTAAACTCATATTTTCCTTAATATATATAATAAAAACTATAAAATAAATCTAAAAATTTATTATTTGATGAAATACTACAAGTTCAAAATTTAAAAACATAACAATTTCAGAATTTAAAAAATAAAATCATGTTTATAAATTTTTCTTTCAAAGTATATAAGACCACTTTAATAATATTGTTGAGTAAGATTTATAATTAAATGAATATTATTTCATACAATAAGTTAATATTTAATAATTTTATATACTCTAAAAGAAAAAGTTAATAATTTCATATCAAGGGTTATTAGTGATTACCTTAGAGTTAAAAAATAAAATCATATTTTTAACTTTTTCTTTCAAAGTATATAAAATTACTTTGATAATATTGAGTATGATTTATAATTAAATGAATATTATTTTAAACCATAAGTTAACATTTTAATATTAAATAGAATGTTACTCTTACCTAATTTTATTTGCAATATTATATTCACAACCTAAAATTACATTAGCAATTTCTTAACTTGAAATAATGAGAAATAAAGAACTTATAAAATTAATAGCTTTTTCAAAAACAAATACACAAATCAATTTTAATTGTACCAAAAGTGCAAAATAATTCCAAGAGTCATTGTTAGAAGAGTAAATTTGTTATTTTACCAAAGTATGTACGCTAATCAAAATATTGATAACCATAACTATTAAATAGATATAAGCTAAAATTTTGATATTAAATATCAACTTATTACATGAAATAATATTCATTTAATTATAAATCTTACTCAATATTATTATTAAAATAATTTTATATAATTTAAAAGAAAAAGTTAAAAATATGATTTTATTTTTTAAACTTTGAAATCATATTATGTTTTTAAAATTTGAAGTTGTAATATTTTATCAAATAATAAATTTTTAGATTTATTTTATAATTTTTATTATATATATTAAGGAAAATATGAGTTTAATGAATATAAAAAATAAAAATAAATGAGTTTAATAATAAAAATAGGATAGAGTGTCATATTTATAGAAAAATGAGGTGAAATACAATAATTCTAAATCTCTAGGGTGTTTAGTGGTATTTACTTTTAAAAAAATAATAACCTGCATATAATAAGTGGCTAACAGACTAAAGCAAACTTTAGTAGGAGAAAAAGTACAGTTCATTAATGCATTGTGCTTTGTTTTAAGGACTCAGTCACTTGATCGCATATGTGGGTCTTTTTTATGTTATTCGATTACTACTTTCAAATTTCAAAGATGAAGTCTCCTTCCTTGTGTAAGTGGAGCTATATATTGCTCCGTTTTAGAAGATATCTAATTATCTGATGTGAGTTGTGGGGCCGAAGGATTTATAAAAGGAAAGGACTAGAAATTAATGAATTTAGGGACACGTGGCTGGCACAGTTGTCTAAATCCCTCTGAGAGGCTAAGGCTATGATGGGGAGGTGAAAATGCAGGGAGTGACGAGGAATGACAGGGTTAAAGTTAAGTCACTATGTTTGGAAGTAATTTTAAGGGAGACAGTGACATGACCTGGCAAGGGACAATGTGTCCTCTCTTACCACTCAAAACAAAAAAAAATTTTACCCTTCAAGTTATGGGATCAAGGAGGGAATGAAAACAACTTCCAAACAACGAAGTTGCATGGTTTTTTTCACTTTACTCCTTACCTTGCTCTTCCACTCCATTATTAGTTACTCTCATCCATCATTTAAAAAACCCAGTCATAGCCTAAGAAAGGATTTAGGAACATGTGGCAGAAAGAGTTGCCTAATTCCTCTTTAAAGGCTAAGAAAGGATTATCGAACATAGGATAAAACTAATAGGATTATAAGATATGATAGAACATGTAAAAGTGTATGTTTTAATCATAGTTAAATGAGTAGTTAGTAAGACAAGACAATAGAATGGAGTGTTAATTTCCTACAAGTTTGGGGTTAAGTATCTATTGTGTGGGGTTACTTGAGAAGACGATTTGCAACGTGTGTAAGGCTCAGGAGTGTTCGTCATTAATGCAATTCCAGCACTTGAAAGGGAGTATCTATAAGGACTCCAATGCTTAAGTCAGAAAGATCCAAAGCAATTGTAATTGAGTAAATGGGGTTGAACAATGTAACTCTTAGGAAAAAATACTTCGCCTATTTATACCTTGAGAGCTGGATTGGAGTAAGATTTACTAGCAATGAGCTGCAGGAGTAACTATTTTTGTTGAGTCAGCATTCTTCTAGAATGTTCTGGAAGATGTAGGAGTATTTGGGGGAAAGGTCGAAATTTCGGTCATTTTGCCTCCCTAGCTTCCAATCACATGCCGAGTTGTACCTCCGATCTTTTAAGGTCGGGGAACCTCACCAGGGGTTGTCCCTCCGAGCTAGAGGTTGGGATCCCCATAACAATATTATTTTCACAAACCTCAAGTGGAGTGTTATTTACCCTTTTAAATAAAATAATGACAAAACCACCAAATTAGTCCTTGTAAAATTTCGCGTCCACCAAATTGGCCCTTGCAAAAAAGAAACTCCTAAATTGGTTCCTCCCAAATTCAAACATCTACCAAGTTAGTCCTTTTGTTAACGTCCTCTAACGGAGCATGCCAATGTGTCCATTACTGTGCTATGTGGCACCATTAGTCCATCCACTAATCAAAACGACGCCGTTTCTGAAAGTTAAACCCTAGCCCCATCATGGCCACTCCTTCCACTTTCTTCTTTATCTCCATTCTTCTTCTTTATCCCATTTCTGAAAGTTAAAGCCCCACCTCCATTTGTTTGTCATCTTCTTCAATAAGGCTGTGATGAATAGTGGGGGTAGCTCGTCGATCGTGAATCATGGTTCACAAAGGGAACTTGATGGTGATAATAGCTGGAATGGCAATGTCTCAAGCGTGTGAACAAAATGAATCTGAGGGGTGGCCTTCTTAGCTGTCATTGTGGGTTGAATGCAACTATATATATGTCTAGAATTGCAAAAAATCCAAACAAACCTTTCTTTGGATACCCATATTACCAGGTATGTAAAGCCTCTTTCCTTTGCCCATTCTAATGAACTACTCACCAAAAATATTGATGTTTGATTTGTAGGAAAAGAAGGCTCACTACAAATATTTTTTATGGTTGGAAGATTATGTGGTTTCATCTGATCTTGCTGGAGCAAGAATTAAGGAAATTGACATGAAGATGGAGAACAATTTTGCTATGGCACACAAGGAAATTAGGTGTTTGAAGATGAGGCTTAGATTATTAGGAATTGTCATGTTATTTGTTATTATGTTAGTTCTAATGAAGTGAAAATGGTGTGCTCATCTTGCTGATATGGAAGGTCCTTGTAATGTGAAAATAGCAAGTTTTAATGAAAAAAGGGGACATTTTGTTGCAATATGTTCAATTAACTGTATATGCTATATGCAAAATGCAAAATTTAAGACCAAATTCTAATCAATGAATTTTGACTAATCTAAACTTAGTTGAATCTAAAATCTAAAAAATTTGTGACTAATTGGAACTTGTAAATGTAACATGAAACATAATGACCTAAATTGAACATAATGACATTTAGAATTGTAAATGTGACAATATGGACCTATAATTATTCAATGATTATAACCTATAAAAAAGTGACAACTTGGAGACATGTAATAATAATTTATGCATTGGCAATAAATAAGGAGACATGGGAAGGATTCTTCAAATTACATTCATAATATGTATAGTTACACTTGTCCAAATGGCGGCATACAAATTGTTCACCATTTACAAAAGAACTAGCTACACTTGTCCAAATGGCAACATATAAATTGTTCACCATTTACAAAAATTAGCTACACTTGTCCAAATCCAAGTTTCAATTCTTTAGCCTAAACCAAAAGCTATGGCTAGACCAAATTGCAAATAGCAAAAATTCACCAAAAAACACATTAAAGCCCATGCATTCACATTACATTTATATCCAACAAGTATATAAAAAAGTAGTGAGCCTTAATCTTTCTTTGCAGGCTTAAACCCTAGGATGGGAATAAACTTGAAAAGCCTTTTTGCTATGCCAGAACTTGCCTCGCCATTGTCTCTGGAGAAGTACTATCATGTTGGACTTGGGCTTATGGAAGGTGAATAAGTGGTTGAGATCAGGCTCTATCTTGTTGGACTTGACTTCCAATTAGGCCTTCAATGGTTAATGGAGCATGTGGCCTAAATTGAGTGAATGAGGTGGTTTCAATGGATTGGATACCACTGGTGGCCTAAATGGAGTATTTGCCAGTGGTGGCCTTCTTGATGGTGGCCTAAATGCCAGTGAAACAAAAGGAGATTCTTCAATTGCTGGCTTCTTGAATCTAGGAGATCTCCTTGGTGGTGGTATGTTCACCACTGGTTGGTTCACTTGAGGTTCATTAGGGACCTGCAAAGCATAAAACATAGTCATAGTGGCCCATTCAGTTTGTAATAATTATAGCTTAATACTAATGAGTAACAATACCTCATTGTTCTAGAAACAACAACACCAATATTCATAGGTTTATTCTCACTACCTTGTTGAAGCTAAAATCATTTATAGCAATAAGAATTATAGGTCAAATAGGTCCCTCCAAATAAAAAAATTGTCAACTTTAGTCCCTATTGAAATATAAAATTAAGCCAAATTAGTCCCTGAGTTAGAATCATACCTTTGATTGGTTATCACCTTGAGGGTGGGATTGAGTCAAGTTCAGCTCTTCTTGGTCAAAATTATTCACTCTTTTTCTTTGGTTTTTGAATCCCTATGCCTTTGCATGTCTTGGCATAGTGGCTAGGTAGTCTACACTTTTGACAAATGACTTCAACCGATCTCCTAGTATTGTTGCTGTTCCTGGGGACATCTTCATTTGTATCTTTCTTCTCTGCTTCTTAGGACGACCAATTGGTTTTTTGATGATGGGAGGGATAGGACGAGGGTACTCAATTCTAGCCCAATATTCTTCACTATTAACAAGCTGAATACAATGAGCATATGTGGCATTAATTGCATCCATGGTCAACAATTGATGCACATAATCTTCACTCTCTCATTTTTCCATGTAATTGCATGTTAGCATGGGATTCTTGTCACATACAATAAAGTCATCCAACAAGTAAAGCAAGTAATACATTAAATTGAAATTTTATAACTGAAACAAGTAACAATACCTGAGTTGCCACACATTTGCAGGTACAAGTCTAGTAGTTTAAGTTGACAACAAGCTTTCTTGAATGATGATGAACCTCAAATTTTGCATAATCATCATCTCCAATCCATGCCGGGTTCCACTTATTGCTGTCAACCTTGACCTTCTCAAGTCTTTTTTGTTGAATAAGAGCTATCTTGCCACTATAAGTCCCAAGGACTTTCTTGTGTCCAACCATTTTTCTCATTATGTAGCATCTCAATTCTTCACACATTGTGAGAATTAATTGGATATACAGTGGACAATTTTTGAATTCCAAGCCTCACACATGTTGTTGGTGAGGCTATCTACTTTACAGTAATGACTAAAGTAAGCCTTCACCCATATGGAGGGGTCAAGCTTGTCAACATAAGCCCATGCATTTTGGTATGTCCTTTCTACTCTTTCCATGCAAGCTTTTAACTTAGGCTCAATGTGCATTTAGCACACTCCCATACTATCCCTCTTATTTGTTTTTCTTTCCACTGTTTGATGAAATTTTTCCAAATATGCATCACACAGTTTCTTTGATGCGCATTTGGTTATGACTTCCTTAAGGGCAGGCAGTAGACCCTACAAAACACACCAAAAATAGAAAGTTAAATTAGCAAACTACATCTAACATGAAACAAGCTATAAAATCATTTGGTTAGATAAGGTTACCTTTTGTTGATCTGAAATAAAATTCAGCCAAACATATTGTGATCACCCAAATCCTCTTGTAGAAGTGTCAAAAACCATTTCCAGTTATCCTTTGTCTTATTGTCAACAACAGCATATGCAACCACATAGAAGTAATTGTTAGCATCTTGTCTTACCGCAAAAGCTGTCCACCACAATATCCTTTTAAAAAATAGCCATCAAGTAATATGAATGGCCTACAACCAGCTTTAAAGCCATTTTTGCATGCTTCTATAGATATGTACAATCTTTGGAAGAGTGGTGGTCTTTCTGGATGTGGTATTATATCCATTTTTACAGTACTTCCTGGATTGCTTCTCAACACCTCTCCTAAATAGTCATACAATGTTCCATCCTGTTCTTTCTCACTTCATTCAACCATGTCCCTAGCTCTTTTCAGGGACCTATATATTTTATTGTTATTCAAATGAACCATGTAATCCTCCTTCATATGGTCAAGAGCTTCCCCATGCCTCAAAAGTGGGTCCTAAGTCTTTTTTCCAACTTCTTGCTCACCCAGGTTGTATCAGCTTATTTAATTGAACACCCTACAACAAGTATGCTCAGCCTCATATTTTTCACTTGAAAGCTCTTGTACTTACTATTCCAAGAGCACAATATGTCCCATAAACATTGTAACATCTCATGCTGCTTTGTGGATTGATGACTATCCCCCAAACCAACACAAGTTTTCTGAGCGTACTTTGTCCTTACTCACACGTTCCCTAGGAAAACTTCCAGAGGTCACCCATCCCAAAATTGCTCCAAGTCAAGCACGCTTAACCGTGAAGTTCTTTAATGATGGGCTCCGAAAAGAAGATACATCTTGTTAGTATAGGTAGTACAATTCAATTCATATAAATCATCCTTAAATGTATAGTCTAATACCTACATAGTCTCAGGATCCCTCTTATTTTGGTGTGTAATCGATTTATTCGTGTACCTCTCGCTTAGAAGCCGCAAGCCGCTCTTTGTAGTGCCTTCTTGCATAAATGATCACTCCCCGCCTCGTCACCAAGCATTACATGAATCATTTGTAACATCCCATGCTGCTTTATGGATTGGAATGTTCTCACAAACCAACACAGGTCTTCTCAGCATGCTTTCTCATCACTCACACGTTCCTAGGAAAACTTCCCAAGAGGTCACCTATCCCAAAATTGCTCCAAGTTAAGCACGCTTAACCATGAAGTTCTTTAGTGATGGGCTACGAAAAGAAGATACATCTTGTTAGTATAGGTAGTACCAATCAATTCATATAAGCCATCCTCAACTGTCTAGTCCCATACTTACACAGTCTCAGGATCCTCTCATTCTGGTGCGTAATCGGTTCATTCATGTATCCCTCTACTTAGAAGCCTGCTAGGAGTTGCTCCTTGCCGTGCCTTCTTACACTGGTGATCACTCCATGCCCTCATCATCGGGTGTTATATGCCCACCAGCTTATGCTTGGTTCGTCCTTAAACCACACGTATTGGAAAACTCCTGATGCCATTTGCAACATCCCATGTTTTATGGATTGACACTCCCCCAAACTAACACGGGTTTTTTAAGCATTCTTTGTCTTCACTCACATGCTCCCTCAAAGACCCGTGTTAGTTTGTGAGGATAGTCGTCAATAATAAATCACATAGATGTTACAAACATCCCTCACTCCTACCTTTGCATCTTGCCTAAGCCTAACCTTATTATTTTTAACCCATGTTATATCCTTGCCTGTAGCAATTGAAAATCCCTCACAGCATCCTTGAATTCAAGGTTTCAAATTCAAGCTCTTTTTCTAGGTGAATATGGCCAAATTCAGCCTTTTCATTAAATTGTGGAAGTTTAACCTTTGAATTGTCCTCATCCTTGATGACTGGGGGTGCAGGTCCTCCGAGAATTGTACTCATATAATTCATCTTCATCTAAACTCACATCCTCAACCATAGGTTCATTTGTAGTGTTGTTAGCATTCTTTCAGGTAGGCTTTTTCTTTGAGATAGTTTTTTTTTTTTCTTTGGAGTGAGCTTTTTCTTTGGGGTAAGCTTTTCTTTGGTATGGCTTTTTGCTTTGGGATGGGCTTTTTCTTTGGGGTTGGCTTTTTCTTTGCATTTTTTCTCTCAATTAGTTCAGTGTCAACCTTTTGAGTCTTAACCTTCTTCCTGCCACTCCTCCTAACTACCCTATCTTCCTCGACTTTAGTTTCATCTTCCACACTAGCAGGGGGAGGCTTATGAGGAAGATCCTCAGGACTTTCATAACCAACATAATCAAAACTTGAATCAGGAATCTCCTTAACTTGGATAATTTCAGGAACTTCAATAGTATGCTCAAAATAAATATGGACATCGATTGACTCTTTATTATTCAGCCCAGCATTACACATCTCATTCAACTCCTTATCCCCATATATAGGCTTAAATCTGAACTCATTGTCAGGGCAATTCATATCCAACCAAAACATTGTCTTATACCCTAGGCTTTTGTAAAGGGTTACAAAGTCAAATAGGTTAACTAGATCCACATCCATCCAAGGGAACTTATGTCAATTGCCATTTACATATTCAAGAGTCCTCATTTTATCCCTTCCAAACTGACCTCCATGGTGAAAAACGGTACCATATACTCAATCATCTGAATAGTACAAAACAGGATAAAAGACATAAATAAACGATGGGGACCATAGCGGACAGACATGTTAAATCCATCACACAACACACAATATTTTTACATTAAAGTAACAACACAATATTTTACAAAAAAGCAACATAACACTCACGCAACACAAGGACAACCAGCCATTAACTATCATTTTCATCTTTTTCACTTGGGACCAAAGAATATTTTGGAAACGAAAGAAACTTAGGGGTTGTTTGGTTGTTGTTTTTAAAAACTATTTTTGTATTTTAAAAATAAAAAACAAAAAGAATTTGTTTGGTTACCTGTTTTGGAAAACTTGTTTTTAAAAACCAAAAAACACCATTTGAGTTTTAAAAATCAAAACACAAAAACAATTTTGATCAGTTTTATTGTTTTATTGTTTTGAAGATGTTAAAAACGCGGTAAAATTTGTAGTTAAAATGAACTTCTGTTTTTGGTTTCATTTCGACCTCGTCTGGGAGAGTTTCTTCACATTGTTGAAAAAATCACAACAAAACTCCTTCCTACAGGCACGCAAAGAGCTCCTTCCCCAAACTCCCCATCATCACAACAAAGAGCTCCTTCCCCGCAAACAATAGCAGCCACCCCGGTCGTGCCTGCAGGCGCGCCGCCCAACGTCCTCCGCGAACTCGCCCCAACCTCCACCGTGAGAAGCTCCACCATTAGCCCGCGACCGCCGCCAGACCCAGGACCAGCCGCGACTCAGGCCGCGACCCGCACCCAGGAAGCCACCACCAGACCGGCCACGTGACCCCGCAACCCGCGACCTCGTAATCCGCAACACGCCCGCCCCCCGACGCCTGAAGATCCCGTGACCCTAACCGCCCACGGCCCGTGACGCCGCCTTCCATCCCACAACGCCGCAACCTAGGCCAGCAGCCCTCCGCCCGCGACCCAGAGCTCCTCAACCCAAATTCCCGGTAGCCCAGATCCGCCGTCCTCCACTCCTCCACCGTGAGTCCTTCCTCTCTTCTTTCTCTTCCTTTCCTTCTCTCTTTTTCGAAAATTTTTTGAATATGTTTCAGTTCATTTAACTCAATGTAAAGAATCCAACTAATTTAAGGTTGAGAGGAAGACTAGGTAGGACTTGTCTGATTGTCTTTGAACTCATTCAATACTCATAACAATGGATGAGGGTAAAAACAAAAGCTAATCGAGTGGACCATTTGGCAAAAAAAAAATTGTAATCCAACTAAAAGAGTTTCTGAATGTTTTGCTTTGTTGTTGTTGTTGTTGTTGACAATCTCGGTCATAATTCTTCAATGCGTTCATGGTTTACATTGTGGTATTGTTTGGTTTATTTACCTTAACATGGCCTAATTTCTATTTTGATTGGTTGATATTGCGTTCAAACATAAAAGAGGCCTTGAGGTAAAACATAATGTTCAAAATTATGTTTGGTTTTTGTATACTTTCACTAAATTGATATTAATTTTGACATTGTTATATGAAGACATTACACGTAAGCAAACACTTGGCAATGCACTCTCACAAAACATATAGACACAGATAAGAGAAACAAGTTCTGATTACCTAATATAGATCAAAACCATTGCTTTAATATCTTCTTATTTTTATATATTCGTTTTTGCTGATTTGTGATCACCATTGTAGATGGAAAATGAGAAAAAAAAGTCTTCACTTTGGCCCTCTTCATTTATCAAAATCTTTATAGACGTTATGGTTGATGAGGTTAACAAGGGGAGTATGAGGAATAACGTGTTTTCACCTAAAGTGTGGCAAGTCATCTTACAAACCCTTAATCAAAGAACTGGGCGTGAATATGACATGAAACAAATTAAGCAGAAATTTAATAGGTTAAGGCAACAACATGGAATATTTTCATTGCTGCAACAAACTGATTTGGATGGATGTCATACTAATCCTGTCACTGCAGAAGAAGTTTGGTCAACTTACATTCGGGTATACGTTTAGATAGAAGTTAGCATGTTTATTTATATTTATACATTTTGAGATTTAGCGTACATAATTTTTTTACTTTCCTTATAGGCACATCCCGATCCTGCACCTTTTAAGAAGAAAGGTTTGGACAATTACAAATTGTTGGGGTGATTTTCAATAAAAGTAGTGCAAGGGGTGCTTCATCATTCATCTACTCAAGATCCACCCAACACGGATGATGAAATTGAGCTTGATAATAATTTTTTGCATGACGGGGTTCATGTAAATCTAGATGATGATGATGAGGAAGATGATAGCCCAGAAATATAGAGAGTTACCCGTAGTGGTAAAAGAACACTTAAAGTTGCTAACCGCAAGTCCAAGAGAGAGAGTAGGAGCATCCAAGTGGAAGATGCACTTCAAGCATTCATTGAGTCATCTAAGTTGAAGCAGAAGCTATGGTTGAGGCGTTAAGAAGAAAGCCGAAGCTTTAATGGCTAGAACTGAGAGGTATAGGGCAAAGAGTGTAGAAGCCACTAGTTCTACAGTTGCATCAGTTGAGTACACTATGGCTAGATGTATAACAGAGCTTGAAAAGATGGATGATGTCTCAGATGACGTTATATGAAGGCGATGGAAAAATTCAAAGATGGTGATTATAGAGAAGCCTTTTTAAATATGGGTGGGCATAGGAGAAAAGCATGGTTGGATAGGCTTGAGTGACTACTTTTATGTATAAATATTTGAGTTGATGATACTTATTATGTATGTGTTTTTTAAATTTATGTGACTGGTTTGTTTGGACATATTATTTTGTTGTTTAGAATGATATGCACTGGTTAATATTAGTACTTATTAAAATGAATGTTATGTTTATGTTAGTTCAATTGTGATGGAAATTGATAATCATCCTTCAAGGCAGTGAAAGTATCTCAGAGACTTTTGAAATAGCTTCATCCTCATCTGACTCAGTGATGATGAATCTGAACTTGCTGAATTCTTGTTGCTAGATTTGATTGCTGATTATGAGTACCAATTTTATAATAAAATTCCTGTAGAATATCGGCATTAAGTGGTCAAGAATTTGTTAGTGAGCTTTTGAAGGAATCTGGAACAGTGTGCTTTGAATTATTACGTATGGAAAAAGCATGTTATGTTGCTTTGTGTGAAGAATTGAGAAGCAAAAATTATTTAGAAGACTCAAGAAGTGTGTTTTTAGAAGAACAAGTAGCAATGTTTTTGTTCATTATAGGACATAATGTACATCATAGAGTAGTAGCAGATCGATTTCAACATTCAACCCAAACAGTTTCTCATCATTTCAAGAATGTTTTGAGAGCAATTTGTCGCTTAGGTAAAGAAATCATAAAGCAAGAATCCAGAATTGCCTGAGCATATCCAAAATAATCCAAAATATTATCCATGGTTCAAGGTTAGTCTTTTTCTTTCATCACATATGATGCTTGGTGCTATTTTCTTTTATCACATTAAGATATTATGCTAAATTTATGTTTGTGTCATATGTTTGTATTAGAATTGTATTAGCGCGATTGATGGAACACACATAAGTGCATGGGCTCCAGCCAATAAACAAACATCATGTAGAAGTAGAAAGGCAGTCATCACACAAAATGTTATGTGTATATGTGACTTCAATATGCTATTCACATATGTATATTTTGGTTGGGAAGGTAGTGCTCATGATTCAAAAGTTTTTGGATGCACTTACTAATCAAAATGCAAATTTTCCTTGGCCTTCTAAAGGTGATATATTTATATTTGATACCATAATTTTCATTATATGTTAAATTGGTCTTTATTAATTGTTACATAATGATGTTGTCAGGATTTCGTGTTAATATTTGTTCATTGCTTTAGGTTCATATTATCTTGTGGATTCTGGGTATCCATGTACTGGAGGGTTTCTCCCACCCTAGAGGTGAAAGATATCATGCACAAGAGTTTCATGGACGAGGTCGACAAGCTAGAACCTAAGGAATTATTTAATTTTAGACACTCCTCTTTAAGAATGACAATTGAGAGATGTTTTGGAGTCTTGAAAGCAAGATTTCCCATTTTAAGGCGAATGCCACCATATAAGCCTTCTAGGCAACGCCTTATTGTCGTAGCATGTTGTGTAATTCATAATTATGTGCGTAAGTGGGGAATACGGGCAGATTGTTTAGAGAATGGGAGGATAAGGATCTGACATTGAAGCTACGAATGATAATGTAAATGTAGATGTGAATTCCAATAGGACAACAAGGAGGCTAACTAATGAAGCTAAAGGAAATGACAAGATATCGTGACCAAATTACAAATTGGATGTGGCTACAAGAAAATCGAGCATAGTTTATAGATGGATTTATAAATGTCAATTGATATCAAGTTGTGTTAAGACTATTTTTAGAATAGAAATTTGTATTAAGACTTTATTTATTAAGTATGCATGGAAAATATTATCTATAAAACATAATAGTTAAAATTTATCATTTATAGTAATACAATTTGCCAAACGTTTTTTGTTTTATTAGTTTTAAAAGTTGTTTTTTAAAAAAATTATCTAAACAAGTTTTCTATTTTTTATCATTATAAAACTATTTTTAAACTTACATTGCCAAAAGTTTTTCTTTTTTGTTTTTAAAAATTGAATTGAAACTTATTTTTTAAAACGGTTTTAAAAAATTTAAAAATAAAAACACTTCCAAACAACCCTTACCTTTTCTACTTTTTGCTATGCTTTGTGTAACCCACAACACACTACAACTGTTCCCTTGTTTTGCTTCCACCGACGTCGTTTGTTCCACCTTGGATGAAAATGAGAAGTGTTTGATGCTTTGGAGGGAGATTGAGATGATGTGGACAGGGATTTGGAGGGAACGAGAACGATGATGAATGAGGCTTAGGGTAATGCTAGACAGAGGTGAAAGTGAATTTGGGTGAAAGGGGTTAGGGTTCTCACGCTATAAAATGGGATTGGGGTTGGGGTTTTCACTTCTCTTGTCATTTGAGATAGAAATGATGTCGTTTTGTTTATAGTCAAAATGACGTCGTTTTTTAGTAGATGAATGACATGTCACATCAACCATAGAACACGTAAGGTATTCAGAATAAGGATGTCAACAGGGGCTAACTTGATAGATGTTTGAATTTGGGAGAAATCAATTTAAGAGTTTCTTTTTTAGAGGATTAATTTGGTGGATGAAATTTTATTCGGACTAATTCGGTGATTTTATCTAAAATAATAAATCAAATGACCCAAGGGCATAATTCAAGACAAATTCCTTGCCTCGCTTATCATCTAGCACAAGCAGCGCCAACACACACAATCACAACAACCGTGGCCCCTAACTCCCTCCCATCCCGACCACCACCATTATTTACCACCTTTCTCCTCCTCCACAGAAACCAAGAAGAAATAGAAGCATCACATTCCCGTATTATTCCACCGAGAGAGAAAGAGGAGAGAGATGCCAGAGGAAACGACGTCGATCGACTACGTCATGGAGGCAGCGTCGGGACCACACTTCTCCGGCCTCCGCCTCGACGGCCTCCTCTCGTCGCCGCCTTCCTCCTCCACCTCCTCTCCCGCCCACCGTTTCTCCGCACCCGATCCCTCCTCCTCCCTCGCCCCCGATTCCTCCCCAACCAGCCCTTTGTCATTGGTCACTATTTCTTCGCCTCCTTCCCTGTTCTTACTTCCAGTTTTCCCTGTGCTTTTTTTCTTTATCGACAATTTCTTGGGATTGAAAAATTGAATGTGTGTGCAGGTGTTTCGGGAGGTACTGCTTCTGGTAAGACCACCGTATGCGACATGATCATTCAGCAGCTCCACGATCACCGCGTTGTGCTCGTTAATCAGGCACGGTTTTTGTTGCTTCTTCTTCTTTTTTTTAAATTTCTTTTAGTTATTTTTTTTGGGAAATTGTAGTCTTAGGCGTTTTGGTTTTGTGGTTTGTAGGATTCGTTTTACCGTGGTTTGAGGCCTGAAGAGTTGGAGCGTGTTCACGAGTACAATTTTGATCATCCTGGTAATTCTTTTTTTTTTTCTTTTTTCAGTTTTATTAAAAGTAATGAAACGTTCTGTGTTGGTGAGTGTGAGTCTGCTACTTAGCTCGTCACTTTCTAGCTGTAGATAATAGAGATAGCATCTTAGCTTTTATAGTGTACTTGGGATGATATATTTTACTAGGTGATTTGAAAATCTAGGTTAAAAAATGAGAATTGATTTGGTTCAGAGTTAATCCTTCTTTTTATTATTATTATTTCATAGTAATCGAATCTTTTTCAAACTTTTTTAGAGTTTAGTGCTTGATTTGATTCTAGTTTTATTTGTTGAAATTGACAAGTGCTCGCGCTTATGAAACTATTAGCATATTTCTTCTGTATAGTAGACGGAAAAGCTGTAGTGTTTTTGCTCCTAACGTTTAAAATTTAGGGTGCTTTTAAGCGCAACTCATGAGGGGTTTTTCAGAGTCTTTTTTTTTTTGTTTAAATGAAAGAAGAAATTTCTTTAACAAGAAGAGAAGAATAGTACAAGTGAAGAGGGCAAGAGATCCTCAAAGCAAAAAGAAAACAAGAGAAAACATTAAAACATCACAGCTTTCCAATCTCTTGTCATATCAGATGGAAACCCCTCTAAAAGGTTATGTGCCTTACACCAAATAGATGCTAAGAGTCTAATCTTATCCCACAAAATCTGCTTATTTGAATGTTTGCTGTGAAAAATGTGAGAGTTACACTCTAACCCAATAAATCAAATAACTGCAAAGACAACATACTACCATAAGGATTTGGCCTCCTTTCTCCTCCTAAAACGACAAAACTAGCAGTGTCTGTAAATTGCGGCCATGGCGGTGCCATGGCGTTGCGGAATTCCAAGAATTTGCCATGGAGACCTGCATGGCGTGGCGGCTTGTGGTGGCCTGTGGTGGCCGAAATGTCCATGGCGGAAATGGCGGAAATGGCGGAAAGCTGCCATTTTTCCAGGGAAATTAAAAAACAAAGGGTTATTTTAGGGATTTTGGGGGTTTTATTATAAGGAAACCCTAACACATCGACCCCATTTGCTCTCCCTTCTCTGTTTCGAGCTTCCGCCTCCTCCTCTGTTTCGCGATTCTGCAAGCGACTGCCAGCGACCCTCGCGACGTCGGCGACGTCGGCGACCTCGGCGAACTGACCGGCGCAATAGCCTTCATCTTGCAGCAACCGGGTATGGCCACTTCCTCTTCTTTCCTTCTTCAGGTCGATGGTCTTCTTCAGTTCTGCTTCTTCTGCTTCTTTTTCTTCTTTTTCGTTCTTCTTGCTTTCTGAGCTTTGTTTTTCTTTTCTTTCTTCTTCTGCTTCTTTCTTTCTGCCTTCTGCCTTCTTCTTCTCGTTTTTCAGCTCCTTATTGAGCTTTGTTTTTCTTTTTTCTGGTTTCAATTTCTTTAGTGAGCTACAATGGAAAGTCAAGGTCAAGTTTCACAAACCACAAGGTCATCTAGAATAGACCCTGGTTGGAAGTATTGCCATCCAGTAGAAGAAAATAATACCAATGATGTTATTTGTAATTTCTGTGCAAAAGTGATGAGAGGAGGAATTACAAGAGCCAAAGAACACTTGATGGGGAAGACTGGCAATGTCTCCTAGTGTCCTAAGTGTCCAAAAGATGTTAAAGATGAGTTATGGGCTCTTTATAAAGAAAAAGAAGCAAGAGAGTGATGAAATGGCAGCTATGAGGGACCTTGATCTTGAGAATTTGCAGTTTGGATTATCTAAAGATGATGCTCAAAAGATTGTGGATACCCTAATGCTAGGCAAAGGAGAGGTGCAAATTTGAAAGGCCCAATGGATTTATTTTTCACAAAACCAGAAATTGCAAATGCAAAGAGGAAAAAGGATAGATTGAGGCAGCAAAATATTAGAGAGGCATGTGATAAGGAAGCGGTGGCAAGGGTTCATCAATACATAGCCCGATGGTGGTATCAAGCTGGACTTTCATTCAATTGTATCAAATTAAAGAGTTTTCGTGATATGTTGAGAGCCATTGGAAGCTTTGGTCCCAATTTGCCTTGTCCGTCTTATCATGATATAAGAGTTCCACTTCTTAACAAAGAGTTGGAGTACACCAAAAATTTGATGAAGGATCATAAGGAGCAGTGGGACAAACATGGTTGTTCGATCATGTCAGATGCTTGGACTGATAGGAAGCAAAGGTGCTTGATTAACTTCTTGGTGAACTCTCCTGTTGGAACAATGTTTGTGAAGTCTATTGATGGTTCAAACTTTGTGAAGACCGGTGAGAAGTTGTTTGAGTTGCTTGATTCTCTTGTGGAGGAGATTGGTGAGGAAAGGTTGTGCAAGTTGTAACTGACAATGGAAGTAATTATGTTTTGGCGGGCAAAATGTTGGAAGAGAAAAGACCACACCTTTATTGGACTCCTTGTGCAGCTCACTGCTTGGATTTAATTCTAGAAGACATCGGCAAAATTCCATTGATAAAGAAGACTATTAAAAGGGGAATTTTTCTTGTTGGCTTCATTTATAGCCATTCTAGCACTTTGAGTTTGTTGAGGCACTTCACAAACAAGGAGGAGTTGGTGAGGCATGCAGTCACAAGATTTGCCACATCTTTTCTATCATTGGAAAGGCTTCAACAAGAAAAAGCAAATCTTCGAAGAATGTTTACTTTTGAGGAGTGGGTAAGTAACAAGTTGTCTAAGGATCCTAAGGGCAAGAAAGCAACAAAAATTGCAATTATGTCTTCCTTTTGGAACCATGTAGATTACACCATTAAAATCATGCGTCCTCTTGTTCGTGTGCTTCGTCTTGTTGATGGTGAAAGAAAGCCTGCAATGGGCTATATTTATGAGGCAATGGACAAGGCAAAAGAGTCCATCATGAAGTGCTTTAGCGATGAAAGCAAATACAAGGATGTGTTTGCAATCATTGATAATAGATGGAATTGTCAACTCCATCGGCCATTGCATGCAGCAGGACATTTTTTAAACCCAAGTTCTATTATGGCAACCCGGATTTAGAGTATGATCTAGAAGTCACAAATGGGATGTATGATTGTATCAAGAGATTGGTTCCAAGTCGGACGTGCAACAAAAATTTTACTTGAGCTGCCAATTTATAAGAGTGCTGGTGGCCTTTTTGGAGATGAATTTGCAATATCACAAAGAAAAATCCTTGCACCTGGTGAGAAGAATACAACTTCTGGCTTTCAAATTTCTTTTGATTTTAAATTAGAGTAATTTGCTTACATGATCCTTGGATTTGTAGCTCATTGGTGGCGAATGTATGGTCTTTCTACTCCAAATTTGCAAAAATTGGCCATCAAGATTTTGAGCTTGGCATGTAGCTCTTCGGGATGTGAACGAAATTGGAGTGTTTTTGAGCATGTAATTAGCATTTTTCTATCACTTTTTTTTTGGGTTATTGTTAGAATAACCAATAGTAATGCTTTAGATTATATTGACATTGCAGATTCATTCTAAGAAGAGAAATAGGCTTGAGCATAAAAGGTTGGAAAACTTGGTTTTTGTGAAATATAACCAAGCGCTCAAGCAAAGATATGATATTAGGAATGAGATTTACCTATCTCACTCAATGACATTGATGATTGTAATGAGTGGATGGTTGGAGAGCTAGAGGATAAGGATCATGATGCTGGAGATGACTTGGTGTTTGGAGATGATAACACTTTGACTTGGGAAAGTTATATAGGGCATTAGGGTTTGGAGCCTAGAACATATACTAGGCGACAAAGTAAAAAAAGAAAGGAACCCTCAAGTGGTGATGGACCATCAAGTGGTGCAACAGGAGCGGGTAATAGAGTTTCTAAAAAGGGAAAAGAGGTAGCAGTGTCCTGCAAGTGGTTGAAGAAGAACTTAGTTTGATGACTCTGAGGAATCGAAGAAGAGGAAGAAGAAATCAAATATGATGATTCGAAATCAGAAGAAGAAGCAGAGGGATATGCCTCGATGGACCCATTGGCGCGATTACCTTGGGGATGAGAATATGGACTAAAAACTAAAATAGTTTATTTTAGTTAGCCTTTGTCTTAATTTGTGTTAAAGAGTGTTGAGTTGAGTTGCCTTGTATTTTGTTTTGAACTTGAGATTTGGATTCTACTTTTTGTTTCTAGCTTCTAGTGCCCTACTATTATGACTTGTTATGACATGACATTGTGCGTTTGTGGCTTTGATTTGCATTTGGTCATGATTATTTTACATCTTTTTCTTGATATTGTGATGCATTTGATGAATTTATTTCAAAGAATATATTTGTTCTTCATATATGTTAATAGTTTTATTATTTGTCATATTTGGAATTTTTTTTGTGTGTTTTTTTGTATATATATAAAATTATTTTTCAGTCCGCCATGGCGTCCGCCATATCCGCAACGCCATCCCATATTTCCATGGCGGATTTTTGGCTCACCGCCATAAGCCGCATCCGCCATTGACAACTATGAAAACTAGTCAAAAGGTATTGATCCATGGTATTAGGACCCACCCAACATTCACTAAAATGACCAAACAAACAATTCCATAAAGAGTTAGCCATCGATCAATGTAGAAACGGTGTGTGGTTGATTTTGAGCTAGCACTACACATAACACACATATCAAGGGAAATGGCCATATGTGGTCTTTGAACTTGCAACATGTGGTTGGTGTGAAATCTGTTAAGCATAGCTGTCTAGATAAAGGATTTAACTTTCAAGGGAGCTTTGGACTTCCAAATGGGTTTTTCAAGGAAAAAGAATTGTTCAAAGAATGGGTTAGAAACTGAAAATAAGATTTACATGATAAAACCTCAGAAGACTCAAGAGACCAAGACCTTTTATTTGGATAAGTAATAACATGACCAAATCAAGGAGATCTAAAAGGAACGCTAAATTTGAAGATTCTCATTTAAATTTATGAAAAAATGGAACTCCTAAGATTAGGTGGAATCTTGCACGTAATAAAAATTTTGGATGAGGAGTGGTGAAGAGAAGATAAATAATAAAGCCGTGGAAACGCTATACAAAAGTCACCTTTCCAATGATCCTCCCAAAAGTGCACATGAGAATGTTGCCAACCTTCGCGAGAGTAAGAGTTTAAACCTAGAATAACCTTGGGAAATGAATTTCAGGGACTAAAAAGTAGCCTAGAAGTCGTATTAGCATGCACCCGCTCCCTCAAGACCATACTTACTTTGAATAACCCAATGCCATGAGGAAAGCGGTTCAAGAGGAAAGCACCAAAGCCATTTAGTTGTTGAAGCAATATTTTTAAATACCAAATTTTCGAGACCTAAACCCTCTTCTTATGACGACAGCAAACCTCCCAACTTACCAAGTGATCACGTCCTATCTCCAAAGGACCAGACCAAAGTAAGTCTCATAATCTTTTCAATAGTATTAGCAACCCTATTGGTAAATGGAACAAAGATAAGAAATAGAGAGGAATGCTAGAGAGCAAGCTTGAATGAGGTAGTCTGACCTCTAAAGAAAAATAAGCCCCTTTATAAGTGTCGACGCTTAGATACCTTCTCCACCACTAGATCCCAAAAAGAGACAGATCTAGGATTACGTCTAAAGGAACACCTAGATAAACTAAAGGCAAATCCAAAAATTGACAACCTACCAAAGAGGCCAAAGCAAAGATGGCTTGATAATCCAAATTAACTCCAGCAAAGCCACTTTTGGACCAATTAATCTTCAGTCTAGAGCATAATTCAAAAATTTGCAAAATAGATAAGACATTCAAAAAACCTTCCTTATCATTATCCAAGAACAAGATGGTATTGTTACAAATTGCAAATGAGAGATCACAACCTCGTTCTCCTACTTTTGACCCCATTTATTAACCTTCTCTCACTACTCTGAAACCAAATGACAAAGAGCATCCACCACTAGAGTGAATAAAAAGGGATAGAGGATCAACTCGTCTCACCCTCCTTTTGCCACAAAACCAAGCTTTTGGCTCACCATTAACTATCACCAAAAATGAGCTAGTAGCAAGACATCCTGAAATCCAACTTCTCCAACCAGAACCAAATCCTTTTCTCTAGCACCTTATCCAAAAAACTCCAGCTAACCTTGTCATATACCTTTTCAAAGTCCAATTTGAACACTAGGCATTGTTTTGGCCTTTTTCTCATATCATCAACCACTTCATTAGCCACAAGGGCAGCATCTAAAATTTGCCTACCAGCAATAAAAGCGCTTTGATTCTCTGATATTGGTGTCTTCTATGACCTCACTGAGACGAGCAGAAAGGATCTTGGTGATGATTTTTGTACAACTGGGACAAGATTGATAGGCCTCTAATCCTTAACTCTAGCTGACCTATCCTTTTAGGAACCAAAGAAATGAAAGTAGAGTTAGTATTAACACCAATCTTTCAATTCTATGGAACTCATCAAGTACCTTTAAAAGATCCACTTTAACAATATACCAACAAACTTGAAAAAAGCCAGGAAAACTCATCTGGACCTGGTGGTTATCTGCTTCCATACTCAAACCTCTCTATAACTCTGCTTCTTCAAAGGGTCTCTCAAGATAGGAGGCCTTTTCTTGGGTTATAGCACTCCACTCTAACCCTTCAATAGAATGTCTAGAGATTCTCCTTGGAGAACAAATCCTTATAAAACTTGGTGATCTCTTCAGCAATAACTCGTATCTCCAACATCTGACCATCCCCAAGCTTTAATTCCTTAATCAAACTTTTCCTCCAGCCATCTTATGAAAAAGCTTGGAGTTAATATCTTCTTTACCCAATTGGAATTTAGTCTTGTGTTCTAACTCGTATTTTCTTTCAACAAAATCTCCTCATAGTCATTAAGCAAAGAGGACTTCTTAGCACGATCTTCTGAGCTAAGACCATCCATATCCTTCTTCAACTAAGAGTCTTCATAAAATCTCTATCATCAACAGTGCGCGTGCTGTGCTATACGCCTCACGCCTCAGCCGCCTCCTCACCTCGCGCCTGCCTCACCGTCGAGTCCTGACAGCTCGTCGCGGTGCGGGTGGCCTTTGCAAGAGTTGTGGCCAGGGTCGGAGCGTTGCGGCTACAATTGTGGGCACTCGGCCGCTATGGCTTCAGGGCGGCCATCAGGTGGTTTTGGCTTGTTTTGGCAGCCCATGGGTTTTGGCCTTTTCTGAGGCCCATTTACTTAGGGTCAAATGACTTTGTCCAAAAAGTAAACCCTATTTTTTACTAAGTTCAAACATCAAAAGTTAAAAAATAATACATCACAACCTCCCTCCTCTCCAAGCTTTCCATTGTTGCTCTTCACTTTCTTCCCTGACTGCTGCCTCCAGCCCAACGGCGACCTTCGGCGCTTCTGACGGGCGCCGGCAACCTCCCTGCTTCAGCGGCAGCCTTCTCCATTGCAACAGGTGACTCCTACTAAATCCTTCCCCTGTTTTCCTTCTTTCCAAGCCAACTCTTTTTCCTTTTTTCCTTCTCTCCATTTCCTTCTTGCAGCAGATTCTATCCTTTTTTTTCTTTTTTGTGTTTCAAGGCTTTAACCATTAGTGCTCAGACTCTTTTTTTTTTCATTGTCCTATCCTTTTGTCATTCCCTTGTTTTATTTTATATTTCTGTTTGTTTCCAGACTTCTAAGTTCTAGTCATGGAGGCACCATCACAAGGAGCTCTTCTTCACATGGTTTAGTGAAATCCACTGGTGACAATATTGACATTGCATGACAATGGAATAGTTTGAAAGATATTAATAATAGGAAGAGTGTCACTTGTGATTTTTGTGGAAAAGTGACTACGGGTGAAATCACTAGAGCCAGAAGACACCAAATGTGTGTGAAGGGGGATGTTGATTCTTGTAGAAAGGTTCCCCCAAAGTAAAACCGTTCTTAAAGAAGCTTTGGAGAAGAAAAATGCTTTGAAGGAAGCATATTTAGCGAAGATGCAAGAAGAGAGGACAAGAGGAAGTACGAGAAATTCATCAAATTAGAAGTGGGAAAAGGCCTTCATTAACAACCGATTCTTCTTAGGCCACCCAAGAAAGGACAATATGTGAAAGGCCCCATGGATTTGCTTCTTCTAAAAATTGTGAAGCACAAATGAAACTTGGAAAAGCTCATAGGCAAACAAGCATCAATGATGCTTGTGATAAAGAGGCAAGGGAAATAACCATCCAATACATTGCTCGATTTTTTTTATAGGAATGGGATTCCTTTTAACGTTGCAAGATCAAACAGCTTCAAGATGATGCTTGAAGTTGTTGGAAACTATGGTCCTCATCTTAAGGCTCCAAGCTTTCATGAGTTGAGAGTTCCACTCCTTAAAAAGGAGTTGGAGTTTACAAAAGACATGTTGAAGAGCCACAAGGAACAATGGGTGCAATTTGGATGCACAATTATGTCAGATGCTTGGACGGATAGGAAGAATAGGACCTTAATCAATTTCATGGTGAATTGTCTAGAAGGGACAATGTTTGTGAGAGTGTTGATGCTTCCTTACATGAAGACGGGGGAAAAAGTGTTTGAGCTGTTGGATAACTTTGTGGAAGAGATTGGAGAACAAAATGTTGTTCAGGTGGTATCTGATAATGGAAGTAATTATGTCTTGGCCGGTAAGAATTGCTAACTTACTCATTAGTCTAATTGCCTTTTTTTATTTGCTTTGATTATTGGCCACTTATCTAGTTTCATTTAATTTGATTCTTCTTAGGCAAACTACTAAAGCTAAGAGGAAGGATCTCTTTTGGACTCCATGTGCTGTAAATTGTGTGGACTTGATATTGTAGGACATTGGAAAGCTTCCTTGAGTTAAGAAGACAATCTCAAGAGGAATAAATCTTGTGGGCTTCATCTACAACCACACACATTATGAGAAAGTTTACTAACAAGATGGAATTGGTTAGGCATGGGGTGACAAGGTTTGCTACAACCTTTCTTACCTTGCAAAGGTTGTTCAAACAAAAGCACAACCTTAGGAGGATGTTCACTTTAGAGGAGTGGTTGAAGTCCAAGTCAGCCAAAGAAGTAAAGGGAAAGAGGGCAAGTGATATTGTATTGCTAGCTTCATTTTGGAATGATGTGCAATATTGTATTATGGTTATGGGGCCACTTGTCAATGTCCTTAGGCTTGTTGATAATGAGAAAAAGCCTCCATGGGATATATCTATGAAGCAATGGATAGGGTCAAGGAAACTATTCAACAAGTTTTCAAAGAAAAATAAGTGTTGTATAAGGATGTTTTTGCTATTATTGATAGGAGGTGGGAGTCACAACTCCATCATCCATTGCAAGCAGCGGTATTTTCTAAACCCTGAGTTTTATTATAGCAACAAAAGTATGGAGTTTGATGGAGAAGTGATGCAAGGACTCTACAAATGTATTGAGAGATTGGTTAGAGATGAAGAAGAAGCTGACAAGATTGTATTGGAGTTACCTTATTACAAGAGGGCTAACGGGCGTTGGATCGAAGTTTGCAATAAAACATAGGTAAACATGGCTCCGATAAGAGTAAGATATATATATATATATATATATATATATATATATATATGTATGTATTCAGTATTTCATTACTAATTATTGATAAACATAGCAAATAGCAATGTTAATTAATTGGCTTTGAATCATAGCTGAATGGTGGAGGAATTATGGATCATCCACTCCTGCATTATAGAAATTTGCTATCAAGGTGCTAGTTTGACTTGTAGTTCATCGGGATGCGAGCAAAATTGGAGCACTTTTGAGCATGTAAGCAAATATTATTAGTTATCACATTATTCTCCTCCACATAGTTTCATTTAGTGCCTTAGAACTAATTTTGAAGTTTGAATTGAATTGTGAATTTGTGATGTAATAGATTCATTCAAGGAAAGAAGCAAGCTTGAGCATCAGAAGTTGCAAGAATTGGTGTATGTCAAGTACAATCAAAATCTCAAAGAGCGCTTTGATTGTAGAGATGTGATTGATCCAATTGTCCTACGTGATGTTGATGAATGTAATGAGTGGTTGGTTGGACAAATGGACAAGGAAGGTGCTGAGGATGAATTGGTGTTTGATGATGATGACTTGACTTGGGGTGATGTTTCTATTAGTAGGTGCTAGTGAGCCTCTCCAAAACACTAGGCTTGCTACAAGATCGAAGAGGCCTACTCCTACTATTGCTACTGCTATAATGCAAAGACTTCTAAGTCAAGAAAGAAAGGGAAGGAGGCTATGCAAGAAGAGAAATATTTTGATGATGATGAGGAAACAGAGTCAGATGAGAATGAGGATCAATATGAAGAGATTTTTAAGTCTAGTTTGAGTGGAGGGAAAATGATGAAGAGAATTTGGTTGTGGGGGATGATTATGATGATGATGATTGATTATTGTCTCACTCATTGTCTCATTGATGGGAAGAATGTTTTTAGTTTTTATTTTTTAATTTTTATAGTCAAAGAAAGTGGAAACTTAAGTAGTTATGGCCTTTTGGGAATGGGAACTAGTGTTATATTCTTTTTTTTTTCATTTGGCCTTATGACTCTTAGTTTTGGCCTTTTGGGAATGGGAAATAGCTTTGACCGTTTGACTATTATCTTTTATTTTTTGCTTGGCCTTATGACTCTTAGTTATGCACTGACATGATGATGATTTTAGAGTATGATATGATATGCCTTTAAATTATTAGATGATTGAGTTTAATTGTGGATTTTTTTTTGAACATTTATGTGTTATGTACTTATGTGTAAAATCCACAATATTTGCATATATTTTTATGAAATAGCAGCCATCCCACTATTTGCTATACCGCTATAGCATTTTTGGGGTCGGCTGACATGCTGCGATCGGGGATTGACTACTATGCATAAAATCACTTTAGACACCTGCTTTCCCTTCGCACCCTCATAGTTAACAGTAGATCATAATCTGTGGAGCTCTTTACTCATCGTTTGCTTCTTACGCTCAGCCGTCTCAGTGAAATGATTAGAGAAACCTCTTCACCTCTAGAGTTCATCAACCTAACCCCTAAGGCCTTCAACAGAGTTAGGATCCTATTTATCTCTTCCATCACCAAGACAATTGTTGGCTATGGCATTTTCCTCTGATTTAGAAAAAGATGAGCATTTGGCTCTTTCTGCAGTATTATGGCCATGGACTGGTAGGGAAGAATACCTTTATCTGCTTGACTAGCCACCTTTTGGTCACCTGGAAAGGTGGGAATGAACAAGCAAGTAGATAAGACAGGTAAAGAAGAAGGGACAAAGGAAGAGGAAAAGGGGATGCAGAAGGAATAAGGGCAGAGTCACTCCCTCTAAAAGGTAAACCCAATTCAGGGTTTCCAACATTGCTTACAAAACTAAGACCAACAACAGTATTGCCTTCTGAACCATAGGGGAGTGAAGGCATTCCCCCTAAATGAGAGTCATCTTCAAATGAACTTGCAATTCCCAGGTCTTCATCCTCAAGAGCTTTTGATTGCATATGAGAGTCAGGTTCCTTTGCTTGTAGTGTCTATCAAAAGCCCATCTTCTTCTTCTTCAAAAAGAGAATCACCTTCAACATCTTCCAAGAAGTCCATAGAGCCAGATTCTGAATCTGAACTATCAGAGCTCTCCAGCAAAATGATATCAACATGCTCATCACCATGCTCTACTACTATTCTTTGCTTACCTCCCTGAGAGGACCTGGTTCAAAAGGAGAGGAGTCTGTAGTAGGATGCTGGTTTTCACTCCTAGAGTTAGTAGGGATAAGTCTTTGCTTTTCTAAACATGAAGAGCCAGAAATGTAGCTAGACTTATCCTTAGGGACCCAAATTTGTTTCTTAGCTCTTTCAATTGAACCATGGTTTCTAAACTTTTCATCCCCCAATCTATTAAAACTGCTTCCATTTTCAGAGTTGGCTTATGGTTTCTAAAACTTGAAAGACTAATATGACCTTACTCTATTTAATGACAATAAATGTAGAAATGGTACTCTTTAATATATCTATATCCATTATAATAATTTTGGATTCTTGAAGCAACTTTATAAACATATTTACCAAACACAACTATTGTGGCTTTTCCTTATTGAGAGCAACTTCTACATTATTTTATCAAACAATACTAATATGACTTTTTTAGGTATCTTTTGGAGAGTCCAAAGAGCTCATTAGCTCTCAAAAATCCATAGCAATAACAAAACAAGCCTAATTTGATTCTAGTTTTATTTGTTGAATTTGACATTTTTGTGCCATTATTAGTTAATTTCAGGAAGGATGATAAAGGAAATTACTTATTTAAAGTTAATTTGATTCATATTTATATTTAATGTGTTCTAAACATGGAAGATGGAATTTGATTTATAAATCAATTCAAATATCACTTTTTTGTTATGAGTTTCAAACATGAGAATCAGTTTCTAAATCAAATCATTCGATGCAAATCAAGTCTTTTTCAGTTTTCAGTAATACCAAACATAATCTTAAATGATTATATTCTTTTACTGGTTTATTGATCTTGTTTTCTTGCTTTGCATATTGGTTTTCCTTGTAGATGCTTTTGATACTGAGCAGCTACTAGAGTGCATGGAAAAGCTCATAGCTGGCCAGAGTGTACAAGTCCCAATTTATGACTTCAAGAAGCACCAACGGTCTTCGGACAGTTTCGGCAGGTATCATTTCAAAGAATGTTGAAGATCATTTATGTCTATAGTTGATGGAGGTTAACAAGAGGTCTTTACCAGATGGTGATTTAAACATGTCGCTTGCCTTTCTGCAGATGAAACCTTAAATTGGTGATGTGATAGTTGAATTTAGTTCTTGGAAATTGACCTTTTTATTGGGATTTGGATAATGCGTTTGGTTTTTTTCAGCGTCAATCAGATTTACTTCAGCCATTTACATTGCCAGTTACACATACTATGCTTTCTTTAAGTCATCTGGATACATTAAAATATTCTTATCCAAGATTTACGAATTCAGTGAAAGTACATACATTGTTGATAAGAGAAGAAATATCATCAGATTGAAAGTGAGTACAAAGCAGGGTAAAGTTATATAATCAACACCTAAAAGAGACAACAATCATGTAGACCCATTGATATAAGGTGAATTTCTGCCAGAGAGTTTTAATGTCATGCTAGATACCTAGATCCAAAGGTAAATCTGAGGGCTCAGAAACAGGTATAAGCTTTGTATGTCTTATGTGTGGCCTATATACCATTACCCTACAAAAAGGGCGGTCAACATGTTCTCACATAAAGGATGCGAAGAAAGAAAATAGGGAGATTTAATGAAGCAGAGGAACTCTCTGATCCTTCTGTGCATTGTCAATGACTACAAGACTTCCTTCCAAAAACCTTGCGCTGAACTCCAATGAGAGGCCATAAGAACGTCACAAATGGAGAAAGTTCTCTCCTTTTCTTTCTGAAACCGTAGAAACATAATAATTAGTTCAAAAGCCTTTTCCATGCAAAACATTTCTGTTGCTGTTCCGCAGTTAGGACTACTCATCACACAAATATCAGTAGACAAAATCAGTTCTACAAATCCCAGAAAATGTAAGTAGAACATGTGCACTTGGTGAAATCTCCATTATATTTTATGAGCATTCAAGTGTAACAGATGATTGCTTTGGCTTTGGCAATAACTTTTTTGGCCCCCTTTTTGATGGGTTTTTTCTGGTTTGACATCTCTACTCTCTTCTCAGGTCAATGCTTCTGATGTCATTATATTGGAAGGGATTCTTGTATTCCATGATCAGAATGTCCGGGATCTGATGAACATGAAGATCTTTGTTGACACAGGTATGCCACATTTGTCTCCCCAAGGGTGAACTTTCAAATTGTTGGTAAATACAACTCCTCTATACTTATTGTTGGGATTCGTTCTCCATCACCTTATCTCTCCTATTGTCAGATTTTGTGTTGCATTTCTGATAGTTCTTGGTAAAATAAAATACTTGAAATCATGCAAGAATCAATTGTGAAGATCTTGGAAAAACTCCAAAATTCGATTAATGCTTAATCTAATTGCTGTAGGACTGAAGCCATGGGATGCTAACGACTTTCATAATTTCAATGAAAATTCACTGCCAATCCTCACTTTACTAGTGTAGCAAAGTGTGATGCTTAATGCCTGGGACGACTTGTATAGTTTCCTAGAAAATCTGTAGAAGTAAAAGAGTAGAATGCATTGTATTATTTTTGTCAAATAAATGCCAAGATGCACTTTGGGGCATAAAATAGTTTCACTTTTATTCCAATAGGCATCCCATTGATATACTATCTGGGTCTTTGCTCCCTGTCATGATCACCTATGCCTCGTGATCTGCAACTTGCCTGGTATATTATCAGTCACGTGAGGGTTTGTTAAACGTCTTTCTCCATATGTTCCCTGCATTTGTCCCTTTTCCTAGCCTGTATTTTGTGGTAAAATTATTGGATTGGCTGGCCTTTGTTTGATTCCTTTTTAACTGCTTGTTTTATTTGGGATAGGATTACTTTTTTGGCATCTCTTTGTTGGTCTGCACATGATCTGTTTAAGGGTGTTTCAGTAACTGATATTTAGAGGGATTAGCATGCTTTGTTAGATGGTTTATCCCCTTAGGCCTTACCTGTTACTTTTGTATCTATGCGAAAAGGACTTTTAACAACTTAACCTCTTTTATACTGTTTCTTTCTTCTAATAAGATTTCTTTTCTATTAAAACAAACTGCTATTATTTTGTTTTACATAGTAACAGAAGCTCTCCCTTCCCTCATATTCTCTCTAATTTTATCCTTGGCCATCAATTGCTTGCAGATGCTGATGTGAGGCTAGCTCAGGATTAGACGTGACACAGTGGAGAGGGGCAGGGATATAAACTCTGTCTGAGCAGGTATGGCCAATGATTTATCAGTAACAATGGCTTAATTGCACTTAGGCTACTAATGGTAACTCTTTTCGTAGGAATTTATATATTTTTTAGAAAGTTGTGCATGGAAAGAGAATTTTATTGTCCTCATGAGATGTGAGCAATCACATTTCATATTTGTTGCTTATGCCCGCAATGCTGGGTTTGCAGTATGCGAAGTTTGTTAAGCCTGCCTTTGATGATTTTGTTCTACCATCAAAGAAGTATGCTGATGTGATCATTCCACGCGGAGGTGATAATCATGTTGCCATTGATTTGATCGTGCAACATATCCGCACAAAGCTTGGTCAACATGATCTGTGCAAAATATATCCAAATGTCTATGTTATTCAGTCAACATTCCAGGTATATATGAGCATATTTTGTTGAAAATATTATTTTTAATAATGCAAAATTTCTGGAAGATCTTATGACACATCGTTGCTTCCAACCGCAACACCAAGATTACCTTACTTTATGAAGCATTTTATAGACTCCTTATGTTACAATTTGTTATTCCTCCTAAACTTGATAAGAAAAATTGTCTTTAGGTTTTGCTTGCTTGTTACTCGTCAGAAGCACATGTTCACTGTTCAGTACATGCTGAAACAATAACATGACTGTAGCTTTGATGAGTTGTGTACTTGGAGTTGTAATTCTAGTATAAACCATAATTCTAGTTTTACCAAGAGAGAAGTGATGCTGCTTGGTAGGATGAGCCACTAGAGTGTCACAATTCCACTGTTCCACCAATTTAAACAAATTATTAACCAAGTCACTCCATTAAAAACAAGTAGAAAAGAGGAGTTGAAGTTTGTTGAGTAGTTAGAGGTTTTTGTGTTGTTGTTGTGTTTTGTTATTTTTGTTGTTTTTTTTTTTTTTTGGGGGGGGGGATTTGGACCAACATACAATTCTACTTTGCTAGGAAGATCCCACCAAGCATACAATTAGCATACATATCAAAGAAATTGCAATCACAACTCTCACATACATAAGTCAATTTAAGGTTCAATTGCATTAGCCTAGTCTCTTAATGAAACTAATCCAAATTCCTTTAGTTGATTAAGCTTTACCAATCAATCGATTAGCTAACTCAACAACAATCTTAATCACTCACATCTAACACAATTATGCAAGATATGAATAATCAAGAACATGCTCATGGGAAAGTTACATCAATCAACATAACAAAACAGAGAGAGAGAGAGAGGAATGAAGGAAACCAAAACAAGATTGCATTAAGCTCTGTCTCAAATGGACACCCTAGCTCTTAAAAACCCTTGAGCTAGTATAAAACTACTCCTCCATAATGGAGGTTACAAGATTCATAAACAAAAGAGAGTAGAAAAATTAAAGAAAAACTGAAGGAAATGAGGAAGAATGATGCAAACTTGAGGTTCTTCAATGGAGGAACAAGAGGGAGAAGAGTGTGTCTAAAAGTGGCTAAACCTAATTTCTTGCCCAAAATGGAATGAATGGGTCGAATTTCCTTGAGTCAGACTTATTATATCATTAAAATTTTGCTAAAAAGGGCTTAATTGGGTAAAAAGTGCTATTTTTAAAATTTTGGTGTGGAACAACAATATTGGCCTTCGCAGGAGCTGGGGTTCCTCGGACAGGCCGCTACAGCCACTGAATTTTGCTATAGTGAGCGCAACTTCTCTTGGGCTTTAACTTCTTCATAGCCTCGCTATAGCGAGTTAGGTTCACTATAGCGAGGTGGCTTTTCCTTGGACATCGACTTTGCTTCACAAGCTCGCTACAGTGAACACACTTGTTCTGGACTTAGTTTCTGGAGCTTTTCTCTTGCTTCCTAGCTTCCCTTGAACCTCAAATCTCCAAATTTACTCCAAGTCCTTCTTCAAACTCCATGCACCAACACCAAAGGCTCCCTACAATTCACAATCTCTAGCAAGAGTAGTTAAATCATGAAGGAGATATCAAAACTCAGCTTATTCCAAAAAATAGGTGCAATTAGAGCAATATCCACACATTGTGCACAAAGAGGACTGAATTAAATTCCTTCCAAAATGATGACAACTATGCACAAAATGAATCAAAATTACCTAGTGCTAAAGGGAAATTAATTACAAAAATATGAATCTATCACTGCTGTAAGACACAGATTGATTGATGTTTTTATATTTAATCTGGATACATAATCAAGGAGTTGAAGAAACTAGAAATTGATGATAAACATGTTTCAAGGCATTGGCTTGTCAGTATATACAGTAATTAACTGATACACATGTATAAGCCATAGTATAGATACAGATGGTGGAATATCCCTTACTGTAAGAAAGGACATAGCTTGTTTGTACCTGGGTAATTCTTGCTGCTCTCTTTTGTGTTTAAAGGCTACTTGCTAATATAATGACTTGTTCGATCTGCTGTTTATTGATTGTTCTTATATGTTTCAGATAAGAGGAATGCATACATTGATTCGTAACCGAGACATATCAAAGCATGATTTTGTATTTTATTCTGATCGACTTATACGTCTGGTACTTTATGCTTAATTGCTCTCTTGAACTTCTTCACTTTGTTGGTTTTTATTTCTTTAGTACTAAGTATATGAGACATTGCATGTGTCGATCTTAGGTTGTTGAGCATGGTCTAGGTCATCTCCCATTCACTGAAAAGCAAGTGGTTACTCCAACAGGTAATTTTCTGCCCTCGTCCTCTGTCCTGGAAGCTTTTGTGTACATTATGACTACTTCTCTTGTTTAGGGAAAAGAGTTGTTCTTTTGTGAACTGCAGCATGTCTGGTAAAGAAGCAATAGTAGTGCACAAATGGAGGTTTTTACGTTGGCTGCACTAATTAACCGAAATGAGGTTTATATTGCAGGATCTGTATACACCGGTGTTGATTTCTGCAAGAAATTATGTGGTGTTTCAATTGTTCGAAGGTGAGCTTTGAACCAGGTATTAGTTTTGGCAGGTCCAGCCTAAATGGAATGGTGTTACGAGAAATGCAATGATGTATGCATTAACACCAGTTCCCTTGTTTTGTTAGACTAGTAGTCTTAAATTTTTACTGTCTGTGTGTTTACCTTACAGCAACCATCTTAGTCCTAATGCTAAAACTAGAATTATTCACTGTGGCACTCTCTCTAGGCTGTTCGCCCTTGATATTTGTCATTGTTTTTGCATTACAGTGGTGAAAGCATGGAGAATGCACTTCGTGCATGTTGTAAAGGCATTAAAATTGGAAAAATTTTGATTCATCGCGATGGTGACAATGGAAAACAGGTATATAAATTATTTGTGCAAGATGAAATTGACTTGAGCAGACCTCACCAATAGGGTTCTCTACGGATGTTGTTAGTGTTTGATGGTAAAATCCTGTGTTTCTATGAGCAGCTTATATATGAGAAGCTTCCCAAGGATATTTCGGAAAGGCATGTCTTGCTTCTTGACCCTGTCCTTGCTACAGGTGGTGTGCGCTTTATCCACTTTTGAAGATTTGATGTCTTTGGCTCTTGTCGATATTTCATGTTTCAGTAGGCTATATCTCCTGAAATTCTTTAGTCGAATGCCCACCCTTTTGTTTGCATTCTTTAAATTCTTGTGGAAGAAACCCTATTTATAGGCAGAAAGATGTAGTAGCATGGGATGGAGTAAAGTAACTACTTACTACGAGTTATTTGATATGACAGGGTATTGTATTAGACTATTAGTTATGTTACTGTTTCATATAATATTTGTGAATGTGGAATACTATTTTCTAGGGAGTTGGGATGAAGGGGAGGGATTATATAAATACAATTGAGAACACATGGAAGCAATTTTGGTAGCCAGATACCACATAAGGAACAGATAAAAGCTGTTAGTGGTGACCTATTTTGTAATTTCATTATTATTTTGAGATTGCATAGTTGTATTTGTCAAGTTTTGTACCATTGATTTGTTGGAATCCTCCTCATTTAGCAGTTACTAAATCCTTTTCTGGTCCATTGCTGATGAAAATTGACATCAATGACTTCCATTGTAGGCAACTCTGCCAACCAAGCAATTGAGTTACTCATTCAGAAAGGAGTTCCAGAGTCCCACATTATATTCCTGAACCTCATTTCTGTGAGTTAATTGTGATGCCTTCATTGCGTATATATAATGATAGTTTTTTCAACCTTTTTATTACTATTTCTCACTCGGCATGCACAAATATTTTTTGAATTCAGGCTCCTGAGGGAATCCATTGTGTGTGTAAAAGGTTTCCATCACTAAAAATCGTTACATCTGAGATTGATGCTGCATTAAATGAGGAGTTCCGTGTTATCCCTGGATTGGGTGAGTTTGGTGATCGTTACTTTGGTACTGATGATTGATCCTCTACGGTGTGACTTGAGGTGGAGACCCCTTTGGATAGAAGCTGCCTTGATTTAAGAAATGAAAAGCAGCTCGCTGCCTTGTAATTGATATTAAAGATTCAGAAGCCAACTTGGCTGTGATTTGGGGCATTCAGATTATAGAATAAGACGAGTGCACTTCACTTAGGTTGATAATGCTTGAAGCTTACTAGTTTGCAATGTAGAGATCAATCCTAGTAAGATGTTGACGTTATCAAACAAAAATTCGCGTAGACATTTCTACCTATCTTTTCAGCAAAGGTTACGTAGGAAAAAGATTTCGAAGTTACAATCGATACTAATTTATTAAAGGGTGCTGACACTTGCACAGAAACCCCACAATTTCGATCTAACTTGTTTTCATTCTCGTTTTGTCTCAATTTTAAAATCACTACGGTTACCCCTACAGTTATTTGCCCATGTATGACTTGGGGGACAATTTTTTTGTTAATGTTATTTTAGTCTAACTTTTTATTTATAACTTATTGTAGCCTTTAACTTTTAAAATAAGTCAAATTAATCCTTATTATAAAATATGAGTTAAGTTAGTCCTTTATTCTATTTTTATTTAATATTTTATCAATTAAAGGGTGATTTAGTGTTAAGTGATATTTTATCATATCATGTGTCATTTGAATTAGAGTGGAGTATAAAATAATTTGTTTTGGTATCTAAAATTATAGAAAATAAATTATTTTGGTAGCATTTGGTTTGGAGACATAACACAAAATACAGGGACAGGAATAGATAGAAACGTGTTTGGAATGGAGGACAGGAAATAGCCTAGAAAAATACAAAATTTTTGTACCTCCATAAGTGACGGATACTAAATAGAAATTTAATATTTTTTCTAATAATATTTCGATACATATTTATTATTTATGTCTCCGTCTTCACTATCCCTGTATTTCCGTCTCTGTTCCTATATTGCTGTCTCTGTCTCTCTACCAAACACTACCTTTATGATTTAGAATAAATATTTAAATAGCTTATTTTGTACAATTTTAAACACAAAAATAAGTCATTTTAAACTTATTTTATTTTAGATGACATATGACATGTTGAGGTCAATTAAGATTACCTATCATTATTTAATTAATTGAATATTAAGTACGAGTGGTTTAAGGGACTAATATGATTCATATTTTGTAATATTTGCTTAATTTAATTCATTTTAAAAGTCTAGAAGAACTAAATGACTTATAAATGAAAGTGAAGGACTAAAATGGACATTAACTAATTTTTTTTTTGTTGAAAAAATCCATTTCAAATGCCATAATTGCCTCCACCCTCACAACAACAACTCACCCACCCCAACACGCTGCCACCATGCCCCACCCCACCCATAGTCACCCTCACTCCACCCCATTTCCATTTTCATTTTTCCCCATCATCATTACACGTCACAGTTGTATACCACAATCCAATCCAACTAACACTAACACACTTTCTTCAATAACAATAAACTTAATCAAATTCCAAAGATCAATCAAATGAGAAATGTTTAGTTGACATAAAAGTTATGGGACATCGTGTAGATAGGCTTTTATCCATCATTGATGAAGTGTGAATTTCACTTAGTTTGAATCTCATATTCCATTTAATATTAGATAATAATATGTCTACATGATATTTTATGATTTGTATGTCCAAATAGCATTACTTCCTCCCACTATATACCCTCGTGAAAACACCCCATTCCTCCCCAAATCCTCAACACCTTTGCCAACATCTTCTCCATCGTGGCGTTGGAGTCCTGGGCCTCCCATGCAACTTCAAGCGAATGAGCCATGACCCATTGTGACATACCACTGCGCGAAGCCCCATCAACTCGCACCACCACCGTGATTCACCTCCTATTGGGCCTCAACCTCGAAACTGCATAACCACCACCGTGCTCCACTTTGTGACCTCTCTGGCATGACCTAGTCCTTGCTCCTCTATGGCGTTCGATGTAAACCTCTCTCCGTCTCTTTGATTTGGAAACCCCTGAAATTGAATAGACTAAAAAATTGGAATTCAATTCCTTGATTTGGAACTAAATTTAGCCCAAGAATTGAAATATCAAGAGAATTCAATTCCATCAAAACCCCTAAAAATAAATCACACTCAAATGAGTATGATTTGGTGTTGGAGCTCCAAAAAATAAAATTATCAAAATAACCTTATTTGAAAATAATGTTTTGCTTCTAACTTATTAATGGAGGACAAAATATTTACAATAATGTCAAAAAAGCATGTGATGTGTACATATGTACTATTCCGTCAAACTCACGAACTAATGTTGGTTGGGGAGGTCATGTCGGATTTTTCTAAACTAAGGGACCTAACATGCGAAGTTTGAAAATAGAGGGTGCAAGTTGCATTTTGATAAATCTCAGAAAGATGAGGATGATTTTCTCTTTTAAAATCAAGAGAGGGCAAGTGTAATTACAAAAGACCAGAAGGGAGGTCCTCGCAATTTGTCCTTTTAATTTTTATAAATAATTTTTTTTAACATACTCTAACAAATCAGTTTTGAATTTATAAAAAATTTAATTATTTCACTTAATATTCATCAATATAGAATGATTTGATTTGGTTAGTTAATTTATATAATCAAACTTAAAGTTGTATAATTTTTATCGGCTATTATTAGTGTTGATCAAATTTATAAAATCTATAAAATTTTAAAATCAAAGTATTTCGTATCATAACTACTTCATGCATATGATTTAGGAGAACACATATTCCTTTTAATATGTAACTTTAATTTATCCCTGTAATTTTACGGTTTTATTTTTAGTTTTTATTTTGGGTAAAATATAACCTCCTCCATTGAGAGAAATGTTTATTACACTCACCCCCCAATATTTCTAAACATATACTTCTCTACCCTATAAAATTAAACTAAGCTACACTTAGTTTATTTTCAAATTTTTCATTAATTTTTCATTTTCTCATGTTTATTATATTTTTTTATTAAAATACTCCTTATTAGTTTTATATATATATATATATATATATATATTTTTATAAATAAAATACATATTAACTCTTTATCTCAGGGAGTTGTATTTTATTATTTTAGTACATTTTTTATTATTATTTTGGTTTAGTTTTTGACTAATGTATATATTTCGTTTATTACGAAACCAATATAAGCTTCTTGCACATAAATATATGACGATCTTTGTAATTAATTGAACTATTGAATTGTGTTGAAGATGATTGAAAAGTAGTAGACTTAGGAGAATAGTAGAAGAAGGATTTTGGTGTCAAATCGATTAAAAAAAAGAAAAAAAATCTAAAAACTCATCGGTTTAGTAGCACAACAAATCTAAAATGACAACTCTTCCGGATTCAAAAGAGAATGAAAGGAATAGGACTTCATAACAATATATAATTTATTCTCTGTTGAGAGAAATTTTTATTACACTCATCCTCTTCTATTTCTAAAACATATACTTCTCTTTCCTATAAAATTAAGTTAAACTACACCTAGTTCATTTTTAAATTTTTTATTAATTCTTCATTTTTTCATGTTAATTTTTTTTTATTAAAATACTCCTTATTAGTTATACATATTAATTTTTATAAAATAAAATACATATTAACTCTTTATCTCTAGGAAGGGGTTGTATTTTATTATTTTAGTTGATATTTTTAATTATTTTAGTTTATTTTTTTTAATTAAAGCGTATATTTCATTTACTACGCAACCAATATAAGCGTCCTGCGGCAAAGAAATATATGACGATCATTATAATTAAGTGAATAGTTGAATTGTGTTGAACATGATTGAAAATTAGTAGACTTAGGTGTAGAGTAGAAGAAGGATTTAAGTCTGAAATTGATAAATTAAAAAAAAAGGGTCTAAAAACTCATCCATTTAGTAGCACCACAAATCTAGAATGATACCACTTCCAAGCTCAAAAGAGAATGAATGGAATAGGACTTCACAACAATGGGTGATTCCTGTCTTAAATTACGCCCAACAAATAAGAGTCGTTGGATTATAAGTGATTTAAATCAATTATGATGAGAAATTTGTAACCATAATCACTCCAACCTTTTATTAAGATCATTTTAGAATGTCTAATTAAGTGTGAGCTTTACTTGCAAAGTGAGAAGTTGCCATGTGGCAATTGGAGGTAGTCCATTCATTAATCTATAATAATAGAATTTCTTCTTACTTGTAAATAGAAGTTGTGATATGCTACTAAGAAAGAGGGATATAGTTGAGTTAATTAAATTTAGATAGAATAGTTTTCTGTCAATTGTAATGAGAAGTTGCCACGTGGTGATTAGAGATAATCTATTTAGTAATATATCAAAGAATATCTCTTTAAGTGTAATTAGAAGTTGTGATATGCTACTTAAAGAAAGAGAATTATAATTGAGCGTATCAAGTTGGAAGAAATAATTTTCGTTCAATTGTAATGAGAAGTTGTCATGTGGCTATTAGCGGTAGTCCATTTAATACTACTAATAAAAATAGATAATACATAGATATATTTTTAGAATGTTTTAGCGAGAGTAATTTTTCTTTAATTGTAATTAGGAGCAGTAACATAACAATTTGAAATAGTTTATTTCGTTATGGATAATAAATAGATAGGTTTTTAGAGCATTTAACAATTTTTTATTTAATTATAATTAAAAGTTATGATACTTAGAGATAGTTAATTTAGTTATGGATAGATGAAAAATTGCGAGGAGGATTTTTAATTTTGACAAAACCCCTAATTTACTTCCTCTAAAATTTTATGTCGGATAAATTAGTCTCTGGAAAAAAAACTTTCAAATTGGTTCCTGTAAATTGAATAATTAAAATTAATCCCTACAAAAAAATCTCTCAAATTAGTCCATGTAAAAGTGAATTGTTAGAAAAGTTAGTTCTGGAGCCCAATTTATCAGAGGTACTAATTTGATGGGTTATTCAATTTTATATGGACCAATTTGTAAGATTTGAAATTTTACAAGGACCGATTTATCCAATAATTCAATTTTATATGAACCAATTTGAGAGATTTGATTTTATAGGGGCCAATGTGTCTAACTTAAAATTTTAAGGGACTAAAATGAGGGTTTTTTCTTTATTTTTTTACAAGTAAAAGGAATTTATTTAATTTCAGAGAGAGCTTTTAGCAAGAATTACTTTTATTTAATTGTAAGAAAGAGTTGAGTTGACAAGTGACGTTTAGAGATAATTATTTACTTATATATATATAATGTATAGTAGAATAGACATATAAAAAACAATTTTAAACAGTAATTAAATGTTGCTTATTATCTAATTGAAGAACGGTCATTTTCTTCATTTACATGATATTGAAAATATTTTAATTATTTTTTATTTTTTATAACTTATTAATGAGGCTACTTTAATACTAAGGACGAAAATAAGAAATAAAATAAACGGGATGCGCAATGAAGTATGTCAAAAAAGTATACGACACTACACTACAGATAACGTGATTATTTTCAAAGCAATATCGGATTGATGATGATTGATCAGCGACAAAAATCAAGGTTTGAAATTTTGATTTTAACATTGAACCAGTGAGGACAAGGGTTTAGAGGTTAGAGAGGTTAATTGCTTATTGGATTCCAACTAATATAACCTATATAGGAAAATCCTATTTAGATAAATATATAATAATAAAAAATAAAATATATGTCATAAAATAACTAAAAATTAAATTAGGTATCAACAAAACCCATAGAATATAACATAATTTATCCCTTAATCAAAATAAATATTATCCATATGGATTAAATCTCTCAAGTTACTACTTTCCATATTAGAAAAGGAAAAAAATTAGAAAAAAAAGAGATTTTAGGTTTTTTTTTTAAAAAAAAACCTCAAAATGATGCCATTTTGCATCTTTTTTATTAAAAAAATAAAAATTATCAAACTGGTTTGGTTGAGCCGTCCAGCTTGCCCTCGATCGGTTCCAAGTGGTTCTTGAGCGGTTCTTGAGGCGGTTTTTAGGTTCAACTAACCATAACAGTCCCTTCTGCTTATTGGTTCTACCGTCCGTCCTTTTTTTAGAACCATGACAAAAACAAATGGCGCAGATCGGCAATGAACTAAATTTTGGGCGGGAAAATTATTTTCAATTTCAATTGGAACAACATAGAGTAAAATTTTTTAGATAATTTAGAAGGGAAAAATTGGTAATTAATTTCAATTGGTGAGTTTCATGTGGCATTTGAAGGTTGTCTATATAATACCTCGATTTTTGTGTTATTTTAGTTGTGTGTTAATCATGATTAATTAAGATTAGTTGCGTATAATTAAGAGTTAATTCTCTTAATTAGTTAATTAATCTTTCCTAATAAATTTTGGCCTTTTAATATTTTAAATACATGATTATGTTAATTATATGTTTAATTATTTTAAAAGCTAATATCAATGCTTTTTGAAAATTAGAGCTTCCTCCAATTTAAAATTTAAAATTTCCTTTCAAAAGTTTAAAGTTTCAAAACACCATATATCATGTAAATTATTTGAATTTATGGTGCAACGAACTATTATTTATTTGTTGTCTTGCATTTATTTTGAACATTTTATGAGATTGGAAACAAATTACATTAGTATCTCCTAACACTCCACCACATTACACTTATACCCCCTTACCACTTAGATGAAAGAAACCCTTCCCTTCCCTTCCTTTAGAACCGTCACCTCTCCTCCTTCACCCTCTTATTTTTGCATTTCATACACACACCTACCTTCACTTACTTCTCCATCTTCATCTTCTACTTTCACCTCCACCCTCTATCACCACCACCACCACCACCATTACCACCATCATTTCTTCCCTAAGATCCAAGCACACCCAATGTAATACCTCAGGATCATATGTCCCTAAACAAGTTTGGTATAGCTTTAGGGCATCTTGAAACCCTCAGATATGCCGAAAACCATGCGACGATGAAATATGCAAAATTATGAAGAACATCTTGCTTGGAGCGAATTGGTGAAGCAAGACGTCCTTTCCTGCTCCAAACAATCTCGCTGAATCAAGATATGTTCCTGAGCAAGCATGTGCTCAGCAAGCCGCCATGAGCCAGTTCGATGTCAGGACTTGGAGAAAACGAGATTATTTTGGATAAGTGAGTCCCCAACATTTCAAAACCCCCAAATTAGGTTTCCCATAGCAACCAAAACTCTCTTTCTCAAACCTTCTTCCACCATGTCTTTCTCAATCCTACATCATTCCTTCTCCTTTCAAGGATCAAAGGTAAGAGTTTTGTTGGTTTATGTCATCTCCTTCCTCTCCATTCCATATTCTACGGTTTGGGTGTGATTATTTCTCTCATTATGGTCAAGTAGGAGTGCTCCCCCAATGTTGTTAGAACTAGATTAGAGTTATCTAGAGGTTGATAGAGAGTGATCTTGAGTTTTATGGTTGGTTATGGTAGATTTTGGTGCCACCCTTGCTCATCGGAGCTCCTTTGGTGTTGCCGTCTCTTGTTCTCCCTTTCTAGGTAAGTGGGTTCAATTCACGACCTTATTTTCTTGTCATTATGAGTATGTTATGCATTATGATTTCTAACTATGAGACTAGAGATGATAATATGTGTAGAATATGATTTTACAAGTTATGACAAGCTAGAAAAGATTATGATTTTGAATATAGCATGAAAATGTATTTTAGAAAACCATGAGACCATGATTGGTATAGTGTATGTTGTGAAAATGTCTTATGTGCTCAAGTCTAAGAGTTTTATTGCAAGAATATATGATGTAACAAGTTGCTATTTTATTAAACATATTTTAAGAGTTTATGATATCACTATGCTTCAAGACTTGAGATTTCACAATATGATTTTAGAGTATCAGTTAAAGATATTTTGAAAAGAATGCTGAGAGTATGACTTATTTTCATGAACAAGAATTGTTATTATGATTTCAAAGTTTTATGATTATGAACATTTTTGGTTACAAAGTATGATATTAGAGTTATCAAGTTATGAAAATATGTTACCTTGAGTTATGAATTTAGAACTCTAGTTTTATGCTACTCTGAAGTATAGAGTTGAGTATAATTTGTAGTAACTGTTAGATTCATATTCTATGGGCTTGAAATCAGAATGCCTAAAACGGGTGATCCCTTGTACATGATTTTATAGTCACAGTTATGCAAAATATAGATTGTTAGAGTTATATGAGTCCAGAGCTTTCAGGGTTTCAAGAGCTTTCAAGAGTTTCAAGAGTTTTCAGATTAAATGATTATATATATATATATATATATATATCCGAGATTTTATGAATTTAAGAGTAGAGTAATTATATGATAGAGTTTTAAACCCAAAGAAGAGCCCAGAATAGAGTTTTAGAAAAAATTAGTTTTATAACTTAGAGACTAGACGGAGCTATAGAGAACAGCAGTTAGTTAAGTTAACCCGATCGTTAACCTTGGTACCAAGTTGTGCTTAAGGGCAATCTCATAGAGTAGAGTGGAATCTAGTTAGGTGTTCGATTTAGATCCTTGAGGGATTACAGAGTAGAGAATTTGTTATGCCATGATTGGCATGCATAACCAGAATATATATATTATCATGCAATACACACTTAGAGATTTCCGTTTCTTAATAGAGTACTGTTATTTATGTTTAATAGATTATTGATTTTAGAGCTATTATGTATATGTATGTAAAATGATTTTATGAAAGATTATGAATTTATAAAATGAAAAGTGTCTTTCCTAGAATAGATACGGCATGTAGATATTAAAAATCTTTTTGCCAGTTGCATGTATATATTATTTATGATTGTTGTTATCCTATGTGGATAATGGGTGAGAACTCACTCATTGAGTCCATTGACTCACCCTCTCCCTTCCTCTTCATAATTGCAAGTTCCGACGTTGTTCAACCTCCTATTCAACAGAACTCTGTTGTTTCCAGTGGTGAGTCTTACTTTAGAGTAAGGCTTAGTTCAAATCCATGTTAGTATTAGAGTGCTCCAGGAGATGTGTAGGATCCAAACCTGTGCATTTATTTTAAAGTTATGTATCTAATTTCAGAGTTATGTATATCTATACATGTTTATAGATTTCATGTATTGAACCAAAGTTATAGATTTTGATTAGAGTTTATATAACAAGCTAGAGATGCATTTGTGATTCAATTTTCAAGTGCTAAATAGAATTTTAGACCATGATTAAGATGTTACAGGGCTATGTATATATATAAATGTTAAAGGTTTCAATTTTATGAATTTGAATATTATGTTTTACATAGAGAAAATGAAAATGATTTAGAAGAACATTTTATTTTAAATATGAAATTATGATAAATTATGCATTTAGAGAGTTACGTTACCCAGAAAGCTTATGTGGGAATGAGACTCCTCACATGTCGATTACGTTCCCAAATCTGTGACACCCAAGCCATCACCATCTCCACTTTCAAGAGCATAAAGCTCTCCCCATTTTCACTGTAGAAGCCATGATTTTGGAGGTGAGAAAAAAGAGGGTTTTGCTTCCTTTTCACCTTCACAAGCCTCAAGGTCCATTTCTTGTTTCTCCATATTTTTGGTAAGGGATTCTTGCTCAAAACTCTTTCTTTTTGTAATTATAGCTTCCAAATGAAGCTTGTATGTGAATCTCTATTGCTTTCTATTTTCAAGTCCAAAAATTTGGTGATTTATGTGGGTTTGTGCTTCTCTTTGGTAATTGATAGATAGGTTTATGGTGTGTGTGTCTTCCCTCATGATTTTCAGATTTCTTATGTGCTTAGTGTGGTGTTTGGTTGCTTGACTTGTTTTGGGTAAGATTGGAGTTAGAATATGATCTAAGGTCTATGTATGATAGTAAGGAGATGCTAGAATTTTATTTAGAACCTCTGGATTGATGTGCATTTTCAGACTTAATGTGAGCACCCCTTTTATACCATAATTTTGTTATTTTTTTGTGGAATCTTGATGAAATTTAAGTGCTTGATATATATATACATATATATATATATATATATATATATATATATATATATGTATACCTTTGTTTCTTATGCATCAAAGTATGAGGGTGTGTTTGTGGGTGTGAAAATTGATATCAAAATCCATTATAGTGCCCATGTCACGTGTTTGACAAAATTCCTAAAGGAGGCTAAGTGTTGGTAAGGGGTTATGGTGAAAAATCCTTCATTTTTGCATGTTATTGAGCTTTAAAGCTTGGATGTTGGAATGATGTTTCTGCCAGAAAAATGGAACCCAAATATAATGTGTTGATGATGGGGTTTTGTGTTCTTTGATTTAGGTTGATGATAAATGGAGACTTAAGCTTGTGTTTTTTATTATCGGATTTACTATTTTAATGGGCATTTGAGAGTTGTTTTGCTTGTTAATATGAGTGATAATGTTTAAATAAGATTAGGGATTCATGAACATTGATGTTGGATTGCTAGATTTCAAGTTAAGAGCCATTTTATGCTTCTGTTAGTTTTTATTTTGCTGTTATTTTTGTTGTGTTTGAGGGTTGTTTTATGCAGAAAAATTAAAGGAATTATATTGAGTTTAGTTGCTATAAGTGTATAAAAATTTTCCAGCTCTTTAGCTTTATAGTTCATGTAAATTTCCAACATTTTGCTAGCTATTTTAAGTTGTTATATATCTCTATTTTTATGTTTTGTTGCTGCAATTTCTGGTTTGGGAGAGGGACAAAGGGTGAAAACATGAAGGAATTGGATTGGGTTCAATAGCTACATATGCAGAAAATTTCTATCACTTTAGCCTTGTGTTTTTGAAAATTTCTAGCCCTTTTTTAGCTACTATTAGGCTATTATTTGTGCTTAATGCAGGGGTATAAGGGCTATTTTTATACAAAAATAATGTATGGGGGATGGGAATTGGGTATTAAAGTGTAGGTGTAATATCCAAAAAGTGGATGCCTTTAGGAAAGATATGCCTAAGTTCAAAAAAAGTTGGATAAAACTTAAGAGATATTTAAATGCCTTAAAAAAACAAAAGGAAAGAGATTGTATATCGAAAATAAATAAATCAAAAGAATGAATAGATATAAATTTCTAAATTTATGTGAAATAGTAAATCATGTAAAATTTAAATTATAAAAGAAAATATCAATCCCAAAAGGAGAAAATAAAATATAAAATTTATAATAATTTATACATAAATCTTTTTCTATGTTAATGTTCAGTTTTTATTTGAATTTGATATGTAATCTTTTTATGTAATATGATATGCAATTTGTGTTATGATGTTTAATTTTAAATTTTGAAGATATTATCTTATCAAAATAGATTTAATATTGTTTATAATAATCGATAATGTTTGATATTAATACTTTGAAAATATTATCTTATAAAATCTATTAGATTCAATATTGTTTATAATTATTGTTGATATTAATATTTGTATCAGTATTGGAGATATTGTTAAAATTAGAAAATATATAACTTACTAAATTTTTCTTTTATCACATATGCCTTTTATAAATTAATTTTTGCAACATTTCTAAGATTATATTAGGATTTATTTAGATATCTATAATTTATATTTATGGTATAAATATCAATTAGGAATTGAGAATATATATATATACATATACATATAATGTGTAAAGTGTCAATTTGAGATTGGTTTCTTCCTTATATTAGAGACTATAATTATTCTACAAAGATTTGATTATTAGTGTGTATATATAGTATTTACATAATACAACTTTTGTAATAATGATGTTAGCATGAAGTATTTTATATTAATAATAGATATAATTTTTTAAGCAATTATAGAATAGTCAAATACTTTCAAAAATATGAATATATAGAATTAAACGAATATGTTAGAAAAAATATGAATCTACGTATACATATCAGTTTCATGAAAATTTGAATGTAGATAAATCGATAGTATAAGATTCTTAAAATGATTTACAATTAACCAAAATCATAACCATTGTGATTTGAAAATAATTTTTTAGGCATTGCTAAATTATAATGATACTTATTTGAAGATATTAGACATTATTTATATTTAACAAGTATTACGAAAATAATTTGTTAGATATTATTTTTTATAGAGAATTATTAGATATTTTTAAGATATTATTAATTATTAGAATTGAGTACAAAATTTGTTTATCATGTAAATTATTATTATTATTATTATTATTATTATTATTATTATTATTATTATTTCAAAAGAGGAACAAGTACATATATAATGTGAATACACCAAAATATATGTTGTTTGTTTTAAAAACCCATTAGCTTTTTATTTCAATATATATACATATATATTCGTGATGCAAAAGATAATTAAGAGATATGTTAGGGAGTTTGAATTTGAATTGTAGTTACAAAAGATACAGTTATGTTTAGTCTAGCTATTATCCTTATTTTATTGTATAATACCCAGTGTATATGTGCTTGGAGACAAGTTCCATACGATCCTAGGGTGCCTCTGGACCCACCGTGTAGTCCAAAGCCCAGGGTGCAGGAAACTATGTTGCAATATAGGTTTTGAAGAATTATGCAAACAGGCTGTGACAGGCAAGCAGGCGAGCCAGGAAGCTCGCTGTAGCGAGCTATATGTTCATTGCAGGGGTGGCCGCTTCAACCGTTGGAGCAAGATTTACTCGCTGTAGACCCGATGTCAACACATGAAAAACATGAGTTGAAAGTGAAACCCTTACCCTCTTTAAAACCAGAATTCTAATTCTCTTCTCAAAACCAAAACTTTCCCTTCCAAACACCTTTCCAACCCTTCTCTCAATCTAACCCCATTCCTTCTCTTTCTAAGATTAAAGGTAAGGGTTTTGTTAGTTTTTGCCATTTTCTTCCTTTCCACTACATGTTCTAGAGTATGGGCTTTATTGTTTCTCTCATTTTTATCAAGTGGTGGGTGCTCTCTCAATGTTATTAGAGTCGATCTAGGGTTATCTAGAGATATCCATAGATTATTCATGAGTTTGTTTGCTTTCATGGTAGACTTTGGTGTCATTCCTGCTCCATGAAGCTCAGTTGGTGTTGATTCTTTCCTTCCTCCCTCTAGGTGAGTAAGTTCAAATTCATGACCTTAGTTTCATTATTATAACTATACTTTATGCGTTATGTTTGTTATATATATATATATGAAGTTGGAGACGAGATTATGTATGGACTATGATTTTACGAATTATGGTAAAGCTAGTAAATATTATAATTTTGACTATAGCATGAAAAATGTATTTTAGGAAAACCATGAGACCATAAATTGGACTGATACATGCTATGAAAATGTTTTATATGCTTTTGGAATGATTATTGAGAAAAATGTATGATTTAAAGATGTTTATGAAGATGTCAAATATGTATTATAGATTTATGATATTGCCATGCTTTAAGATTTGGAATTTTAGAAATCGTTTTATTGAAATGTTAAGTTGAGCTATGTTGAATAAAGTATAATTTAGCTTTATGAAGAAATATGTTGTTATCATTTTAGAGTTATTATGATTATAAACCTCATGTTTGAACTATGATTTTATAATTATCAAGTGTATAAAAATATGTTAGCTTAAGATATGAATTTAGGACTTTAGCCTTATGGTACCAAGAGGTACGAAATTTAGTATGATTCATAGCGACCTTAGAGATACATGTTCTGGGCTTGAAATAGAATGCCTACAAGTGGGTGATCCCTTGGGTCCATTTTCACAGCTAATTATGCTAAAGTTAGATTGTTAGAGTTATATGAATCAATAACTCTTTGAGTACTAAGAATTTAAGAGTTTTAAGATCTTGGGCTCTTGTTTGCGGGGACTAAGCACCCACCCTTCAGTTATGGTTTTTGTCAAACTAGTTTACCCAGGAGAGATAAGGAGCAGGTGAGTTAATGGCCGTGATAAGACGTTAACCTTGGTACCAAGTTGTCCGTCACAGGACAATATCACCCCCATATACAAAAAATGAGACCTAGATAGGTACCCATAACTTGTTAATATGGACTTGTTTGATTTCATAAGGCGCTCTTGTTCGTAGGATCTAGCACCACCTTACAGTTTATGATTTTATAGCTTTTGTTATTATATATGTATTTATCATGTTCAGTAAATACTATTTATCGATGCTCTATCGCACCCTCAATTAAAAGATTTCATGATTGATTGCAAATTTAGAAATGCTTGTTTACGAACCTATGAATGAAAAGTGTTTTCCTAGCTAGCTATGTATTTAAATATCAAATGATTATGTTTGCTGCATGCATAGTTCTCAAAGTCGGACGGTGATCGATTCTAGTCAAGGCACTAGATCACTGGTTCAACTTGTTATTATCGAACAGTGACCCTCATCAACCAGATTATACAAAATATATAAAAATTTAAATAAAATTAATAAAATGATAACTAATTAACAATTTGACACTCTTTAAAGGGTCCAAATACAAAAACATAAATAACTAACATAAATTCCTAAATATTGTTCACATTTCACAATTACGAATAACAATTAACAAGTTCAAAACATAATTACACATGCAAACTCACAAAGTTTTACATCATAAACTCATAAGTTATGACAATACAAACAAAATTATTGTATTTTTCTATAAGCCAAATTAGAATTTTTTTTTAAGGTTTTAAAAAAAGACATCATTTAGCCAAAAAAAAAGGCAAAAAAGGCAAAAAAAAAAAAAAACCTGACCCAATCCTTGCCAATCAACTGAGTCATCGATACAAACCCAAGTGAACCGTTTCACCGATTTCGATGGGGACCGATCAAGCAGTGGCTTGAACTTGTTTCATGACCGGCTCATCAATTTTTCAGTTTAATCAGTCAACTTTCAATTATGGCTTGCATGTATAGTGTATTATGTATATTCCTTGGTTGTCCCATTTGAGTGACGGTGAGATTACACTTAATAAGTCCATTGACTCATCCCTCCCTTCCTCTCACAGCAGTACAAATATCGTTTTGCCCCCTGTCAATGGCAGTTATTCCCTGTGACCCTCATTTTAAAATAAGGCTTAGTTAGGTGCATGTTAGTATTAGAAGCTTCAGGAATGTGCAAATAGGATCCCAACCATGCATTTATTTTCATATTATGTATTAAATTTCAAAATTTGAATTATTTATGTATATATTTTCAGAACTTAAGTATGTATTTGAAATGTAGCCTATGATTAAATATTTATGTAGCCAATCATATATGCATTTATGATTAGTCTTCAAGTGTTAAGTTGATTTTTTCCAAATTAAAAAGTTTAGAATATGTGATGAGACAATTATGATTTCATAATTAGTAGATTTGGTTAAAAGGGTTTTTAGCTGAATATTAGATACTTTAGTTTTCATGAATTTGAATATTCCGTTTGAACCATAAATTTATATTGATTTAGAAGAAAATCATGTTTTAAATATAATATTATACTATTATATACATTTAGAGAGAACATATTACCCAGAAAGCTTACATAATGATGAAATTCCTCACATGCCAGTCTCACATTCCTAAATCGAGTCGTGATATATTATTGATGATATCATTCAGTCTAGTTAGGATATATCTATAAAAGACCTTTAATATAACCTTGTTCTTATGTTGTCAAGTATGACCCCTGTTTAGTATTGTACAAATATCTTAAGTTGTAGATATTCATACGCATTTTTTGTTGCATTAGAAAGCTAACTCAATTATATAAGTGATATTTCTAGCCTTGAGGCCAAATTCTAACCACATTGGAAGTTAAAGACTTAAGAAAGGTTAACACAAAACAACCAAAAAAGATTAAAAAAATAGAATTTGTTAGTGATATCTTTCATCTCCTAGTATATATTTGCACATTATAGTACTCCTAAACATTCTTTTAAGAACCCTAGCCACCCAAGGATTTTTTTCCTAGAGATAAAACACAATTTCTTCAACCTTATTGATTAATCTCTTCGATAAGTGCTTCACCCTTATCCTTATATGGTTGAGTTTAGTGAATCTTTAGGTTATTATGGTATAGTTTCTCTTCTCATTCAATTCCAAATCATTCATGATTCTTGTCTATAATTTCATGGTAGTTGGGAGTGTCATTCTAGTTCCTAAGTATCATGAGGCAATGGCGGGCTTCCTACGAACGTTGAGTGATTTTAGTCATGACCATACTTTTGGTCATTATTAGTATTTTTCAAGCATTATATAAATTGTTTATGAAATTTTAAAATAACTTCTGTCAAATACATGCTTTCACGAATTATATGCCAATTTCATAAAAATTATTGTTTTTCATAGTTATCATGAAAACCTTATTTTAGAAAGCTCATGGAACCATATTTGATACTTTTCATGTTATAGAATATTTTTTCCCAGCTTATGAAATTATGAGACCTCGGTTAATGCTTACAATAGAAATATTGATTATCTCATTTTAGCACTATAGATTTCCTATTAAGATTTTATAACATCAGCTATGATTTATTGAAAGTGTTGAACAAAGTATAATTCATAACAATTGTCAAATGTATACTCTATTGGCTTCTAAAATCACTATATTTACAAGCGGTGATCCCTTGAGCATGATTTTAGAATCTCATTTATATTATAGTCAAGAATTGTTAGAATTATATGAATTCAGATTTTTTAGATTTATTTAGTTTATGTACAAGTTATTTTATAGAGAATAGAATGAGCTTAAGTTAATGGCTTGATGATTGGTTGTTAACCTTGGTACCAGTGATCCATAGAAAACTAACTTTGCCACAATAAGGAACCCAGTGTGTGTCCATTTATGAGACCTAGGTAGGTGCCCATCAGATTAGCCTTTGGCTCTATCAGTCAGTTATTTATGTGCATTATATCTGTCTTTTACTAGTTATTGTCATGGATTCAATTAAATTATTATTTTCAGGACATTTAAATGTAATTATATATAAAATATTTTATATCAATTGCATGTATATATTATATATGTTTTGTTGTTATCCTATGTGGGTTGTGAGTAGAGATTCACTCATTTAGTTTTGATGAACTCACCCCATTTTTCTTCCCTTATACTTACAGCGGAGATCTATTATTGTTCAGTTTAACCTTAGAAGCCTTGTAACTGTTCAATGGTGAGCTTCACTTTGTAGTGAAGTTTAAATTAGGATCATGTTAGAATAGAGTGCTCCATTAGTGTGCAGGTCCTGAACATCATTTAGCATGCATGGTTAATTCAAGGATATGTTATGTAATTTTCTTCTGGAACATGGTTTATCATTGTCTAATTTAGTTATGGGTTTTGGAATGATTTGGAAGAATTAAATATTTAGTGTATTTTATTAATAAAATTTTCAAGAAGTTTTGAGGAATTTATTTATTTAATTATTTAATTATTTTTATGATTTACTATGAGCATTAATTCAGTAATTTACTATGCATGATTGCTTGAAATTAATTCCAGAAGGCTTCCATAAGGGACAATATCCCTTATGTGCCGGTCATAATTTTTGGGTCGTGACAGGAGGAATTTAATTGAGTTGTGGTTCTTTGGTTATGTGCTTAAGAGTTATGTTTTCCTTCATGACATTTGAGGAACAATGCTGAAAATTTCCAGCAACATAGTTTAAAGTTAGATTATGTTTTGTCATTTTATATGATGACTCTTGATTATTTTGAGTGCTCTACCTATTGGGAGTTTAAATGAGTTCCTTTGGTCATGAAATGTCTTGATAAAAATGGTGCTAGTTGCTAGAAAATTTTCAGCATGTGTGTTCCTCCATAAAGTGGCAATGTGATCTTGGTTTCTTGCATCCATAACTTTTGTTTTGTGTACAAGTGTTAGAGTGTAATGAAGATGCATTTGGATTGGGAATTTGGAGTCTTTGAACCACTTTATTTGAATTGAAAGATAAAAATTCTGGTCTAAGATTGGACATATTGATCTAAATATGATAGTAACTTAATGTCGTGAGCTTGAAATATTTATGTGTGGATGGTATTAGAAATGTTATTGTTGATTCTATTACTAGAACATATGACTAGATGAATGCTAGCTGGTTCGGTCCTTTTTCTAGCAATTGGTTTGGGCATATTTATATTATACATTGAGTGACTTTCAAATTGAAATGTTAAATCATTTGGCAGTGACGCGATTGGTCTAAGCGACATGAGAGAGGGTGGTATGTTTAAAGTACTAAAGTTCAAGTAAAGTGCTAAAGTTGTGAAATGACTTGTTTCATTACATTTTCATACGTGCCTCATTTTGTATGATTTTGATTATACAAGTTATGTCATGCATTCTAATCACCTTTCCTTAACCAAGATATTTTCCTAAGTTTTAAAATAGGTGTCACTTCAAAATTCTAGTTTATGAACTAATTAAATGAACTAAAGCATGCCCACTTATTTTATAATTAAACCAAAATGACTGGAGATGACAACGATGACACTTGAACTATTTTTATTTATTACTGGAATTCCTTTAGATTTTCACCCCTTTCTTTTTCTGTGTTGTCAGGTTTAGCCAGGAGCATGATGTTGGAGTCCCTTGAGTTCATGACTTTGGAGCTAGCCCATGCTTAGAGACTTAATTATTATCTCCTGGATATCTTGTATCTATCTCTTGAGCATATAGATTATTGATCCTCATTTTTCCATTCCTTGTTTTTAAGATTCCTATACCTTATGGATGACTGTATTTGAATTTGAAAGCTTTATATCCCTCTAGCTAGGATTTATTTATATTATAATGTGTGTGGTTTGTACTAGGTATGGTTATCCTTCATGGACCCATGCCCTCTTACGATATATTAGTACCTTATTATATTAAGATGTGGTGACATGTGTTGTTGAATGTTTATGATATCTAGGATATGTTCTGTTATGTGTTTATTATTATGGAAATGTTATTTCATTCATAGGTTGCATTAGTCTATATTATGCGCTTACAAATAAGGCTCTTGCGTTTTAAGTTTGCAAAAATTTTCATGCTCTACTTTCCATTAAAAGTATTTTCAACTAAACTAAACATATGAAATCAAAATGTAAGAAATCTAAAAATTGACCAATTATAACGGATGCATAAGAGGTTAATAATTTAAGACGTTACATTTTGGTATTAGATAGAGAGTTCAATCCTAGAAAGCCTTGGATTAGATTACTTATGCTTCTTAAAGCATAGAACGGTAGAAATGTCATGCTTTGAGCCTTGCCCATATGGAAGGACTTTAGGATTTAGAAATGCATGATCATTTTGTTTATATGCCATAATTACTAGTTCACATAGAATGAGAATTGAGCCTAATTACCCCATGTTCCTGTTTTGTGTACTTAAATGGCACCAAGCAGGCGTACTAGATCTCATTTCGTTATTATCCGACTGGAATCAGAGGCATGAGGAACACCTTTCGAGGCTTGGCACAATCTATGTGAGGATTGCGGTGGTTGCCATGCAGGAAGCAAAGTGAATAGAAGAACAAATCAAAAGGCGTAATTGGGCTTTGGTGCCCCCAAGGAGAAAGTTCTAGGTCCAGGACAAAGAAAACATTTCCAAGCTCGTGGCCAAAAGGGTAAGTGACCCCAGGGGACTTTTGAAGAATCTTCAAAGACTACTTCTAAAGATGAGTGCCCAAAATGTAGTAGGAATCATAGAAGTCATGTATGCATGTATGGCAAAGGCTTATGCTATAGGTTTGTGAAGCCTGATAGCTCTGTCGCGTCTGCCATCAAATAGTCTAAGTCCCCTTATTTGTAGTATAAGGTAACTCAGGTCATTCTTCCTAAGGATACACAGGTTATGTTATCAAACCAAAATTGCTAAATACAACAAAGGGGGGTTTGTGATTTTCAGAATGTAAAATGATAGAAAACAGAATGAAATGCTATTGATCAAAGAATCAATCCCAGACATCACGATTATTGGCAGAATTCATCATGGTTCAAAAGAGTCCAAATGGATGCTACTCTGTTAACCCAAATTTACTATATGATCATATAGTTATCATTCAACAACCTTCAAATCACAATCGTAATTTTAAATGAATGTTGAATTACATGCAGTTTGGATTAACCTGGATAACTAATCAGTTACTCAGCCTTACTTGATTTCAACAACGAATTCGGTCCTATTAATCATATAATTCAAACATAATCATGTTCAATAACTGAATTCATATTTGAAATTGAAGTTGAGAAAGGAAAGCATACATACGAAAATGGAAAATTACAAAACTCCAATTCAAACCAATTATCTATGATGTCAAGGATTGAAAGAGTTTAGCCTTCCATGGATATCTCCATTGAAAGCTTTCTGTATGAACACCTTAGATACAAAAGAAAAATAAGAAGACAAGTAGAGAGAGATGAGAGATTCTGATGTGTTTCTTTGAATGAACAACTTAGGCTTAAATAGAAAATGAAAAGATAAGATAAAGCTTGAAAAATCTAAAAAGAAGGATTTCCTTCCAATCAAAAGTGTCCCCTCGGATTACATCTTATCCAGATGTTATCTATCAAAATAATTCCAGATTTTCGAAATCTGATCTGGATAAGATAATCCTCTCTGGATAAGCTTTCCATAGACATATTATATGACTCATTTGGACCAGAAATGAGTGAGATATGCCCAATTATGTGAGGAAAGGTCTTGGACCCGTGTCAGCACGAGCTCCGAACTTTGCAGCCCAATTAGGCCATGAATCGGGCCAAATTTGATGAAGCTTGTGAAACCCAAAATTGTAGATCTCGGTCTTAGCTTTCAGAAGACACCAAAATCACAAAAATCCAATGTCTATAGAGCCCAAAATGATCTGTGCAACATGGAAAGGTCATAGTGAGTGTAAAATCCGAGATTAACCAAGTTTTGACAATTAAATCCAATGAAGCCCAATTATGAAAAACTCAATTAAATCATCAAAATTAAACACATGTAGAAACCAATTAGGCCAAGTATGTAACCATAATAGGTGCCTTAAAATTTCTCTATCAAATTCCCCCACACTTAGTCTTTTGCACTCCTGCAAAATCCATAAGTTGAATCCTAGGGACCTCAAAATGTATGATTGGGAACAAGGAACAAACACTTTATGCACAAGAATTCAGAACACATATGAATATTTTCTTAACATCTCCAGTGAACAAGAAGACAAATCCAATCAAAAGATGAACCAAGAGTAATAGAATCTCACTAAGAAAACTCTTAAGTGTTTAGGCTTGTATTTACCCTCATAACACATCATGAATGTTAACACTACCATAAGCTTGACAAACCTCTAACATCAACATTTGAAACACATGCACATAAAGATCAAAAGGACTTTTCAGGTTGTAGCGGGGTTAAGGTATGGGAGGATATAAGAAAGGATACTAGCTATCAACCTAAGAGACTAAAAGAGCAATGAAGAATGACTTCACATAAACATGCAAAGTTATCTCAAGAGATACAATGCAACACCAATGAACTCCATTTTGCCTCTCATCAACCAATTTTTTTTTCTTTTTATTATTTTTTTTATTTTTATTATTATTATTTTTAAATAAAAGATACACCTTTACACTTATTTAAGAACTCATTCCAAAGCTCTTTTACTCCCTAAGGTTAGGGTGAATCATTGTTTTTCACTTCATAAGCTTGCAATGAGTTATAAAACAAAGGATAGTTTAAATAGGCTCAAATAGGTAAACAATGGAATCAGTGCAAGGTAGGCTAATTTGGCAAGTAGCACAAAAACAAAAATGGCCTAAATCATCTCATTACATGCATGTGAATCAAAAGCTTCAACAAGAGTCAAGTCAAGTTCTAGAGTAACCAGCAAACATGAGTGAAAACACACTAGCAAGGAAAAATAGTCATTCATATGTTGAAGGCTCAAAACTCTCAAGGGATAAATCTACCACAAATGGTCCATCAATTGATCATCAATGCTCACTAAAAATGCCAAGAATCCATCCATATCATGTCATGAAAACTTGAGCACAAAGCCAAAATAAATTTTTATTTTATTTTATAAAGACTTAGAAAGATAAATTCCTAACTCTAAAACACTCCCCCACACTTAAATCACACATTGTCCTCAATGAAATCACAAAACAAAAGATAAAGAAACATGTGTAATTAAAGAGCAAAGGAGGAAGAACTCCCTTATTATGGTGGAAAAATTTGCACTTGAGGGTAAGTGGGCTTATCCAAGGATACCTCCTCAAGTTGCTCCCCTACCAATGTTGGGTTCTCATGAAAATGCTTCAGACGATGACCATTTACCTTGAAACTCTTGTCACTAGATTCACTTTTGATCTCCACTGCACCATAAGGAAAAATGTTAGTTATAACAAAAGGGCCATCCCATCTTGAACGAAGCTTACCTGGCATAGCTTAAGACGAGAATTGAACAAAAGCACTTTTTGGCCAATAGAGAATTCTTTTCTAGAAATCATCTTGTCATGAAATATCTTGGTTTTCTCCTTATAAAACTTAGAATTCTCATAAGCCTCCAAACGAAGCTCCTCAAGTTCCTGAATGAAGTTTTCTTTCCACACCTGCTTTGTCAAAATCCATATTACAACACTTCACTGCCCAATATGCACGATGCTCAATCTCCACTGGAAGGTGGCACGCTTTACCAAACACAACAAAGGGGACATCCCTATAGGTGTTTTGTAAGAGTCCTGTGAGCCCAAAGAGCATCCTCAAGCCTACGGCTCCAATCTTCCCTTCGGTTGCACTACCTTTTGCAAAATTTTCTTGATCTCTCTATTAAAAACCTAACCTCCCATTAGTTTGTGGATGATAGGCAGTGGAAACTCTATGAACAACCCCATACTTCCGAAGCAAAGCTTCTATGGTCCTATTGCAGAAATGACTCCCTTGGTCACTGATGATAGCACGAGGCACACCAAACCTGCAAAATATGTTAGACTTGACAAATCTGAAACAACACGTGCGTCATTAGTCTTGGTGGCCTTGGCCTCCACCCATTTGGATACATAATCAACAGCAAGCAAGACATATGTAAATCCAAAAGAGTTAGGAAAAGGGCCCATAAAATCAATACCCCATACATCAAAAACCTCACAAAAGAGAATAGGTTGCTGGGCATTTCCCTCTACGAGTAATGGCTGATCCTTCTTGGCACCGCTCACAAGTTGTAAAACTCGATGTGCATCCCTAAAATGGTAGGCCAATAGAAACCAGAGTCCAATACTTTTACCCTGTCTCTGTGGTCCAAAGTGCCCTCCAACAGGGGAGGCATGACAGAAATGAAGTCCTGACTTGGATCTCATGACTGGTATGCACCTCGAATTACCTGGTCACTACAAAATTTCCATAAATATGGATCATCCCACACATAGTATTTGGAATCACTTTTTAATTTAGCAATCTGTGACCTAGATGCATGTTGGGGTAAAAGATGCAACCAAGAAATTAACTAAATCAGCAAACCAAGGGGAAGGGTTGGTATCATGCAGCGCAAAGCGTCTATTCAGGAAAATCATCTCTGATAGGCAAAGGGTCAGGACCCTCATCCTCCAAGTGATCAGCTACCAAATTCTGTGCACCGCTCCTATCTTTGATCTCTATATCAAACTCCTAAGTAATAACATCCAACGAATCAGCCGTGGCTTTGCATCTGGCTTTTTCAATAAGAACTTCAATGCTTGCATGATCTGAAAAGACAATCACTTTAGATCCAAGTAAATAAGAGCGAAACTTGTCTAATGCAAAAACAATAGCCAAAAGTTCTTTCTGAGTGGTAGTATAGTTAGCTTGAGCTGTTCCAATGTCCGTGAAGCATAGGCTATAACATGAGACATCTTATCAATTCTTTGAGCTAAGACAGCTCCAAGTGCAAGATTAGAGGCATCACACATCAGTCAAAGGGAAATTCCCAATTAGGTGGTTGGATGATGGGGACTGTAGTGAGTCGCCTCTTCAACTCATCAAATGCCCTCTGACAAGGTAGATCAAAAACAAACTCTACTTCCTTCTGGACAATCCGGATAGAGGCAAAGCTATCTTGCTGAAATCCTGTATAAATCTCCTGTAAAAACCTGCATGGCCAAGAAAAGAACGCACTTCCCGCAGATATCCTGGTAAGGTAAAGAAGCAATAACATCTATCTTGGCCCTATCAGTCTCAATGCCTCTCCTAGATACTAAATGCCCCAAGACTATCCCCTCTGTCACCATAAAATGACATTTTTCAAAATTCAGCACAAGATTAGTCTCAATGCACCTATCCAAGACTCTAGACAAACTTTCTAAACATGCATCAAATGAGGACCCATAAACAGTGAAATCATCCATAAACACTTCCATGCAACTCTCTAAAAGATCTAAGAAAATACTCATCATGCACCTCTGAAAAGTACCTGAGCGTTGCACAGACCGAATGGCATCCTCCTGTAGGCAAAAGTGCCGAATGGACAAGTAAAAGTAGTCTTATGCTGGTCTTTGGTGCAATATGGATTTGAAGGTAACCTTAGAATCCATCCAAGAAGCAATAATGAGAATTTCCTGCAAGCCTTTCTAACACCTGATCAATGAATGGAAGAGGAAATGGTCTTTTGAGTGGCTTGATTTAGCTTCCTGTAATCTACGCACACTCTCCAACTATTCTGACTCTAGTTGGAATCAATTCATTATCCTGATTCTTCACACAGTCATGCCAGTCTTCTTAGGAACCACTTGCAAAGGACTAACCCACTCACTATCTGATATAGGATATATAATCCCGCTGCTAGTAACTTGCTGACTTCTTTCTTCACTACCTCCAAAATGGTAGGATTTAACCGCCTCTGTGGCGTCTTAGTTCGGGCATCATCCTCTAACAATATCCGATGCATACAAGTGGAAGGACTAATCCCTGAATGTCAGCTAAAGACCAGCCAATAGCTTTCTTGTGATCTCTCAACATCTGCAACTTATCTTCTTGATCTGTTGGAGATCATTTGCCACAATAACTGGGAGCTTATCATTAGCCTCTAGGTAAGCATATTTCAGGTGTGAAGGTAGAGCCTTCAACTCTAAAGTTGGTGGCTGCATAATGGATGGTAGTGGTGGTCCCTTTAAATCCATAAACATTTTCTCCAGCATTTAGAGAATTAATCTCATCACATTTGAACTCTTCACAATCAACAAAATCATCAAAATCATCATATTCAGAGCTTAAATCTGCATAATCATCAACTAGAAAATCAATGACATCAAGATAGAAAAGAGAATGCTCTTCTGAAGGATGTTTCATTGCATCAAAAATGTTGAACTGCACAACATCATCACCAAACTCCATAGAAAGAGTTCCTGATCCACATCTATCTTGGTCTTTGCCGTTTTCAGAAAGGGTCTCCCCAAAATCAATGTGGGTCCATTGCTGGATGTCTCATCCTCCATTTCTAGAATATAGAAATCAGCTGGGAAAATTAACTCATTCACCTGAACAAGCACATCTTCAAGTACTCCCCTGGATGTGTAGTGCTCCTGTTGGCTAATTGGATTACCACACCAGTTGGTTTCAAATCTCCAAGCTTCAATGATCTATAAACTGATGTAGGCATGACATTTATGGAGGCACCTAAATCCAGCATTGCATTCCCAAAGTTGGAGTTACCTATGGTGCAAGGGATTGTGAAAGTACCTGGATCTTTGCACTTCTTAGGTATGTTGGGCTGAATTAATGCAGAACATTTCTGCCCATGCTCACCTTTTCATGACCCTTCAGCTTCCTCTTATGAGTGCACAACTCCTTAAGAAACTTTGCATATTTGGGGATCTGCTTTATGGCATCCAAAAGGGGAATGTTGACCTCCACTTTCCTAAAAGTGTCAAACAACTCCTTATCTACTTCAGTTTTCCTTGTTTGAGCTATTCCGTTGGGAAAGGGCAATGGAGGTATCAAATTAGAATCTGCAACACTTGACTTTTTCTGAATTTCTATTTTTCCGCTGCATCATTTTTTCTGAGCTTTATTTTTTTCTGTTTCATCACTAGCAGATTCATTTTTTGTTTCTCCAACTCCTTACCACTTCTCAAGGTAATAGCACTCACATTCCCTTTTGGATTGATGACTGATTGAGAAGGATTTGGCCTGAACCTTTGACCGCATCTTATTGATTGAAGTTGCCAACTGTCCAATCTGTTGGAGGTCTTGAATTGTAGAATTCATATTCTGCGAACTGTAGGTTACTGTCGCCATTTGTTTCACCAAATCCTCCAAAGTAGGATCTAAACTGGTACTCTGCATGGGTTGCATCATATTCTCCGGATATTCCGCCGTCTAAATGGAGGTGCCTGGTACTTATTGCTTTGACTTGGACCTGGTCCTCGTTTGAAATCTTTGTTGTTGTGGTACATTTTGCTGCATAGGACCATATCTCAAATTAGGATGATCTCTCCACCCTGGATTATACCTTTCAGAAAATGGATCATATTTTTGCTGTTGTTGAGGTCTGGATGGTTGCTGCCTGCCCCAATGAACATTCCAGCCACCCAGCTGGGTCTTGCACTCCTTGATCAGCTTCTTGTAATGCAGGACATGCATCAGTATAATGATCTGGCACATATGCTGCATACTTTTGGGGGAATTTGATTTGCTGCCTTGATTTGCTGGTGCCGTCCAACAGCTAGCTGTCTAACAAGAGAAGTCTCAGTTATCTTATTTTCCAGCCTCTACTCTCGAGTTGCACCTCATTCACTCCCTTAACTGGTGCAAAAGATCTCGAGCCAAATTGCTGAGTTGGCTGCCATGTTAGCAATTAGAGTTCTGGCTTTCAGGTGTCTTGTCCATCAATGCTCCACCACTTGCTGCATCAATCATATTTCTATCATTTTGAATCAGTCCTTCATAGAAATATTGGATGAGAAGCTGGTCACTAATCTGGTGGTGAGGACATGTTGCACATAACTTTTTGAATCTCTCCCAGTACTCATATAATGTCTCCCCAGGCTGTCTGATTCCACAAATATCTTTTCTAATGGATGTTCTGATGAGGAAAAAACTTCTCTAAGAATAATCTTTTCATTTCATGCCAGGTAGTAAAGAACCTGGATGAAGGTAATACAACCAATCCTTTGCTTCAGCATCTAGAGAGAAAGGAAATGCTTTCAACTTGATATGCTCTTCGGGCACTCCTTGAGGTCGCATAGTTGAGCACACAACATGAAACTCCTTAAGATGCTTATTAGGATCTTCTCCTGCAAGACCATGAAACTTGGGCAGGAAATGAATTAAACCAGACTTAAGCTCAAATGGCACCTCTAACTCAGGATATTGAATACACAAAGGTTGATATGCAACATCAGTGCTAATTCTTTCAAAGTTCTGTTATGTGATTAGCCATGTTATCAATACTAGTTTCAGATGCACAATCAGATGCACTATCAGTTAAATCAACACTTTGATTACCTGTAGTATTATGAAAAGCTAAATTCCTATTTACTCTATTCAATCTATGAAAAGTTCTATCTATTTCAGGATCATGTGCATATAATTCACCAGGATCAGACCTTGTCATGCACACACAAAGCATAGATAGAATTCAGGCACACAACTCAAAATAGCCTATATACTGCAAAATAAAATAGAAATTGAAAAATCGTATTAGCTATTTTTAAAAAAAATAAATAACACCACAGAATTACTCTAAAATGCTAGGGAAGTAAGCTCACCAATTTTTTCCATTTTTAAAAATAGTGAAAATAGTAAAAAAAATAAAAAATGGCCTAAACCAAGGCAATCACTCTTGAATACCTTGTGTCAATTATTTTTTTTTTCTAATTTTTATGAATTTTTTCAGGGTAATATAAGAAAGTAAAAAATTACCTGTATTTTAGCTAAGTAAAAAGAAATAGCAGCTTGCAAACCACTATTAGTGACAAACAGAAGCAGATTATTCAACAGATACTTATATAACAAGATGAGATAACATAATATGTGTATCCCCGAACGGCGCCAAATTTTGATAGCTCTGTTGCCTACTAAAAAATAGTCTAAGTCCCCTTATTTGTAGTATAAGGTAACTCAGGTCATTCTTCCTAAGGATACACAGGTTATGTTATCAAACCAAAATTGCTAAATACAACAAAGGGGGGTTTGTGATTTTCAGAATGTAAAAATGATAGAAACGGAATGAAATGCTATTGATCAAAGAATCAATCCCAGACATCACGATTATTGGCAGAATTCATCATGGTTCAAAAGAGTCCAAATGGATGCTACTTGTAACCCAAATTTACTATATGATCATATAGTTATCATTCAACAACCTTCAAATCACAATCGTAATTTTAAATGAATGTTGAATTACATGCAGTTTGATTAACCTGGATAACTAATCAGTTACTTAGCCTTACTTGATTTCAACAACGAATTCGGTCCTATATTTAATCGATATAATTCAAACATAATCATGTTCAATAACTGAATTCATATTTGAAATTGAAGTTGAGAAAGGAAAGCATACATACGAAAATGGAAAATTACAAAACAAAACTCCAAATTCAAACCAATTATCTATGATGTCAAGGATTGAAAAGAGTTTAGCCTTCCATGGATATCTCCATTGAAAGCTTTCTGATGAACACCTTAGATACAAAAGAAAAATAAGAAGACAAGTAGAGAGAGATGAGAGATTCTGATGTGTTTCTTTGAATGAACAACTTAGGCTTAAATAGAAAATGAAAAGATAAGATAAAGCTTGAAAAATCTAAAAGAAGGATTTCCTTCCAATCAAAAGTGTCCCCTCGGATTACATCTTATCCAGATGTTATCTATCAAAATAATTCCAGATTTTCGAAATCTGATCTGGATAAGATAATCCTCTCTGGATAAGCTTTCCATAGACATATTATATGACTCATTTGGACCAGAAATGAGTGAGATATGCCCAATTATGTGAGGAAAGGTCTTGGACCCGCGTCAGCGAGCTCAACTTTGCAGCCCAATTAGGCCATGAATCGGGCCAAATTTGATGAAGCTTGTGAAACCCAAAATTGTAGATCTCGGTCTTAGCTTTCAGAAGACACCAAAATCACAAAAATCCAATGTCTATAGAGCCCAAAATGATCTGTGCAACATGGAAAGGTCATAGTGAGTGTAAAATCCAAGATTAACCAAGTTTTGACAATTAAATCCAATGAAGCCCAATTATGAAAAACTCAATTAAATCATCAAAATTAAACACATGTAGAAACCAATTAGGCCAAGTATGTAACCATAATAGGTGCCTTAAAATTTCTCTATCAAAGCCCAGTCATGTGGCTTGTGAATACATGCGAATTTGTCCTGCCATCCACACGCCCAACTAAAGGAAGATGCCCCCTCCCATGCTGAAGTTGCCTTCTGCCTTGATCTTGTACATGGTAATGACATATAGCATAGTAAGGTTCCAATTATGTTGCTTGATTGTAGAATCCCTCACATATGTCTCTATTTGGCTGTTATTTGGTTGATTGCTTCCACTTCCATTGCTAAGTCTATTGTAAATGTTGTTGTTGCTTGAGTTTTTATTCCCCTACGTGTTGCATGACCATTCCTTTTGTATTCTATCAATGAATTTGTAATTGGTTTTAGTAGCAATTTTGTGCTTGTTCGATCTAAATTGTTATGTTAGATTATCCCTTTAAATGATGCGTTTTCTTTTTGAACCTTAAGACTAGCTATGTTAATCTTTTTCAAAGTTCTTAAGGAAAAAAAAAAAACTGCCTCGTCCTCTTAAGTTATCACCTTCTACAAGTCATGTGCCTTGAAGTCTACCCATCTAGCTACCCATGTCTAGTTGAGGAATGATCTTCGGTACGATTCCATTGTTAGTAAACTCTGTAGTTTGTTTTTATGCTAAGTTTGTCTTCCCTCTTCTTATTTTGACCTGTCATGTCTGTTAAATTACTTTATCCTTTTTGGACTTTGTGGACCTTGACCATTGTAAGCTATGTAAACCACAAAGAGAGTCACAGATGATAATCAACCTATCAAAGTCATAAGATGAGTTGAGCTAGATTGTTTGTAGAGAAAACTACTTGAAGATTGTCAAGCTTTTAAAGATATCTTGTATGTCCTTCAAGTATGAAGTGTAAACCCCAATTACAGTCTTTTGTTCAAGTCCGGGCAAGTTTATGGAATGAAGAGACAAGACGATGTTCTCAGTAAAGACGAGCAAGGAGAAAATACGTAGAGGCTATGTGAGTGGAAGACGTGAACACAATGACGATGATTTGATCATGTACATGGAATGAATTTTTGGGTAAAATTCTTTTTAAGGAGGGGGAATATAGTACCCCAATTTTTGTGTTATTTTAGTTGTGTTAATTGTGGGTAATTAAGATTAGTTGAGTATAATCAAGCACTTGTGTAGAATTGTTGCATTATAGGGTATGTTTAGTGGTTGAAGCCTTAAGCTCTTTTGTAGAATTGTTGCATTAAGCAATTTTGTAGAATTGTTGCATTATAGGGTGCATTTCATTGTGCTTTTGGATGGCTACTTCTAAAATTTTTAGTGTTATTTAATTTTACTTTCTCAAAATGACAAAAGATAGGGACCTGCTTTTCCTAGAATTAGAGATGTCAAAAGGCTAAACCCGTCGGGTTGGTCCTGCAAACCCACTCTTTTTACAGGCTATGTTGAAGTTTTGAGCCTACCTAGCTTAACTCGCGGTTTTGCCGGGTTGGGTCGGCTTTTCACGGGTCAAGTGTTTTTTTGTTTTTAGAAAAATTCACAATTTATTGGTAAAAAAAGTAAGAAACGTGTGACCCAAAAAAGAAAAATAAAATAGTGTCATAACACTATCCAGTTAATACTATTCATTCAAAGTTAAAATTTAAAAATAAAACATGTCATAACTCACAAATAACACTATTAACAATAACCTTTTTTAGTCAAAGTTGGTATATAGTTGTTATAGATCTTGAAAAATTGGGCATACATAATTAAAAAAAATTATTTTAAAGCCATTTTTAAAAAAAATTCATAAAAACATTAAAAAGTATTTTTTTGAAATTTTTTTTATTTTTATTTTAATCCATTTTATTTTGACAAGCTGCGCCGCCGTTTTTATGGGCTTTTGGGGGGGCCTAACGGTGGACCTACCTATTTTAACACCTTCACCCAGAATTAGTAATAGAAGAGGACGTAGCATAATAAATATGTTAATTATATTTTTGAAAATATCCTTGATATCCTTTCAAAATGACAAAAGATATCATAAATCCTAATCTTATTTGAAATATAAAAAACTACATAAATGTAAGATACATGTACATATATAATAACAATGATGATGATGATGATGACGACTACAACAACGACTCTTTATCTATAAATCTAAGATCCCTTTATTTAAATATTTTTTTAGTAAGTTTTTAAATTTTTATTAATTAATTATATAATTAATTGAATAATTTAAATTAAAAATGAATAATATAATTTAACATAATTTTTTAAAAATATTTGTTTTGTATAAAAATTATTATTTTTTATCTAAACTTAGAATTGAATTCTCATGTTTTCTATTATAATTTTATTAGAAAAATTACTTCAATATCTATCATATCCAAATAATTTAATAACTTTTGATTTTATACAAAGTACTTTTATTGTCACACCCAAACATAACAATTTTATGCTTCTACTTCTACTTCTAAAGAAGTATTTCTCTAGAAATTTAACCAAATTGGCCTATAATTCCATGTATCAAATTTGATACACATCCTAGTCCTCACCCAACATCAAGTTTATCATTATCTTCCATGGTACATTATTGTATCAGATTTTGTCTACGTGATTTATATTGTGTGTGACCATGGATGATCTTGAATTAAGAAATGGTGTAATTAAAATGTACAATGGACAATAGAATATAGAACCCCTGACGTTGGGAAAATCTAAAATTGAATTGTCTCATTTGTAATTTGCAAATTATACAATTCTATCTTGTCCCCTAATAGGAAGACTCTTGAGTATTTATAAGAGGTTGCTTGATTGTTTTGAGATTATGTTAGGAATGAGCACAAACTACAAGAAGTCACCATAATAATAAAGTTAAATGCATTTTACCCTCCTAAATTTTAGGTCATATGCAATTTATACCATAACTTTTCAAATATATCGTGATCTGAACTTTTTAAACTATACAAAACACCTTAGTATTATTTTGGCAACTAATAAAGGTAAGATTTATGTACACTTAACTCCCTGGGGTTTCTAATTTGTGCAACTCACTTTGTCCGTAGATTTTATGTGCAATTAACTCCCCTAATTTTTTTATTATGTACAACCTGACTCCTACTATGACTTAAAGTTTTGCACTATTTGAAAAGTAGGGTGTTTTTTGCACAGTTGGAAAGTTCAAGGTATTGTAATGCACATTTTGAAAATTCAAGGTGTAAATTGCACATGATCTAAAATTCAAGGGATAAAATGCATTTAACTTACTAATAATGACGACAACGATGATGATGATGATGACGACGACGGCAAACAACAACAACAACAACAACATACGTTTATCTATAAATCTAAGACACCTTTATTTAAATATTTTTAGTAACTTTTTTAAATTTTTTATTAATTATATATTTGATTGAATAATTTAAATTAAAAATGAATAATATAATTTAATTATAATTTTTTTTAAAAATATTTGTTATGTGTATAAAAATTATTTTTCATCTATACTAAGAATTGAATTTTCATGTTCCAAATTGTAATTTTATTAGAAAAAATACTTCTATATTTGTCATATCCAAATAATTTAACAACTTCTAATTATTATACAAAGTACTTTTGCTATCACATCCAAGTACTTCTATGTCTTGTTTTGGGATGAAATATAGTTAGCGAGTTATAAACGTAAAGATAGATATCCTAGACTCTACGTTGTTTTATTATAAACGAATTGTAAAGTGGTCGAATGTGGTCTAAGGAATGATTTGAGTTAGGTATGGAATTTATAGTGGAGATGTGCACTGTTTGGATAGGAAACACCACTAAGGAGCTATTTGATCTGCTTGCATTGGTTAAATTGAATAAGGATTTGAAAGATAGGGATTTATGGAAATATAGAAAAGTAGGGGGATTTTTTTGTAAGTTCATGATTATAGACTTCTATGCTATATGACGAACAATCACAAGAATTTGTATGTGACGGTAATGCAGGGTTGCGTGGAAGAGATTATTTCCTCTTAGAATAGAAAAGCCTGGTTGGTTTTTTATCCTTGGGAGAGTAAACACTAAACTAGTGATACTAGATAGGTTGAACATCCTTTAGCAAGATCAGATTCTCTATGCTCTTTGCGGTGAAAGGAAGAGAGCCATCAACATGTATTTTTCTCATGTGACTATCTTTGGACTTTTTAGTGTCACTACTTTAAGAAATAGAATTTGCAAAATGTAATTTTGATTAAGGAAAGGTGTTCTTTTACTCTTGAATGAGGGTTAGATTAGGAATGAATGATAGAAGAATATTGTTCACTTTATGCTCTGTGGTAATATGGACAAATTGGATTTGGGAATGAAGCCATTTTTTAAAATAAGGTTATCCTAAAACATTCAAGTAAGTGTGGTATTTGTACTAGATTTCAATCTAACCCAAAACAATTACACTTAAATACTATCAAAAGAATTTTAAAATATTTAGTAGGTACTACTAATCTTGGTCTATGGTATGAGAATGGTACTTTAAGTGAGATTGTTCCTGCCATGTGATTATGCTGGATAGAGTGAAGAGAAAAGCACAAGTGGATATTGTTGCTTCTTTGGAGAATGCCTCATCACTTGGTTCTACAAAAAGTGGAACACAATTACTCTCACCAGAAGCTCAATATGTTGTAGCTACAAATTGTTGTACAAATACTGTCAATCATAAACCAACTAGAGAATTATCACTTGAAGTATTCTAAAATCCCTATCCTATGTGATAATACCAGTGCTATTAATCTTGCTAAGAACCCAATTCAACACTCTAGATCCAAACATATTGATATAAAATATCACTTTATTAAAGATCAAGTTCAAAAAGGTGATGTTGAGCTAAAGTTTGTGAATCCTGAAGATCAAGTATTGATATATTTACTAAACCCTTAGCTGAAGATCATTTTTACTATCTAAAAAAGCTTTTGAACTTTAAATGTTTTTAAAACTTGCATTCATGAATACATTGTACTTTCTGAGTCTCCCAAAGAGAATCTAACTGAGGCCTTTCAAAGAAGACCATCAAACCAAGTTCAAAAGTCATTTGCAAGATCGAAAAGAGGATTAGAGGTTCAGAAATATGGTTAGAAAGTGCTATATGAGTTCAAAAAGAAGAAGACTATTCAAAAAATGAAGCTCAAAGATAGGTTAAAACTCATAAGATAGTTTAGAAATAGGCTGAAGATTCAAAAACTACACTCCACGTTCAAATACCACTTTTGGTTTCTAAGAGGTTTACATACTTTAGTTTTTGAAGTGCCATTTATGGCGGGATAATTCCCAATTTTTGATTTTCTCTCTCCCATATCTTGTTGATTGCCAAACCCTTCATCTCACCAATTTTAAAACTCCCAAACATATAACCTCTAATATTTAAACCCCTCATCTTCAACCTTAAACACTTTTATATAATCATTTTATCTTCCATTGCAAACCCTTGCTTCCTCAATCTTTCTTCATCACAACCTCAAACCCCTTCTTTCTCAATCTTTTTCTAACACAAGCTCTCACAGAATCTATTTCCTAAAGATCAAAATCAATGGAAGAGGAAAGAAACTTAAGTGCCTAGCCAAACATGGAGTGTTCAATATGTACAATGAACCACTCATGCAAGAACACTACACCAAAAACTTTTCACTCAAAAAAGTTGTGCATGGAAAAACCTTGAGAAGGGTATTGCTTGATGAGGTCCCGATCTAAAAAGGTCTTCTCCTTCTAGGGATGGGATTATTTTCTTGAAATCTCTAATGGAGTGTTTCCAGAATGGTGATGGTATTCTACTCTCACCTATAAAAAGCCTAAGAAACAATTCTCAAGACCATCATCAAAGACTACTTCTTAGAGGTTGAACCTTCAAGGTTGTCAAATATTGTCAAAGCACCTTTTGCAGGGATCATGTGCTTGCCTTATAGCTATTGGCATCAATCCTTGGGTGTTAGTGAAGAAGACATTTCAAGGTATCTCAAACTCTTTGAAGCATAAGCCTAATGAGAATACTCCTGCCATGTTGAGTGCTAGGGCTAGATAAAGGTGTTGTATCGGTTGCATGCTATTGTATTATTTGTTGGCCAAGAAAAAGGTAAACTCACCAAGATTGATAGTGGACTAGATGCTGAGTGTCATTACCAAGGACAAGAGGAAAATTGCTAGTGTTCCGTATAGGATGTTGTTGACCAAGCAGTTTTAGTATATGGGCTATCCTCTTGGTGAAGAGTGATTTCAATACATGGTTGGAACAGAGTTCTCTTTGAACTCTTTCAAAACCATTAGGAGAACTAAGAGGCCTACTATGAAGATTAGTTCCAAGAGGCACAACCCTAAAATAACAGAGAAAATGAAGAAGAAAGAAGAACAAAGGAAAGAAAAATAGAAGGCTGAGAAGAAAAGAGAGGAAAGGGAAGAGAAACTGGTTCTACAAAAAGAAATGATTTTGAAGAAACCAAGTTTGAAAATGTTCCAATTATTAATCTAGAAAGGAGAACTGAGCACAAGGATGACAAGAGACCAAGAATGGAGCTCCTAGACTTTCAAAAAACTAAGGTGAAATCCTTAGAAAGTGAAGAACCCAGAAGGAAGCCTGACAAGCTACCTATCAGGAGGATGATTAAAGCACAAATATAGAAAACTACCCAAGGATGTGCTAAGAAATGCTTTGATTCTAAAGGATATGCTTGAAGTTGAGCATGCTGGGCATGTTATCATAAGGATGAAGACCTTTCTAAGGATGGAAAGGAAGCAGAAAGTTCTCATGGAGAATAAAATCCTCCAAGAGAAAAGAAAAATGGAGGAAGCACAAAGAGTCCAACAAGCCAAGGGAATTCAAAACTCAAGTAAAAGAAGCATAAAGGTACCTGAACCTCTCTGGTTATCCAGGATCAACCTTTCAGGTTTATGACTCAACAATTTGGGTATACCTCTTTCTTATCTCTGCTGCACCCTAAGGAGTCAAGCCCCTTAAAAAACAACTTCCATAATAGAGTCTACAACTACTCCTAAAGCTACATGTGCTGCACTTGAGAAGGCCATTGAAGAATCAATGGAGCCTAAGAAAGTAGCTTCTGAAGCTGAGAAAATAGCCCTTGCAAAAATTGAAGAAGTGGCTTTGAATCTGAGAAAGCTAAGAAAAGGTTTCAGAAACCACCCTTGAAGATGTTAAAGACACCATGACTCTTAACTAGATCTTAAAATTTGTTTCAAAGAGCATGGAAGAAGAGTTACACCCTGAGAGGAAGGGTTTTGAAAAGTTGAAGTTGTACACGAGTGAACTTTCTCATGCCTTGGATCCAATAATTAAAGAACTTGAAGATGTTGAGCCTTCTACTACTATAATTCTGAAGCACATTCCCCAACCTCCACCATCCATAAAGATCACATCTTTGGAGGAGGGTGATTAAGCCTTAAAAATTGGCTTTCATCAAAATGAGGTCCAGGCCACTGTTGAAACTGTTGCTTCTTCCACTCTACTACTCCTCCACCACTCTTGCTAATCCTGATAACACTGAAACTGAGCTATAAGAAGCTCATAAATGACAAGAGTCTAGGGATCCTGTTCCCCTAGATATTCCAGAAGAATAAGTTGTACCCAAGGCTGCCCCACACCAACCATTCATTTGCTAAACCAATCTCAATCCCAACCAAAGTCTTAACCACATCTCACGAGGTCTAACATTGATGCATAATCAAAGAGATATGGCTACAAGGCTAGATAGAATGAAAGCCTCTAATAGAGACCTTGGAGCACAACTTAGAAAACATGAGGATTTGATTCTGCAAATTCTTCATGAATTGAGAAGAGAGGCCAATGATGGTATGATCAAGTACACACCTTTTTGCTCATGACAAAAGAGGGAGAAAGGAACAAAAGATAAATGTTTTGTGTCTCATTATATGTCAAGGGTCACAAGCTAGGGAGAGCTTCAAAAAGCTCAAGTTTCTACATGCATACCATATTTTCTTTTTTAACTTTTTGTTTGTTTCAGAAACAAGCTTTGAAAATTTCCTTCTGTGTTTAATACTTATGTTTTGTGATATTTATGCTCTGATACATATATGTTTCAAAAATTAGTTTGTTGATTTATATGATCATGTTCTGATACACATAGTTTAGGAACTTTGATCCTGTTTCCATCACATATTTTGTGCTCTATACATTAGTTTCTAAAAAGTTCTAATACTCATATTAGTTTCATGCTTGATACTTCTAGGCTATTGCTTATATACATACATGAAAACTAGTATTGATTCTTTAAGAAAAATGTTAATTCAAAATATTTGGAGAAAATTGTGTTGGATCATAAGTTCTTATTCAAGATCAATATCACAATAATTGTTTTTAGCTCTGATACCTTTTGATTTAATTCTGATATTAATAATGCTCTAATACAATTTGGATGCTTATACTAAATCAACTCTGATATGAATTTTTAAAGTTTGTTGAGAAACTAAAAACTTTATCTCATAATGATAAACCTTGAGAAAGTTTACTTCCTGAAAGGCTAAGTTATAAGACAAAGCTTTGTTAAGTTTCTGGAAACAAAAATCCTTTAAGGATCCAATCTTAACATAAAAATTCTTTCAAAATATTCTCCAAAAGATTTTCTAAAAATTTGGTTTGTCGTCATAAAAAGGTCAAGATTGTTAGCTCCAGAATTCTTCAGAAAGCTCTATAGCTTGTGTTTTGAGAGACAACAAAGTAAATTTTGTTGTTGAAGAAAGTACTAATGTTTTAATTAAGTTTATTTAATGTTTAATAGGACTATTCTCGCTACATATAATTTCAATTAATGACATATTTTTCATAATATTATGTTTTAACATGATTATAATCTCATTCAAAGAGATTCAAAGCTTTAATGATGTGAAAATAGTTTAGAAAGCGAGCTAAGATATATTAGAGACTTGAGAAAGCAATATCAGTCAGAAACCATATATGGATCTTCATAAAGTGTACCACACGTTCAGAAAGTGCTATATCTTTGAAGAAGTCAATTTCTCTTAAGCATATCATGATCACAATATTCAATCTCTATGGGAATCAACTCTGAAGACTTTTTAAAAGGTGAAAGATCCTTATAAGGCTCAGAGTTAAGTAAAGAAGATCAACACAGAGATCAAACTCTGAAAACTACATTAGAAAACATGTTATTCAAAAACTATGCTAAGTTAATAGAAATGGATGGAAATTTGAAATTCAAATATAGTCAACTTTCAGAAAGTATTGACAGTAGCACATTGCTTTGGTACTTGGTCAAATACCTTGTATTCTAGAAGAAAAAGGTTAGAAACTACACTTGAAAAAGCAAAAGTTGTTTATGAAGGTTGTCCAGAAACCACATTGTCAACATCTTTACAAGGACAACTCTAATACAACTAAGTTACTCTTGTAAAGGACAGTTCCTAGGACACAACAAAAAGATCAACATGTGTCAAGAGGAAGGAAAATCAAGAGGAAATGGTCATATTCAAAATCCAAGCATAAAAGGTTGAGATCTTCATTCAAGAAGAGACTTTTGCACAACTAATGCTAAAACTTTTCAATACACTCTGAAAGTTCATCTATTACTTCTTGTAACCAGTTTCTATTACACAAAATCTTCTTTCTTGTTCTCATTAGATAACATTTTCTTCTTAGGAAGAATTGAGAAAGAAGTCTATCAAGTTTTTAGTATATACACTATTTTATTCTTAGAAAAACTTGAGTGTTCCTTTGTTGGAGAAAACAAACCCAAAACTATATTCTTGTACCTTGATCTAGTAGTGATCAAAGTGAGGTTAGCTTCAAGATGCTAGTAAAAAGACTACTTGGTGTAAGAGTAAATTAGAACTATTGCTCACTGGAAATAGATTGAGAAGACTATACAAAGACTATCTCACTTTCTAAGATTTGAGAAAAGGATTTTTAGTGGAACTTAACAAATTGTTGAGAACTAGATATATGCAGGGTTTGGCTAAACTAGTATAAAAGCACTGAGTAATCTCTCATTCTCTGTTTACATCTTTATTATTCAGTGTCTTTGTTGTATGTCTTTGAAAAAAGTTTTATAAAATTGTTTTTGAAGTTTCTGTATTTACTTTTGATTTAGAAAGACATTTTCTCAAGCTAATTAACTATAATTTCTGTTGCCTTCAAGTGAATATCTTGATAGATTTTGTTTAAAGTTTCAGAAACTAAAAAGAAGTGAGAAGCACAATTCACCCCCTTCTCATGCTACTTTCAACCTACAAAAAGTCTTTCAGCAAGATAAGATTCTCTGTGGCCTTTGTGGTGAATAGGAAATGAGCCATTGACATCTTTTTTCTCATGTAACTATGCTTGGCCTCTTTGGTGCCATTGCTTTAGGAAACGGAATATGCAATCTATATTTTCGATTTGGTAAGATGTTTTGCTTCCACTCTTGGAGAATGTGGTTAACATTATGCTTTGTGGCAATATTAACATTTTGACACTTCAAGAATAAAGTTGTTTCTGAAAATAAGCTTATTCCAATTTCTAAAGCTATTGAATTGGGAAAGTTTTGGTTTGGTCAATAAATGTAATCTTCCTTGTATGCAAGAGAGGTCATGCGGATATTAGGGGAGGTTGGTTAATTCTTACAATGCATATCATACCTTGGAATAAAATATCCTTGATGATATTATTTGATATACTATTAGATGCTAGAAATAAGTGAGAATAAAGAAATTTGGAATGAGGCCAATTATTTGGAATATTGATAATCATGATGGTATGATTTTGAGAATTATAAATGGGATTAATAATCGTACAATTTTGACCATTATGTGGATGATATGATTTTATATAGATTTGATGTTTTTGGCTCAAGAGTTATTTAGGAATATGCATTGGATTTAATATGATTATAAACAATTAAGGAGTGATCTGTTATAAGATTTATTGTGATTTGTTATTGATAAAGACCCTCGTTATGTTTTGATGGTAGTACCAAAGGTGCAAGTGGTGTGAAAAAACAAGAGGCACGTAGGTGTGTTGTTTCATGTATATAGGTTCATATTTGGGTAGGAGTTGGTTCCAATCCATTTGTGTGCAGGTGTATTAGTGGGTGGGTGATTATGTGAGTATTTGTTGTCTATTGATGTGGGGGTGAGTGTGTCCATAGGTATGTGTGTTGTGGTGTATTAAAGTGTTTAATAGTGTGTGTGTGTGTGTGTGAGATATTAGTTAAAAAATTTAGAGTATTGAATTGATTGTAGTTGTGGGGTAGTTAACTATATTGCAACAATATATTGTTACTTTGCTTTGCTTTCCAAATGTATACATTACAACTACATGAATTTTTGTTTTGAGAAATAGATCTTGGAGATGGAGGATTTTGCTGGGAGAAATATATGTTCTTTAAGGTGATTTTGAGGTAAAATCTTGATCCAATTTTTCTGAAAGTCTATTCTATGATTCTTAAGACATGACCCATTTATTCACTATTTCTTGGCTAGCCTTGATGGCAATACTGAAGGCTTGCATCAAAGATTGTTACAATGCTCCCAGATCTAAATTGGGTTTTTCTATATAGGGCTAGCTAATTTTTTCTACCCATGTTTACTAGTGTCATCTTGGAAATGTTATAGTTGCATGGCACATATCAAGCAAGCACAATCACTCATGGTGTGCAAGACACTATTAGATGCAAGAGTCTTAAGAGAAAAAAGGGTGCCTTGTGCATTAATAGGATTTATTGTCTCATGTTATTATGTTATGCATGTTGATTGGTATGTTTTTATTTTGTTTTGGTCCAGTGGTTATTGTTTTGGTTTTGGTTCTTTGGTTTATCTTTTCTGCTCTAACCTTGCTGGTATATTGAGCTTATACCTATATGGTTGTACTTATATATTATATAATCGTTATCGGTATAGTTAGTTATATAGAGTGTGTTTGATTGACATGTCAACCCATGGATTGATCTTCTTATTATTCTTGGTGTTGTTTGTCAATTCAATAGAAGTTATCAAAATATAATAGTTTTCTTAAAATTTTATAAAAAGTTTTGCATAAGTGACCAAATGTAAAATTTTTTTTATTCTATTTATTCATTATGTTTTTTGAGGCAAAGGGGTTGGGAATGGTCGACCCCCTACCATGTGGCTTTTATATGGCAACTATTGCCACTAAGCTATTATCACTACCACGTTGATTTGTGTATTATTTAGCATTATATACCTTATTGGATTGATATATCTACATGACAAGCCTTATTAGGATCACTAAAGGATGCGTTTGTTATAGGATTAGAAATTACATGTCCAGGAATCACATACACAAGAATGTGATTCCAAATATTTTGAAAACTTGTTGTTTAACATATAAAATTTATGTGAATGATTTTTGAGAGTTCTGGTAATAAATCATAAATTTATTTCATAGATGTGTTACATATTCTTGGGAATATATGTCATAATTTCAAAGATACTCGTAATGTATTTAAAATAAAAAAAAAACCATAATTTTAGTCCTTCTAAAATTTGAAGACGAATAAATTAATCCTTGTAAAAAAATAAACTCTCAAGTTGGCCATTGTAAAATTAAAAAGTCAAACAAATTGGTCCCAACAAAAAAATGCTTCCAAATTAGTCCATAAAAAAATGAATTGTTAGACATGTTAGTCCCCCAATTTTATAGTAGGACTTTTTTGTCTAATTATTCAAATTTGTAGGGACCAAGTTGTCCGTCTATTCAATTTTGCAAGAACCAATTTGAGTTTTTTTTAGAGACTAATTTGAGTTTTTTTTTTTTTTTATAGGACTAATTTATTCCTTGAAATTTTTGAAGGGCTAAAGTAAGGTTTTGTCTAAATAAATATTAGCAAAACAACATCAACAACAATAATAATATTACTCTTTATATAAAAATCTAAAACACATTTATTTAAATAAATTTTTAGGAACTATAACTTTTATTAATTATATAATTAATTTAAAAAATTAAATTTAAAATGAATAAAATGAATTAATTATAATTTTTAAAAAATATATTTTTGTATAAAAATAATTTTTTATTTGAATTGGGAGTTGAATTTTCATGTTCGCAATTGTGATTTTATACATAAAAAAGTATTTCTTTATTTGTCATCCAAACATTTGACAAATTTTGATTATTATACAAAATAGTTTTACAATCACATTTGAACATAAAACAAAAATATATTATGCAATCTAAATTCCCCCTTGCCGCTAATCTAGAGAAGATATCCACTTGAAGGCTTGTTATGGATAGAATTCGGAAGAAATGGAATGAATGTAAATCAAAGTCATACTCTAAAGAATGCAGATTACTACCTGATTAATGTAGCACTTAATAATTTACCCATGTATTATTTGGCAATTTAAAATCCTAAAGGATATAACAAAGAGAATTATGTTCTACGGTGCCATTTTATAGAGTTAAAATATGGATGGAAAAAGAATACATGTAGTAAAATAGAGTCTGATCAGAAGCCTAAGAAATTTGGAGGGCTAGGGACTGAGGATTTTGTACTAAATAAATACTACTACACTTTTTAAGTGATGGTTGAGATTCGAGAAGGAAGGTTGTCCATTATGAAAGACGGTGTTCTTGTAATAATATAAAGGTTGACCTGCAAGTCATAAAATGAAAAATCTTGGAGGGCTGTTAGATTACTTGTGCAACATTGACTTCAAAAACAACAATTTGAAATGGAATTTTCTAATAGTATGCAACAACATATTGGTGATGGTAGTAGAGTCTTTCTTGTTTCGGGATGATAGATGGTTAGATTGTGGTAAACTAAAGATTGGTGTCCTAGACTTTACGTTGTTTAGGACAAAGGAATTGTAGAGTGGTGGAGTGTGATGTAAGGAATGATTTGAGTTGGGTATGTAATTTATATTGGAGAAATTTTCTTTCTAGATGGGAAATAAACCTAGAAGAGCTTTCATTTACTTGCATTGAATAAGGATTTCAAAGATAGGGTTTTATCAAAATATAGAAAATAGGAAAAAAAAATTTGTATGGTTGTGGTTATAGACTTTTATGGAAGATGAGGAAAAATCACAGGAATTTGAAAATTACAGTTATGCAAGGGCTGGGTAGAAGGGATTAGCTCTTCCTACAATAGAAATGTTAGATTAGATCTTGTTCATTGGGAGAATAATCACTAAAGTGAGACTACATAGGTTGAAAGCCTTTTAACAAGATCAAATTCTTTGTGCCCTTTGTTCTAATATGAAGAGAGTCATCGGCATTTTTTTTTCTAATATGACTATGCTTGGACTTCTGGTGCCACTTTTCAAAAATGGAATATGCAATATATATCTTCAATTTTGGAAAGATGTTTTTCTTGTACTTTTGGAGAATGTGGTTAACACTATGCTTTGTGATAGTATGGACATTTTGGCACTTCAAGAATAAATTTGTTTTTGAAAATAAGGTTATCCTAATTTCTTAAACTATTGTATTGGTGGGAAGGTTTTGATTTGGTCAATGAACATAATCTTCCTTGTAAGCAAGAAAAGGTCATCCAGGTATTAGTTTTTGATTTGGTTAAGTCTTGGAGTGCATAGCGTGCTTTGGAATAAAATATCCTTAGTGATATTATTTGATTACCTGTTAGATGTCAGAAACAAGTGAGAATAAGGGAATTTAGATTTAGGCTAATTATTTGGAATAATGACAATTACGATGATCTGATTTTGAGAGTGATAAATAGGGTTAATAATCATACGATTTTGAGCATATGTGGATATGATTTTATGCTGATTTGATGTTTCCAACTTAGATGTTGTTTAGGAATATGTATTGGATTTATTAATATTATGAACAATTAAAATGTTATCGATTACAAGATTTTCTGTGATCTATTATTGATGAAGACCTAGTAGTTATGTTTTGATGGTAGTACCAAAGGTGCAAGTGGTGTGAGAAAACATAAGGCACATGGATGTATTGTTTCATGTATATAGGTTCATATTGGGTGGGAGTTGGGTTTGGTCCATTTGTGTGTAGGTGCATGGGTGCATGGGTATTGCCCATGAGTTGATGGGGGTGTGTCTCTCATGGGTAAGTGTGTTATGACGTATTAAAGTGTTTGATAGTGTGTATGGGCTATGACATATTTGTTACATAATTTAGAGAATTGAATTGATTATAGTTATGGGGTAGTAAACTATTTGCAATATTGTATTGTTGCTTTGCTTTGCTTTCCAAAACATTTACACTGCAACTACATGAATTTTGATATGAGAAATGGATCTTGGCATATTGAAGGGTTTGCTATGGGGGAGCTTTTATGTTCTTTAATAGCTGGTTTTGAGCAAAATTCATGATGCAATTTTTTGGAAGTCTATTCTACAATTCTTAAGACACACGCCCATTCATTCACAATTTTCTTTCCTATCCTTAATGGCAATGCCAAAAGGGTAGCATGGAAGGCTGTTACTATGCTCATAAATCTAAAATGGGTTTGCTTTATTGTCTAATATGTAAAGGGCTATTTGATTTTTTCCATTCATGTTTGCTAGTGTTATCTTGGAAATGTTGCAGTTTCATGACATATTAGGCAAGCACAATCACTCATGGTGCGCAAAACACTACTAGATGCAAGATTCTCAAGAGAAAAATGGTATTTTGTGCATTAATATAGGATTTGTTATCTCATGTTATTATGTTATGTGCGGTGTTTTGAAACTCGACTCAGAATCGACATATGAACATGCAAACTGGTGACTGGCCAAGTCACCAGTCTAGAGTTGCTCAAAGGATCGGACATTCTTTAATCGGTGCAAACCGGTTTAGCTTGAGTGGTGTTTTCAAAATGTCACGAGCAGCCTAGAGAATGTGACCGACACATGAGGATTGGGTCCCTAGAAAGCCTGGTAACATAACTAACTAATATGCATAAATAAATTAAATATATTCAAAATATCTCAAGTTTAACTAAGTTTCATAATTCTGAAAGATTTCCAAAATATAAATCCTAATAAGAAACGTAACAACCATAATCTGGGCAAAAACCAAACATAATTAATAAAATGGCTAAAATTTTGAAAATAATTAAAAATATATATATAATGTATATCTGGATCCTACCTACATAATTATTGGAACACTACTAAACTAACATAACCTATAATAAGCTCTACTCCAAAACGAAGCTCACCAAAAGAAGTTGGCACTCCTGGAAAAGATCTTGTGGTATAATTGAACATGTGGTTGTATCTTGGGGGAAAGAGAAAGATGAATTCATCAAACTTGTGAGTGAGCCTTCACTCACAACCCACATGGGACGACAACAAAAATACATAACATATACATGCAACTGATGTAAATATTTTATATATAATTGTATTGAAAGTTAATTTAACTAAATCCATGGCAATAACTAGTAAGAAGGAGATGTTCTACAAAAATATCTAACGATAGCTGAATTGAGCCAATGGTTAATCTAATGGGCACCTAACTAGATCCCATAAATGGACACCACATGGATTCCTCCTGTGGTTGAGTCAGTCCTTTCACAGACCACTTGGTACCAAGGTTAACAATTAATCATCCAGTCATTAACTCGCTGTTGTTTCTCACTAATTATTGGCTAAAACTAATAGCAACAAAATTCACTGTTCTTACTATTCATACAAAACTGAGGTTCATGAAATTTCTGACTGATAAAATAAATTTAAATCATACATACAGCAAGTATGGTCCCATGACCTTTCTAAAATAATTAATTTTCATGATAACTGCAAATAATAATATTTCTAAAATTTTCATAATCCATAAAAGCATGTTTTCTGGGCATAAAAATTTCATAAATAATTTATATAAGCTAGGAAAATAATAATGACCAAAAGTATGGTCATGAGCTAAAACTCACTCACCGTTGGTAGCTGGAAGCATGCTTCCACTGATAACTTGATCTTGGGAGTAGAAATGACATCAATAACTACCAAATAATATAATGAAAACATAAATAATTTGATTGTATCACCCAACTGAGTTTGGATAGTATGAAGGAAAATGTTGTGAGAAAACCATGCCTGACAATAGCTAATCTCACATACTAGATAACAAGGAAAGAACGCTGAATTCCATGAAGATCACTTACCGAAGAGATTAATCAAAGTAAATTGAGAGAAATCATGATTTTCTCTCTATGGAAAAATCCTTGGGCGGCTAGGGTTCTTAGAAAAATATTTGAGAGTATTATAATGTGCCAAATATATACTAGGAGACAACATACAACGTAACTGAATAGAACCATTAGTGTCCCATGCACGCTCATCTGTATTGGACAATGGGCTTTCATATATTTCTCTCTCTCTCTATATATATATATATATAGAGGAATGATACATAACCATTACTAAACTTACACTATACACTTACACCAAGTTAAAAATTGTAAACCAGTATGCAATTTTTTTTGTATAAACCCTAAGCCCTAAACCCTAAACCCTCAAATGCTAAGTCTTTCTTCTTCTTCTTTTATGAACAATAATAATAATAGTAATGTGTATAGATATATAATAATAATAATAATAATGACAATAACGTTACTTTTATATATATATATATATATATATATATATAAATATAATAGCGTAACTAATATCATTACTTTAGAAGTAATAATAATAATAATAATAATAATAATAATTCATATACTACTAAATTTCTTATTTGGGATATTACTCAAAAACTAGCGACTCGTCTGGTATGGAATTTGAATGGTAATGGTAGAAAAAAAAAAAAATGGTTGAGATTGAGGGTGAACCAAAGATCCAAAAATGCATTATCAAAGCATCTTTTTGTACAAGAAAAAAGGGGAAAGGGGAAAGAGGAAAGACTATGAATACTCTATAGAATAGCAAAGAGAGGCAGCAATTTTATTTTTTTCTTTTTGATAGAAAAAAAAACTCCTAAAAAATGCAAGTAAAGCAACAACCAAGAGAAAAAGAAATATATCAAAGCCTTAAAAGAGATACAGAGTTATACTCCTCATGAGTATGACACGGCACTGCAATTTCTATTGAGGGCAACTCAAACATGAAGACTGAAGTATTCTGCTTTATGCACCTTTGTTTTCACATTGAGAAAGCTTTGTTTTGCTTCTCATCCTATGGCCATTATGATTGCTAAGTTTCTATTGGTTAGAAATATAAAAAAAAAAAAAAAAAGTTGATAGTGTTCTTAGTCCTTTATCCTTTAGATAAGGTGAAGGAAAAAATATTAGTATATTATAAAAGGATTTTTGTTTGTTAGTATCCTATTGCCTTTTTTTCAGGGTCATGAGTGATTAGTGAATGTAAGCCGCTTTGTTGGCTTTTTTTTTTTGGACTCTCATGTTATATATTTCATTTAGTTGACCCCAAAAAAAGTTGTATGTTTTTTTATTCTTCTTAATTTATATATTTATTTAAATACATTATATCTCATTCAATTGAGTAGCTCACCGATTGAACTAATGACTTAACATTGAACTAATGACCTAGTAATCCATTACTTCGACAGGTCAAATGCTAAGTCAAGTTTAAAACTATGGTTATGTGTGTTGACTAGTATGTTTTTATTTTGTTTTGTCTAGTGGTTATTGTTTTGGTTTAAATTCTTTGGTTTATCATTGTCTGCTCTATCTTTAGTGGGATATTGAGCTTATACTTGTACTTATATATATATGTGTGTGTGTGTGTGTGTGTGTGTTTAAGTAAATCATTATTCTGATTAGTTAGTTGTATGGAGTACATTTAATTGACGGTGTTGTCACATGGATTGATCTTTTTACAATACTTGTTATGCTTGAAAATTGTTTGTCAACCCAAGAGAAGTTATCAAAATAAAATGGTTTTCTTAAAATCTTTTAAAAAGTTTTGCATAAATGACCAAATGCAAAAAATAAATAAATAAATAAATTATGTTTATTCTATATCCTTTTAGGCAACGGGTTGGGATGGGTTTTAACCCCTACCATATGGTTTACAAATGGAAAATATAGCCACTAAGCTATAATCACTGTCATGGTTGATTCATATATTATTTAGCACTATATACCTTATTGGATTGATATGTCTAGATGTCAAGCCTCATAAGGATCACTTGGCAATGCATTTGTTTCAAGATTTGAAATTATATCTCCACGAATCACATTCCTAGGAATGTTATATCTAGGAATGGCATTCTCAAATATTTTTAAAAGCTTGTTTGTTTAGCATAAAAAGTTTGTGAAATTTTTTTTGAGAGTTCTGGTAATAAATCATAAATTTGTTTCTTTTATGTTATATATTCTTGGGAATATATGTCATAATTTTGAAGATACTTAATAATAGACAAAACTCCCTTTTTTGTCCTTCTAATATTTCAAGTTGGAAAAATTAGTTACTATAAAAAATAAATTCTCAAATTGTTCCTTGTAAAATTAAAAAGTTAGATAAATTGGTTCAGCAAAAAAAATCCCAAATTAGACCCCTGTAAAAATGAATTGTCATAAAAGTTAGTCCCCATAGCCCAACTTAATAGAGGGACTAAATCTTTCAATTATTCAATTTTCAGGGACCAATTTATTTGACTATTTAATTTTAAAGGGATCAATTTGGGAGTTTCTTAAAGTATCATGTTGATATATATATTTTTTTTTGCAAGGACTAACTAGTCCAACTTGAAATTTTTTAAGAAATAAAGTTGGGATTCTCTTAATAAATAACAACAACAACAACATCAATGACAATAATCATATATTCTTTATCTAAATCTAAGAATCCTTTATTTAAATAAAATTTTAGTAATTTTAACTTTTTTTGACTATATAATTAATTCAAATATTTAAATTTAAAATGAATAATAAAAATTAATTATAAAATTTTAAAAAATATTGGTTATGTATAAAACTAATTTTTTTTTAATCTGAATTGAGAATTGGATGTTCATGTTCACACTTGTTATTTTATAAGAAAAAATATTTCTTTAGTTATCATTCAAACAATTTCACAACTTTTGATTATTATACAAAATACTTTTATAATCATGTCTAAACATAAAAAAAAAAAGTATATTATGCTATCCAAATCCTCTTTGCTGTTAATCTAAAGAGGATATCCACTTGACGGCTAGTGATTGATGGAATTGGGAAGAAATTGGATGCATGAAAATCAAAGTCATAGTTTAAAGAATGCAGATAAGTACTAATTAATGTAGTACTTACCAATTTACCCATGTATTATTTGGAACTATTTAAAAATCCTAAATGGTGTAGCAAGGAGAATTATGTCTCTAGGAGCCATTTTTTGAATAAAAATAAGGATGGAAAAAGAATACATGTGCTAAAATGGAGTTTCGTTCAGAGCCTAAGAAATTTGGAAGGCTAGTGGTGGATGATTTTGTACTAAATAAATACTACTATACTTTTTAAGTGATGGTTGAGATTGAGAAGGAACATTGTTCACTATGGATGAAGATATTGTGCTCTTATAATAACATCAAGGTTGATAGGCTTGCTACAAGTCACAAAATGGAAAATAGTGGAACTGTGTGGGATTACTTGTGCAATAGTGACTACAAAAGCAACAATTTCAATTGAAATTTTATAATAGTACGCAACAACATATTGGTGATGGTAGTAGAGTATTGTTTTGGGATGATAGATGGATAGAGGCGGTAAACTTAAATTTAGGTATCCTAGATTCTACGGTGTTTCAATATAAAAGAATTGTAGGGTGGTGGAGTGTGGTCTAAGGAATGGTTTGAGTCAACTATGGAGTTTACATTGGAGACATGCTCTATCTAGATAGGAAATAAAATTATTAAAAGATGTTTTTGTGCTTGCATCAGTTCAATTGAATAAGAATTTGAAGGATAGTGTTTTAAGGAAATATAGAAAAACAGAAATTTTTTTTAAGGTCGTTGTTACAAACTTTTATGGAAGATGAGCAACAATTATAGGAATTTGTATGTTAGAATTATGCAAGGGTTGTGTGGAAGGAATTAGCTTTTCTTATAGTAGAAATGCTAGATTAGATCTTGTTCCTTGGGAGAATAATCACTAAAGTGAGACTACATAGGTTGAAAGTCTATTAGTAATATTAGATTCTTTGTGCACTTTTTGGTGTTCTAAAAGAGTCATTAGCATTTTTTTTCCTCAAGTAACTATGTTTGGACTCTCTGGTGCCATTGTTTTAGGAAATGAAATATGCAATATGTATTTCCAATTTTGGAAAGGTGTTTCTTTTGCACTCTTGGAGAATATGGTTAACATTATGCTTTGTGGTAGTATGTACAATTTGGCACTTCAAGAATAAAATTGTTTTGAAAATAAGGTTATCCCAATTTTTGGAGCTATTGAATTGGGAAGGCTTTGGTTTAGTCAATGAATATAATCTTCCTTGTAAGCAAGAAAGGTCATGTGAGTATTAGGGAAGGTTGGTGAATTCTCGGAGTGCATGGCATGCTTTGGAATAAAATATCCTTAGTGATATTATTTCATATACCTGGTAGATGTTAGAAACAAGTGAGAATAAAGGAGTTTGGAGTGAGGCCAATTATTTGAAATAATGATAAAATAATGGTGTGATTTTGAGTATGATAAAATGGGTCAATAATCGTAGGATTTTTTAGCATTATAAGGATGATATGATTTTGTATAGATTTGATATTTTCGGCTCAAAAGTTGTTTAGGAATGCGTATTATATTTATAATGATTATGAACAAATAAGAGGTGATCCATTGTAAGATTTATTGTGATATGTTGTTGATGAAGACCTGGCAGATATGGTTTGATGGTAATACCAAAGGTGCAAGTGGTGTGAGAAAACATGACGCATTTGGGTGTGTTGTTTGGTGTGTATGGGTTTGTATCCAGGTGGGAGTATTGGTTGTGTGTCAATATGGGTGTGTCCATGGGTGGGATATGTGTGTTGTGGTGTGTTAAAGTGTTTAATAGTGTGTTTGGGATATGAGATATTAACAATATGGCAATAATATATTGTTACTCTACTTGCTTTCCAAAATGTATACACTACAACTATGCGAATTTTGTTATGAGAAATGGATCTTGATACATGGAGAAGTTTCCTATAGGGACATCTATGTTCTTTCAGGTGGTTTTGAGGCAAAATCTTCATGTAATTTTTTTTTGCAAGTCTATTATACGATTCTTAAGACACAACCCTTTTCATTCCATATTTACTTGGCTAGCCATGATGGCAATATTGAAAGGGCTAGCATGGAAGACTATTACTATGCTTATTGATCTAAAATAGGTTTGCTTCATTCCCTAATATGTAAGGGGCTAGCTAATTTTCTGTTCTTGTTTATTGGTGTTATCTTGGAAATGTTATAGTTTCATGGTACATATCAGACAATCACAATCACTCATGGGGTAGGAGACACTCCTGGATGCAAGAATCTCAACAGGGAAAAAGGGTTGTTTTGTGAAGTAATATAGGATTTTTTATCTCATGTTATTATGTTATGGGTGTTGATTAATTGGTCTTTTTTGTTGTTGTTTGGTGATTGTTGTTTTGGTTTTGGTTCTTTGGTTTATTGTTATGTGCTCTATCCTTTCTAGGATATCAAGCTTATACATATACTTATATATACGTTAAAAAAATGTCATTATTCTGTATAGTTAACTGTATGGAGTGCATCTAATTAAAGTGTTGTCCCATGGATTGATCTTTTTACAATTCTTGTAATGCTATGAAAATTATTTGTAAATCCAAGAGAAGTTATCAAAATATAATGGTTTTCTTAAAATCATTTAAAAAGTTTTGCTTAAGTGACCAAATGTAAATTTTTTTTATGTTTATTCATTATTTTTTTTAGGCAAAGGGGTTGGGATAAGGATCGACCCCTTACCATGTGGTTTACAAATGGCAACTATAGCCACTAAGCTATAATCACTACCACAGTTGATTCATATATTATTTAGCACTATATATGTTATTAGACTAATATGTCTAGATGTCAACCCTTATTAAGATCATTAGGGGATGCATTTATTTCATGATTTGGAATTACATGTCCAGGAATCACATTTCCCATAATGTCAAATCCAAGAATCTCATTCTCAAATATTTTTAAAAACTTATTTGTTTTACATAAAAAAAATTGTGAACTTTTTTTAGAGTTCTAATAACAAATCATAAATTTGCTTCTTTTATGTTGCGTATTCTTGGGAATATATATGTCATAATTCCTAATATACTCCTAATGTATTTAATAATAAACAAAACCCCCATTTTATTCTACTATAATTTCAAGTTGGACAAGTTGGTCACTATAAAAAATAAACTCTCAAATTGATCAATGTAAAATTAAAAAGTTGAACAAATTGGTTCAAGCAAAAAAAAAAAATTGCCAAATAAGTCTTTGCAAAAATGAATTGTCAAACAAGTTTGTCTTTTAGCCCAATTTAACAAAGGGACTAATTTTTCTGATTATTCAATTTTATAGCGACCAATTTAGAAAATTTTATTTTAGTTGGGACCAATTTGAGTTTTTTTTTTTCTTGCAGGAACCAATTTCTAAACTTGAAATTTTAAGGACTAAAATAGGGGTTTTATCTTAATAAATAATAACAACAATGACATCAACGGCAATAATAATATACTCTTTATCTATAAATCTAAGAGACCTTTATTTAAATACATTTTTAGTAACTTTAACTTTTATTGATTATATAATTAATTTAAAATGAATAATACAAATTAATTATGTTTTTTAAAATATTTGTAATGTATAAAAATAATTTTTTATCTAGATTTAGATTTGAATTTTCATGTTAACAATTGTGATTTTATAAGAAAAATATTTCTTTATTTGTCAACCAAACAAGTTAACAACTTTTGATTATTATAAAAATACTTTTGCAATCACGTTAAAACATAAAACAAAAATATGTTATGCTATCTAAATTCCCCCTTGCTAACCTAAAAAGGATATCCACTTGAAGGCTAGCGATTGATACAATTGGGAAGAAATTGGATACCTAAAATCCAAATTCATAGTCCAAAGAATGCAGATAGTATTGATTATTGTAGTACTCAACAATTTACCCATGTATGATTTGGGGCTCTTTAAAATCCTAAAGGATGTAGCAAGGAAAATGTCTCTGCTGAAGCCATTTTTGGAGTAGAAATACATGGAAAAAGAATACATGTGGTAACATCGATCTCGTTCAGAAGCCTAAGAAATTTGGAGGGCTAGAGGATTTTGTACTAAAAAAATATTGCTATAATCTTTAAGTGATGGTTGAGATTCAAGAAGAAAGATTGTCCATTATGGAAGAAGACGGTGTGTTCTTGTAATAACATCAAGCTTGATAGGCCTACTATAAGTCATAAAATGAAAAATAGTGGAGGCGTGTGGGATTGCTTGTGTAACATTGACTTCAAAAACAACATTTTGAATTGGAATTTTATGATAGTATGCAACAACTTATTAGTGACTGTAGTAGAGTCTTGTTTTGGGATGATAGATGGTTAGAGTGTAACCTAAACACCCTAGTTCTTAAACCCTAACACTGAGTTATTTGAGGTATCACTAGTTGTTATGTTTTGATGCCATAAATTAACCTTCATTACAAATAAGATATGCAGAAATTACGTGCAATTTTTTGTATATGTTTAAGTAAAACTTGAGCCTTGTGCATGTGGCATAACAATCAATTTCACCTGTTAATCTCAAAACATAAAACATTGCATAATGGGAAACATTCATTCATAATTAGAATCTTAACCATAACACATTCACATACATATCCATAAGCTTGCCTTGTAACTCAACTCATAATTATTTAAATATAGTGCATGTGAAGATGTAGCATGAAAAAGGGGATTGAGTAGTGCTTTCAAAACTTTTTAGCTTTCTAAAACTCAAACAAAATATGTCAACTGTTTATACTTGAAGATAGTGGAAAACACAAGTTAATAAAGCTTTAGAAAGTAACTTCCTGAAGTGGTTAGAAACTTAGTAAAATTTCACAAAATAGTTTGAAAAAAGAAGGAATATTCACATAACAAGAAATAAATGTCACACAATAATTTAAAAAGATAGAAAGAAAGAAATATCACTCAAGGGATCTATCCTGGTTTGGCCAAACACTACCTACATCCAGTTCTCAATAATTCTATTGAGTTCCACTATCAACCTTTTTCCAACTGAGAAAGTTAGACATTTTTTGAATAACATTCTCAAGCTATCTCAGTGGCAGTAGATACAATTAACTCTTACTCATAAGTAGTTTTGTCCTAACCTCTCTAAGTTAATCTTACTCTTATTACTAACGGATAAAGTACAAAGAGTATAAAGTTTTGTGTTTACTCTCGAAGAAAAACAATCAAGTTTCCTAAAATAATACAATGTTTAAGGAAACAACTTGAGAGACTTCTTTCTAATCTTTTTAAGAAGAATGTTTGCTAATGTTTACAAGAAAGAATATTTTCTTTTTCAAAAACTAAATTCAAAGAATGAACGAACTTCAAAAACTATAAGAAAACTTAAGCATTGAGAGTGCAAAAATTTCTTCAAGTTTGAAAGCTTCCTCTTTATACTTGGATTTGAAATGGACGTTGTCTCTTGATTTTTCCTCCTCTTGACACATGTTGATCATCCTTTTTGTGTCCTTGGATCTATCTTCTATAAGTGTAGGTTGACTTGAGTCAGGACTGTCCTTGTTGGTACAAAATCCATTAACAATGGTTATAGGCCACTATAACGGTCTAGTACTTACTTAGATCCTCTCGCACACTCCAAGCTTGTTTTGAACCCCAAAACGTTCGAATTAGCTCTTGGGCCCAAAAATAGAAGTTGCAGCCCTTTGAATAAGCTTTCAATGCCAGAAGAATCACATTAATTGAACATCTTTAACTCCAGATATTGGCAAGATAAGGAACTAGAGATCAGGCTAGACAACATTAGAAAATCAGCAACCTTTAATTTTACAACTCGATTTTCATGCAGAAGCTCTTAGAACTTGGATTTTAGCTGAACATGAAAGTTATAAAGGACTTCTTGAGCTTTCCAAAATATCTTTGTTTGTCTCAATCTAATCTCTCTAGAGAGATACAAATTTTCTATTATAATACTTCCTACAAATGTGTTCGAATGAGCTCCAAAACTCTTCTATTTAGCTCCTCAAATTCTCTCAAATTTAACACTGCTTCAAGCTTAATGCATCAACATGGGATATCCTTATAAGCTAATAAAACTCACAAAAGAGGGTTAGAAACAAAGAAAACTCCAAAACATATTCATTTATTAAAATGGTGCAATTAGTCATGACTTTATTCAATGACGCACAATGAGGACTAAATACAAATCAACCATATCTTGGTTATTCTAGCATACAAAATGATATAATATGCCCAGAATTATAGAGAGAAGGGTACATGAATGCAACCCATCAAGCCTTCACAAGCTACTGCAAGAGTAGTATTATCCTACCCTATCTAACTAATAGTGACCACTAATGAGTCAAGGGTTCAAGTTGAGAAATAAATTGGTTTGTGTTTGTGATACACTCACTTGAAAATACTCAAGCTCTAAAAAAATATTACAATATGAATAGGGAGTTGTTGAATGATTTCTTACAAAGATAACTCGCAAATGAGAATATTAGCTTAGACATGAACTCTAAGAAGCTTTCAAAATAAGTGATTCTTTCCAATGAGAACTTTTGAAGCTTTTGAAACTGAAATAATATTAGTTTCAATTCTATCAATCGAGCAAGCATTCAATCATCAAATTGTGATCTTTTAATAGATGCAATGTGAAAGGTAACCATTCTTCCTTAATTGTTGGATCACCCTACGTCCCTTTTTAATCCATTGTGAGGAGAGAGGTCTTGAACTATATTTGCAAGCAAGCTCTCTTTTGCAGCTTGGCACAGTACCTTTGATGGTTGTAACAATACCATTGTCCTTTCATTATGTGATATGGCACATGCTTGCTTCAGGGGTGATTCTTCTTAGAAGACTGATTATATTTCAAATTTCTAGATGCTTAAGAAACTTTCTTAAGACATTAAGTTTCAATCACGATCAGCAAGATATTCTTTGAAGACATCACTTCTTTCTAAAAGTTCATTTTGGTGATGTCTTTTATCTTTCTAAAGCACATACTTTCTTTCTCATAACTTTAATTTCTTTCTAGATGCATTATGCATTAAACCCATTCAAAACTCATGGGAAATGGCATATTTTCTTAGAGTTATAGAATTTTTAGTTGCATTTTCACATTCTCATTAAGCTTATTAAAGCATTTGAATGTGAGATGAATTATATGAACCTTGCTTTAGAAAAAGACACTTGTACACACAATTAGTCATCTTTCTTAAATGATCCATTCAAACCTTGATATGTTGTCACTTAAAACCAAGTTATAGAAGACTTTCTCAAGGGTTCTGGAGTCTACATGTTTTGGCTAAGGAAAGACCATGAATTAAGCGTCCAAGTGACACACTTCTTTTTCCTGGGAACCTACACAATGCACAAGAGTAGTACATGTACTATGTCATTAAGTAACCATATGCAGAATAGTGTAAATTGTTATCAAATAATTATGAAAGGATAATATTTGAAGGACACTATAGGGAATGATCCTAATTGAAAGCATGATGACTCACCCTATTTATCGTTACCTATTGTTTAATCCTAAAGTGAGGTTCTAGAATGAGCTCAAATCCATATAGTTAGGGTAGTAGTAGGTATCTATGTCATAACGGGTGGATGAAAGCTTGGTTATGTATGATGTTAAAGTTAAAGATACTAAAGTTAAATATGTCAGAGTTAAAGATGCTATATGTGATTCAAATTATGATGATCATATGTATGCTCGATTACCAGAAATGCTATGTTTAAAAATGATCCACTTCGACTAATATTTTCAAATTCAAAATTTGAACACTTATATCATGATCACTTTTTATAAATAACCTTAGCGTGGTGGAAAACATTATCAATGACATCTTAGTTTCCTATCGAGAAAGATTATGTTTTTTGCACTCTTTCTATTTCTTATCCATGTTTCTAGATAGTGATGGCTTCAATAATTGTGTATGTGAACACAATTGGATTTGATATCCATTTCATGCTAGTTATAGCAAGAGCCACTATTAGAGTTTATGTTTTCTTTGGTGGAACTTTTGGTATTTCAGTTTAAGACATGGCCATAACTTAGTCGACCCTTATGATGATATTCTTCTCAGGATATACATCCAGAGTTCAAGGTGCTATTGGAACAATTTCTTATTTTCTTGTATTCTTGATCAAACATGGTTATTATCATTTATGCTCTGATACTTTTCTTATGCTCTAATACATTCTAAACTTATGCTATATGGCTTCACATTATTGATGCTCTAATATGATTCAATCATACTTGATACATAAGCCTTACAATTATGCTTGATACACATGTTTATGATTTGATACATATATTTTAGAAACTATGATTTAATCACATAATCAGAGCATATGATTAAACTATGTGATTAAATCATAGTTTTGAAATATATGTATCAGATCATAGACATGTGTATAAGACATACCTTGTGATGGCTATTCAAAGGCTATCTCACTTTCTGGGTTGAGAAGGGTTGTAGTGAACTTCAAACAGAGAAGAGGGAGGAAACCTTGTTTAAGGGCTGGAACCTTCTTTCAGAACAACTTTGGAGAGGAAGAAGAAGACTCATATGAAGATTCCTATGACCCAGTGGAAAATTGGGAAGCGGCTGAAGGGGTTGTTTACTTATATTTTATTTTATATATGCAAATTATACTTCAAGTACAATTAGTTTAATGATTGAAGTTTTGTATTTAGAAGTAGTTGTTAAGTTATATTACTTCAAGCTTTAAAAAAGAATTATTAACTATTTTCATCTAAGTTAATTTCTAAAAGGGTGTTTGGAAACCCCTAAAATTTAATTTGCTTATTTGGAAGGAACATAATCCAAAAAATTGAAATTTAGTGATAATTAAATTCCATTAAAACCATATAATTGAAATAAAAAAATTAGAATTCTCAAATTACACACTTCTCTTTCTTTTCTTGCTTATCAAAATAAAAAAAATGATAAAATAATCAAAATATACAATTTATTTATTTAAAGTTCATTCCAAACCAAAAAATTAAATTAAATTTTATAATTTAAAAGATTTATTTCAAATATAAAAATTTAATTCAATTGATTAGTAACTTTTTAAACACCCTCATAGAGAAAAACTATGCGAGAAACATAAGTGGCATCAAGATAGTACCTGTACTATGGGTTAATATAATGTAATATTATTTAATCTTGCTATTTTACACTCAACTTAAAATACTCAAACACCTATTTATTTATAAATAATATGGATTCCAGGATTAATTCTCTTTTAATTTATCTCTCATCACTCCTCTTATATCATATAAGTATTTACACCTATAAGTGTAGAAATATAATTATTCAATAGTTTGGCCGTTATGCCCCTGGTGCATATCGGCAAGGAGATATTTGACAGGTATGTAAATCCTCTGTTATTTGTTATCCATTCCCGCCTTGGACCCCAAAACGGCCCCCGCTTGCAGCGGCAACCTCCTCCTTCCACCGGAAAAAAAAATATATTTAAAAAACAATGACCCTCCGTTTTGTCTCAGCTCCGCCTCTTTCCTCTCCTCACCTGCCACGCCTCCTCGACCACCACCGCCGTCCGCCCCCTCCCTTCCCCCCCGCCACCGCCGTCCCCTTCTTCTGCCTCTCCCGCAGCCCCCGCTAACCTGCGCACTTCACTGCCCCCACTTCCAATCGTAATAACAATCGCCCTCTCCCTCCGTTACTAATCATACACTGAAATCTACTTACCCTCATTTACTCCTTTTTGTTTTTTTGTTTTGTGTGTTCTTTTCCTTGATAAATTTCTAAACAGATTATGTTCTTCTTCACTGGTGACTTATTTTCAGGTGCTCCGGGTGCACGCACTTCAACCTCCACCGTCCGGTCATATTGGACGATGCTACCAATTTCTTTCGGAAACACGGCGTCTCAACTTCACATTCGATACTTGCAGACTGGTATCTTCGGTTAACATAATCCACTACTTTGCTTTCCCTCTTTCTTTTCTCTTTTATTTTGAATAATGTTATTTGGCACCCGCTTCATGGGACACTGTGTCCATACACTCTCGTTCACTATTGGATTAGTTTTAACCACTTAGTAGGCGCCTCACACCCCATCCACACACTGTCGGCACGGTGCCCCAAAATGTGTGTCAAAATAACATTTTTTGTTTTGTTTAATTTGGCTTGGTTCTCTCTGGTTCTTTTTTACTAGTGGGGTTGGAGATGCCGTGCGAAATTGGCTGTGCGTGGCTCTTCAGCGAACCCTCTCATTTGGGCTCTATGAAGAGGGCACTCATAACGTAGTTGATATTCCACAATGCAAAGGTCCGTGCTTTGAATATATTATTATTCATTTCTCTTTGGTTCTCTGTGTGTGCCTGCATGCGCTCGTGTTTTATAAATATAATTTTGTAACTCTGAAAATATGGATACTCCAAAATGGATGCAATTTGATTCTGGTACTAGCGCTTGTTGGGTTCTAATGGGTACTTGTTAATCAACCGGGTACTTATTAATCAACCATTGCTACTTAAATACAAATTAGTCCTTATAAAACATTAAATTTTACAATTAAATGGATTAAATTAAACTACTATTTTATCCTTTTAAATCTTGTATGTTTTTAGATATTTTTACTTGAGCATCGTAAATATCATTATTTCATAATATAATTATTTTATTGATTATAATT